>OY744522.1:28855617-28948117 GCA_963556195.1 Sepiola atlantica
AGAACGTGCTGCGTTTCCATGACTTCGCGTGGTCAACGTTCGGGCAGGTCTCGGAAGCGCCCGAGAGTTGACGAGGCGAAAACTGACAAACGATAAAGTGAAGACTGGCAGCCGATAAATTACGACGAAGAAAATCAAAGTAAAATACATATATAAAAATAAAGAACGAACAAACCATAGCTAAACAACTGTTATTAATTAGATGTTTATTTTGTATTTACCAAAGAAACCATTGTTAATCAAATGTTTTTAAATAAAATGTTTTTTTTTGTGTACCGAAAAGTTTCAAAAGATGATTTTTTTTTCATATAGCAAACAACAAAACCACTGTTTATAACCAATTTCTTTTCTTTTTTTTTTTTAATTTTCAATGTTTTTTTCTTTTTAATATTTTCTAGTTGAGAGTTAGCATTTAGGATTAGAATTTGGGTGTAGGGTTAGGTGTAGGTTTAGGGTTGGTCTTTCGCTAGAAGAGAGCGTTGCTGACAGGACTTAATGAGTCCTTCGGGAAATTCAACGTGCCGACACAAATCGTAGAAATTCATTTTTTTTCAACGCCTGTAGATCGTAGAAATGAATTTCTTCCAAAAGTTATCGTCTGCTCGCTTGCAACCCGATTGTCTAATGCCTGCGGCAACCTGATTGGTTAATAGTTTCGTCAACTTTCGAGCGCTTCCGAGACCTCCCGAACGTTGACGACGCAAAGTTACGGAAACGCGGTGCGTTCTCTATATGAGTACCCATTAAAAAATAAAAAAACTTCATAATTTTCTGAAACCATCGTCGCATTTTCATTTTTTTTTTTCATTAATATATTATAAACATTGTTACATTAAAAAAAAAGTCGTGCAGCTTTATTAAAAATTACAATTCTTCTGCAACTATCGTCACATTTTCTTTCTTAACATTTTTGATAAAAAAATCCAATTCTTCGGCAATTATCGTCGCATTTTCATTCGTTTTATTTTAATGTTAAAGACGGTAACATTTTTTAAATTCCTCTAAGTTGCGTTTGTTTCAGCGTCCCAAATTCTGTTCTGAAAAAAAAAATGATGAATCTCTTAGTAAACAGAGTTATTCCCCTTGCATCGGTGACTTTTTATACAGAGCGCCATTAAAACATTCTTCACCTGTCGTTTCTTAGAAAATAATGTAAGGGAAATAACCCCTAATATCTTAAATAGTTACTTCCCCTGAAAAATATAATAATTTCACAGCGTAAGAAATTATTGAATAGGAAGAATCTGTAAATTGATGCTGTCGCCTTAGGGCTATGAATAGGATAAAAAATTGTTTTGTTGGGTCTTAGGAGGCCATCCTCACATGAATTACCTTCGTCTGTCTCCCGAGACACAAGGGATTGCCGACTGGTACGACGAGGCTATTTTCCTCCAGGTCCAGAGTGCCCCTTTTTGGGGCGAAGCTGGAAACACATTAAAAACCGTCCTTGTCACATTCACTCTTTTTCTTGGGGGGAGGGGAGGAGATGGATAAATCCAGTCTTTTTCTCTCTCTCATATATATATATATATATATATATATATATATATATATATATATATATATATATATATATATATATAGGGCTTTACGCGCTCCACTACTTTTGGAGCTGCTCCCGCTCCTGCTCCAACGCCCAAAATTGGAGCTGGCTCCTCTCACGTTCCCCCTTTTCAAAAAGGAGCCGCTCCTGCTCCAAATCCTATAAAAAAGGAGCGGCTCTTTTTCAGCGCTCCATAATGAAAATGTACCTTTCATAAACGTTCTATTCTGCCAATGAATGGTCGAATGATAGGGGTGGGCGGCAAAAGATCTCATTAAAATGGGGTGGGATGCCACTTTAAGTGTAAGACCGTAAGATAATATTTGACAAAATCTCGCTAATATTTTGAGAGTTATAGGAGAACATGTCGGGCGAAGTAAAGGATTATACGTAAATTTTCGTTTCCTGAGGTATAAAATAGAAATAGAAAAATGCCTGAAGTATTTTAAAACAATTTTAATTTTCATTACATTAACAACCTGGGGCTTTGTTCCAGCATCACCGTTAGGTGGCGCGTCAATCCACAACAACGAAGACTGAGTGCCAGCAGCAATAGCAGCTGTTTCCAATCCTGCCTCTCAACGTTTAACGAACGTCCGACGTCAGCATCAGCTCTCTCCTGTCTCTATCATCATCATCATCCTCATCATCATCTCGTTCACACTGACCTGGTGACAAGTCATTAGCAGCAGCTCCCATTCTATCTGGAGTACGGCATCAGCAGCAACTCTGTTTTTAGTACCTTTTCTGCATATTTAAAATATCACTTCACAAATCATCATCATCATCATACGTTGTGAAAAGCTGAACTGTAATCCACTTCAAGATGGCTGGCGACCTTCTAATACTGTCATCATCATCATCATCATCATCATCTTTCTGTTCATATCTACAACCAGTAACAGCGACCTGCTTTCTACGATTAGCAGTAGTGTCTGTTCCTGTCTGCATCATCATCATCATCATCATTATTATCATCATCATCATCTACTCCAGCGACTCTTACCTAGAGGCGTATTTATTGCCCATGAATAAAAACACTCTTATAACATTTGTACACACGAGTTCGTCTTCATTTTACTTGTTGTCACATTCATCATGTCTACACCAGAACACAGACCATTATCTATCAGCATCTGTGCCGCTGTTTCTGCTACAAGATTACTGATTATAGTATGGGAAATGAAAAAGGAAAAACCAAGAGGTAGTTGTTTATATATTCATCAACGTTTCGTCTTTATTGTAAGACTTCGTCAGGATGATAATTTTGAGAAAAATGTCATGCTAGTACATCGAAGTTTGGGGTTGACATGGTGGAGATATGAAGGAATGTAGTAGCCGTGGCTACTATGAGCGCCGGAGGAGAGTCCAGGCTGTAAGAAGTCAATGGTCGTGAAAAAATCAAATGAATATGGAAAGCTTTGAGTAGATAAAATTGAGGCAGCTATGAAATGGGGAGGCGTGAGAAACTAATTGAAATGGCCTTAGGATGGAGAGGTGAAAGGGAGCTGAGATTTTTGTTGTGGTGAAGTGTGGCATAGATTTTGAGAGGCTGGGAGAAAGAGGAGGGAGGGGGAAACACTGTGTGTTTAGCATGTAGGTAGTATTATGGTTGTAGAAAAAAGATTTGAAGAAGTAGAGACAACTTTGAAAATGGGGGGGGGTAAGAATATGATTGAAATGGTCAAAAGGGTGGGAGAGGTGAAAGGGGTGAGGTGAGATTTTTGTTGTGGTGAAGTGTGAAAGTTTTTTTTGAAGACCGAGGGAAGGAGGGAAGGGGTACTGACCAGGTGGCTATGTCGGGAATGTGTGCGCATATGTGTGTTTGAAAGACTGTGTAGAAGTGTGCGGGAGACGATGGGGATTGGAGTGGTCATGAGAGGAACCCAAGCGAAAATCTGTTAAAATCTTTATTGTTCATTGGCAGCTGGCATTCCATCTATCTAACTGTTATGAGTCAACTACAAATAAACATCAAGAAATCATTGTAAGAGTGTAATAGTTGCAGCTAAGAGAAGGTAAACCGAGATGACAAGAAAATACGTTGAGTTACAGAAATTAGGAACTCGTGATTTCAGGAAAATCTACAATAGTGTAGTGAATAGTGGGTAATCAACAATTCCCCTGCTATCTAACCATAATAAGGTCGTTTGCATGGAAACTGATAAGGCTGAACTACTCGTTCAGTGGTTCGCCTTTAACTCCACCTCAGACTCCACAAACTACTCCCTCCCTAATTTCCCATTGCAGACTAAAGCCACACTTAATGACCTGATCATCATCCCTTCCAATGTCCGGGATATCATAAAAAACCTTGACACCTCTAAAGCATGTCGGCCTGATATTATTCCTGCTATATTAATAAACGTAATGCTCTGCTGAGCTGGCCCCTGTCCTCTTCAAACTCTATAACAAATGTCTTGCCGAATCTCGCTTCCCTGATAGCTGGAAAATTGCCTTTCTGGTTTCAGTGTTCAAGAATTCTGGTGAAAGAAGTGACCCTCAAAATTATCGCTCCATCAGTCTCCTCTCGTTCTTTACTAAAATCTTTGAATCCTTAATCAATCTAGCAATAGTCCGTCACCTCGTTAATGCTGAACTTATTTCTGACCATCAGTATGGATTTAGGCAAGCATGTTCTACTGAATGCATATACGATACAAGGCAGGTTAAGCAAGGGCGGTAGAACTTGATATATCTAAAATCTTTGACAAGGTATGGTATAAAGCTTCTCATAAAAATTAATTCATATGGTATTAATATAATAAGATTGTTCTTAGCCAAAAGAAAGATCCAGGTTGTTCTCAGTGCCGTTCATCTAAACAACATGACATTAATGCAGGTGTAGCAGGGTTCGATCCTTGAACCTTTATTGTTCCTGATCTTCATAAACGATCTCCCTTATTAAATTGTGTCTAGGATTAATATATTTGCGGATGACACCGCGCTCTATTCTCGACATGTGGGTAAAACAAATGCACACATATCCAAGGCAATGGCCGAATACTTAGAAAAGGACCCTTAGTCTGTAGTTAAAGAGGGTCATAAATAGATGGTAACATTTCATTCTACTAAGACAAAGCTCTTTTCCTTTAACAATTATAAGAAACTTTTTCAACTACCGATTGTCATGGCTAATAGCACCCTACCTGAGAGTCAAACATTCAAGCTCCTCGGCTTAACATTCAAAGGTAACATGAATGGCAACAGATACATAGAAGATACTGCCAAGATTGCTGCAAGGATAGTGGTCTCCCTCTACCATGCTAGAAAACTTTATCATACCTGCCAGTATCCTATATCTCTACAAAGTCACCATCCACTCATGCATGGAGTATTGTTGTCACATTTGGACTGGTGCACCAATCACTAGTCTCTTCCTCTTAGAAAGGATCCAAAAGAGAGTCTTTAATCTAATAGGTTCCACATTGTCTACCAAGCTCCAGCCTCTGTCCCATCGCCACAATGTTGCATACCTGTGCTTGTTTTACAAGTAGTTCAATAGAATGTGCTCCGACAAACTTGCTGCTATGGTGACCCTTGACGTAAATACACCCGACAAACCCAACAATCAGCTAAATTCCAACTTTTTGACTGTAGAGATCCCCAGATGCTAGAAGGCTTTCTACTATAATAGCGTTTTTCCTCGAAATGTTAGCCTTTGGAATTCTCTCCCTGCTCCCTATTTTCCTGACTGTACCAATATGCAGAAATTTAAATGTAATGTGAACAGACATCTCGCTGCACAAATCCCCACTTAGGATGCCCCTATAGATATGACCTCTAATATGCAGTAGCCCTTATGTCTCAGTTGTAATATATCTTGTTTGGGTTTATAAACGTTACAAAGAATACGATTTTCATTTTATGTTATACACACTCCTCCTCCTCCTCCTCCTCCTCCTCATTATCATCGGTTTAACGTCCGTTTTTACATGCTGGCTTGCGTTTGACTAACATATCTCTGACCAGGTGTTTATTTATCTCTCTTTCTTTTAAGTCCATTCCTATCCCTCTCTTTCAATATTTTTCTTGCTCTTCTCTTATGAACTGTTTTACAATAACTCTCAATGTTGCTATATCATTGAAGTCTCCTGTTCTGCACACCTCTCCAAAATCTCTCCACATTTAATCATCCTCTGGGGTCATCAGATCGAAGCCTGTTTTTAAGATTCACATTAGATATTCATCGTATCATTCTCATATGTTGTTGTGTAGGAAAGTAGTATGTAAATTGATAGTGAAAATAAACAAAAATTTATAAAAAAAACATTATTTAAGATTTTCAATTTTACTTATCGGGCAAATGGAACACCATTTGATCTGCCAAAGGCAATAACTTGCGAGTAGAAAGTGACTAACTTGGGTTTACTCTCGCTTCTCTTATTTTGTCCTTTAGTTCTCACATTCCACGAGCAATATTTCTGACAAAGGGGGAAGAATTGCTGTTTTCTGGATTGGAATCTCGCCATCGTTGGCTAGTTTTTGACCTTGAAGTAGTACTTTTTTAGCTCCTTACATCAAGTGGCTTCATACCTTGTCTGGAGAAATTTCCATTAAAATAAACAAAAAACAAATCAATAAATAATCATAAAATCCGAGTTATATTTAAAGATTGTAGCAGATTTTAGCTTGGGTTGTTCATATTTACTTCCCTCCATACGAGGGCAGAGTTAGACACAAGGTCGGTTATTCATGTGAGGAAAATCCAGCTCTATCCAAAGGAGTACTTTGAATCAGAACAAAATAAAAATTGACTCAGTCTAGAAGGACTTCTCCTCCACTGACTTAAAACAGAAAAGACTCTAGTCAAAAGGCAAACGGACTTACTTAGCTTGAATTGTTAACTCAAGACACGCCTATATATTGTACAAGTCAAGAATTAATAAGTAAAACCCGGCAAACATAAAAGGGGTGGCTGCAGTTTCACAGCATCAACAGACGATCTGCCATTGGGAAGCATATTATATGTTCCATCGTTATGTCAACAGATCAAAGTGTGACATCTGTTCTGTCCTTGTTTGGAGGAGGAGAAATCCTTCTCGACTGGGAAAATTTAAATTTTTGTTCCAATCGAGAATACCCCTTTTTGATGAGCTGTGTACCCCTCACATTCAGTCCTTGTGGGGAGGCAGTAAATAGGAACATGTTCACCTATCTTCTTGATATGACATGATATAAAGGAAATAATCCACATCCTAATAAGTGTTTATCTCCACTGAAAGTGCACACAAATCCCTACTTATCTGTAAGTTACACAATGAGAATTTGTTTCCCTATATTTCCTTCATGTGTCAAAGCGAATCTGACAGAGGAAACAAATCAGAATCTGAAATCACTCTGTCGTATTACTGTCAACTTTTAAATACGGATTTTCATAGCATTTTGGGTCTTCCATACCAACAAATGAATGAATGCTACTAATTTTTGTAGCGTTCGAAACAAAAGCATTTCCAATTCCAGATGCCGAGTGAGAGAGAGAGAGAGAGAGAGAGAGAGAGGGAGAGAGAGAGAGCGAGCGAACAAGAGGGATGAGAGAGCAAACAAGCGAGCAAGAGAGAGAAAGAGAGATCGAACAAGAGAGAGGAGAGAGTGACCAAAAGCGAGACAGAGAGAGGAAGAGAGAGAGAGAGACTTCTTTTTCAATATTTGATCTGTTTTAAATATTTCTTTAATATATTTTGACATTTACCATTAGCATTCAGTCAGATAGCTTCATGATGCAAGCGGGTATAACATTTCGCTGTTAACTGAAAGCCTCGAATCTACCCGACGATTTAATTTTTTTCGCAGTTTTAATTAAAGTAGTGGATTTTTAATTTGACTAGCATTTGACTATTTTGGTGCTATTTTTTTTTTTACTTATTCTAATATTGCAATTATTACTTTTTTACTTTTCAATTCAGACTATTTGTAATTTGTAATTTGGTATGCCACACACCTTGAATTGTTCATTACAACCCCCCCCCCATCAATACTCTTCGCCTAAACGTAACTTTCATAATCACGTTGCAATTATTATTCATGAAAGTAATATTAAATAAGAAATTAATCAGATAAAATAGTAATTTCTAGTCAAGGTTTTAATCACTGACCGCCATGATGTCTTCTTTTATGAATTGGGGTAAAACAGGTGAAGTATTACAATGCCCCCAGCATCTTTTAGTTAAGCTTCCCGATCAACGCCAGGTAGAGACAGCGAGCAGTAAATAAAACAATATTAACATGAAAGTTATGTGGATGACACAATCATACACACACCTACACAGACTAACAAGAAGTGGTAGCATGATTTTGTTAACATAGAGATGTATACCTTACCCCCTCCTTTTATGTTTATTTTATTGAAACACTTTTAATACTCCTTAGTGTTGATTCAGAACCTTGATGCAACAAAGGCAATTGGTTCTTACAACATTCCAGTTATTGTGATTAAGAATCTGATGTTGGAACTAGCTCCTATCCTTACAAAACTATTCAATCGTTGCTTAAAGGAGAAATGCTTTCTAACTCCTTGGAAAATTTCGTCGGTCTGTCCAGTATTTAAAAATATACTGTTGCTTTGTCTTCTGTATCTCAGTACAAAACTATCAGTCGCTCGTACGTTATGAGCAAGTTGTTTGAATATGTGATACATCAAGAAGGTGTTTATCACCTCAGCAAATCTAATCTACTTTCGTTATGCAAGATCAACTTCTGACGTGCTGATTGTTATATCTCATAGGATCAGTGAATCTTTTGATGGCAATTTTGTTTCTAGGATAATAGCTCTCGATATATCAAAGGCTTTTGAGAGGGTCTGGTACAAAGGGTTGCATCAGAAACTTACTAGTTATACAATATCTGCTAATGTTTTGTCTGCTCAACCATTATATCCTTTCTCTCTGATAGGTCGATAAAATTGTTGATGGGCAGAAGTCTAAAGCATATAGTTCCAATGCCGGCATGCCTCAAGGATATATTCTGGGCCCAGTCCACTTCTTGAATCTTTTGGGATCATTTGTTGACATTGTAGCAGTGGAATGAGCAAACTATTTTGTATCAATGTACGTTAGCTTTAACTGAGATGGTGATTCGGCTTTTTGCTTGCATAATCATTGCCTCTTTACTGCGTAGGTGTGACACGTCTATGTGTGGCGATATTCATACGCGTCAACATATTTTAGCGCCAAAGACAATATTCGGTGTCAAGCCAATTCAAGGTTTTTCTTCACACCGACAAGGTGCATTTTTATCCTGATCACGCTCTGCTTTGGCTAAAGGCAGACGAGATGCCGAACACCAGGATATAACATTATCTAACCGACATGAATAAACCCATTATACCATCTCTCATTTGTCCCTGTGTTCCCGTGAAACTCTCGCTTCCCTTATTTTGTCCTTTAGTCCTCACATTCTATGAGTGATATTTCTGACAAAGAGGGAAGAATTGCTGTTTTCTGGGTTTGAATCTATCCATCTAACACTTATCGTTGGCTAGTTTTTGACCTTAGAGTGGTAATTATTTTGGCTCCTTACATTAAGTGGCTTCATGCCTTGTTTGGAGCGATTTCGATAAAAAACATCTATTTAGTTGTGGAGACATTATTTATTTCAAGAAAGAATGGTGACCCTGTTTTCTTTTGTAACATTTTTATTTCAGTCAGATTCGGCCAGACGTGCTTACTCCTCTAAGTAAGTTCATCATTCTGACTTTGTTTCTGATTGGTAACTCCCACTGTCTCCAAACCACAATTAAAACATCTTGTTTTGATAAGCTCCTAGGAATGACTTTCATTCCAGATTTATAATGGAAAATGCGTATCCAATCTGCTGCTAAGGCTGCTGGAAATATGGTTGGATCATTCTACCGCTTCGGAAAGTACCTGACTCCCGATGCAATCCTCTATGTAAGATGGAGCACTGTGAAGGTGTCGCTCAGAATACTCTTTCTTTTCTAGACAGAGTACAAAATCGACTTCACAATCTAGTGGGATATGTTCTCTACAACCTCGAGTCTCTTTCTATTTTTGTTTCCATGAAAAGTGCTCGACTGAGCTCCAATCTCTGGTTCCTCCTTGTACGACATTCACAGCAAGAACCCGTCTAGCTACCACAACTGCAAAGAACTTTCCTTTCTTCCTTCGTGTGCCTAACATCAAACAGAATTTCCATGAACAGAGTTTTTTTCGAAGGACTCCCCGTCTGTGGAACACATTACAACAAAACTGCTTCTCTGAAAATTACAGTCTGATCGTCTTCAAATCCAAATGTCTACAAATACTTGTCTAAACACTCTTCAATAGTATTCATTTCTGTTAGCTAACTTCAATCCTCTCATAATATTCTTCATGATTTCAACTGACAATCCCTTCCATCTCTTTAACCCTTATCCTCGTTTCTAGCCTTGATAAGAAGTGACTCATTAGTATTTTTTTAAAGACACGTGTAGACGATTCTTTTGATTAGAAAACGAAAACATTCCTATCTTTAACAGTGGCCTTGAGTATCGTCTGCTTCGTATCTCAGCGCACCCTTATAGCGAGATAGCAAACGTCTGTTGTTTACCAATACGCAACACTCTCCTTTCACCGAGGATCGCCTTCATTTTCGCCTTTCAACGATGAAGCTAATCGCAGCGTTCGTTTTTCTGTCCGCCTCTGTCTTTGTTGCATTTGCTTACGGTGAGTCTCTTTTCATTTGCTTCATTTAATTGTTTTGGCCTTTTGGCCAAGATCAAAGTGTAGTATCTGTTCCGATGGATACTGCACCCCATACTGGTATTGTCTTGTCCTTTGGGGCTTGATTTACGCTGGTCAATGGGTCTGCCATGTGCAGTTCTAGGAGGTCCACCCTCCCAGGCTTAGCCTCCCCTCTTTTGGGAGGAGTAAGTTTATTGCTTACTGTCTGATGTGCCCCTACCGGGGAATGCCGACGGAGCTGCCCAGGCAATTTTTAAATGGCCAGAGTGCTCACCTCTCGAGCGCTGGCTTTTCAAACCCCACTTTCCCGACCCGACCTTGGGTCACATCTTAATTGTGGGAGTAAGATAAAACTGGCCTTGTGCCTAACTCCTGGAGAGGAGTAAATAAAAAAATGGATCCTTTTGACCAAGATCAAAGTGTAGTACATGTTCCGATGGCTACTACACCCCATAGACCGGTATCGTCTTGGCCTTCGGGTCTTGATTCCGCCGGTTTGTGGGTTTGTCCTGTGCAGTTCTAGGAGGTCCACCCACCCAGGCTTTGCTTTCCCTCTTTGGGGAGGAGTAAGTTTATTGCTTACTGCCTGAGGCACCCTACCGGGGAATGCCGACGGGGCTTCCCAGGCAATTTCAATGGTCAGAATGCTCACCTTCTAGGGCACTGGCTTTTCAAGCCCCGCTTTCCCGACCCGACCTTGGGTCACATCTTACCCTGTGGGAGTAAGATAAAAATGGCCTTGTGCCTAACCTCCTGAAGAGGAGGTAAATAATACATGGACCCTATAAATTCGAACGAGTCTTTATTTGAACAATTTTATATTCGAACCCGTTTCTTTGTAACCACATACTGCTTCTATAGCAGGATATTAGCAAAGCCGAACATCTGATGTAGGAAACAATAAACAAAATACTTCCTGCTTCCAGTTAGTGGTTGGTGAACATTCCAGACTTAAGTTCTGAGAAAATGTGTGCAATTTATTAATGTAGAGCTGGGTTTTTAAATATATTTTGCGAACTCATAATCATTGGCCAAAACAGCCGAACAGAAAAATAGTGAAAACCATAATATATGAATTTAATAAGATATTTACGTTTTGGATGACGTCATACCAGTGGTTTTCTTGTTTAAATCGAGATTCTTCAGAAACTCTACAATTTTCCTTGGAATTACTGATTTCTCTCTGCTCATAGTAATTCCAAGGGAAATTAGAGAGTCACAGATGAATCGCCATTTTGGGTAAGGTAACCACTGGAATGACGGCTTCCAAAATATAAATATCTTATTTAATAAATATATTAGACTCTGATAACAGTAATTCAGCACATGGGTAAATTTTTCTTTAAGAAAAATGTATATAATTATATATAATTTTTTATTCATAAAGACATAAATATTTTATTCATACAATAAAAATGTTTGTATAAATAAAAAGCTTTATACCTGCTATAAAGTTTTATGTATTATTTATTACCCTTAAATAAATACAGTAATGGTTCTGTGGATTTTTACCCTGTGGATGTAAACTTTACCTGGATTAAAATATATATATATATATATATATATATATATATATATATATATAGTCATCCACATACAGACTGTTTCGCCGTTTCACAGCTCATCATTGCTAGACCAGTTAGTGTCTCAAGCCGGGATCGAAACGCAAACGTCGAGCTGACAGTCGGCGATGCTAACCCCTACGCCATCATGCGACACTGACTGAATGTAAGAAATATCTCAGTGTAACGAAATGTAAACATTGCAATTGCCGGAGCTCGAATTAGTATTTACCTAATGTGCATTGCCTTAAAGCTAATGGCCGTTGACGATACCCTTACAAAAATAAGCTCTACCCGGAGGGAGCTTTTTATAGTCATTCACATACAGACTGGTTCGCTGTTTCACAGCTCATCAGTGCGGCTAGTACTTTAATTATCCCCAAACAAGACATGTTCCACTGAGAAAAGGGCTACTGCAAGTTACCGGCCATATCCATAGGAGCATCCTAAGTAGGGAGTTGTACAGCGAGATGTCTGTTCACATTACATTTAAATTTCTGCATATTGGTACAGTCAGGGAAACAGGGAGTAGGGACGGGAATTCCAAAGGCTAACAGTTTGAGGAAAAAAAGCTATTATAGTAGAAAGCTTTCCAACATCTGGGGATCTCTTCAGTGAAGGGATGGGAGTTAGCCGATTGTCGGGTTTGTCGGGTATATTTACATCTAGGGGACACCATAGCAGCAAGTTCGTCAGAGCACATTTCATTGTAAAACAAGCATAAGGATGAAGCATTTGTAGCGATTGGACAGGGGCTAGAGCTGGGTAGACAGTGTGCGACCTATTAAATGAGCGACTCTTTTTTGGACCCTAAGAAAGAGAGAGACTAGTGGTTGGTGCACCAGCCTAGATATGACAACATTACTTAATGCATAGGCGGATGGTGGCTTTGTAGAGATATAGGATACTGGTAGGTGTGAGAAGTTTTCTAGCATGGTAGAGGGAGCCCATCTTCCTTACAGCGGGCTTGTATATATTTGTTTTAATTCATGTTAACTGTGAATGTTAAGTGGCCGAGAAGTTTGAGGTTTCAACTCTCATTTAGAGTGCTATTAGCCATGCCAATCAGTGGTTGAAAAGGTATCTTGTAATTGTTGAAAAGAAAAGCACTTTGTCTTAGTAGAATTAAATGTTATCATCCATTTATTTTCCCAATTCAACTACAGACTGGAGGTCCCTTTCTAATGGATTCAGTCATTGCCTTGGATATGTGTGCATTCGTCTAATCCACATGTTAAGAATCGAGCATGGTGTCATCAGTAAATATACCCATCTCCGACACAATTTCATCAAGGAGGTTGTTTATGAAAATCAGGAACAATAAAGGTCCAAGGATTGAGCCATGGGTTACACCAGCATTAATGTTATACTAGCAGGGGTATCCGGCGTTGCCAAGGGCTTTTCCCTCACCCGTAGGCAAAAGTGTTACAATCTTTCTCTTCCCCTGTTGTCCGGAGCAAAAGCTGTCTTATCCCCGGTCACCCCCTCATCTCCGCCCCCTCACCCGGTCGCCCCTCTCTTCTTTGCCCCACTGTCTTCCCCCTGGTGTTCCCCCACTGTCTTCTTAAAAAGCGGTGTCAGTCGTAGGTAGATGTTAGCGTATTAATATATAGATTGTTTTGATGAACGGCCATCAAGGGCAACCTGGATTTTTCTTTTGGATAGGAAGGATCTAATTATATTAAATATTCGTTCAGTAATACCATACAAGTTAATTTTTCATGAGAAGATCTTCATGCCAGACCTTGTCAAAGGCTTTAGATTTATCCAGCGCTACCGCCATAGCTTTCCCTGTTATGTCCAGTGTATGTTATATGCGTTCAGCGATAACTCTTAGGATATCTGCAGTAGAATATGCTTGGATAAATCCATACTGATAGTCAAAATTAGTTTTACATAAATTTAACAAGGTGGCGGACTAACGCTAGATTGATTAATAATTCAAAGATTTTAGTGAACAGTGGGAGGAGACTGATGAAGCAATAATTTTGAGAGTCAGTTCTTTCATCAGAATTCTTGAACACTGGGACCACGGAGACAATTTTCCAGCTATCAGGGAAGCGAGATTCGGCAAGACATTTGTTATAGAGTTTGAAGAGGACAGGGGTCAGCTCAGCAGAGCATTACGTTTATTAATATAGCAGGAATAATATCAGCCCCACATGCTTTGGAGGTGTCAAGGTTTTTTAATGATATCCCAGACATGGGAAGGGATCGTTTTCAGAGCAATCCTTTTTTTATTTTTGTCAGAAGAATACGTCAAGTTGTTAAATACGAGAGTTTCAAGTGAAGTTTCAAGTGAAGTAAAGTCCGGTCGATATGCTTGCCATATTTTTTCTGACGCTACGGTTGATTGCCGCCAACCCCTGGGGTTAATACCAACACAAATGAAGAAAATATAACAAATAAATGATTTTATTCATTTTAAAATTGCACAATGTTTGCTTTTCAAATTTTAATATACAAAATATGTTAGTAATTAATTGTTCTTTCATAAAATATGTGTTTAAAATAGTTTAAAAAATACAGTTATATTTTAATATTGGAAAGTTTTGACTGTTTTTCATGTGCCTTGTCAGTCCAAGAGAAATGTAACAACTAAACTGTCAAACGCTTTTAATAATATTTAATAACTAAAAATCATTTTTATTACTTGTCTTTGATTTTATTGCCTTCTATCTCCATCCTTACCCACCCTTTTAATAAAAGGTCGTTTTACAACCAGACATGGAAAATCAAAATCAAAGAAGAACTGGCGCCCAAAATCGCGCATAGATGTTAAAATCTTTTAATTCACGAATTCATTTATACCGAATACAACTCAAGACCAAGTCTTTGAAACTGTTTAAAGTTTTTTTTTACACATTTTGGCCACCCCTTTTAAGATTTGCCAAATGCTGGCCGAGGGACCGAACAAAAGTTCGCCATATAATTAAAACGAAAATAGACAAAAGCCCAACAGCATAAAATAAATGAAATAAAAAAAACAACACATTTTTTATATTTTACATTTAATTTAATTATCAATAATTATTGAAAGTATTTTTCTTGACAAAAATGTTTTAAGTTTTTAAACATTTTTCGGAACCTTGTAAATCAACTGCATTCTTTTAAAGGTTACCTAGCGAATTCCTGCAAAGTTTCATTTTTTTGTTTTATTTACGCAAGTAAAATACATTTACATCGTATTTTGATGTTATTATGATCTATAGATTTTAGTTTTACTGATAGTTTAAAAACAATAAATATTTATCATTAGTACCAGCAATGGAAAATTAAGTTAAAAACATTTAAAGAATCGTTTTTGGAATCGAGAATATGGTTAAAATTCTTCCGATTCCGATACCAGTTCTTATATCCCCCCAAATTCCGGTTTTTCCGATCCGATTAATCGTCTTTACACTTATATATATATATATATATATATATATATATATATATATATATATATATATATATATATATATATATATATATATATATTATTCAATAAAAATTTATGATATTAATATATATTTTTCCCGCCCAAATACGTACAAAATTTATAGAAGTATATATATTTACGAAAAATACGTCCTAAAAGGCGACTAATAATGCAATTTTCTGCATCTTAATCACTTAAGAAGTGAAAAAATCGAAATAATAGTAAGCAAAAACAACGAACAATGCCATCACCAATGAACCAATTGCATAAAAATACATTAAATATTTAGGTGATAAAAATCGTACATATTTTTAGGCAGGGCGTCATAGTCCAATGGTTAGACGCTGGACTATAGAAATATATATCGAAGGTTCGATCCTTGTCTAAGTTAGCCATGTTGATGACGGCTGTGAGCCAGAAACATGTGTCCATGGATTACTTTTATGTATGTATAAAACTAATAGATATATATATAAATATAAATATTTTTGAATGCAGGAATAACAAAAATACTATTGAGACACGTCCCAATATAAATATTGTTATTGAGACACGTCCAAATATACACATTGTTAATGAGACACGTTCAAATATACATATTGTTATTGAGACACGTCCAAATATACATATTGTTATTGAGACACGTCCAAATATACATATTGTTATTGAGACACGTTCAAATATACATATTTTTATTGAGACACGTCCAAATATACATATTGTTATTGAGACACGTTCAAATATACATATTGTTATTGAGACACGTCCAAATATACATATTGTTATTGAGACACATTCAAATATACATATTGTTATTGAGACACATTCAAATATACATATTGTTATTGAGACACGTCCAAATATACATATTGTTATTGAGACACGTTCAAATATACATATTGTTATTGAGACACGTCCAAATATACATATTGTTATTGAGACACGTCCAAATATATATATTGCTATTGAGACACGTTCAAATATACATATTGTTATTGAGACACGTTCAAATATACATATTGTTATTGAGACACGTCCAAATATACATATTGTTATTGAGACACGTTCAAATATACATCTTGTTATTGAGACACGTTCAGATATACATATTGTTATTGAGACATGTTTAAATATACATATTGTTATTGAGACACGTTCAGATATACATATTGTTATTGAGACACGTCCAAATATACATATTGTTATTGAGACACGTTCAAATATTCATATTGTTATTGAGACACGTTCAAATATACATATTGTTATTGAGACACGTTCAAATATACCTATTGTTATTGAGACACGTCCAAATATACATATTGCTATTAAGACACGTTCAAATATACATATTGTTATTAGGACAAGTTCAAATATACATATTGTTATTGAGACACGTTCAAACATACATATTGTAATTGAGACACGTTCAAATATATATATTGTTATTGAGACACGTGCAAATATTCATATTGTTATTGAGACACGTTTAAATATTCATATTGTTATTGAGACACGTTCAAATATTCATATTGTTATTGAGACACGTTCAAACACACATATTGTTATTGAGACACGTTCAAATATTCATATTGTTATTGAGACACGTCCAAATATACATATTGTTATTGAGACATGTTTAAATATACATATTGTTATTGAGACACGTTCAAATATAAATATTGTCATTGAGACACGTTCAAATATACATATTGCTATTAAGACAAGTTCAAATATACATATTGTTATTGAGACACGTTCAAACATACATACTGTAATTGAGACACGTTCAAATATACATATTGTTATTGAGACACGTTCAAATATTTATATTGTTATTGAGACACGTTCAAATATTTATATTGTTATTGAGACACGTTCAAACATACATATTGTTATTGAGACACGTTCAAACATACATATTGTTATTGAGACACGTTCAAATATACATATTGTTATTGAGACACGTTCAAACATACATATTGTTATTGAGACACGTTCAAATATACATATTATTGTTGAGACACGTTCAAACATACATGATGTTTAATAAAGCTCGCTTGAGCTAAGGATACAAACTTATTTCTATTTGGAAAGGTAGGATTATTTTGTTTTGGAGCTTGACCACTAAAATTATTATACAAATTCAGGGAAATAAAATTTTGAAAATTGCATTTAATTATTACGTTATCGTTTGTTTATTAAATTAGCAACCGAACTGCTATAGAGCTATTAAGAATTTTGTTAAGATACGGTTTTTTGAATCTTTATTCATAAACTCATTGGATGTAAATAGCTTCCAAAACTTTTAATGCAGGATGATTTGCTAAAAACTAAACCAATCAGAATATTGTAATTTACAATACACTTATAGATTGGTCAGTGGGTGATCACTTGACCCTTTAAGGACCGTGTAAATTGGCTAAAAGGTGATTCGATCACTGCCTTTTTAGGGATTCCATGAGTCAGCCTATTAAAACGCAACCATTTAGCGCTCTAGCCTCTTTGCTGAGTTTCCTTACTGTTCAGGTCTGTTTGACTGCATTATGACAAAAGCCCTCAGAAGGCAGTCGCAGGCAGCCACAAGCCTCATTTTCCAGTTCTTCTACTACGGATGACGTCGATAATACAAAAGCCTCAAGAAAGCATTCACAGCCCTCCACCATCCCCCACGACGGAAACAGCGAGAATTGTCGGAGCCTAGCGTGCGCACCTGTTACCCAAACACTCTCCATTTAAGATGTTCTCGCAAAAGCACGTGTTCAAGAGCCCTTATTCTGTATATTTACCGCTTTCTGTTGTATATCACTCTATATTACTTGTCCAAGTGAAATTGATAAATTAATATAAACCGTTGTTATTCGTTCTCTTCAAAAGCTGTCGTTCCTAATTATGCTCTCACTGCTAAGCTTCGTGTATAATTCCTACTTTCTCACATGCGAGAATTGAACTTTTTCTTCGGGAATAAAACTCTTCACAAGAGCTGACTTTCTATTCAACAGTTTAAATGCTTACAAATTCCTTTCAAATTTCACAAAAGTTACGAAGTAATTAATTATTTTTTCCGACTGTTAACACAAGATTAAAAAATCTGACTTATTTAGAAAGAAACAAAAATGCATTGTGGTGGATTTAATTTCGTAATTAAATTATTTTTTAAAATAAGATTTTTAAAAAGTTCGTTTTATGCTATTGGATTTTTAAAATTTCAGTATAAAGTCTTTTAATTGTAAATAAACAAAAATAATTAGTTTGAAAGTTACGTAGAGGCGAGGCATACACAGACACACGTAAAGTGGTAACAAAATTTTATTAAAATAGAGATGTAGACCTCACCCCCTTTTTTTACACTGTTTATTTTGTTGCGTCTTACGTGAAACACGTTTAACACTTTTTCGTATTTGTGTAGCTTACCTAACCGAAACAAACCTGAAGAACGTTCGTCTGATTAGAAAATGAAGGCAGTCCTATCTTTAACAGCGGCCTTGATTATCGTCTGCTTCGTTTCACAGCGCACCCACATAGCGAGATAGAAAACGTCTGTTGTTTACAGATAGGCGACTACCCCCCCCCCTCTTTCGCAGCGACTACCCTGCATATTTTGTTCTCTTGAATCGTCTCAACGATTAAGTTAAACGCAGCCCCCCTTTTTGTTTTGTTCGCCTCTGTCTTTGTCGTATTTGCTTACTCCAAGTCTCTTTTCATTCGCTTCCTTTATTTTAAGAAAAAAAAATACACCGTACAACATCGAACCTCTGAATTCGAACGAGTCCTTATTTGAACAATCCAATATTCGAATACGTTTTTCGTAAGGAAATATCGCTTCTATTAGCGAATATAAGCAAAGTGGAACATACGGTACGGGAACAATAAAGACATACTCATGTGGTAAGTTTGTGCCTAGTCAACGGTCGATTAACATCCCGAAGTTAAAATGAAAAGTTGCACAATTCAGTATATTAGAAAACCTATTATTTTGCGGAGAATGTAAGAAATAGTGTCTTATATAATTATGTAACCGGTGTATATGAGTGAAATGGTAGATAGGAAATTAAAAGTTTGTGACCATCATATAATTTATTCTAAAAAATCAAATGGTGAACAGAATAAAATATAAAAATAGAAGAAATCGAGCAAAAGTAAAATTTTTCTTTCTAACAACACGAATCAATATATATCGTATCTGACTAATCAAATAGAAATTCATATCTAGCCCTTTTTAATAAAGCTATTGAGCACCAGTATACGGAGAGATAACTGTTTTGATTAACTATTAACAATCTGACCATATAAAAAATAAGGACCCCGGAAATTGGAAACATCAAAAGAGACGAAATTCGGTCTACACCGGTTGACCTTACCGGTTTTTGTAAACTAACGAATAATAACGCTGTGTTTGTTGGGGTTTTGTCAAAAGCTCGCTTATTAAATAGGGAAAGATTTATTTTAAAAAAAATATTTAAATATTTACTTTTAATGTAGGATGTTTTTTTATTTACACATTTTTTTTTAATAATCAAACGAAACATTGCAGAATTCTCGTTCTAAAATGTCTTCGTGTCATTATTTACTTGCCTTTCCACGAAGGCAGAATGTATAATAATTTTTTTTAAAATATAGGGTTATAGTTGGAAATTTTACTTTTAAGAATTTTTAGTATAAACATTCTTTTTTTTTGGGGGGGGGGTGAAGTCGATTTAACTAAACACACTTAAGGAGACGGTTGCCCTATTTCAAATATAGACGAACAAAGTTTTTTTTGTTTCCATTTTTAATTGAAATTTAAAAATGATCTAGATGAGGATAACTCGTGATTTTTTTTTCAAATTAATTATTCCCCTAGTATCATAAGCTAGGAAAATTTTTAATGAATCATGTAAATATTTGAGTAATATTTCGTGAATTTAATTAGAAAAAATACTTAGAAATTGAATCTGATTAACTATAATTCATAATTTCCGCTAAAAAATAAGAAATAATAATACGCATGATGGAACCATTTATCTATCTGGAATTTACGTTGTGTAAGTTTACATTTAAGAATAGTTTTACTTTTTTCTGCGAATCTGATGCTTACATTGGAAAGTATTATGGACTAACCGTATCTTTGTATTAAGATTTTGTATGGATTTAACAAAAAATACCAGGTATTATTTATCTTCAGGATTAATAATAATTTATCAATTGTTTTTTTTTCAAGTTTTTTTTGGGGGGAGAGGGGGCTTCTTACATCGGGGTTTTTCTTTGTATCTTAAGTTGATTCAGGCTAGCTCAGCTGGGTTGAATCGGAGAAAATTTTTGAGTCACTTTTCGGGAATTTAATTAGAAAAAATACAAAATAAATACTAAAAAGTAAATCTAATTAACTACAGTTTTTAATTTTATTTTGACTAAAATTTTAAAAAGTTAAAAAATAATATCCATGATGGAACCATTCATCTATCTGGAATTTAGGTTATGTAAGTCAAGATATAAGGATATTTTCTACGTTTTTTGTGAATCTGCAGTTTACATTAGAAAGTATTCTAAACTAACCGTATCTTTGTATTACGCTTTTATATAGATTTATTTATATTCAACATTAATAATAATTTATCAATTCGAGTTTTCAGGGTTTTCTTTCGTGGGAGATTCTTACATCGTGATTTTGCTTGTCACTTGAAGTTGATTCAGACTAGTTCAGTAAGAATCACGAACACCCTCCCCTCCAAAAAATAAATCACAGGTGACGGTTTAATAGGGCTGTTTCAAATTTCGAGAGCAAGGTATTATTTGGGGGGGGGGCAGGAGGCCTGCATTTTTGTCACTATTTTTCAACTGAGTTTTTTTCATGTATTTGGGGTTGCTGTTATTTTTGACAAGATTTAAACTTTTTTCTTTCTTCCTTTCTCCTGTTTTTCGGATATGTTTTTCTATTACCATTAAATTAACTATTGATCTGATGATTAGCACAGTTAAACTAAAGAATATATATTTCTCTTGGCTTTGCTGTGAAACGCGCGTAAGAAAAAGTATTAAATTTGGAAAGAATAAATAAATAAAAATGTTTTGTGAGACGAAAAAGAAATACAGGTATTCGCTGAAATATGAAAATAATGAAATTGAAACAATAACTCAAAATGATGGTTTTGGATTGATTCTTCCCATGGCCATTAGAATGCAACTAATATATATATATATATATATATATATATATATATATATATATATATATATATATATATATATATATATATATATATATATATATATATATCTGGTTGAACAGGAGTGCCAACTTCTGTTTATTCCTTTTGTGATCCAATCTTTCTATTCGTCGAACGATAGATCTTGTACTATTAACCATGGAGTGTAGGAAATCTCCATATTTGACGCAAACGTTTTCGACCATCATTGGTCGTCTTTAGGCGGATGATTGATCAATGCAAAATAAAATTGGTGAATGTATTAAGAAGACGTTTCCATGTGATTTAAAACATTAAAAACATTCAACAGCATTTCAACACGCCTTCCCACCGTTCATAACGAGCATGGTTGATGTTGGGCTTTTTAAATTGCCCCCCGACCCCCCCCCTCTAAGCTCCATTTACAAACATCTTGCAGCACATAACATCTCCAAAGATAATTTTAGAAATATATTAACCGGTAGTACACCCATCCTTACTGTGTCATTTTGCGGTATTCACCTCCCCATAATGGAAGCATTGTTCATTCAATTAAAAAAGCCCAACATCAACCATGCTCGTTATGAGGGGTGCGAAGGCGTGTTGAAATGCTGTTGAATGTTTTTAATGTTTTTAATAACATGGAAACGTCTTCTTAATACATTCACCAATTTTATTTTGCATTGATCAATCATCCGCCTGAAGACTACCAATGATGGTCGAAAACGTTTGCGTCAAATATGAGGATTTCCTACACCATGGTTAATAGTACAAGATCTATCACAAAAGGAATAAACAGAAGTTGGCACTCCTGTTCAACCAGATATGTACAAAAGAAGGAATGTTGCCTAATTATACAATATTTAAAGTATATATATATATATATATATATATATATATATATATATATATATATATATATATATATATATTAGCTTAATTGACATAGTTTGGTGTTGAATTATACATTTTGTTAGTAGTTCTATGCACATGTAGAGGAACCTTTTTGGCGTTGTTTTGGTGAAGTATATTAACGTCTAAAATTATATATTCAGTATGTTGTATATAAGATTCGAAATATATTAATTTAGTATAGAAAACTGGTTAAAGACAACGAAAATCAAAGGTTTGTAAAGATTGGCAAAGTTCGAAGAGTCCGACAACGTTCTGAAAAAAAGGAAAGCGTTTGTCTGCAAGGAGAAATTCAGTACACATGTTGGTTTCGGCTGACGCCGTATGTCTTTATATGTGTGTAAATGAATAGGCATGAAAATATGTGCATATATTTGCGTACTCTTGTTTTGTTAATGTAAGAGTGTATGTGTGTTCATTTTGGTTGGCACCATGTGCGTTTACGTGTGTTTAAATAGCGTGCTTCTGTTTGGTTAGTGAGAGAGTGTGTGTGTACTATCTTGAGTGCGCGAATGTTCGGTGTTACAGTGTGCATATGCTAACACCACGTTTAGTAGTCTGTGAAAGTCTCTCGTTGCGCCTGTCTAGTTCCTTCAGCCAAGGGCTGTAATTAGCTTTTAAGGACGTACCCTCATGCGTTGTCTGCTGAAAAAAAGATACCGGAACAGAATGAGCGGGAAACGCTGTGTCTGTTTTTTTTTCATAGTGCGCGCAAATCTTCGGCACTGAATATTTTCGCTTCTCTGATTGGCTGAAAGAGACTGTTGATTGGAGATTTTGTCCAATCAAGAGTCGATATACAAATATAAAATTCCTGCTGCAGCTGCTTTAAAACAACATTCCTATTTCTGGATAAATTTCCGCATGGAAATCGGAAAGGTTTTGTACTTCTCATCTGGAATGATTTGTCGACGTCGCTTTGGTGGATGTTTGAAATTCGAATCTGTGCTTTGTTTTTTGACAAAATGTTTTTGTTGGGTCTAGTTGACCGATTTAAAATCAAAATTCGTTTTTCGTAGCTTGCCCGGTAGACGACATTTGAAAATTGAACTTTTTTCTTCATCGATTGACGGGATTTTGCAGCTTGGATGTTTTTCATTGGTTTTCAAGGTTTACATCCGAAGAGTTTGCTGTAGAGTCGCCGAGTCTGATATTGTGTTTGCTGATTTGACGAGTTCGATATTGTATTTTTAACAATATGTTGAAAATTCGAAATGTGTTGTGAATTATCTTGTTTTCAAGTTCCTGTTTTGTCAGAGCAGATTTTGTGTTTTGCTGAGTTAGTTACCGGGAGATAATTCAGAATTGATTCCAGAGTTGAACTGTTTGTTCAATCGTCGAAGGATTCATTTTCGAAATGTCATTTAAAACGAGGTGCGTGAATAATTGTGATTTGTTGAACTATAATGGCGATCTGAGAGTATTCTGTTTTGTAACGTTTGCTTCAATTGTATTGTTGTTTTGAAAGTTGTTTTTTTTAACTGTATCGTTTCTCTGTTCATCGTTGTTCCGTTGTTTGTTTTTGCCCACACGTTCACAAAAAATGATAATGTCATGTGAAAGGTTTTTTCTTTGTTTATTCTTTCACACGGGTCTTCCAGTAATGGTGTCACATTGACTAGATCCTCTGTTTTTTTTTGTTTGCATACGTGCGTTCCAAAATGGCCTAATGTTCAACGTTTTTTATTTCCTGAAACGGTGTACGAATGTTGTGTGAGATTTTTTCTTTGTTTTTGAAGGGTGGATTTGTTTACATTTGTTCAAGGTTTACCCTTCTAGATCTGTCGTTTTCTGTCTATGCCCGTGCATATTAAGGGGCTAACCTTGCGAAGGACGTGACCCTCTACCACTACGGAAAGTCATTATCTTTGCTCTTTTAGCCTATTCAATTAATTCGTTTGTTCAACAGCTTTTTATGCATTTGAATAATTTAAGAAAATGTAATATTTTGTGCGAATTCCATGGAGTTGTTGTTTACGCGCGACAAATAATTCGTAGTAAGAAAAATAAGTTTACGAATCGGATATAAAAAAAATGGCTGCAAATGTTACCGTTGTTAAACAAAAATATAAAAATCTATCTGAATTATTTATTTACTAAATTCGTGCTTTAAGAAAATTTAGAATCTTTATTATTGATTTTCTTGGAATTTGAATTCAAATTCAAAATGTCGGTGTTTGGCTTTAAGAACTCAACGAGTTACATTCGGGATGCTGTAAAAGGCGTCCCAACTTTACTGATAAAAATGGATGAATAATCTTGTTTGATGTGTATTTACCTGCCTCTTATTGCAGCTATATTAGACATTCGATTTGTTATTTTGCTTAATTCCCACTACATCAAAGTTAGACGTGAGGAATGTTTAGTGCTCTTATCGATCCTGAACCAGTTTTCGTGACGTTCGACTCGGAAGCGTTCGGTTGTTCAGGATCGATATCAGTACCGAATGTTTATAATGGAAAGTTCAACTTTTGAGGATACTCTAGACGGGGCGCAAAATTTGCAGTAATCAGACCCGCCAACATTCCCCAGGAGAGGTGCCTCAGGTAACCGACAATAACCCCCCACACGAAGGAGCTGGCACTGCCTAAGAAGATGGCCTGCCTCTTATAACCGAGCAGTACCACATTCTGATCCAAGAGCGATGGCTTCTGTCCCAATTGCTTAAAGTTTGTCGATTGTATTGTTTGACCTACATATTTATTTGTTGACCCCGGTATTTATTTCAGAGGGAGACGAATTTTCATGTACGGGAAAGAAAGATGGCTACTACGAGATCTCGTGCAAAAGTTTCGTTCGTTGTAAAGACGAACACAAAACTATTCACTACTGCAAAGGGGACACAGTTTTGGACAGGAAGAAAATGAAATGCCGAAGGTAAGTATGTTTTACGAACTAGTCAAAACACTCCCTCTCCGTCCATTAAGTAGTTTCTAATGGTATGTTTTTTTAAATTAGTTTTTCATAGTGTGTTCTTTACTTCCAATCTGCAGTTCCCCCCTATAAAAAAAATTTATAGCAAAAACTCGGGTGCTTGTATAATAAAAAGCCGAAAAAAGTTTTTTTGTTGTCTTTTACTGTTGGAGAGGTAAATAAGGGGCAGGTAACTCTTCATGACAGCTCTAGCTTTCGAACAATATTTTTCTAACCCTAACTCTAACCCTAACCCTAACCCTAACCCTGAACCCTAACCCTAACCCTTTTATGTCTAATCGACGTTCTCCTTGCACAGTAGCCACATGTGCAACGCCAATTAAAGCCATCAGTTTTGATTACTGGAAAATCTTGCTTAAAATTCGTGATAAGAGTTATCTGCCCCTTTTTACCTCTCCAACACTAAAAGACAGGAAAAACATTTTTTCGGCTTTTAATTATACAAGCACCAAAACTCGTCTAGCTACAACCACCGCAAAGAAGTTTTTCCTTCTCCCTATGTGTACCTAAAGTCAAACGAAACTTCCACGAACAAATTTCCTTTCCGATAACGTCTTATGGTGTTATTCATCGTTCAACTAACAATATCATTAACGTTTATCCTTTAGTGGCCTCCGGGCCTTGATAGCTTATGACTCATTAGTAGTATTATATAATCGGGTTGAGTCACGAACAGTAATCGTTAGCGTAAACATTATTTCCAATGTCTTTATATATCAGCCTTATTTGTACTTGCTCTATTTATTTGTATGTCCCTTCATTAAAACAAACGAAACATTGAAATATGTGTTTGTTGTGTTCCTCACTCTTCTCCTTCTCACCTCCTCCTACTCTCCCTCCTCGGCATCGACACAAATAGCATGTAAGTAAAATAATTCAGTTGACATTCGTTTGCGTGTTGAATAAAATGTATTATAAAATAATTTTCAATGTGTTCATTTGCGTAAGAGTTGCTATTTCACCATGTAATTAGTGATTAGGAATAATGATATCCATAACGTTTTTAATTTGATAAACCTTACTAATGATATTCAAATTTAGATATTTAAATAATATATGAAATAAAGTTAGTCTATTTCTTGAAGTTTGTCATCGATAGCTTTAAATCTGACAAATCAGTATTTGATTCTGGCTAACCAATTTCTCTTTTTTTCTTCCCCCATGTTTTTTAGAAAAAAAACATGTATCTCGCTTAAGTTTATTTTGGCTAGGAAGATTGTTAGAATGTAGATATTCTTCATTTATGACCTAAACAGCACAAGTCGCTTACGAAATCAATAAAAAGAAATTTCTACATTGCTATATTTATTTAGAATACGTAGTAAACTATTTATTTATTTATTACAATCACATGTTTAGCGTAATAGTAGGTATACTAATTTTATTTAGTACACTTAATTAAAATGTTTTAGTGAAATAGTACACGCGGCTGTCGTTAGGTATAGTATCAATCGGAGCATGGGCTTCTTTTGAATGGTAAGTTCATTTTTCCCCATTTAAATTATTTATTCGAAAATAAATTAGACACTCATTTACAAGGAAATACGATTTTTAAGAAACGCAAGAAAAGCCCGCTATTAGCTTAGAAAACACTTAAGCAACAAACTCATATTTACTTTTCGCGAACAAACTTTCAAAGTACGAGTTGTTCATACCAGACGTTGCCCAGGAAGCTTCTTACTTTGATTAAAAAAAAAAAAAAATTAATTAAATTTTTTTTTAATGTTTTAGATATGCTGTTAATTCATTTTTTACCAAATTACATTATTACAGTATCGTTTGGTCATTAAATTATCAATTGAACCAAATAGTTATATAACTAAAACTAATTTTGTTATGGTAATGTTATTAGAATCCCTATTTATAAAATAATTACATGCAAATGCTTTTAAAAACTTTCCATCTTTGAATACATGGGAACTTGCTAATATTTATAAAGTCAGTTGAAATGACTTTCTGATCAAGAGTTCAAAGGCTTCAGAATTCCTTTCAAATTTTGAATGCTCACAAAATATTAAAATTCTGTTTTTTATTTCATTTTCCACTATACAACAATACTAAAATGGCTAATTTGTTTACGAATAAGTCGAAATGTATTCGGATCGATTTAATTTCGTAATTAGATTATATATTAACGATTTATTTTAAATTTTTGCTTCATTTTACGCTATTGAATCTTTTTATTTCAATAAATAATCGATTACTAGTTAATACAAACATAATAACGTGTAAGTTATGTAGAGGCGAGAAACATACATGCATACACAGAGGCACACGAGAAATGAAGGTTCAAGTGTAGTATAGGACCATTGAAATACCTTACCTATTTCATGGAAATTTCTCTAAGAAATTGTGAAAAATAAATTTATTCGATTATTTATTGAAATAAAAAATGCAATAGGGAAAGTGTGAAAAAATAACTTTTAATCGATTATTTATTGAAATAAAAAATGCAATAGGGTAAAGTGTGACAAATAACTTTCAATCGATTATTTATTGAAATAAAAGATCCGCCAGCGATTAAAACACTGAATTTCAATTACTGTATATTTTCTTGTTTTTTGGGGGGGTGGTTGATGGGTGGAGGGGTCTAAAAAGTTAATTTTCCCTCAAAATACAAGAATTTGTTGCAGTAGCTATTTTAATTATTAAAAAAAATAATGCAATGTGTTTCTCCTGAAAAAAAATTAAGATAGTAATCAGAGCCTCTTGTATAGATGTTAGAATGTATTTCAAACGTACATGTGTCAAATGGACCGACGAACACTGAGAGAAAAGCAGACGACATTTTAGGTTCAATCTCTCTATGTATATCTCCTCCACCTCCTTCCCCCTTTCTCTTTCAATCTTTCTTTCATTCCCTTTTAGATAAAGGTATTTGGATGTTGTGCTAACAAATGGAATAAACGTTGTTGTGTTTTGTTTTCGGATTATTACTTAGAAATTGATTATCAGCCAAATTATTTTTCCTCGTTATTTAAAAAGAAATTATTATTAATACCCCACCCCAATATATTTAACTTCTGATCCTATTATAACAAAAGAAAAGCAGTGAAAAGTAACCGAGTTTTGATAGTAAAAAAGGAATAGGTGTACGTACATGGCATTTCCCTGAGACAAAATTCGAACCAGATTTTCGAAATCAAGTCATTTAATTAAAATGTATAAAATAGAAGTAGTTTCAAGAAATTATTGTTCAAGCTTACTTTTAAACATATGTAAATATATATATTCGAAAACTCTGAAAGTTAGACAAATGTAGAGTTTTATTTTATATCAAGAACGTAATCAGACGATTGCGTAAAGGTGATTAGCGAAAAATGGCTCAATGTTAAAAATGTTCCACAGCGGACTAAGTGATATTTGAAAGAAACTAAAGCGAAATACATTTTTGTATGAATAAAACATAGTCCAAGGAAAAAAAGAAAAATGACTCGCCAGAATAAAATAGTAATTTATAAGATTATTTGCTATCGATAACAAAATATAAAACCCAGAAGATAACTTTATATATTGATTTTTACTTACAGTCATATTGCTTAAGAAGTTCAAAGATAATTTCTTTCGTACCTCATTACGGTTTACTCTTCAAATTAATATTTAATTTTGTACCAGAATAAAGAGAGCTATTAGTCTAACTCCCTCTATAGCAACGAGCAAACATTTATTTTTCAATGAGTTTACGTGAACAAACGTATACATTAATTGTGTTTTAGTTAGACTCATATTACAAAGGAGGTTAACACACAATTTCTTGAAAACACCAAAAGCATTCTGCTAAAACTGACTAAGGCGACAAACTAATGTTTACTTTTCAACGATTTATGAGAACAAGCTTATAAACTATTTCTTTTTTTACTCACACTAATATTGCAAGGGCGGTTAAAACAATTAATTTTGTACTTCTTTACAGTTTCGTTTAGGTGAGAAAACAATTAATCTGGAACTAAAGACTTGATATCCGGAACATTTTTGTTCTTGTTATTTTTTTAAAGGTAGGTAGCGTCTGCTCAACACTGCTGGGGGCCATGAGATAAAATACTGTTTTAAAAAAAAAAATCACCGAAACAGTTTTTCATGGTAAATAACTGATGATCCCTACAAAAATATTAAGACTAGCGTAAATTCTTGGAAGCTAACTAATATATCGATTACAAGAGATTGATTGACTTACCAGCAAGGGAATCTTCCAACGAAAGACTTAGGACTAAAATATATATATATATATATGATCTGAGGTTAAGATCAGATTCTAACTCTGCCTGATGAGATCTCAGTTTATAGTCACTGTTGATCGATAACATTGACATGCCAGTGTCGCAGATTTTGTACATGTCTGTGTAAATAAAATTATCATATATAAAGCTCTATTTTGATATTGAGCACTTTTTATAAACCTGGTTAAAAGTCTCTGGATTACCACCCTGTGGATATTTTTTACCTGGATTATTACCATTATATATATATATATATATATATATATATATATATATATATATATATATATATATATATATATATATATATATGAACAAATTTTTTGTGGTACAGAATTATATCAAGGTTTTAAATAGGATGAACGAAGTCATAGCGAGTCGAGGACAATATCACAAGAAAAGAAAAGAGAGGAAATTTATAGGAATATATTTAATCGTCGGAAGACATTCGATTAAAAACTTTTTAAAAGAATAAAATATATATATATATATAGTATAAATATTTATTTATACAAACATTATTGGTTACATATGTGCATACATGTTTCCGTTGTACTCTTCACAGAGAGTCAACCTCTTCAGACCAAAGAAGACAGAGAAGTAAGATGAATTTCGAAAACTTTCTCTTTAAATAAATCTTTTTTGAGGATGAGATATTTTTATAATTTAGTATATATATATATATATATATATATATATATATATATATATATATATATATTTATAATATAATAGATGTGTATATATATGAAATCGTAAACAAAAATCATGGTAATCAGGCAGAACAACCTAGATTTGCGACTTCCGTAAGTTTTAAATGGATTGTTTTGTTTATTTCTTTAAATTAAAATACACAATTTTATAAAATTTATATAAATTCGAGATTTTCATATAAATTATTGTTGGGCTTTGCAGGACCGTAATAATCAAGACAAAAACAGTGGTATATTTAAACAAAGTATATTAACATAAGTATGTTACAGAAGTATGCATCATGGGTCTGGGGCCATAACTGCTAATATTAATGGGGTTTACTACCTTCCAACTGAAGAAGATGTTACACTAGGTCGGAAGTATGGGTGTCAAACTAGCGCCCCTAAAGAAGGAGCACTCAGACTTTTAAAAATAGCCTGGGCAGCCCCGTCAGCAGACAGTAAGCGATAAACTTACTTCCTCTAAAAGAGGGGAGGTAATGCCTGGGAGGGTGGACCTTCTAGGACTACACAGGATGAATACTTCAGCCCGATAGATAAAAAGCCACTGAAATAGTATAGTTTCTGCTGGAATGATTTTCGAAATAGGAGCCTCGACTGGTATGCAACCGTAGCTGTGATGAAGTGACAAATGAATGCCACTATTCCCGGGATTTACCTCCTTCCCACCACAGGAAGATGTAACGCAAGGTCAAAAAGTGGGAAGAGTCAAGCCAGCTCGCCCCAAAAAGGAGCACCCTGGCCTTTTAAACATAGTCTGTTCAGCCCTGTCGACATTCCCCTGTTGGGTCGCTCTAGGTAGTAAACAATAAACTTATTCCACCCCAAAGAGGGGAGGTAAAGCCTAGGATGGTAGACCTTGAAGGACTACTCAGGACGAATACCTCAGCCTGACAGATAAAAGGTCACAGTTTCTGCCGGACTGATTGTCGGGATCAAAACCTCGACCGCGATGCGACCAGCAAGCGCGACCTGATGCCAAATGAATCGCACAATTCGCTGGTATTTACTTCATTCCCAACGAAGGAAGATGTGGCACAAGGCCGAAAGGTGGGAAAGGTCAAGCCAGCGCCCCTAAAAAAGAGCACTCTATGTATAGCAGGAAATATATTTATGCCATGTAAGTTACACAGAAACGTTCATATTTCATTCTCAGAGGAAATCATCAGGCTAATATTTATACCATTACTATGCTCTACTCACGTAGTGTTTAAGTTTATACCGAAAGAATATATAGATAATATATTACTTTAAAATATTACATGTGTATGTACAGGAAATAGTAAAAAATTATATATATATATATATCCATAAGCTTATGTCAATTCATTGTTTGTTCCAGCCCTAAGGAAGCCCCGATACCTTGTGGCGAAATTATAGACTGTTCTCACAAAAAAGACGGTCATTATCCAGATATTGACTACAAGTGTAAATCTTTTTACACATGTGCAAGCGGAAAATTCCTTGGACATTACTTTTGTCCTGACGGTAAGAAATCCTTTTAAAAGTTCAAAATTGTTTTGTTTTATTTATATTGTTGGTTTTTTACTCGGATTACTTTTTTCGACGTTGATATTTATGTTTGATTGCTTTTGTAATTCACGCCACACACATCGAGTTAGCCATCAACAGGAAATCATAGGTTCGAGTTTCGCTTTCCTTAGGTCTCTTTAATAGAATATATCCCAACACAAGATTGAAATTCGTTTTACATGTATCCAATGCTCCAACTCTGTTAAAAAACTACCACAACACACTACTGAAGAGCCCAAAGGAAGGCGAAACTCGAGTCTAAGATTCCTGTTGATGTCTGCCTTGATGTGTGTGGGCTGCGTTGTGTATATGATTGTATAGAAAGAATTAGCCGAACCAAGACATCTTATTCACATAAACGGTTCAATATCCTTTCAGATAGAGTTTTATAACAATAACAAATAATAAATCTGGAATATTTTAACATCTCACTGCAGTTTCATGGAAAATCCAATCATCAGAATGTATTAATAAAATCCTGAACGTTTTACACATTTGGATACAAATTCTGAAAGATGTAAAGCTTGTTGTCGAATGTATATGACGTGACGTCACAGAACACCGTGCTCTTTTTTTTGCTAACAATGCTCCCTCGTGTTTTATTTTAAACTCATAAATATGTCATTTTTTTAATGTTCAATTTGATTTTATTAATATTAAATATGAAACATTAAGAATAAACATTTATTCTCATTAGTCGATTTATATTTTGTGGAATATTAAGTATAAATATTTATCCTTATTTATTTTTAAAATTATATAAATTAGAGTGACTACTTAAGTATTTTTCAAAAATTTTTTCAGTATTTATATTTTTAAATTATTTATTTAGTTTTTATGTTTAATCAGGAAGTTAGTAAAGAAACGTAAATATCAATTTATGTGTCTATGTTGCATTACCCGTTCTTTCGGGCTACTCGGTAAGATCCAACAAGAATGACAAAGAACAGAACGTATATGGAAAAATTTTGGTTTTCTTTATTTGCCATTACCGGATGGTTTACGCCGGCTACGCACACATATTAAACAATCTGTTGACACACTTTTGTCTCATGAAAGTCTTTTTCTTGATGAGGTCACAGACTTGGTTTCTGCTAGAAACTCGTTCGTATATACATCCGATTGAAAAGCAATTTGCCCTGCATTGTCTATACGAGCGTGAACTGAAGCAATTGTTCCACAAGCACTTTGGTGAAGTACAAGTCAGGGGATTCCTTCACGGTACCAACTTGCTTATCAACCGCATTTTTAGTCAGCGGACACGAAAGCCTAACAGCAAGACGGGCTTGGGTGTCATAGCCAATGAAGCTTCATCAGTGCCATGAACATTGGTAAACTCCCATTCTTCTGGTATTTCGATACTCCGATCACTAAGCGCTCCGACTCTTCGCGTTTCTGAAACCGCCGTCTTTCAAGTCTCCTTGCACTGCAGAACCTTCTCCTTTTTAACAGTTATCAACTTGATTTTTTTTTCTTTCTCGACGTCCCACCCACAATGGACTCGTCCACGATTCATTTTTGCCACTCTTCTTTATCTTACATCTACATTTGACTATACATTCTCGTTTTGAGCTTAATAATTCAATTTGATTTTTGAATGTATATACATACACATGTTTTTTGTTGATGCTAATGTTTGCATGGGTAAAAAGTAAATTCGTATGAAATTAGAAATAGTATAAGAAGACGGATGGACATGATTTGGTGAGTGGTGGAGGAAGGAGGACATTTTGTAGGTCAGTGTTCAGATAAGGCGGGCAGTGAGTTCAAAGATGGATGTTCAGATGTCAAACTGGATATAGTTGAGGTGTAACAGGGTTGGATTCGAGAGGAATCGAAAGATTAACGAATGGATCGGGTGTAGCAAGAAGAAAAAATGAGACGTTTTCTTTTCTTTTTTTCTCTTTTTCCATTTCGGCCATTGATTTTACTCAAAGTTAATGGGGACACAAGAGAGAATTATCTTCAATCTAACACTCACATTCCGTCCCATAAATCCGTGCCGTCTGTTATGCGGATTATTTAGTAAATGTCATTGTATTGATTAAATCGAAATCAAATTAGAAAGAGATTCATTTCGTCCGCTCGGAGGATTTGATCCGCACCTGCCTCTCTTTATGTGCGTTCAGTGAATTCACATGAATGATGACTTCTCTTTTTCTCTGTTCAAAATTGAGTCTCGGATTCCGACACAAGAAACACTGAACCTGCATCACAGGGTCAACGTCCCTTGTTCGTCGGAAGTAGTCAACAGATTGTAAGAATCACAGTTAGTAATTAATTATTAAGTATTTGAGAGAAAAAGTATAAGAAGATGGATGGCCATGATTTGGTAGGTGGTAGAAGAAGGAGGACATTTTGTAGATCAGTGTTCAGATAAAGTAAAAGTAAATTCGTATAAATCAGAATAGTACAACTTTTTTGATCGGTTTGATTCTGTTGTCTGCATTCCTGCAGGAGGGGCCACGTAATGGTTGCCAACATCCCTACATGGTATTATGGAATCGACTGGATTCGAACTTGGCACACCCAGGTTGTCAGTCCGTGTCGTTATCCACTTAACCACCGTCACCTCCCTGTATGGGTAATATCACTACACATATTATTTATTTAGTCCGCGGGCTAAAAATTAACAAAGAATACCACAAATTGAAAAATGAGACTCACACCAGCGTTAAGTGTTTCCTTTTCTGAGGCACAGTTTTGTATCCTGTAGAAGTCTCAATTTTCACTTTGTGGTGTTCTTTATTTATTCCATGTCCTGTGGACTTAATAAGTCGTTTATTTGGTGAGATTAGCATGCAAACACTACCACAACAAATAAGCAGCATAATACATAACATAGTTTCGAAATTAAATGCCAGTATTGAAAAAGGAAATACACACACACACACACAAGGATAACTTGATAATAATTTAGTGAAAAAATATTATTTTTATGTTCTCTCTTTTTTGTTTGCAGGTCTCGTGTTTAACAAGGCCATAGATGCCTGCGATTGGCCATACGACGTGCCCCCACCGTGTGGAACGAAAACATTCTAAATCTCCAGAACTTAAAAATGATACAATAAAATCATTTTGGAATAATGTTTGGCCTTTTTTCTTTTATCCATTTAAGGTTTACAAAACGAAATGTTGCTAAGGAGAAAGCAAGTGAATCAGTCTATTTTTGTTTGTTTTACTGATGTTTTGCAGCAGAAACGAAAGATAGGACGAACTGCTGCCTCCTTTCAATGAGGCCACCTGCCCCATCGTTTGAAGAGACAACGTCTGGTGTGCTGCATATGCGAGAAAGGGAGGCCAACGTAAACACAGAAACGTCTGGTAATCAGAAAGAGTGTCAGACCGTCGAGTTGAGGATGCGATAATCCAAATTATTTTTTCCCAGACAGAGCATATAAATATTTTTTTTTACTTTCAGTGAGTCGATGTTTTTGAGCTTTTAAAGGGAAGACGTCCACATTTTATTTTACTTTGTCTACCAATTCGACGGTTGTTGGAACTTATCACTCGATCTGCTGTTCTGCTGGCATTCGCCCCTTCTAATAGTGGACATTTTCAGTATGCCTGGTTAAAAGGTTCCAATTAGAAAGTTAACCACAAATTCCTTCATGTTCATAATAGTGATTTATTTACCTCCTCTCCAGGAGGGTAGGCACAAGGCCAGTTTTATCTTACTCCCACAGGTAAGATGTGACCCAAGGTCGGGTCGGGAAAGTGGGGCTTGAAAAGCCAGCGCCCGAGAAGGTGAGCACTCTGGCTATTAAAAATTTCCTGGGCAGTCCCGTCGGCATTTCCCGGTAGGGGCGCCTCAGACAGTAAGCAATAATCTTACTCCTCCCCAAAGAGGGGAGGCAAAGTCTGAGAGGGTGGACCTCCTACAACTGCACAGGACAGACCCACAGACCGGCGGAATCAAACCCCGAAGGACAAGACGACACCGGTCTATAGGGTGCAGTATCCATCGGAACAGATACTACACTTTCTTCCTAGCCAAACATGTTCATAATAGTGAATGCAAATTTTCAAACTCTTTCACGTTTATGTCTGTTCCTTCCATATATCCCTTCTTTACTATAACGAATATATTCATATGAACAGCTAAATCACATTAACACACCAATTCTTGTTAAATAACCGAAGATAAGCGACGTTGAATCTGGTCAGTACCAGATGGGTGACCATTTCGGAATACCAGGTGTTGTATGCGGGAGGACGACGACGACAACTTGAAAAAACTAATGTCGTCATCTCCTCAAACCAACCGAGATATACATGTAACTGGGGACCACTTGTGAATGTAATATTCCCTAGAAACTTTCTTCTTAGGAGGAATCTGGTTTAACCCGACTATGGTGAATGCCGCACCAGGTAGCAGGTCGGTAATATATTCATAAGACAATATGTTTATTTTATGCAATAATTTGTCTCTCTCTTTTTTTCTATTTCCCCTGTTTTTATATTTGAGTTCAATCGAATATATTGCTCCACATTGTCCAAGGGGCATTTCAAAATGAACAGGTAATATGGATATTTAAGGTAAAGGAAAAAGTTAAAAATGTCATCTTTGACTATTTGACGATTTGACGATTTGACTATTTGACTACTTGACAATTTGACTATTTGACAATTTGCCTCACTTCAATAGAAAAGGTTGCAACAGATTGAGAAATTTTACAACTGTAAAAAATGTTTTTAAATACATCACTTCCATCAGTAGGTTGAAAATCTATCTATATATATTTAACTCAATATTTTTTTGTTTCATTTTACTTCAGTTGAAGTTCTCAGAAATCAAGGGGCCCCTTCCTGGGGCTAACACTTGATCTCTATATGAGATACATAGATATTCGAGTGTTCCATTAAAATTCTCCTTTATCTCTCAAGCATTGATTTTGTAAAGAAGTTAAAGACATTAATTTTCCTCCCCTAATTGACCAGTTGAATATGTTATATTATATATTTCTTTTGGTCTCTTGGTCTTACCGGATTCTAGGACAAGAATTCATCTGGTCTGGTGGAGTATCCAGCTAAGTGCTGTTACTTGAGGTAGCATCACTAGGAGAAAATGCAAGTATAGGTGTGTAGCCAAACCGAGATCTTATTTGGGCTTCGAATACTATGTTATTTTGAATATTTGGTCAGGGTTTACTTGTAGACTTAAGAATCCTCATGCCAGGTTGTCCTGACAAACCCTTTTACAGAGAGATCAAATACATTCGAGGATGGTGTCTAGTAGGTAATTCAAACTCTCTCTCTTTTTTTTATCATTTTAATTCAGTTTATCTAAAGAGATCAAGGCTAACACTTATTTCCCTATGAGTAAAATTTATATCCGAGGGCTCTCTTAAGGATATATGTTGTTCCTTTTAGGGCTGCTATCTGTACTTCCCTACAGTTTGGTCTTCCCGGGATTGTTTCTAAGTATTTTCTTTTTTTCACTAGACCAGTTGCCCCCACTACAACCGGTATGATGTTTATTTCATCGAGGGACCATGTTATTTTAAAGTCATTTTTGAGGTCTTGGTATTTAGTTATTTTCTTCCCGTTCATCTCTATTGAGGCCATAGTTGTTAGGGACGGCTACAGCGATGATGAGAGCAGTTTTTTTTCTGTTTTCTTCCAGATGACAATGTCTGGTTTGATGGCCTTGTCTTTTATGTATTTGCCCGCCTGTATGTCTTTATCATAGAACACTGTCACTTTTCCATTCGCTGTTATGGGTGAGGGTTCATGTTCCCAGATGGTCAGTGATCTTGCAAGCTGCATCTCTCTGCAGATCTTCCAATGTAGGTATCTACACACTTTGTTGTGGCGGGCAGTGTAATGACCATCAGCCAAAAGGATTTTGCATCCAGACATTAGGTGGCTTGAACTTTCAATGGCCGAATGGCAAAACCTGCAGTGGTCAGTTTTTTTTTAGACCAGCCATTTTCTTAAATCCATTCGTAAGTAAGCCTTGGTCTGTGTGTGTGTGTGTGATTGTGTTTTACAATACAAAATGCCCCCCTCCCTCCCCCCAAAAACACTTAAAAAAGATTTTTTTTTTTGCGTTTGTAAATTTTTTTAAAACCCTTTTTTGTTGTTTTCTATAATGCACCATTGCCAACATTTTTTTACTTCTGTTTTGTTGTCTTTAGAAAACTAATTAAGTTGCATTAGTGCCTAAACAACATTTAAACTCCAGATTTTTTGGCTTGTTCATATATATATATATATATATATATATATATATATATATATAAAATATGGGTTGGTCGTTCAATTTCAAAGTATTGCAGGGTTAGTTAATAAAATTGAAATATAAGCCATTAGCAATACAAGATTAATGTAATATTATTTTTTATACACTAATCCTATTAATTTCGGAAATAAGTTTGTTTATTCTTGTTTTTTTGATGAAAAAAAAATGACTCAATACTGGTCACCCCTGATGATGGAATTTTATTCTGAAATTAATAGGATTAATGTAAAAAAAAAAAAAAAAAATCTTGTATTGCTAATGGCTTATATTTCAATTATATATATATATATATATATATATATATATATATATATATATATATGTATTAACCGTTATAGTGAATTTTGTGAAGTTATATGAAAGAAAACTCAAGGAGACTTACCCTTAAGATTAAACTGAGAAAGTTGCAACCCACATGGATTTCGAACATTGCTATAAATAATAATCAAGATAAGGAAAGCAACTAAAGAAAGGGACGCAATTCGAGAAAATAAATTTACAAGAGTTGTGTCCCCTGGATCACTAACCCCCAAACTATATCAAATTTCAGGAATATTCAGAGACAATATAAAAACGTCCGTGAATATTAATCTGCCAATTTTTCAATTTATTTATTAGGTACGTGAAAAATCAATGGACGATTCCCAAAATGTAAAATCATTTACCCCCCCCCTTCACTTAAAAAATAAATCACCAAAATTCAGTTTAATGAAATTTTCAGTAAAATAAATACTGAAAATTATTTATCACGGAATATAATGAAACCATTATTTTTCTTAAATCTTAGTGAAAATGTTTTATTTGTTGAAAACAAAATACACATTTACTAAAGTTATATTTTTATGTATTAACAAAAAAAATGCATGGGTTTTTTAAAATTTTAATGAAAAGAAAGCACTTGTAGATGCTAAAAATTAAACATTAAAAAAAAAGTTCATATATATTACGAAAAGGGTTCCTAAATTCCGTGTTAATAAAATCACTATATCTCGAAGAAAAATGAATTTCTTGAATTAGCGATGTCATCATTGAATAACGCATTGTTTAATCAATATTTTCACACACAAAAAAAAAATTAATATAATTGCAAAAAATATTTTATGTGATTTTAATGATTAGAGTTTCTGGGAAAATTAAAAATGCGATATAATTATATTTCTCTTTCGCACATAGACGTGGCATCATCAGCATAAGATTAAAAAAAAATAATCTTGAAAATAAAGAAAACATTGAAAAAAATGAGGATCAGGATCATTACAAAAAAAAAGAATAACAAAAAAAATGGATAATTTCTACTAACGATTTACTTGGATTAGTATGGTGGCCCTGTTCTGTAATAAACAGGCGTGATTAGCTCACCAACCATCACTCACTTTTACACCGCTTTCCAAATTTTATTTTTACAGATTCAACAATTTCGTTAATTTCACAATTCATCGTCAATTATTTGGAACATTTGTATTTGTTTTGTTTCATTAATAAATATTTAAAAAGTTAAAAACAATTATTTATTAATAAATAAAGAGAATTCAAACGTGAAAATTTTCTTTCAAAATTGAATTCTATTTATTTATTAATAAATAATTGTTTTAACTTTTTTTCAATGAATAAATTGTCAGTGTAGTCATTGAGTAATTTACTTTTTCACACTTAAAATTAAAAAGATACACTTTATTTTAAAAAGAATTAATGTAATTTATCGTTACGACACGTTAAGAATAAAGCGAGTAACTAAAGTTTTTAATCATCATGTAAAAACATTGATAAAATGGACACAGTTCGTAATGTAAAAATAATTTTTAACATTTTAAAAAGTTTTATTTCAAATTCTAAGGAAAACCATAGGTAAACAGACGTCATCAATAATTTCAGAGTATTACTGAATTAAAAACTAATACCAAGTTGAATATGAATCTTTTTAGTTAAAATAAATAAAATCTTAATTGCGTACATTCACAAATATTTTAATTAAATAAGCATATCCTTTTTTTATTACAACACAATAATGGCATTTAAATTGCATAAATTTCTTTATAACCTTAAAAAGAATAAAGAAATTAATGGATAATAATTTTTCAACTTCTGTAATATATCACAAAACCATTTTTATATATAAAGTTAAAAATGATAAATTATTACATTTTTGTCTTCCATATATTTTGCATAGCGATAGTCAATCGGTACACAAAGTCATTTACCGATTGACTGAATGCCGGATTTTACTAAACTATTTCTTTTGAGGTGATAATTTTTCTAATTTTTAGTAAAATGTAGGAAATGTTTGTTTTAATTCAGTATCTTATGACTTTAATTTAATAATTATCTTTGAAATAGTTCTAGAAAACTTATATTTATCTTTCAAGGGATTTTTACAAGAAATTTCTTCAAAGTTCAAAATTCACTTTTTTTAGCCGTTGTGATAACATATTTCATCATAATTTCTTTTTCACACGTAAATATACAGTTTTTTTTTCAGTTTAGAGATTAAGTTTAGGCTTTTGTTTTTCAAATACAATCAAAGTTTACACGGAAACTAATTAAAAAATAATGATAAGCGCTTTTTAATAAGCATAGTCCGTACAAGACACGGTTATTTTTGCATGTACCTATTATTTATTTACTTTTTAAAAATCAAAACATTTTCTTAATTCAAGATTATTGGCCCACCAGGGTCTATGTTAGATATAAAGTTTTATGTTCAGAAATGGGCGCTTTTGGATTGAAAGTAAGCAAGCTGAGGGAGATAACTCTATTTTTCTTTAACGCCGCTATTCAGAATCCGCTAAAACTTCGGCAATGGAGATAACTTTTTTTCTCGCTACATGAAAGAAAATGCGACTGTTTTTTTTTGTAAATGTCACAATGTTAATGTAATTTTCAATAAAGAGAAATTTGCTACTTCGTTTATGGCCTCTTTGTGACATTTAAAAATGGAGACTTTATTAAAAATTAGCGTCGCATTTTCTTTCTTTCTTTCAGTTAAAAGCAGTAACATTCTTTTATTAATTGTTATAAAGTTTATAAAATTTGTGACATGTAAATAAAACGTTTAAAAGTTATCTTTAATGAGACTTTATTGAAAATTACATTTTCTTTCATGCAGCGATAAAACAGTTATCTCCCTTGCCAAAAGTTTCAGCGGATTGGAATAAGCTGCGTTTAAAGAAAAATAGAGTTATCTCCCTTAGCTCGGTTACTTTCTATCCAAAAGCGCCCAGAAATATACATATCCATATAAAATGTTAGGCAGATGCTAAGTAGGAGGACCGCTGGCTTCCGGTGAAAAAAGCTTGAAGAAAGTGTGTACGGATGCCTGAAAGTGATACATTTTTTATACATATTAATTTCAGACTTTTCTTTTTTTCATATTAATTTCAGACTTTTCTTTCATCATATTCTAATAATTAACATAATACAGACTATTTGAAAAATAATTTATTTGATTGTTTTCAAAACTTTAAAAAAATGTTCATTGAAAAAAAAAAAAAAATAGAATAATCTTTTTTTTTTTCAAGAAATAATGTTTTTGAGCAACGGAATGTGTTTCTTTTTTATTTAATGTTTTTTTTTTTTTAAATATTTAGTGAAAATAATGTTTTTTGGAAGGGTTAGGGTACGAGTTTATGGTTAGGTTTAGGGTTAGGGTTAGGGTTTAGGGTTAGAGTTAGGGCATTTCCATTTCTAAGAAAAAAGTTTGATTCCGGAAGTTACTCCATTTCCAAGAAAAAAGGTTTTCACTATTATTAAAAAAATGTTTTGAAAACAATCAAATAAAAACAAATAAATTATTTTTCAAATAGTCTGTATTATGTTAATTATTAGATTATGATGAAAGAAAAGTCTGAAATTAATATGACAAAAAGGAAAGTCTGAAATTAATATGAAAAAAAAAAATTGTTGTATCACTTTCAGGCATCCGTACACACTTTCTTCAAACTTTTTTCACCGGAAGCCAGCGGTCCTCCATGTACTTCGCGTCTGCCTTACTTTCTCAACGTTCTGGGTCGTGTCATGATACGTCATATCGGGGACTACCGGGAATGAACTTTTCTCTATGAGCGCCGTTAAATCGTCATTATTCGAGGAAACGCTTCAAGCCTGCTATTGGCCTGTCAAACCAGCAGGGCATCCGATGAAACTTCCTAATGTTCCGAATATATTTACAAAGTTTTTTTTTTTTTAATTTAGCAATTGAAAAAGAGTATTTATAATTGTACTGTTACAAAGTAAATGTTTAGATGAATTTTTAAATTTAAATCTAATAATCATATTTTGCCAAATTGTGAATTATGAATTTATTGCATAAAGAAGGTTGATCAGTATTCGTTTCAATGGCATATAACTCTGAAACCAAACGTTTCCGGACCTATAGACATATATAGAACATAATTCCAACGTTATGCCATCGATTTTCCAAACATCCTGCATGTAGTCATCTAGGATTAAAACGATTATATCGATTTGACTATCTGTGTATGTTCACCTCAGGATAGCCTTTTATTTATTTATTATTATTTCAAAGACAAAAAAGTCGCAGAGAAAAAGCAAGATTCATATTTATGAGAAGTTGAAAAATAGAAATACATGAATATTTTTTATGGAAGTCGCTCCAGACAAAGCATGAAGCCACTTGATGTTTGAGCTACCGAAAGTAAACCGAAAGTCCACTTTCTACTCTCGTGTTATCCATCAATTCCACCCAAAATTCTTTAAATAAGCAAATTATCAATTCTTCTGGCAAAGCATAAACTGACATAGGGAAACCAATTACAATGAGATATTCTATGAAAAAAAACAAAAAACAAACATGTAAATCAAAAATCGATTAATGAATCAATCGACTCTATTTTCTGATTCAGTTTTATATAAGCCTTCTTGGATCTTTCATCCGATGTAATGCGAGGTGTGTGAGGGGTAGGACAGTTTCGGTAACTCGAAATATAAAACAAAACAACAAAAAGAAAACCCCAACGAATTCAACGTTAAAGGAAACGCGATAACAATCTTTCCAGGCTGTGGCAGCTTCTTTACGACTAGTTGGGTTGCAACGAATTGCCTCCTGATTTACAAGCACATCGTCCTTGTAAAAGCAACAAGACGTTGTAGTTCTCAATCAAATATGGTGACTGGTAACATACAAAAACCAGAGTCCAATGTAAACCGACTTTTCTTACTCTGTTCCAGTCCAAACTAGAAGGGGTGCAAAACATTCGCTATTTATAGTTTTCCTCTCAAAATGGGAGGACTCAAAAGTAAACTCAATATGAAAAAATAGTTACAGATGTAATTTCTATTCCTATTTGACCGACGCCACACAAAATTCAATCGCTTCCCCCTTCAAATCAAATTATGGCAAATATAATTTCTACAACTTTTTTTATACACAATTTATTATCTACATAAAGACAGACGAATAAAGTAAGGGACGCAACTCCAGAAAATAAATTTATAAGAGTTATGTACCTTGGATTACGAACCAGAGTCTATTTAAAAATTCAGGACTGTGTAAGCAAATCATGAAAACACCCGATTAAAAAAAATCCATTAAAAATTAGAGATTAATCTGATCTTAATTGAATTTTTAGTATTATTTAATGGGCATTTATAACGACAGCTAACAGAACAAAAAAAGAGTTAAATAAACAAATGTGCAACAAATAAATGTTACCAAAGGCAAGATAAGTTACTTTTCTACCTACCTGAATACGTTTATATGTGTTTTAACTTATTTTTACGCGTTTTTGTTAGTTCGAATTAAAACTTGGGTCTCGACACCATGCTAAAATTGAAAACACAAAATCACCATATTTGACCACGTGACATCTCGATACTAGTTTAAAATCTGAGTCAAACAGGGATGTATAGCTACACCGACCTTGTTTTCAATCTTTATTACGGATGTATTGCAACTAATGAATGGTCAACTTTCACCTGGTATATCCATAAACTACAGGATGGATGGTGGAGTTTACAACGTGAGACGTCTGAAGGCCAGAACTTGAACAAATGTTGATTCTGTTATTAAATTTCAATATGCAGATGATAACGCGGTTTGTGCTCTGACTGAGGAAGACTTATACACCTCGATTGATGCATTTGCTGATGCATTCTATAAACTAGGAGTGAAAATTAACGTTTAAAATACTGAAGGGTTATTCCAGCCTTCACCTCAAGATAACAACAGAAACCCTCCTAATATCCAACTAGGTGGCGAATTGCTAGAAAACGTGGATCGCTTCGCGTACCTGGGTAGCCACCTCGCTTCCAATGCCACCATTGACCACGAAATCCAATATCGTATTAGGTGCGCAAGTGCTGCTTTCGGTAAACTTTGTTCCAGAGTATTTGATGATAAAGATTTAAAGCTTGATACCAAAATCTTAGTGTATCGAGCCATTGTCCTTCCAACAGTCTTGTAGGCATCGGAGATTTGGACGACATACCGTCGACATCTTATAACAATCGAAAATGTACATCAAAGACTTTTAGGAATTTTTAAAAAAATTAACTGGCAAGATCGTCGAACCAATATCAGTGTTCTGGAAGAGTCTGGTTGCTCTAGTATAGAGGCTTTAATTATTAAAAATCGTTTGAGATGGGCTGGTCACGTTGTAAGAATGAGCGAAACGTCCTATCCTAAGAAAATATTTTATTCCGAACTGAATGTGGGAGCTAGGAGGGTTGGAGGACAGAAGAAACGGTACAAGGATTGTTTGAAGGAGGATATGAAGAGGTGTGGAATTGATCACACAACATGGGAAGCGAGTGCATTTGGGAGAATGGAGTGGAGGAGTGGAATAAAGAGTGGTGTGGAAAGATTTGAAAGTGAACGGCGTCATCATGTTGAAGAACTGAAAGCAACAAGAATAGTGCGCCGCGAAAATCAATTGCCAAACAATAATGCATGTCCGATTTCTGATAAGATCTGTTGATCTCGAATTGAACTGTTTTATCATATGAAAATCCATAGATGAAGTCCCTGGTAACCCGTATACTCGATTCCAGTTACGGCCATGATGATGATGACACAGGTACACATTACACATACATTACATATATACGCATTTCACATAAATTATACATATACGAATTTCACATTACACATTACACACACATTACACATATACGCATTTCACATATATTACACTCACATTACACATATACGCATTTAACATTCATTACACATACATTACACATATACGCATTTTACACATATATTACACATTTACACATTACACATACATTACACATATACACATTTCACATAAAGTCCACATATATGCATTCCACATATATTACACATTTACACATTACACATACATTACACATATACGCACTTCACATACAGTACATATTACACATACATTACACATACATTACATATATACGCATTTCACATAAAGTATACATATACGAATTTCACATTACACATTACACACACATTACACATATACGCATTTCACATATATTACACTCACATTACACATATACGCATTTAACATTCATTACACATACATTACACATATACGCATTTTACACACATTAAACATTTACACATTACACATACATTACACATATACACATTTCACATAAAGTCCACATATATGCATTCCACATATATTACACATTTACACATTACACATACATTACACATATACGCACTTCACATACAGTACATATTACACATACATTACACATACATTACATATATACGCATTTCACATAAAGTATACATATACGAATTTCACATTACACATTACACACACATTACACATATACGCATTTCACATATATTACCCACACATTACACATATACGCATTTCACATTCATTACACATACATTACACATATACGCATTTTACACACATTAAACATTTACACATTACACATACATTACACATATACACATTTCACATAAAGTCCACATATATGCATTCCACATATATTACACATTTACACATTACACATACATTACACATATACGCACTTCACATACAGTACATATTACACATACATTACACATACATTACACATTGCACATACATTACACATTGCACATAACACATACATTATAGCTTTGTTCAGCAATGTTGGCACACCATATTTGGGCTCCTACACTGAGGCCGAGTACTATAAGCTGTAGCCTATAATAAGATACATTATTATATTATAATTCGCCCTTTCCCCGAGGCTCGTCTTTTTCTTTTCTTTTTAAAAATTTAAATATGAATTAATATAGATGCATTTACTGAAACTCATCACTTTCGCAATATCGACCACAAAATACAATCACTTTTAGATTATTTTTTTTGTATCAAATACAATTATGAATCTGTTTTTATGGAAAAGTACTTTAAAGATGTTTGATTGTGTCCCAGTTTAACCTGATGCAATTACTCCGCGACCCATTGACATAGATTCAGGCATTTTTCTGCCAGTTCTTGTTGTTTATTTAGTTCAATCCTGCCAACTTCACAATTACTGTTATGAGTTATAGTTCAACAAATATGTCATTGGTGACAAAAGGCAATAATAAAATATATCTAGATTTTAAATTCTGAAATATTTTGTAATCACACAAATTTGTTGTCACTTATTTCAGAATTCAAATACGACCGAGTCAGTTTATAGGACATTGCACCCTAGGAATTTGCTGTGAATCATATTTTAAAGAATCCTTTTGCTATCATAAACATTCGAATACGAATCGTTGATTTCGGTTTGACATACAAACAAAGATATGGATGCGGCAGAATTACATTGACGTTAGATCACCGAAGTTAAGTTACGTTGCGACTGGTAAGAACCAGATGGGTGACCATTTGGAAATACTAAACGCTGTGTGTGAGAGAACGATGACAAATCTGTAGCGGTGGAAGTTTACACTTTGAGGTACGAAATAAAAGTGCCTAAACTCATCTATGCGCATATGGCTCGGCGCAAACTTCCGGTTGGAGTAATAAATGCAGATGTACATTTTTGAGCCAATCAGAAGCATCTGTGTGAAATTATCAAGTTATTATGTGGAATCTACTTCAGATACTTTCAAGCGTATATAAAGGCGAAAATGTAATTGATCTTCAGTTGAGCGGGGGAAGATTTTAGTCATGGCTGTTATGTTCTGTGAATATTTCATAGCACTTAATTATCGACTCAACTTTCCTCATTAATTGCATCCTCTTTTTATTGTTTTTCTTTATATTTGAGTTCCTTTGTATAGAGTTCACACTGTCTTCAATATTCGAACACGTGTTAGCCCATCCTTACCGGTGCTACTCAAAACTCATCCTTACGTCCTTTGTATTCACCAAAGCCTTTGTTGCCTTTCAGACAAAGACACTTATTCTCAGAACAAGTATTCTTTGGTTTTTAACCTCTGTAAGCCACCTGTTTATATATATATATATATATATATATATATATATATATATATATATATATATATATATATATATATATATATATGAAGAAGAATGGAAAGGAATTAGAGAAGCAAAAGCCAAATCAAATTTCAATTCAATTGCTCAGAGCAAGGTATATTCCGCAAAAAGGCAATTTATTCAAGTTAAATTTTCCTTAAGTCAGGCTTTTCAAAGATCAAAATCTTATCATCAGAGGAAGTCGCTGGGATAGATAAGTTGGCAAAGGCCAAGATTTACAATTTGAAAAAATAAAATAAAAGTTGTAGGGAAAGAAACACAGGGCAAAACTCTGCCCGAATGCAAGCAAATGTCCAATTGTTAAAAGTCCGGTGTCGAAAAGTCCAGCGGAGAGAATGAGATGTAGATAGGTAGGTCGTTAAAAGGCACGAGAGGTTGTGAGAGAGGATTCAAAGTTAAATTCCAAGAAGCCACAACTTCAGGTGCGGCGAAAATAGAAAATCCAACTTTCCTAAAAGTTCGCTTTTAGTACACCACTTTATATATATATATATATATATATATATATATATATATATATATATATATATATATATATATATATATATAAGCTACAACCATCGTGCCGGTGAACGCGATGTTGTCTCACTATCCACCAGTCAAACTCTTTAATCCTAACCTTCGAGTGGCTTTTGGGCCTTGATAAGCGCTGACCATTAAAAACTCTTTTGCGATCACATGCCTTTTCTTACCCATTTATTCATATGTATTTTCAGTATAACATTTCTCCCACACACTCTCTCTCTCTCTCTCTCACTCGTCATCTAAAACTCCTTGAAGAGACTAACGTCAAAATCATCTCGACTGATAAAAATGGAGATCGCTTGTGAATTCAATATTCCCTAAAAGAATTACATTGCTCTAGCCCTTCCACAAACTTGTGCCAATATATTGAATTGAATTGAATTGAATTGAATTGACAAACAAGCAGTTGAATAGGCTGCGTTTATCACATTTGTTGATCATTCTATTCAGGATTTTAACGAACTTTCGCAAGTCACAGTAGAAGGCGAATAGAACATTTCTCAAATCCATGTTGTCTTTCTTTCTTTCTTTCTTTCTTTATTTATTTATGGAGATTCAAACAATACACATAATTAACTATTTTTACGTAATGAATTGGGTTTTATCAATAATAAAATTGCTTCCTACCAATACCAACAATGAATAACTATATTTATAAATCAGAGAGATATAGGGGTGAACTAATTAATTTTTTCACATAGGTTGCGATAAATAAATACATAAATAAAAGTAGTTTTTAAAAAAAATATTTTTACACTTGCTTTTAAACCAGTTTTAATTAGTTAGCTTGAGATACTTTTTTGGATACAATTTATTCGGTTTCGCCAATAAAGTCAGGCATTGTAATTCTATCATAAGTCTACACATGATGGGTGAATATTGAGAATTTAGAAATATGGGGATAGTGTAGCTGTGCTTTTTGCATAGGTTTAACGGCAATCTAATATAGAATTGGCTTTGTAGGTTTTTCTGAGGAAGTGTAACGGTTACTGGGGATAGTATAATCTTGATAGCGAGAGCTCTAATCTTCTTTTTACATCTCAATATAGTTAGTTTTACAGGGGGAAGTGTTGTTTTTTTTGGTAGGGGGTATAGTATTTATTTTTACCTTTATTTTAATTTTATTTTCAATCACTATTAATTATTTTTAATCAGTTTTTAAATATTTAAAAAAAATTTTTAACGGAGTATTAAATATTTGGTTTAAAGGGGTGATATCTCCGGTTTTTACCATATAAGTTATTCGTCCTTGTGGTTTCTGTATGATGCAATAATATTTTGATTTGAAGTGATTGAATTCTTCTATTCAGGATTCCAGGAATTTAAATAATAAATCTACCTATTGAAATATTTAGGAATTAATTCGAAATATCTATAATTTGTAACGTTATTTTATCAAGTAATATAAATAAATATAAAGTCTAATTCTCATATTTAAGATTTCATATGTGCATTATTGCGAAATTACGTTTTTTGCGGAATTGTTTTTAGAACAATGGTAGTTTCGTATTTAGCTGGGTTATTCTCATTATTTTTTTATGATTTTTAGAAATGATTTGCCAATCGTTTTTTCAGGTTTATTTGCGTGAGTTTCTCCTAACGAGGTTTTCTGCTTTTTAGTAGATTGGAGGCTAGTCCAGTCGGGTTTAGACCATAAATGACAGTTCAACATACCGTGTCAAGGTTTTTGAATTGATTTTTCCTTTTACTTGGGGATGGTGGTTGCTGGATTTTGTCAAAAATTCTAATATGCGCACTTCTTCTAAACAATAGTGTGTAGTGAGGCAAGAGTTAATCAATCTCCAGCCGCACATAAGTATGTGCAGTGAGTCAAGGGTTGCTCAATGTCCAGATCAATCGGACATTCCCTCCCTCCTCTCCTCCTTCCTTGAGGCAAAATGCCGAGAAGAAATTGACAAGAACATATACTACACTTTGATTTTAACCAAAAGTCCAACAAAACGTTTTTTTTAATTTTAATGAAATTTAATTGAACATTTATAAGATATCGATACTTTTACAGGCTCGAGCCGCAAGAGAGTTGGATTTTTATAAACACGTTAGGGAATTCTTCTTTTTTTCCTTCATTTTTTTCCTTTTTCGTTTATGATAGTGACGGTACATAACTGAACACGATTTTGTGTCTTTGATACGACAGGGGCGCATTAATATGAGTTTTCAGGGGATTGTGCAGTATAGCGCTTCTATAGAAAACGTTTATTTGGATTTGTTCTGTTTAGCGGCCCTATGGAATAGGTTTTTATGGGGCTTGTGCAGTTTAGCGCCACAATAGTAAACGCTTTCTAAGGGCCTGTGCAGTATAGCGCCTTTATGAAAAACACTTTTCGGGGGCTTGTGCAGTATAGCGCCTTTATGGAAAACACTGTTTGGGGCTTGTGCAGTATAGCACCCTTATGACAAACGTTTATTTGGGGGTTGTGCACTATAGCGCCTCTATGGAATACGTTTTTAGGGGCTTGTGCAGTATAGCACTCCTATAGAATACGTTTTTAGGGGGCTTGTGTAGTATAGCGCCCTTATGGAAAACACTTTTTCGGCACACGTTTTCTGAGGACTTGTGCAGTATATCTTATGGAAAACGCTTTTCGTGGCTTGTGCAGTATATCGCCCCTGTGGAAATCGCTTTTCAGTGGCTTGTGCAGTATAGCCGCCCTATGGAAAACACTTTTCGTGGGCTTGTGCAGAATAGCGCCCTTATGGAAAACGCTTTTCGGGGCTTGTGCAGTATAGCGCAACTATAGAAAACGCTTATTTAGGGCTTGTGCAGTTTAGTGCACCCCCATGGAAAACGCTTGTTCGAGGCTTGTGCAGTTCAACACCCCTATTGAATAAAAACCCATGCACTCCTAACTTCCTTAGTGAATGTCCTTTTAGATATAAAATAGCCATTATTAAAAATTACTAACTCGAGCAAAAACTAATTGCCTCCTCCCCTATATCTTCCAACATGAACTTATCAATATATATAAAACTCTAATTAATAATGGCTTCCCAAACTACGTAATCGAGCAACAAATTCGACTGTTTAAAAATAATTCCCACGATAATAATAATAATAATAATAATAATAATAATAATAATAATAATAATAATAATAATAATAATGATAAATCCAATTCTCCACTTAACACAACTATTAAACTATTTTATCGCAACTAGTTTCATCACAATTATAAAATGAACAAGTTCTAAGAAATATTATTAATAAAAACGTACTCCTTACTGACCCAAATAAAAAAGTAAAACTGATAATTTTCTACGATAAAATAAAAACCACTAACCTTTTAATCACAAATAATTCTTACCCCTCGATTAGAGTTTTGGATAAGACAAACCTTGACTACAAAGAAAAAACATATACATAGGCTTGACTACCACGACTTTGTCAGAAGATTGACGATGCATTTGTCAGATACTAACACCACAGGCAAACACTTAACTAACGACCATTCCTGCCCCCGACTGAAATTCAGAAAACTCTTAGTAGAAAATACCAAAATCTTAGAATATAGTACTAACAAACAAAAACTGGGTATCTTTTACAATAGCCCTCAAACGAAAACGCTAAAAAACAAACAAATATACAACAAATAAAAGTTACCGTAGCCGATAAAACTGAATTTCCAACTTAACTGTGACAGTTATTAATGATTATAATCTGTTAAAAGTGCTATTTTTTATAAATTGATAGTTTTAGCGTAAGTTAAGTGAAAAAAAATGGCCGTTTCTCGTTAGAAAATTTGCAGCCTCGTTTGTGTTTAATTCTATCGTGGTTGTTTTTTTTACTGGGACTCATATTCAAAGCGCAACTTTTCATGTTTCAGCCAAGCAAAAGAACAAAAGTAAACTACATTTTAAGCAAAAGGAATAAAATCATTTTCTTTTGATTTACATGTCATTGTGCTTTTATTTACATATCATGTTCATTCGTCACACCGTAATGTTTTTTTTCTCCTGTTGTGTCTGTAAAAAATTCCTTACCGTAACCCTAACCCCAGCCCTAACCCTAACCCCAGCTCTAAACCTAACTCCAGCCCTAACCCTAATCTTTCATATTTCAGTCAAGCGAAAGAACAAAACAAAACAAAATTTTAAACAAAAGGAATAAAAGTTTCTTTTTATTTACATGACATTATACGTCACACCGTGTACATGGTGCACACCTGCTGCCAAAAATGATATAGTCTGTCGTCCATGCCACGGAACCGTTGCGACCACATAAACTCAGCCATTTTAAAAATGCACCCCCCCCCCAAAAAAAAACGCCGCTTTGATTATGAGTTCCGGTAAAAAAAAAAACACATACACGTGACAACGAAAACCAAAACTGTTGACGCCATGTTTATTAACTAAAAGTTTATGAAAAAAAAATTTTTTTTTTTCATGTCTATTAAAAACCCATTTATCCTACGTAAACCTACAAACAAATGGAATAGCTAACTAGGAAAATCTCCAGTCACGACGTACGTCGCATTTATTTGTTGCATATTCATTTTTTTGACCACGTTCTACAACTTTTTTTTGAACCCGACTCGCGAGTTTGAGTGCTATTGTAAAAGATTCCCCAAAAACTTAGTTAGAAGTAAGGTGCCATATTCAGCCACCTACGGCGGCTTTTAATTAAAAACACGACGGCCACCTACCCCATGTCTCTCTCCATGTAAGCTGTCGACCACACGTCGTATTACTGCTCCCACACATTCTCTCTTTCTAACTTATCTGCAACACGTAGCAATGGCTATATCCCCATTTCTCCCTGTTTCTGTTTGCATGTCTCTTTCTCTATCCCCTGGCAACGCCTGGTATTTTAAGCACTAGTCAGCCATATCTTTAATAAACGTCTTGACCATGTGAAGATATAAGGTCGACGAATTTTTTATATTTTGCAAACGTAAAATTTTCGGGAAATATTTTTGTAAAAGTAATTGTTCCTGTTGATATTGATTAAACCATAAATGTGTGTCGATGAATCCATTAAAAAAACATTTAGTGATTCTTTAAATTAATTGTTAAATATTTCGAATAATAACGTTACCAATATTTTCTTGTATCTAAAAAAAATAACAAAGTTTTAAAATGAAGAAATGAAAATATCGCTGTTTTACTTCAGTAGTGTGAAATGCGAAACAGTCTCGAGCGTGAAGATATCTAAAAAAGTAAATGATTAATAACATGTTTAGACTAAGCTAAAACAAGTACAATAAAAACTGGTTTTGTTTTTTTACCAAATAGTTTATAATGAATATTTTTTATAAACGAAGAGAAAGGATGTAATTTAAGTAACATTGGACTCGATCATAATTGTTGTTAATGTAAATTTATGGTTGAAACCATTGGCAGCTTGTAATAGACAAGATGACGCATCGGAATAGACAAGATGGCTGTTTGGAAGGACAGGTTAACTATAGAAAAGGTTATTGGCGCGGAAAAGGCCGACCAAGCTTACAGGGCTTACAACCGTATTTTGTGAAAATAATTGTAACGTCAACTAAAGTGAAGTAAATCTCCATGAATGATGGATGGCGTAGAAGTGTTTCAAGATACACGAAGGGAAAGTATGCAAGAAGCAGCCAAGATAGTGTCGATCCTAGGATCGTAAAACACGTAGTAAATCCTCCCAGGACGCAAACAACAGTGGGGAGATTAATACTAGAGCATTGGCAGGCTTGAGTCCACAAACGGAAGTTTTGGTGCTTCTTGCTTAAAAGGCCGAAAAAAAGATTTCTGTGTCTTTTAAAGTTTAAGAGGTAAATAAGGGGCAATAACTCTTATCACCTGTTGTTATTACATGTAACGTAATTTACTGCGACATTCAATTAATTAGTAATAAATGAACAACAAATTATACGTAAATGGGAAATTTATGATTTTGAAAATTTTTTAGTAATAAATGAACAACAAAGTATACATAAATGGAAAAATGGAACCCATCCGTTTTCACTCGTGCTGGCACAAGTCGCATTTCATGCCCACAATTACAGGTCTCTTCTCCAGAAATAAGACCATGCGCTTGCAAAAAATCTATCTGCTTTGCTTTTTCTGACGTAAAATATAGCACATCTTCGAACTGGAACAATTTCAAATCCATAATTCCAGTTGAAGATAATATCAGTCTTGTTAAAAATTAACGATAAATTTTGGTTCAAAATAACAATTCAGGATAAAGTCTGGCTCAAAAATAAAATTAAGAGTTATTGCCCCTTATTTACCTCTTAAACTTTAAAAGACACAGAAATCTTTTTTTCGGCCTTTTAAGCAAGAAGCACCGAAGTTTTTATTCTTGGATGAAGAGTTAAAAGTTGCATCAACTAACGATTACGATCTAACAGCAGGGGCGTCACACCAATCAAAGCGAAGTACGCATGTATTCTGTAGAGAGATAGACCTCGAAACAGAGCGCATTCTCTCCCGATAACCCCAACTATTCTCTTAGTTACGTGAGTATCTACTGATCGCAGTCTAACAAGCTGCATATCCTATCATCTTTCTACCTCCTTTTTAATAAGCGATTTTACGATAGAAGTCGAAGAAAATAAATGGCTGTCTTTTTCTTTTAAAATTACTGCTTATTTCCGTTCGCCCAGGGAAAATAAACTAAAGAATTGCAGGTTTATTTCTATTCCAGTCACACAAATTAGTTAAAGTGAGTATCGGTGTAGTTAATAAATGAAAATATTTTTTGTTTTGTATATTTTGAATACATAAGCCTAACAAAATCATCATTGTCACTGTTTTATTAAACTTACGTGTTTCAAAAAAAATGAGCCGCGAATGGTAGCATTAACGTTTAAATAAAATGTTTATACTGCATTTTCTTTTGTTGGTTAAAATGACTCAAAGCTTCTTCAGACATATATATATATATATATATATATATATATATATATATATATATATAGTACATGTATTGTATTAGTTTCTGTAGATGTAAATCCGTTGAAACTGAAGAGTTTATAAAAAGTGCTCAATAACAAGTAGAGCTGTTCATAAGTATACATTTTTATTTATACAAACATTATTGGTTACATATGTGCATACATGTTTCGGTTGCACTTTTCACAGAAAGTCAACCTCATCAGACCAAGGATTTCTCTGAAATCCTTGGTCTGATGAGGTTGACTTTCTGTGAAAAGTGCAACCGAAACATGTATGCACATATGTAACCAATAATGTTTGTATAAATAAAAATGTATACTAATATATATATATATATATATATATATATATATATATATATATATATATATAACGAATAACTGTAATAAAACGTACTTAGCTTTAACACTTTATAGCAGTTTCGCGGTATCACCGATCACCTGACTCGTATCAATGGAAACCGGAAGAATAAGGATTATTTATACACGTGACCGCGCGTTTTTACTTATATATATATACTAGTGCAACAATGTGTTACTGGTTATTATATAGCTTTTCAATCTAATAGGAAATAGAGGCCTTTATTTTATTCAAAAATATGCTTAATATCTTAATTTGGTCATGTTCCGTTTTGAGAGTTTTTCTGTAGTATAGAAACTAACAAAGGGTACACCTGAGTCTTTTGTAACATAAAACATGATGTTTATGAAAACATTATTTAAAGATATGTATATTCTCCCTGCACTTAATGCAATTTGCTACACTTTCAGAGACTGGGCGGTATTCTTTGGCGCATAGCTCAAATGGCAATTGAGCAATGGCAGCTCAATAAGTTGAACGATGCTATAAAATATTCGCTTTTCTCTTTCAAATGACACCAGATTAAACAGAAGAAATACTTAAGTATCAACAAAATTACAAACATAAGAAAATATATAGTAGTTATGGCGGATCATGTATATGGCTTTTGGCCAGGATCAAAGTGTAGTATCTGCTCCGATGGATTCTGCACCCCATAGACTGGTATTGTCTTGGCCGTCGGGGCTTGATTTACGCCGGTCTATGGGTTTGTCATGTGCAGTTCTAACAGGTCCACCCTCCCAGGCTTTGGCTTCTCACCCTTTGAGAAGGGGTTAGTTTATTGTTAATCGCCTGAGGCGCCCCTACCGGGGAATGCCGACGGGGCTTCCCAGGCAATTTTTAAATGGCCGGAGTGCTCACCTTCTCGGGCGCTGGCTTTTCAAATCCCACTTTCCCGACCTTGTGTCACATCTTACCTTGTGGGAGGTAGATAAATAACGTGTTTTGGCTTGATAAGACCTTTCTTTATTTTTTTCAATTTTCCAAATAATCCATTTAGTATTTCGGTATAATTTGTTCCGAGAGTTTCTTGTTGCATTATTATTTCCCTTTTCGCGAGTACTTTTAATTTGATTAATCAAATCATCATCAGGGGGTGCTAGTCTTGGTGTCTTTACAACTATGTCTTTACTGTTGAGTTTTTTTAACGGCTAATAATATACGACTTTAAATCTGTAATATTTAGATGTTGCATGCGAATGGGATTACGTTCTAAGCGCGTGCAAAAAAAATCAAAGGTATGATTGCTTAACAGTTAAGAATTTGGTAATGTTAGTTACTATACTAGACACTTTAAAATGTTGTGACTAGTTTCGTAATTCACATTATTTATTGTGGGGTGGTCAGTTTTTATGTAGAGGACGTCCAGAATTTTAAATCTTTTGATGTTGGTATCGTGGTGTATTATTATAAGATACCAAGACTAACACCACCTGCTGATTATTTGATGAATCAAATTAAAAGTACTCGCGAAAAAGGAAAGAAAAGATGGAACAAGAACCCAATGGAACTTACATACACGGATTTCACCGAAATACTATATGGACTATTCGGAAAATTTGAAAAAAAAGTCTTATCAAGCATAAACCCTCCGTGTTATTTAATAATGTTTGCCTAAATGAAAATATGCTGCCTAAATACACACACACTATGTATATATGACACTGTGTGATGCTGGGAAAATAAATAAGAGAAAATAATAATGTAAAATATGAGTAACGGATAATTAAGAATCTACATACCTAAGCCAGATATCGAACGAATAACACTAGACTTAGAACAACCAAAAGAAAAGAAGAAAAAGGTAAGCGTCATAATAGATTTTTTGTTGTTGTCTAAAATTCAGTTATTGGGGGGGGGGGGGAGAGTAGATGGGCATGGCGGGTAATACAAGATTGAAAACAGAACAAAAATCGGACGAAAAGTGAGTCCAATAGTGCGAAGTTGTTTGCATAAGAGGAACAAGAGGTAATAAAAAAAAAATTAAAAACGAGAATCGAAAAATGGTAAACTGAATTCATCTCTGGGGGTGAGCCACGGTCAGTAGAAATATATGACGAGAATTCACTGGCATTCAAGTGTGTTTTGGTAGTGTCGGATGGCCTAAAGAATTAAAAACAAAAGTCGATGAACGATCGACTTAATCCTTTTTGTTTTAAGTGAGTTTATTGACCTTTAAGCTCGAAGCAAAGTGTAGTATCTGTTCTAAAACTATACTTAATGTTTGTGTCCTCGGTCAGTGACGAAAGTAAACCTTCCAGACTGGGGCAATTTCTATTTGTGTTCCAATCCGCAGTGTTCCTTTTAGGGGAGCTGGATTCCCCACATTAAAAACCAAACTTCTTCCTGACTCTGTTCACGTAGTAAGGCAAGTGAATAGGAAGAAAGAAGCGATTAAAACTATTTACTAACTCGTAGCGGTTCGTCAGAACACGTGCTTGGAGTGACGGTGTTTTATGTTGATCAGTCATATAAAACTATCAGAGGGTTAGGGTTAGTTAAAACAGATAGAGTGAGAAACAGAGTAAGACACTCCTACCAGAGGAGAGTTAAACAAATTCCCCAGTATTATAATCACGGAGAACCATTGAAAATTAGCCGAGACGACAGTGATGGATCTAAAATCAAAGGAAGCGCGAGAGCGCTCTATCCCCTAATAGACTCAAGAATGGCCTATGCTGGAAATCTCATTTCTTTGATCAATCATAACTCAAAAACCAATAAACCAAATTAGTTAAAACTTTGCACAAAATTTTTATTTGATAGGTTCTATAAGTGTGTAGAATTTCAGCATCATTAGTGAAGGCAACCCAGAGATCCAGAAAGTTCAATCATAAAATCATGTTATCTGTGTGTACGTACGTACGTACGTACGTACGTACGTATGTGCCACCCTGTATCTCATCAACTATTTGATGGATTCAGCTGATTTTTGGCAGAGATAGAGGTTCTAGGGTCTAGTTGATGACATTTTAATTTCAGTTTACCATATACCTTAGTTTTCCAGAAAATTCCAAAACACCTTATGAGAAGGCATTGTATTGAGGCATAGCCTTTACAAAAGTAGTGACATTCCATGAAAAACGCCAGTATACTGAAATCATATGCCCTTAATAGGGTTAAGATGAAAATTCATATACACTAAATGTACAAAAGCAAGGAAATTCCCAAATTGTTACACTTTTATTGTCATTAAAAGTATGACTACATATCAACCAAACCATTTCATTATCACATCACTACAGTATAAATCTCTATGCATGAGTGGATGAAGTGTGTGAGGTGCGCTGAAGAAAAATTCCTACCAGTAAAATACATAGCCTGTTGTGCTCGCATACCCTTAATGACAATAAAAGTGTAACAATTTGGGAATTTCCTTGCTTTTGTACATTTAGTGTATATGAATTTTCATCTTAACCCTATTAAGGGCATATGATTTCAGTATACTGGCGTTTTTCATGGAATATAGACTAACTTCATGGAACGTCTGTCTTATCCAGCCTGTGATCCATCTTAAAATAAATCCCTATTCTCAGCTTTTAGCGTAGACGTTGTTATCATAATATTATGAAACAAAGCAAAAAAAACATCTGATGGGAATGTTTCGGAATTTTTTAGTTTAGGATTGATAATTTGTATTATTTGGATTATTCTTAAGGACCTGTGGCGCAACGGATAAAGGTTCTAAGTCATAATAAATTCTAAGTGGCAGTTTTCTGGATGTTGAAGGTTCAATCCTTAGTACGGGCGATACTAAGAATACAATTATGAATTACTTAAACCTCTATTCGATAATGGATGACTGAATAAGAGCAAGCTACCCCCGTAGATTATGTAAATGGTTCCGTTCTTAAATTTTGTACAGATTCCCGAGTTCGACAAGACGCATCTGAAAAAGGTCGTCGGTTAAATCGGCCAAAAGGTTGTGAGAATAAAACCTAGGATGAGAACAGTTGTCCGAATAATCCAAATAATACAAATAAGGAAATTTATTTAAACAACCGCAAAGAAAAGAAAGTCATTTTCTCTATATAATCTACTATTTTTGTTTGTTTAATTTCTTCTTTTCTTTCTTTCTTTTATCAGCATCGTCTCTTTGCATGTTAAATTATAACTTTTTATCAACAGCATTTCATCGCTAGTTTACTTATTCTTATTCTTATTCTTATTCTTATTCTTATTCTTATTCTTATTCTTATTCTTATTCTTATTCTTCTTATTCTTCTTATTCTTATTCTTATTCTTATTCTTATTCTTATTCTTATTCTTATTCTTATTCTTCTTATTCTTATTCTTATTCTTCTTATTCTTCTTATTCTTATTCTTATTCTTATTCTTCTTATTCTTATTCTTATTCTTCTTATTCTTCTTATTCTTCTTATTCTTATTCTTATTCTTATTCTTATTCTTCTTATTCTTCTTCTTCTTCTTCTTATAATAATAATAATAATAATAATAATAATAATAATAATAATAATAATAATAATAATATTTTTTTGCGTACTCACTAGGAGTTCTCACACAGATCATCGTCGGTGATTGCTCACCGACAACAACCAGTGGTATTTCCTGGAGTCTGAGATTTCCAGTATTCTTCACCTCTTTTCGATAACGATGCGGTATCGTAACAGCCTCTTACCATTGATTTCTCGCTGGTAAGGACAATTGGTCTTCTCTGGGATTTGGGTGGCAATAAGCCTCCCCAAGATCCCAGCACTTTTCCAGTGGAGGTCTGGTTTGTGCTGTCCCTCCTCGGTCTTCTCATCCTCCTCGACCCTCTACAAATATTTTGTCTGGTGTCAGCCTAGGCCGGCACCATTAAAAAATTATTTTTTTTTAAAATAAATAAATAAATAAAAATTTTTTTTTTAATTAATTAAAAAAAAAAAAAAATTTAATTTAAAAATTAAAAAACATTTTTTTTTAAATAAATAAATAAATAAAATATTTTTTTTTAATTAATTAAAAAAAAAAAAATTTAATTTAAAAAATAAAAAAATTGTTGTTGTTCTTCTTCCCCACATGCCTCTACGTTATTGGCCTTTGGACTAGAAGCAAAGTGTACTAGGGCAATTTTTATTTTTCTCCCATCCAGAGTGTTTTTTTCAGGGAGCTAGATATCCCTCACATAAAAACGACATTGTGTCTACATTTGCCCTCGTGGGGTGGCAAGTGACTCGGTTCTAATGTATTTCTTCGTTCGGGTTTAACTGATTATTAAACATTTGATGAAGATCAATAAGCTACATTTTTCGGAAGTTTATTATACAGCGATAACCGCATTGACATACTGGTTTAAGTAAGTTAAGCGACGCTGAGTTTGGCCAGTATTCAGATGGGTGACCATTTTGGGAGTACTAGATGATGTATATAAAACCTAGTCTTAATAGTCTTGCAAGTCGAGGTGCGGCTATCAGTTTGGAACTACAACTAACAGTTCTGAGTCGTTCATTGTGATCTGTGTTGACCAGACGTTGGCAGGCGATGAGAGACTGATTTAAAATTTAATATTACTAATATTAAAAGAAATAGTTGTCGTTTTATGTCCTTTGTAAATTTTAGTTGAAGAAAAATCCATCCCGTTGAAAATCGTTTTGTTTCTTGGCTGGTTTCCATGGAAACGTGTAAATGGCCGCTTTTTATTAACCCGAAAATAATTGAATCTTTTCTTGCTGGATAAAACGGCTTAATTAAAATGAGATTTTTTCTTTGATATTTTGTAAACCAAAACCGTCCTCGAAGATGATTAAAAGAAGAAAACAAAAATCATAATTTTAGTTCAGTTTGTTGAAGGCGAAACGACAGCTTTGGTGCAAAGGTCAGTGCGTGCGTAGGTTGAAAGCCTGACGTCAATCAAGTTTCAAGTCGCCACCTGCATGGACGCCATCTTTCTTTTAAATCGTTCACTGTCTCCCCCCCTCCCCTCTTCCCTTCTCGTTCCATCTTTCTCACTCGTTCAGTTAAATGTAAATATCTTATGCAATAATCATTCAAGAATTTTACTTTTGACCGGGGAAATTTCGTATCGCCTTTGGAAGGTTAGAAATGTGTTTGGCGACCATGTTACTATTTACTTACCTTCCTACGAGGGCAGAATTAGATAAAAAAGGTTGGTTTTTATTGTGGAGGGAAATTCAGTTCCCCAAAAAGGGCAATTTGGATTGGGACAAAACTAAAAAAAAATACCTCAGTCTAAAAGGAAAAGATGAAGTGTAGCACCAGAACAGATACTACACTCTACTCCTACCCAGAGGTCAAGGACTTTAGAGACCATGCCATTTTGTGTGTGTATGTTGCATTTCGTATATTGCATTTCGTTGGCAGTAATATACTTTTTATTTACCTCCCCAGGAGGTTAGGCACAAGGCCAGGTTTATCTTACTCCCACAAGTAAGATGTGACCCAAGCTCGGGTCGGGAAAGTGGGGTTTGAAAAGCCAGCGCCCGAGAAGGTGAGCACTCTGGCCATTAAAAATTGCCTGGGCAGCCCCGTCGGCATTCCCCGGTAGGGGCGCCTCAGGCAGTAAGCAATAAACTTACTCCTCCCCAAAGAGGGGGGGGGCAAAGCCTGGGAGGGTGGACCTCCTAGAACTGCACAGGACAGTACCTCAGACCGGTGGAATCAAGGCCCGAAGGCCAAGACAATACCGGTCTACAGAGTGAGCATCCATCGGAACAGATACTACACTCTGATCTTAGCCAAAAGGCCAAGGAGGATTTTTTGTTGAAGTGATTGACATCTAGGATTGATCTAGGTCAACATTATATAACCTATGACACTAACATGGTCAGGGCCTGTCGGAATGCAGAGTTTGGTTGAACTTTCCTTAAACAGACGGATAGACACTATATAGATAATATATAAAATTTAAGGCTTATTGGATCTAAAGAAAAACATTGAAATTCACGGAATCTTGCTTAATTAGTGTCTGGTGACTATGGAACAAATTTAATGCAAATCTGAAATATTTGAATTTTATAATGAGAGGCAGTGTCCATATTATGCTGAGTAAAACCCTTTAAAATACTCAAAAAAACTGAAATTGTAAGTATATTTATTAATTTATGCCTAATGCCGAGTGTTTAAATTTCATAAAAATCGAAGGTGTCTGAATTTTCACGAAGTGATTTCACCCATTCTTTGCCTCTATACATAAAACTAAATTAAACTTAATGTAGCCCACATTACTTACTTTTACGCCTAGTAGCTATGTTCCAAAAATGATAATCGGTTAATTAGTTTAGGAATGAATATTATAGATAGGAAGAGTTCGAATGCAAAACGCGATAAACGCCATTTTGAAAATCACGAAACTGTCCCTACAAAAAGTGTTGCCTTTCAACACTCGACGATACCCCAAAACAATGTGTTACATAATATGATACCGAAATAATTACTTTTAGATTTCATTCGAAGTCTAGATTTAATATATTCGTGTTTTTATTGTTTAAGGTCTCAATTTAAACGGATTGGATTTATCGCGTTTTGCGTTCGAACTCTTCAAATATATAAACACATACCAAACTTTATATTAATGGGAATAATTAGCAGAACTAATTTTATCACACCTTGCATCGTAAATCTAACCAATTGTTTTAGAGTTTATAAATGTTTATAATTATAATTGTTATTATTATTAGTTTTATTAGTAATATATTGTGTTGAGTCCGCCCCCACCGATATACCAGAGAATTCCTACACCCATTGGGTGAGCGTAATCCAACTTATTTGTGAAATGTATATATCTTGCAACCCTTCGTTTATGTGGGTAGCCTTCGAATACGACAATCTTTGGTTGGTGACGGCGATCGTCTGATAATAGGGCCAGTGATTGTTGTGTATCCTGTGAATGACCGTAGTTCCTCATAGACTTTGTGTAGACCGCTATTTGAAGTAAGCTGGATTAGAATCTCAAAGAGATGACAGACGCTGTGGACTATAAAATTGATAAAGTTCTTAAATGTTTATGTTATCGTATGGTGAATCGAGGTAGTCTGTTGAATATTGGTCTAGAGAATGCTGAGAACCGCTAAGAACAACGAACGTCTGCCTCTGTTGTGTTGGGTCGGCATGGCATAAATAATAATAATAATTTAAATTTAAAATAATTTAGTTGACCTACCAATGTTATGGAATTTAGTCTAACTTACAATTTAACAAAATTAGTAGAAGTCGTGGAGAGGGACAGTGATGGAAAACTCCAAACCAACACTACTTTCTGTTTATTCCAGCATCGTTTCCAGTCATCTTAGACTCAAGCATAGCCAGTTTAGGAGATGTGAGGTTGAATATTGTGCAATCCTTGCTTCACTATAAACTCCAAACACCATTACAGTTTATCGAACGCGGTTATCTAAGTTACGTTTACATTTGAACACAGCATACCGAATCGACAATCCGCTTCGGAATTCATGACATCGTTTCCACTTGTAACAAAAACGTTTAATTCCGATGATGTGATTGACCATGAATATTAAAAATAAATATATTTAACGTTTTACTAAAATCGTTTCGTAATCAATTATGAATTTCCTTTTCAACAGATGATACACAGCACGTAAATCTTACTTTTTTAGATAGATCTTTTGTGTTAGGAGACCGGGCATGTATCAGTTTAACAACGAGATGATAAAAATTGGAGTTAGTCACCGGGTCACAAAGCAAAGATGTCCACTGTTTTAATTAACCTGTCAGCCTGCCCAGACAGGTAGACAATCATCTGATTGGCTTCAAATTGAAATCAACGTCAGTCTGACAAACGCATTTTATTTCCCATGTCATTTTGATTCATATCTGCTTCTCCCTTCATCGTAACAAGTTTCTTTTTAGCCATGACTCATTCAACGTTGTTTTAATAAAGCCATAAGAGCCAATAATACACACATCTCGTTTCCGTATGGTTATGACGCTTGCCTGCGGAGTCTAGGTTGATTCTGTTGCAGGGGTTCGAACCTTGCGACCGCCTGAGATTATTATTCCCTACACTGATGAGAGCGAAAGCTTGAAACGCTGGCGTATGTAGGTAAAAATAATTTAATATTATTTATTTAAAATTAATATTGCTATAAGCCCCTTTAATAAGACTGAAGTTGAGCCCTATTCGGGGAAGTTTATATGTGCCTCCCTTCGGATAAATATAACTTAAATTTCCTTCCTGACGTGGTGATGTCTCGTGGCCGTATGGTTATGACGCTTGCTTGCGGAGTCTAGGTAGATCTTGAAGCAAGGTTTCGAACCTTGCTACCATCTGGGATTATCATTTCCTACACTAATAAGAGCGAAAGCTTGAAACACTGGCGTACTTAAGTAAAAATAATTTTATATTATTTACTTAAAATAAATATTAGTAGAAATATATATATATATATATAAGTGTTTATTTAAAAGGTTATTTCTAAAACACTTTTATTATTACATTTAAGTTAAGACATAATATGAATTGTTTCTTCACCAGTATGTTTCATAATTTATTAATTTTATCTATATATCTTGCAAGTTCAGAGTGTTAAAATCTATTTTAAGATACATCGTGGTTGAAACTTGAAACTAGAGTTTTCTCCCCTTTATTGAACTCTTCTAAAATTAAATATTTTTTCCGCCCTACAGTCCACAAGCACCAAATCTTCTTAATATCTAAGATAGGGCATATATTGTTTGTTAAAATATACTTTTTTTATTTTTTTTATTTCAAATCGATTTTCTTCTTTTATATTTTAATCCAACTACCAGTTTCCGTTTCGATTAATAATGTCAGAGAGATAGTTATAGGATATATAACTACATCAATATGTAACGGTTCATTTCCTTTCTTTTTCTTTTTGTTCAGCTTCTTCTTACTGATAATATTTTGAGGGGATATTATTTAGGCAATTTTATCTTTCTTTTCTTTTCGGGTCCCGCTAGTCAGTCACAAGTGTTTTAAAGCCAGCTTGGCCTTTTGGCTAAGATCAAAGTGTAGTATCTGTTCCGATGGATACTGCACCCCATACTGGTATTGTCTTGGCCTTCGGGGCTTGATTTACGCCGGTCAATGGGTCTGTCCTGTGCAGTTCTGGGAGGTCCACCTTCCCAGGCTTTGCCTCCCCATCTTTGGGGAGGAGTAAGTTTATTGCTTACTGCCTGAGGTGCACCGGGGAATGCCGACGGGGCTGCCCAGGCAATTTTTAAACCCCACTTTCGGACCGTGGGTCACATCTTACTTGTGGGAGTAAGATAAAAACTGGCCTTGTGCCTAACTCCTGGAGAGGAGTAGATTAATACTCGTATTACCGCGTTCAAATATTCCGTTTTTTTTAATACATTTCGCTGCACCGCTTTTAAACTCTACGGATGCTCAAACATGTAATATTAATTCAAATTTTATTACATCAAGGTTTCATTTCTTTGTCGTAATTTATTAATTTATTAACTTAACAAATACTAAATTCACACATCAAATACACACTAGATAACATAGTTATTTATCTACCTCCCACAGCGGTAAGATGTGAACAAGGTCGGGAAAGTGGGATTTGATAAACTAGCGCCCGAGAAGGTGAGCACTCTGGCTATTAAAAATTGCCTGGGCAGTCCTGTCGGCATTCCCCGGTAGGGGCGCCTCAGGCAATAAGCAATAAACTTACTCCTCCCCAAAGACGGGAGGCGAAGCCTGGGAGGGTGGACCTCCTAGAACTGCACAGGTCAGACCCATAGACCCGCGTAAATCAAGCCCCGAAGGCCAAGACAATACCGGTCCATGGGGGCAGTATCTATCGGAACAGATACTACACTCTGTTGCTATCATTACATCTTTTTTTAAACATTGAATGTTTATACTGTTACAAAATACAAACACACTATTACGCTAATTAACTTAGCTTAAATATCATATAAGTACAATTTATTTAACCGAACATTCGGTTTTCTTAGATCGCTCTTAAGCAGACATATTATCGGATTGACATCCTAATAACTAAGGGGAGACAAGTACGACCTTTCCTTCAATTTGACTCAGCCCTTTTTTTCGTCTCTAAGAAAGAGAACCTGCGGGGCCTTTGATCTCGGCAAATCACGTTGACAGAGGTTTCCGACCAATCACAGACCAGAGATCATGCGTGACCACGCGTGATTTGAGTTATATAAAAGAAGATACGCCTTTCTTCTCCTCCTCTTTTTTCCCCTTTCCCAGCAAGTAACACGGTCCTGTCAACGAAGTCTTTCTCTCCCTACGACCAGCGATTAAGACAATCCCATCAGCATGACTCGAAAAGCATGTGGGCGAGAACACACTACTGCTACTGTCTTACTGTTTACTATCAGCCGTTCCCCCTTTCATCTCCATCGGACGCAGGACAAATAGTAAGCCTAACCCTTTTTTCCTTTCTCTGTTCGTTCGAACGCCAAATTCCTACCCTTTCGTACCCGGAAAAAAGGGGTACAGAGACGGCTCATTTTCCTTAAATTACGCGCACACCAAAAAACGTGTGCTTTCCAAGAAAAAACTTTAAAAGACAATTTTATACACACAGTAAATTGCTCATTTTCCTTAAATTACGCGCACACTAAAACACGTGTGCTTTACAAGAAGAAACTTTAAAAGACAATTTTATACAAACAGTAAACTGCTCATTTTCCTTAAATTACGCGCACACTAAAACACGTGTACTTTACAAGAAAAAACTTTAAAAGACAATTTTATACAAACAGTAAAATGAACATTTTCCTATGCACAAAACTCAAGTTTTTCATTGAGGAATTTACACAATTTAATTGAACCACGTTGAATAAATTGTTATGTTTATATGTATTTTTGAGTGCTGGCTTTCTTACTTTTTGTGTTGGTTATTGGCGTATTTTTACTCGTTCTTTCATGTTTAACGTAAAGAATTCGTTAGTACCCCCACAAATTTGGTGACCCCGCTGAACATTTTATTCATTAGAATTCCAGTAACTCAAACAACAATGGCCTCAAACGAACCGACAGAATGTACGTTGACTGTTAACCTGCCTACATACAATACTACAATTGTGCAAACATGGTTTTCCCAGCTAAATGCTCTATTCACGGCGAAAAAAATAACTTCACAAAATTCAAACTACGTATATGTAGTAGAAAAGCTACCTGCAGACGTAACCACAGAAGTCGTCGATCTTTTGGACCACATGCCAGTGGAAAAACCCTACAACATTTTGAGGGATGCCATAATAAGGAGGACCGGAAAGTCAGACGAAAGACGACTCCATGATCTCTTCAACAATTTAAATTTAGGCGACATGAAGCCATCTCAACTTTTGAGGAAGATGCGGACATTGTTAGGGGCAAATTCAATGTCCGATACAGTATTAAAAATGTTATGGACGGATAAACTCCATACTCATACAACGCAAATTCTGGCATCACTTCCGGACGACCTGAGTTTAGACAAGCTAGCAGATATAGCTGATAAAATTCACGAGAGCAACAGCCCTTACAAAGAAAAACATTTCTATGCATTTTCACCGCCACCATCTCAAACAGGCACACCCGACATCGTAGCAAGGCTGAAAAAACATAACGGAATTAACACTCAAGGTACAGAGTCTCATCAACAACCAGGACCATCAATTTTACCGGCCTCGGGGACGTTTCCGAGACAACTCATATTCTCCACATAGGAATAGCCGGATACGTTCAAATTCTTTCTCCAGAGACAGACACACAGGCAATACCTGCTGGTATCATTCAAGATTTGGAAAAAAAGCCCGAAAATGTATAAAACCATGCAACTTCGATGTGGAACAGACACAGGCGGGAAACGGACCTTCCAGCAGCAAGTAAAGACGACATTAACTGCTGGAATAAAACAAACGAGTCGTCTATTTTACATCCGGGATAACAATACCGGATATCTTTTTTTAGTCGACACTGGTGCACAAATCAGTGTAATACCACCAGAACCAAACAGCAAGTCTATACCATCAGCATACACTCTACAAGCAGCAAACGGATCCAAAATCCAAACTTTTGGAGAAAAATCACTGACACTGAATTTGGGATTGCGACGACCATTCTCATGGATTTTTACACAAGCCCAAGTAAAAACACCCATTCTTGGGGCAGACTTTCTATCACATTTTCGTTTGTCAGTGGATATGTCTACACACTGCCTCATCGACAGCGAAACACAGTTGTCGATGAAAGGAATAACCTCAGTGTACACATCAACGGGAATCAGCTCTGCTTTACCAACCAACAGTGGTTTACAAGAACTTTTCAAAAAATTCCCATCAATAACCACTCCTTTAAAGCACACCGATGAAATTCGTCATTCTGCTAAACACCATATAAAGACTACGGGACCACCAATCCATGCATCTCCACGCAGATTACGCCCGGATAAGTGCAAAATAGCAAAAAACGAATTTCAACACATGTTAAAATTAGGCATCATCCGCCTTTCAAGTAGCCCATACTCCTCGCCACTACACATGGTAGCAAAACCAGATTCAGGGGCTTGGCGGCCCTGTGGAGACTTTCGAAACCTAAATGCTAAAACAGTACCTGACAGATATCCAATTCCCCATATTCACGATTTTGCCATAGGAGTGCAAGGAACTAAAAAAATTTCAAAACTTGATTTAGTCAAGGCTTATTACCAAATTCCAGTAGCAGAAGAAGACATAGAAAAAACAGCAATAACTACTCCTTTTGGCCTATATGAATTTACAAGAATGCCTTTTGGATTACGCAACGCAGCTCAAAGTTTTCAGAGACTGATAGACGAGGTTCTGAGAGGACTACCATTTGCCTTTGCGTACATCGATGACGTACTAATCGGTAGTCGAAATATTCAGGAACATCACGAACATCTGGAACAGGTTTTTGAGAGACTGGCACATTTTGGTTTAAAAATCAACGTAAGCAAATGTGTTTTCACAGTCCCCCAACTGACATTCTTGGGTCACGTAATCGATGAACGAGGTATTGCGCCCGTGCCAGAAAAAGTGGCAGCAATCCAGCAATTTCCTCAACCAACATCATTGCGACAATTGAGAAGATACCTTGGTCTGATCAATTACTACCGCAGATTCATTCCAGATTGTGCAAACATTTTAACTCCTCTCACAAATTTGCTGCGCAACCAAAAAAAAAGAAAAATGAACGATTACAGTAGAAGGGGAAGCATTGATCGCATTCAACAACTCAAAGAAAGCACTGGCAGATTTCACAAAACTTTCTTACATCCATGATGAGGATAATTCAGTACTAACACTGACTACAGACGCTTCTTCATTTTAGATAGGATCAGTTCTACACCAAACTCAAAACGGTATAGAAAAACCCATTTCTTTCTTCTCGGTGAAACTAAATAATGCACAACAAAAATACAGCGCTTTCTCGAGAGAATTACTTGCGATCTATCTGTCAATAAAACATTTCCGGCATCTTCTCGAGGGCCGAGACTTTATTGTTTACACAGACTACAAACCCCTCACATATGCCTTACACACAAATATGGACAAATATACGCCCAGAGATACCCGACAACTGGACTACATATCCCAATTTACATCGGACATTCGTTACATCAAGGGCACAGACAACATTGTAGCGGATACCTCGTCACGCTCCACAATTCACGCCATAAATTCTGAAGCTCTTAACTTCGAGTTAATCGCAGATGAACAGAAAAATGACGAAACATTAGACAAGGTAAAAAAGGACACTTCTTTAGAATTAAAGAAACATCCAATTCCTTTTGGAACTAAAACATTCCTATGCGACACAAGTACAGGTTATTCCAGGCCTTATATACCACTTTCACTCAGAAAAAAGGTTTTTGAACATTTCCATAACTTGTCACACCCAGGCCGACGAGCTACTATCAAATTAATTAGTAATCGTTTTGTCTGGCCTAAAATGCATATAGACATAAGGAATTGGACTAAAGTGTGTCTAAAATGTCAAACAAGCAAGGTGGGTAGACATACAAAATCTCTACCTGGCCAATTTATCCACCCAGATGGTAGATTCACCAACTTGCACATCGACATAGTTGGACCACTGCCAGAAGCAAATGGCCATGCATACTTATTAACAATCATCGACAGATTTACCAGATGGCCTGTCATAACTCCTTTACGAGATACATCTGCACAATCAGTCGCGAAAGCAATATTGCATGATTGGATAGCTAATTTCGGTTGTCCATCAGTAATAACGACTGATCGTGGCGCTCAATTTAAATCAACACTTTTCGATGAATTTACAAAACTTTTGGGAGTAAAACACATAACCACAACGGCTTATCACCCTTGTGCCAACGGAATGGTCGAGCGTTTCCATCGACAATTGAAGGCAGCTCTGACAGCGAACAACCATTCCGGAACATGGTTAGAAAACATTCCTCTAGTTTTGTTGTCTATCAGTAATGTGATAAAACAGGACTTAGGATGCACATCATCCGAAATGGTTTTCGGGACATCACTGACATTGCCCGGCCAGTTCTGCGAAAAAACGAATCATTTTCAACCATCTACAAACTTTGTCCAGAACTTAAAACAAAGAATGAATGATTTGATTTTCACGCCTACAAGGACACAAACAAAAGAAATTTACATCCCAAAGGACCTCCACAACTGCGAATATGTTTTCGTACGCATTGATGCAGTAAAGAAACCACTTTGTGCTACATATTCAGGACCTTTCCAAGTAGTGGAGAGGAAGGCAAAATATTTCACCATAATTAAAAATGAAAAGCAAGATACGATTTCAATAGATAGGATAAAACCGGCATACTTAGATATATCAAAGAACAGCATGTCGAAACACCTTACACCTTCACAGGATACCGAGTTGTGCAAACAAGGTCCTACAATAACCAGCACACCACATAAACCTGAACTGGTGACAAAATCCGGCAGGAAAGTATATTGGCCTGCCAACCTGAAACAGTATGTTACATATTGAAAATATTTTTTTTTTCAATATTTTTCAATCTGAAGGTTTTTTTTATCGGATTGACATCTTAATAACTAAGGGGAGACAAGTACGACCTTTCCTTCAATTTGACTCAACCCTTTTTTCCGTCTCTAAGAAAGAGAGCCTGCGGGGCCTTTGATCTCGGCAAATCACGTTGACAGAGGTTTCCGACCAATCACAGACCAGAGATCATGCGTGACCACGCATGATTTGAGTGATATAAAAGAAGATACGCCTTTCTTCTCCTCCTCTTTTTCCCCCTTTCCCAGCAAGTAACACGGTCCTGTCAACGAAGTCTTTCTCTCCCTACGACCAGCGATTAAGACAATCCCATCAGCATGACTCGAAAAGCATATGGGCGAGAAACACTGCTGCTACTGTCTTACTGTTTACTACCAGCCGTTCCCCCTTTCATCTCCATCGGACGCAGGACAAATAGTAAGCCTAACCCTTTTTTCCTTTCTCTGTTCGTTCGAACGCCAAATTCCTACCCTTTCGTACCCGGAAAAAAGGGGTACAGAGACGGCTTATTTTCCTTAAATTACGCGCACACCAAAACACGTGTGCTTTCCAAGAAGAAACTTTAAAAGGCAATTTTATACAAACAGTAAACTGCTCATTTTCCTTAAATTACGCGCACACTAAAACACGTGTGCTTTCCAAGAAGAAACACTAAAAGACAATTTTATACAAACAGTAAAATGAACATTTTTCCTGTGCGCAAAACTCAAGTTTTTCATTGTGGAATTTACACAATTTAATTGAACCACGTTGAATAAATTGTTATGTTTATATGTATTTTTGAGTGCTGGCTTTCTTACTTTTTGTGTTGGTTATTGGCGTATTTTTACTCGTTCTTTCATGTTTAACGTTAAGAATTCGTTAGTACCCCCACAATATTTACGGAATATTATAACTGCCCCAAACGAGTGTACAAACTTAACTTTAACGTTAATTAGTAATTTATTTTTAACTTTATACTTTAGAATTTTACAATAAGCAAATACTGGATTACGATAATTATAATCGCTTAACTAAATACATATTAAATACACACATGTAGCTATAGTCGCTTACCATTTTATATAACTGCATCAATAAGTAGCTGTTAGATTACTTTCTTTTTTGTTGTTCCGCTTATTCTTACGGATAATATATTTGGGGGATATTATACTCTTACTACTACTACTACTACTACTACTACTAATCTATTAATAATGGAGATTATGTATCAGTCTGCCTGTTTGTCTGAAGCCGAAACTATATTATTTGTTTTAACTGCTCCCTTTTTATATTTACTTATCAGCTCTTATATATACCTATTCCAAAACTTCCCCAAACATTACGCGTCTTTCAAATTTACATAATTAATCTGTTCTAAAGCTTCTAATAAATTAATATTCGCAAATATACACTCATGATTGCTTTTTTCAGATTTCCAGATGCATTTAAAATATTTTCCTCGACAATAAGAATCTAAATAAAAATTATAACTGGAATTAATTAAAGACATTGTGTTTTTATCTATATAATTGAGTTACGTGATTAAATTAGATTGCAATGGAATATGATGGAACAACCGGCGTCCACTCCAACATTTGGTTTACCGCCCTCGTATAATTTTGAACGCACAGAAAGTTCTATTTTAAGAAAGAGAGAGAGAGAGAGAGAAACAAACAAAAGAGAGAGAAAGACAGAGAGAAAAGAGAGAGAAAAGAGAGAGAGAGATGAACACAAAACAGGAGCGCGTTATTTGATTAATAACATGTAAACAACACATTCTCTGAGATTTATCGTACGAGTTGCTAAAAAATGATATATTTTCTTGGATTTTTTTATTAAAACGTTTTGAGTTTTTTTTTTTTATCTTATTAGAAATTATGTTTTAAAGCACAAATTTATTGAATGAAATTGCTTAATTTAAAAAAATCAATTATTTTTTTTAATAAAGCAATTAAAAAATTACTATTTTATTTCTAAAAGAAAACAAACATATTTTACTGAGCAATTAAATAACTGAATTTAGAATCGTGTTCACTATATTTTATTTTTTTAATCGTTGATTTTATTTTAGATACACCTTTTTTTGTAAAAAGATAATACTATTTGAAGTTTTTCAAACTTCAAATAATATTATCTTTTTACGATCTTAAGTGAGTTTAGGATTTTTTGTTATACATTTTACGCCGTAAAGGGTAAATTTTGTTTAAAAACTGTGTTTTTATTATTCTGTGTTTTATTTATTAAAATAAAGGATGCGGCAATTTTCTTTCTTTTTTTTGTAAAAACAAAAAAACACAAACACATTTTACTGAGCAATTAAATAAAACAACTAGCAAAAATATGCGACCGGAGGAAGCATACTAATATTAATAGTTATTTCATCTGTGAATTAAACTCCAAACCGGCGTTGGTACAATCAATTAGTTTCTTATTTACATTTAATTAATCATATAATTAGATTGATAAAAACTATCCAACTGGATTGTTAAACAAGTATTTTTTATTTTCAAATGTTATTTTATTCGGTAATCCACGTAATTGAACAAACTCAGAATCCCGAGCCAGGATCTTGGTGCCTGCGTTCGTGTCAGACATTCGTAAACAGCAGACACTATTTTACTTTATTTTACTTATAATTTAAATCTTAATAGTTACAGTAATGACAAAACACACATAATAAGATGGGGTTCAGTTCTAAGAGCGGCAATTTCTTGCGTTCCTCACTTTTTTTCCCGGGCAACGCCGGTATGGACTTCGCTAGTAAAATCTATAATTTATTGAATAAATGTTATTATTTTATTGTTTTGATTTTTACTGATTAAAAAATTAACACATTGGTTTGTTAACAAATGGTAATCACTTAGTGAAGATGGAGGCGTATCATAGATTCAAAGATAGAATAAAAGTCTAGCGTCGCCGTTGGTGGTGGTGGTGGTGGTGGTAATAATAATAATAATAATAATAATAATAATAATAATAATAATAATGGTTGTGGTGGTGGTGGACTATATAACGGACAACAATGATGAGAAAAGATGCAATCTTAAGGAAAATCCTTGAATGCGGAAACCAATATACATAAAGTGCGAACGCTAATCAGCCATACATTAGTATAAATAGAAATGAAACAAAAACATATGAAGACCACCACACTTACCCAAGGGAACAAAAACCTACCAGAAAGTACATAAACTGACCTACACCAAAAATAAACGGATATGGTGGCAGCAATAGTAAGCGGCTGTTGTGATAACACAAAAAGATATGCAACGATTATAGAAAGAAGAAGACAGTGCTGGAAATCCGGAAGACTTGTTGTCACTTAGACTCCAGCGAACACCATTGATTAATGTCAGCAAGCAATCACTGATAATGACTTGTATGAAAACTCTTAATGAGTAATAATATAAACATCATTATAATGTTATGTTGTTTCCCTGGCGCTAGTCATTTATAAGTTATTTCCCTTTGTTAATTTTCGAAGACGTCACCTGGGAGAAAAGAAAGTCTTTTCTCCTTCTTTTTCACCACGGAGAGCGTGCTGTTCGAACATATGAACAATCCGCTACAATCACAAAGAAAGAAAATGTGTGCCTGTCTATCTGCTATTCATAATACAAACTACACATCTATCAAATTATGATTCACCGTAACCCTAATTACTCTTTATAGCCACTAAACATTAAGACTATCATGCTCCCCATCGTGGAATTTTTCAGTCTAAATACTGAACCCATGTTTTAGGACCAATCAAAAATCAGAGATAATTCTAAACACAGAAGACATGCACTTCATTTGATTTTTTTATTTAACAAATACCTGATTTCTCATGATTTAATTTTTTTATTTAACAAACACTTTAATTGTCGATAAATGACTCTCATAGTTACCCGGCGTTGCCCTGGTGATACCAGATCAGGCTGCCCTGTGGCTCCCTGAGACGAAATTCACCTACATTGACGTTTTTTTTTTTGTTTTTTTTTGTTTGTAAAACTTAATTATGTTCTACAAAACCAAAAACAAAAACAACAGCCCCTCTCCCTTTCTCCCTACCCTTTTTAATTTTTATTTTTCCTACCCTACTCCCGGTCCTGGATATGACCTTAAACTACATCCGATGGTGAGATCCGGCTTACGGACTTTGGGGAATGTGGAGCCTCCTCTTAATTACCATTGCTCCCAGGTCCACCCTGACCCGGAGTGGTAGTACCTGTTAGGGTCCCAACTATGGGTTAAATAGAAACAGATATTAAAAGGGGAAAGAAACAAAAAAGAGAAGAAAACAAGACCAGATTCGGCATTAAATAACCCAAAAAGGGTTGATATGCCGTAAAACAAAACTACCAAACCAAACCAAACCGGCGTTGCCGGGACACACACTACGAAATAGAAGAGTTAAAGTGTGTAGATATATCTTTCTTTAACCCTTTCTCTCTGTGTCTCCTTCACTCGCTCTAGTTCTTTATACATCCTCTCTATCTCTTTCTCTATAACTGCCCTCCATCACCCCTCTCTTGCTTTCTCTGGCAACTGAAAAAAACTCGTTAACGAATTACTACATTACTACATTAAAAATCACTCCAAATGTAGACTCCCGCTGACTAAGTAATTCACTTCCGGTTGACCTCCAAAAGAATAAATATTAAGAAAAATCGTTAACGAATTACTACATAATAACATTAAAAAAAGTCACTCCAAATGTAGACTCTCGCTGACTAAGTAATTCGGTTCCGGTTGACCTTCAAAAGAATAAATATTTAAAAAAATCGTTAACCAATTACTACATAATAACATTAAAAAAATCACTCCAAATGTAGACTCTCGCTGACTAAGTAATTCGGTTCCGGTTGACCCACAAAAGGATAAATATTTAAAAAATGCGCCTATATTTTGTCAAAGGTAACGCCGAGAAAGAATATCCCAGCTTTGTAGGTTTGTGTTGTGTAGTTTTTAAAAACTTTTAACTGGACACACAGACAACTTTACTTTATCTAACATAAAAGAATATTTATAATTGTTTTTATTTTGATGCTATGTTTATTGCTTAAAAATAATTATAATTTTTTATTGCGAAAACGTATTTTTATTTGTTAGGAACCCGACGTAAACGGTTCCTTCAGCTAGACATTAATTTGCTAACAAGAGCAGCAAAGAAAAAACATGGCATTACGATACACTATCCCGGTTGAGGTCACCTTCACTTGGTATCCTTGGCGCGAAACCGGAGTAAACTGTTACCTGCTTTTTTTTTTCGGCGAACTGCGCCGTTGTTGCTCTTTTCCCCGTTCTTTTTCATCTTCATCTTCGTCTTCCTCATTGTTTTCTTCATCTTCTTTTTCTTTTCATCTTGTTGTTGTTTTCTTCTTTTTCTTCTTCTTCTTCTTCTTCTTCTTCTTCTTCTTCTTCTTCTTCTTCTTCTTTTTCTTTATTTTCTTTTTTCTTTTCATATTGTTGTTGTTTTTGTTGTTGTTTTTCTTCTTCTTTTTCTTCCTCATCTTCATTTTCTTTTTCTTTTCATCTTGTTTCTTCTTCTTCTTTTTCATCTTTTTCTTTCCCTCTTGTTTCTTCTTCTTCTTTTTCTTTTTCTTCTTCTTCTTCTTCTTCATTTTCTTTTTCTTTTCATCTTGTTTTTTCTTCTTTTTCTTCTTCTTCTTCATCTTTTTCTTTCCCTCTTGTTTCTTCTTCTTCTTCTTCTTCTTCTTCTTCTTCTCTTTTTCTATTTTTTCTTCTTCGTCTTCTTTGTTCATCTTTATCTTTTTCATCTTCATCTTTTCTTCTTCTTTTCATCTTGTTTCTTCTTCTTTATTTTATTCGTTCTATTGTTGCTGTTCTTCCTATATTCATCTTCTTTCTCCTCATCTTCTTCATCTTCTTCCTCCTCATCTTCATCTTCTACCTCCTCATCTTCTGTTTCATTTTCTTTTTCTTTACCTTGTTCTTTTTATTCTTTTAGTTCTTTTTGTTATTGTTGCTGTTATTCTTGTTATCATCCATCGTCTTCTTCATCCTCTTCTGAAGCATCCTCATCTTCCCCATCTTCTTTATCTTCTTCATGCTAGCGAGCTCACCATATTTACACTGACTACTGCATTGTCTTCTTCATTGTTGCTTTCTTTTTATCTTTTTACCGATTCCATCTTACGGCTCAATGGAAATCTATCTGCTTGTCTAACCGTCGGCATCACACCCTTGCCATTTTGCAATGTTTATTTACTCACTTATTGACGTATTGATTTAAGGACCCCCATATGCGCACTTACATAACAAACGCGCGCGGTCATCACCATGTCAGCTACAGACAACCAGAAAAGGCGGGAAGTTCTTATTTGCAAAAGCAAACATCTTGAGATCACATCGTTTCCTTTGGAGGTTAACCAGTTCTTATCTGACATTATACCTCCGCCCCCAAATGGTCATTTTTGAAATTCTATAGATGAGATCGTTAGGCGGTTAAATCATGGTTGTAATAGGAGCTGCCATGCAGTCGAGATAAATAAATATCAATTACCAATGGTTAAGTTCGGTATAAGAGTCTCGATATACAGTTAATCAGCGGATTTTCATTAAATTTTCTTCCAATGCTCCCCGGGGAGTACGAATGACGTAATGGTTACCAACGTAATAATTACCAACGTTACTAAATTGTTAACAACGTAATAGTTACCAATACTAAAAAAATGGTTATCAGCGTTATCAAATGGCTACCGAAGTAATGGTTATCCCAAACGTTACCAAGTGGTTACCTACGTTACCAAATTGTTACAAATGTAATGTTTACCAACACTGCTAAATAGGTTATAAACGTTGCAAGATTTTTACAAACGTACTGGTTACCAAGGCTACTAAATGCTTACTAACGTTACTAAATGGTTACGAAATCGTTATAAACGTAATAGATACAAACGTTACCAAATCGTTATCAACGTTACCAAATCGTTATCAACGTTACCAAATTGTTATTAATATACTGGGTACCAACGCTAACAGATGGTTATCAACGTTTACAAATTGTTACCAACGTGATGGATATCAATGACACCAATTCGTTACACATGTAATGGTTACCATCGTTACCAAATCCTTACAAACAGAATGGCTGTCAACGTAACTAAATGATTAGCAACATAATGGTTACACACGTAATGATTACCAAAGTTACCAAACGGTTACCAAGGTAATGGTTACTGACATTACAAAATCGTTATCAACGTAATGGTTACTAACGATACCAAATAGTTAGCAACGTAATACTTACCGACGTAGACTTATTACGATAATTTTGCCTGGAAAGCTATGAACTCCCGCTTCAGCTATATATACAATTGCGATGCGTCTTCTACAAAGTATCGCCGTTAAATAATCCATATAGATTTTATATGCCGCAAAACAGACAAAACCAAATGAAATCACACGTGACACTACAGCTATGTGTATGTAGTATGTAAACAAAACAACTTCGTAACACTAGTGTACACCTTCGCCAGTGTTCGCACTCGCTATTTCTCTAAAAATATTACTAAAATATCCATATATCATAAAATTACATCAGCAATTTAATTTTTCATATATAAATTATTATTATCATTTCTGATGACCTAAAGAAAAAAAACATCTACCGTTGACTTTTTATTATAGAATGCCGAATTCTTTCCGAATTCATGTTAGGCGGCGGGGTAAGTCTTAAGTGTTTGTCTAACTTGTTATCTCCCCCCCCCCTCACTCGACGAATTTTAATTGTTTCGTCTGAGGGCTAGAAAAACGCACGTGTTTTATTCGCTAACTGTTGCGTGACGGGAATGAAATACATATATTTATTCATATATAAAAATACAAATAAATACACTTTGGTTTTTAGTATAGAATGAAGGATTGATGAAGACACGTCCGGTTAGAAAATGGAATAACAAATCTGATTTTAAATATGTAATAAAAATATTAAATTAAGCCTGATAGAATTGAAGAGTGCTGTATGGAAATAAATCACTTTAAAGCTCTGGCGACAAATAGTAAAACTGATCGGTCGAAGTATACTTGTCGCGATCGAATAAATCTGGATCGAAAAATTTAGTGCGGACTCCGTCTGACCGGGAGAAACCTTGAACAAAGAGAAGTAGAACTCTTCAAACCGAGTAAAAATAAACACCAGTTTTATTTTGTGATAGACTATGGCGGAACAGGCTAGTATTAGTTGTATTTAAGTGAATAGTTAGCTCTACTTGTTTGATGAAAATGGTTTCTGCAAAAATTCTTTTTTTAAAAAATTTATTCAAGAAACAAAATATTTTAATCACACAACTGAATACCAATTTTTTCACACGGCGAAAGAAAATTTCCTTATAGTAACTGTTTAAGCAAAGATTAATAAAAACAAAAAAAAAATTCCGAAAACTGAAAGAAAATTATTATCCTTTCTAAATTCAGTCGTACTCGTTCGTAAATTAAGAAAGCAAAAACAACAGCAACAGCTTAACCGCTCTATTTTCACAGTAAAGTTTGTAGACAAAGTTAAGGGCAAATTTAAATAGGACCGACTAATCGACAAACATAACCACTTACAGAGATGCGACGTCCACATGAAAGCATATATCAGTGCATTCATATATGCATAGCCAACGTTACAGGAAGATAGTGCATAAATTGCACGTATTTTGGAGCAAAGCAAACTGGACCGTATCTCTTTGCTGATTTGGTCAAATTCGGACCCTCAATAAAAAGCATACGACTAGCAAAATGCAAATTAAGAAGTTCAACAACATCGCGCATTTAAAATATATATTGGATATACAAAATTAAGTCAGTCGGATTCTCGAAGTTAGACAACGATAGCCGTAAATCGGATATTTGATTATTTTTGGAAAGTACTACATCCTATATATATATATATATATATATATATATATATATATATATATATATATATATATAAAATTAAAAGTCCACATTTGGAGCGTTGATAAAATGACAATAATAAGGAGAATATTTTGAAAAACCCGGACAACGCATTTCTTTATGTTTTTTAAAATACATTATTTATTTATTTTAAAAACTTGAGGACTTTCGGTGATATACACCCTTGTCAAAAGTATAAGCATTTCCTTTTTTCTTCTTTTTTCCTTTTAGCCTTCTTGATTGAGACATATTTATCGCAGTCAAGTTGAAATTCGTCTTGATGTTATCGATGATTTATGTTGATATATCGGTTTGTGTAGCACGCGGTTACGTGAATAGGGTAGAATGAAAAGTCACACTTGGAAGCGTTGATGAAATGGCAATAATAAGGAGAATATTTTGAAAAAAATATACACAGGGATTGGACTAAATAATTGAAACACCTTGAAACCCTCCCATTAAATCTAACCTTGTGAAGCTCTCGACGAACAGTTTTTGTTGAAACGGGATTATCCAGATAATTGTTAAGCTCCGCTGTGATTTTGGGTGCCGTATTTTCGTGCTCTTTCTTCACAATCTTTACAAGAGCTCTACGGCTTTCTTCCAGAATTTTGTTTAGAGGAGGATGTTTTCCCTTTTTCATAGGCTGTCATCACCTTTGAGACAGTTCGTCTCGATGCGGCCACCATCTCAGCCACTTTAATTACAGTAGCACCTGCCATACGGGCACCACTAATCTGCTCTCTTTGAAAATGTTATAGATCTGTCATTTCAATGTTGCTTACTAATATGCACTGTCTGATATAAAAAAGATAAATTTAATCAATTCAGAACAACAATAACCATGAATAAAAAAAATGAAACCAACATTTTGGTAACTTTTTTCAATATTTTTACGTGCTTTAAAATTGATGCGAAATTCACAAGGTGTTTCCATTATTCTGTCCAACCCCTGCATATATTAAATATGCGCAAGGAGAAATGCCGTCTGTATGCCCCCACTTTCTCTCTGAATGACAAAATTAACACTTATTTTGACTCCATTTCAATACTTCTTACGTTCATATTTCTGATTTACAACCTTTTAATATATACACTTACATGAACATTTCACTTACATGAACATTTCACAAACATGAACATTTCACTAACATGAACATTTCACTTACATGAACATTTCACTTACATGAACATTTCACTAACATGAACATTTCACTAACATGAACATTTCACTTACATGAACGTTTCACTAACATGAACATTTCACTTACATGAACATTTCACTAACATGAACATTTCACTTACATGAACGTTTCACTAACATGAACATTTCACTAACATGAACATTTCACTTACATGAACATTTCACTAACATGAACATTTCACTAACATGAACATTTCACTTACATGAACGTTTCACTAACATGAACATTTCACTTACATGAACATTTCACTAACATGAACATTTCACTTACATGAACGTTTCACTAACATGAACATTTCACAAACATGAACATTTCACTAACATGAACATTTCACTTACATGAACATTTCACTTACATGAACGTTTCACTAACATGAACATTTCACTTACATGAACGTTTCACTAACATGAACATTTCACTAACATGAACATTTCACTTACATGAACGTTTCACTAACATGAACGTTTCACTAACATGAACATTTCACTAACATGAACGTTTCACTGACATGAACGTTTCACTAACATGAACATTTCACTAACATGAACATTTCACTGACATGAACATTTCACTAACATGAACATTTCACTAACATGAACGTTTCACTAACATGAACATTTCACTAACATGAACGTTTCACTAACATGAACATTTCACTTACATGAACGTTTCACTAACATGAACGTTTCACTAACATGAACATTTCACTGACATGAACGTTTCACTAACATGAACATTTCACTAACATGAACATTTCACTAATATGAACATTTCACAAATAGGAACATTTCACTACCATGAACATTTCACTTACATGAACGTTTCACTAACATGAACATTTCACTAACATGAACGTTTCACTAACATGAACATTTCACTAACATGAACATTTCACTAACATGAACATTTCACTTACATGAACGTTTCACTTACATGAACATTTCACTTACATGAACGTTTCACTAACATGAACGTTTCACTAACATGAACATTTCACTAACATGAACGTTTCACTAACATGAACATTTCACTAACATGAACATTTCACTAACATGAACATTTCACTTACATGAACGTTTCACTTACATGAACATTTCACTTACATGAACGTTTCACTAACATGAACGTTTCACTAACATGAACATTTCACTAACATGAACATTTCACTAACATGAACGTTTCACTAACATGAACATTTCACTAACATGAACATTTCACTTACATGAACGTTTCACTAACATGAACATTTCACTAACATGAACGTTTCACTAACATGAACATTTCACTGACATGAACATTTCACTAACATGAACATTTCACTTACATGAACGTTTCACTAACATGAACATTTCACTAACATGAACGTTTCACTAACATGAACGTTTCACTGACATGAACATTTCACTAACATGAACATTTCACTTACATGAACGTTTACAACAGATACTTCGTATTTAATACGTCTTCAAAATACACACAATTTTCAAGCCACAGAAAAACCCATCCACTAATTAAAAAAAACAAACTTAGTTCACCCTAAACAAGGTAAGTCGCCACTGTAGGCGAAAGGAGCTACTGACAATTGGAGTGAAAGTTTAAGGGTCATCATACATTAAGAGCTGTGCAGAGAGATGCTTGTTCACATTGGTTTTACATTTCTGCATGTCTGTACCGTCGGGGAAACAGGGGACACGGAGGGAGTTCCAGAGGTCAGCAGCACGAGGAAAACAGTAATTTGAATAGAAGGCTCTCCGGCATCTGGGGACTTTCATAGTGAATGAATGGGATTTAGCTGATTGTCGGATTGGTCGAGTGTATTTACGTCGAAGGGGAACCAGATCAGCAAGTTCATCGGAGCACAATCCATTGAAGCACTTGTAAAACAAGCACAAGGATGCAACATTGCGACGATGGGACAGGGGCTGGAGTTTGGTGGATAATGAGGGACATAAGATTAGCGACTCTTTTTTGGACCTTGCTTAAGAGAGAGAGACTAGTGGATGGTGCACCAGCCCAGATATGACAACAATACTCCATGCATGGGCGTATGGTGGTTTTGTAGAGATATAGGATATTGTGAGAAGTTTTCGCGCACGGTAGAGGGAACCCACTTTCTTTGCAGCAGCCTTGGCAATGTATTCTTATTTTGCTACTCATAGACCCGTCACACTGCCCACGGACCACAAACTACAACCCCTCTACGATAAAAAACATCATACATCATGAAAGAATGAACTAATCGCACCCACACCTATGGTTGGTATATATTTAATGTTATGCAAAGAACTTTAATGCCTACTAGATACTCGAGTGTCTAAGATTTCTCTGTACATGGGTTTATCAGGACAACCTGGCATGAGGATACTTCAGCCTACAAGTAAACTCTGACTAAATATTCAAAATAACATAATATTCGAAGCTCAAATCGGATCCCCTCAGTATAGCTAACTCACACTGGCTCATACGAGCAATAGTGCACCTTCTACAAGCGATGTTGCCTATAGTAACAACACTAAGCTGGACACTCCACCAGACTAGATGAATTCTTGTCCTGGAATCCACTAAAACCAAAAGACCACATAAAGGATATACAATAACATAGTTACCTGGTCAATTTGGGAGAGAAAAAATAAGGTTCTTTACTAACTCATTTGCAATGATGATGAAAATAAACAGCACGCACTGGAAATTTGTGGAGTCTTGTTGTCACTGAGACTGTATGGAGCGCTATCTGTTTTTACAATTGAGTGATCAGTGAGTACTGCCCAAAATTATTATCTATATATTAATACGATAGCGTGTGTGTTCGTGTGTCACGCTTCCGGCAAAAGCTCTGCGCATGCGTGCCGCACCTAAATTTTGTAAAAACATTCAACTAGCCTGCGTTTAAGAATATTTACATGTTTTTCCCTCTGGCGCAATGGTTAGCGAGGTAGTAGTTTTTACTTCGGCCCGACTGGTTTATAGTTCGATCCCAATCAACCTCTAAGATTTTTATTCTAAATTTCGAGGGGAACGGGAAGAAATAATACATTTTTTTTATCACCTGGTTAAAAACTACTTTTTGTGTTGCTTAAAACTATTTTATGTTGGCGTTTTTAATGGCATTGTCTATTTAATTTCGTTGACTGCTTAAAAAGTAGGGTATCGGCCAGTATTATTATTATTTTTTTTTTTGAACAGATGGCATATCAACCTTTTTTAGTAGATATGCGCAGTGTCCATCGTACACGAGTTACTATTTTAAACAATTATTTCACTCTTATCCAGAAATAAGCAAGAAATAAAGCAAGCGTAACTTACTCACAAATAGAGGGTGCTTTGTTACATTAGGACCCGTATTGAAAACATCATTTCGTGTAATTTACACGGGTTCCGCTAGTAATAATGAAGCTAATAATAAATACATTTTGAATGTCAGCAAACCCTGGTATTTCAATCACAACATATCTGCTTAGGTAATTGAACTGAACACTTAGTTGTTTACCGCTCAAAAATATATCCCACTCCTGACGCAATCCTCTACCTGCATAAGAGCCAAATACATCTTAAGCTGGAATACATCTGGAGAGGTGCCGCTCAGAGCACCTTTCCTTGCTTGACAGAGTACAGAACAGCCATCAGAAAAGACGCTGCTAATCTTTCTCTGCTCTATCGCTATTTTCATGGTAGGTGATCGACTAAGTCACTGTCAGTGATTTCTTTTACTCCCTCTGTGTACCTAAAACTAAACGGAACTTCCATGAGCAAAGTTTCTTTCCAATAACTATCTTTCTGTAGAACACAATACCATGGGACTGCTTCTCAACTGACTACAACATGGTCGTTTTCAAGTCCAATGTAAACAAATTCTTGTTGAGCTGTCCTCTTAAAAATCAAATTCTGCCCATTTACATCACTCGTTATCAATCGTCACGGTGTTGTCTCCCCGTCCACCTGATAAACTCATTAACCCTTATCCTCGAGTGGCCTTTGGGACTTGATTAAGCGGTGACTCGTTAGTAAAAACGAAAAAAAGTGTTTCCATAAATTATTAGTTTGTATAAAAAAGTTCATCATTAAAAGTAACTAATTCGAGGCGGGTCCATGTCTTTCAATTAGACTTGGGCAGGAGCGAACTCGGTTCGTCTAGTCCATTTCTCTTCTCTTAATCGCTTCTTCTTTCGTGTGAATCAGATGATTCTGGTGTTGACATTAGTTTCCCCCGATGTTTTTCTAGTTAGAAATCTTTCTGGAAAGACATCGGGTACTTACGTGAAGGACCACGAGAAGGTTGCCAACATCCCTAAGTGACAGTAGTACTGTGGAACTGACTGGATTCGAACTTGGAACATCCAGGTCTTCAGTCCGTATCGATATCCACTTAACCACCGTCACCTCCCAATATACAAGGTGACCCAGATAAATGCCAACTATTTTTTTAAAACGGTTTCTGGCGCGGTGAAAGGGCGAAACTTTTATTAATTAGCTGGAGCTGGAGTGGCTTTTTTCTTTAATTACTGTGAGCCAGAGCGACTTTTTAAAATAAAGGAAAGTGGAGGTGAGTACATATAACTTTATGGATAGCAACCGGAAGCGAAAGCAGCTCGTAAATAACTGTAGCAGATAATATATGCTTCCATCACTTTTGTGAGTTGAACACTCTGGTAAGTGAAATCGCCAGCTACGATTAGCGATAATACAAAGACCTTTTTAAATAGACAGACCAGTCTCCGCAGATGATATTATTTATATCAGTATTAAGATTTCCCTTCCACGTGACTGGTTCTGGTGGCGTATTGTATAGAACGTTGACTGTCGAAGAAAACATTGAAGTTCCGATGTCAGTTTGAAGTACTTCCTAGTTTAGTCACACTTCTTCTTTCGTGTGAATCAAATGATTCTGCTGTTGGCATTAGTTTCCCCGATGTTTTTCTAGTTAGAAATCCTTCTGGAAAGACATCGGGTACTTACGGGAAGGACCACGAGAAGGTTGCTAACATCCCTAAGTGAAAGTGGTACTGTGGAACCGACTGGATTTGAACTTGGAACACACAGGTCTTCAGTCCGTGTCGTTATCAACGTTAATCACCGTCACCTCCTCTATTAATGGCCGACCACAATTCGTATATCACCTCTGAACCCTCTTTATTCATTCCTTTATCCTTCATTACAAAAGTCTTTAATTAACATTCTCATATAAATTAGAGCGGCTATTAATAAACAAGTTCTTCTCCGTTTTTATCAGACTATTCTTAGTTCTGATTCTAGTTTAGTTCTATTGTCTAATACAAGAAAATAGTAATTATCATGTTTCAAGCAGTCTAAATATATATTATGTCATTATCGCTATTTGTTCCGCTATTTATTTTTCTATGTTTGTGTCAGTTTTGCTTTCTAAAACACACACACAGTGTCGTTATTTTTCGTGATGCGCGTCTTTTAATTAGTGAAAACACCGGAATCTTTCATGCCGGGTTCAAATCCTCCTGGATCTGGTTTTTTTTTGTCATTTACGTGCTAATACTATTCAGAATTATATTAATGTGGTAGCATCAGCATCAGTTAGCACCACAGAATATCAGGACGAATGAGAAGGCAGGAGAGAGAGAGAGAGAGAGAGAGAGAGAGAGAGAGAGAGAGAGAGAGAGAGAGAGAGCATATTTCAGACATCCACATGAGAGTACCGAGAGTATTAGACTCCTGGGGAGGATTATTGCCGCTTGTAGTCAGAGAAACCCAATGGCTGGTATCAAAGATGTATCAATGATAACCGGCTGTAGCAATAACGCAAAATTATATTCAACGGTTATAAAAAAAAGCACAGTGTGTTGGAAATCTGGTGAGACCCGTTTTCACTCAAACTCTATGGGACACCGCCTATAGTTGCCAGTGAGCGATCATTCGTGTGAAAACAGCTAAAATCTTCAGGAAAATCATTGAATGCAGAAACCAACCCACATAAAATACGAACACTAACCTACATATAGTTGGAACAGAAATGAAACAAAAAACATGAACGGAACACCACATAAACCCGATGGAACTGAAACTGCAAGGAATCTTATAAACTGCTCAACCCGATTGATAACACACAGAATCCTTGTTGCGGTCAAGGAGGATGGAAAGACCAAGGAGGGAGAGCACTAACCAGACCTCCACTGGAAGATTGCGTGCGGAGAGAACTGGGACTCAGAGGTTAGGGTTATCGCCGCTAAACTCTCAGAGAAGAGCAATGGTCGTTGCCATCGAGCAATCAGTGGTAAGCGGCTGTTGCAATAATGCAAAGTCATTTGCAATGGCTATCGAAAAAAGCGGAGAGTACTGCCAACCAGGGGAGACTTATTGTCACTCAGACTATAGGGAACACCACCGGGTATTATCAGTGAGAAATCACTGATGATGCCCTGTGAGAACTCGTGAGTACAGAATAATGACAAGTTTCGGAGAGGAAATTTTGAAGATGCCAAACATTGAAAGTACATAAAACGCAATTAAAAAAGTGGATATCTTCATCAAACAAAATTAACGGATTTCTTCAGCCATTTTGTTACTTTCTTTTTGATGAATCAGCACTTTTCAAGACGAAAAGCCATTCCATGATCAGAGTTAATGAAATGAATTGATTGTTAGTTAAATGATGAAGAATACTATGAGAAGATTGAGAATGATGAATGGGGATGAACAAAGTTTGTCGATATTGGATTTGAAGCAGACAATGTTGTAGTCCGCCAGGAATAAGTCCCGTAGTAATGTGTTTCACAGATGGGAATGTATTGAAAATAGACTTTGTTTATGAAAATTCCACATGTATACCAGAAATAATAGGTGTTAAACGGTACAAATTTGCCGGGGAAGTAAATAAAAATAAAAAATGTTAAGTATGGCCATTTCATCCCTGGAGATGACATTTCTGTGAGCATTATTCTTAGATTGCGTTTGGCTTACCTGACAAAATTAGCATTGGGAAATTAAGTCGTTGTCAGTCTGAATTAAAAAAAAGAAGTTTTTTGTTATTAGGTCGTTACGGGGTCTCCGTGCCAAACAGGTTCAAGATCAAATGGAAAATGGAGACGAAGAAACAACCGTGCTTATCAGAAGAGAGAAAATATTTCCCATTGACGGGTTTTCGTTTTGAAGGAACTATATCTGCGAAAGAGTCAACAACATCCTTAATCTCTTCAACCATTAGTTTTATTTAATCACCTCTAACTTCTTTGTACGTATTAGCTTTGCAGAGTTTGTAAGCAGCGCTGAATTTATACCCGGCGACACACCTGCCATGTTAAAAGACTTGACGATTATTGTATTAAGAAAGATGCGACAATACCTTCCTAACCATGAAGCAAGCTTTTTCTTTTAGGTTCCTTCTTACTACGCGGATCTCTAATCTTTACCTTGTTTAGCTTATGTATAGACCCAGCTCTTTTTTGTAATATTTAGCTTGAATGACGTGACTAGTTCGAAAGAAGATATTGACCATTGCAAACATGAAGAAAACCAAAAGATGATTTGACGATTCAAATCGAAAGTACTTGCAAAAAAGTAAAAAGATTGGAACAAATAACCCATGGATCATATTTACATCAATTTGACCGAAACATTAGATGGACAATTCGGAAAACTGAAAAAAAAGTCTGATCAAACAAAACCAATCCGTGTTATTTAATAATGTTTGCCTAAATATTTATATATACATATATATGTATATATGTGTATATATATATATATGTGTATATATATATGTATATATGTGTATATATATATATGTATATATGTGTATATATATATTTATATATATGTGTATATATATATATTTATATATATGTGTATATATATATGTATATATGTGTATATATATAATATATATGTGTATATATATATTATATATACTAGCAAATATATGCTCCCTCCGGTCGCATATTTTTGCTAGGCTGCCGCATCAGAAATGAACGCTCACGCGTAAACCGATAGAGCCCCAGTCATTTTTCTGTGGTGGTTAGACATTGATTTTCTGTGTTTATGACCAAGAATATTTTTAGTTGAAAATAAAGAAGAAAAAAAATTCGACCCTACCCCGATTTTTGTTGTACCCTCGCCCATAAATAGAAATACCTTTAGTTTAAAAAGAAAGAAAAAAATTGTTTTGTACCCCCCTCAATTTTTTTTAATATTACCATGCATAGAAATATCTTTTAGTTAAAAAGAAAAAAAGAAATTATTTTGACCGCTTTCCACCAATTTTTTTAATCCCCCCCCCATACATATAAATAGTTAGCGTGGGTCCTAAAATGTGGAAGCACCAAAAAATCAAATACAGTGAACACAGTGTGTGTGTGTGTTTGTTTAATGACCTTTTTTTAATTAAACAATTTGATTCTACAATCAGTTGTATAGTTTTCCAGTACAATGTGTTAGTTTATTTTGTTGACATTAAAAAAAAAAAATCTTTTTTTTTTTTTAATAAATAAAACATGGAATCATAAATTCAGTTGAGGTCGTGTAAAAATGATAATATTGGATATGAAAGTATTAAGAAATCAAATACAGTAAACACGAATAGGTTTTTAATTCTCGGAAAGAAGAAGGTTACCTGAACTGAATTCATTATAGTGTGTGTGTATGTGTGTGTGCGTGTGTGCGCGCGTGTTTTTATATAGTAATTTTCAAGTCAATTATTATTTTAAATAAACAATTTGATTTAATAAATTTGTGTTTTAAAACAATAAGATTAAGAAAATAAACAAAGTTAGGACGGTTTTTAAAATGGGAAACTGACACGGTGAATGACGGCGTTGTTGTTTACATATTTAACGTACACATTAACGACAGCTAACAACAGCTGTTTAATCAGACCGCCATTTTACCGGAGGGAGGGAGGACACCACTTAATAAACAGCCAATGACTTTGCAATTTTAACAGTACTCGCGTTGAAATGATTTAGAAAACACGCCGGTTATGATGAAAATGGCTGTAATTAATTGTATGAATAATTTTTATTAATATAACCTCATCGGAAAATATTGTGAATACATATGTAAATTTGATTATAGCAGTTATAAGTGTATATTTGTAAATATAAATTTAATTGAAGGTTTAAAGGAATAACTTATGTAAATAGGAAAACCCATCTGGTGTCTTAACGGCTTTTAATGACAGTATATAAAGAATTTCAAAAAGATTAGTTTCAGTTAAATAGTCTTACTGGAGTTTCGGCTTCAGACAGACAGACAGATACATAAACTCCATTATTAATAGATGTGTATATATATATATTTATATATATGTGTATATATATATATTTATATATATGTATATATGTATATATATTTATTTATATGTATATAAGTATGTATATATATGTGTATATATATATTTATATATATTTATATATATGTATATAAGTATGTATATATATTTACATATATGTATATGTATATATATGTATATATATGTATATATATTTATATATATGTATGTATGTATATATATATTTATATATATGTATATATATATTTATATATGTATATATATATTTATATATATGTATATATATATTTATATATATGTTTATATGTATATATCTATTTATATATATGTAGATATATATATATATATTTATATATATGTATATATGTATATATCTATTTATATATATGTAGATATCTATATATATATATATATTTATATATATGTATATATGTATATATCTATTTATATATATGTATATGTATATATGAATATATATATGTATATGTATATTTATATATATTTATATATATGCATATGTATATATATATATTTATATATATATGTATATATGTATGTATATGTATATATATTTATATGTATATATGTATGTATATGTATATATATTTATATATATATATGTATATATATATGTATATATATTTATATATATGTATATATATATTTATATATATGTATATACATATGTATATGTATATATTTATATATATGTATATATATATATATATTTATATATATGTATATATATGTATATATATGTATATGTGTATATGTATATATGTGTATATATATATGTATATATATATGTATATATTGTGTGTATTTAGGCAGCATTATTTAATTTTAAAAAACTATTGTACAAAATAACAAAATTCTCTTACTTAATTATACACCTTCTTACTTAATTTTAAGGTGACCGAGCAAATTCTAGAGAAAAGAGAATTTCGAAAAACAACCGAGAACGCGCATTTCAGAAATTTTAAAGTAGTGAGAGAGGATTCTATTTTATTATATTCCTGAGAGGTACTTTGTAGTTATTGAAGGAAAGGAGCTTTGTCTTAGCGGAATTAAAAGTTACCAACCATTTATGACCCCAATCCACTACAGCCTGGAGGTCGTTTTCTAAGGATGTGACAACAATACTCCATGCATGGGCGGATGGTGACTTTGTAAAGATACAGGATAATGTCAGGTGAGAGGAGTTTACTAGCACGGTAGAGGGAGCCAACCTTATTTGCGGCAGCCTGTGCAATGTCGTCGATGTATTTGTTCCACTTCATGTTACCTGTGAATGTTAGGCCGAGGAGTTTGAATGATGAACTCTCAGGTAGGGTGTTATTAGCCATGACAATCGGTTGTTGAAGAGGTACTTTGTAGTTATTGAAGGAAAGGAGCTTTGTCTTAGCGGTATTAAAAGTTACCAACCATTTATGACCTCAATCCACTACAGCCTGGAGGTCGTTTTCTAAGGATTCAGCCAATGCCTCGGATATGATCGCGTCGGTTTTGCCAACATGGCGAAAGTAAAGCGTGGTGTCGTCAGCAAATAAACCAATCTCATACACTATATCATCATGGAGATCGTTTATATAGATCAGGAACAACAGAGGTCCAAGGATAGATCCCTGCGGTACACCAGCATTTATGTCATGTTGATTAGATGAACGGCCATCGAGGACAACCTCGATTTTTCTTTTGTCTTGGAAAGATCTGATTATATTAAGATATTGCCCAGTAATACCGTATGAGCGTATTTTCAGGAGAAGCCCTTTATGCCATACCTTGTCAAAGGCCTTGGATATATCAAGCGCTATGCTCTAGCTTCTCCTGCCTTGTCAGGTGTATGATACATGCGTTCAGAGATTACCGTTAGGATGTTCGCAGTAGATCGTGATTGTCTAAATCCATACTGGCGGTCGGATAGAAGTTTAGCATTATCTAATGCCTTACTATCGCTAGATTGATTAAGGATTCGAAGATTTTTGCAAAGATCGGCAGCAGACTGATTGTGCGATAGTTGTGAGGATCGGTTCTATTCCCAGAACTCTTGTAGACTGGTACCACAGA
>OY744522.1:28950617-29078117 GCA_963556195.1 Sepiola atlantica
ATAGTCTTCGGCATTATTAAACTGTCAATCTCTCTCTTATCAATCACTATCATCGAGTGTTTTGGGTTTTGGATAAGTGGTGACTTATTAGTAAAAAAAACCATCAATAATTCGTTAATCTACCCAACATTCTTATGTGTGTGTTTTTTCCATATGAAATAGTGTATCAATCAGAAAAGTAAAAGGAAGAAAGAATTATACTCCACCATTTTCCTCAATAGTATAAATATCCATATACAATAACGTCTAAATCAGTAAAGTTAAAGGAAGAAAGAATTATGCTCCGCAATTTTTTCACCAATATTAATATCCATATAAAATAACGTCTAAATCAGTAAAGTTAAAAGAAGAAAGAATTATGCTCCGCCATTTTTTTCACTAATATTAATATCCATATAAAATAACGCCTACATCAGTAAAGTTAAAGGAAGAAATAATTATGCTCCGCCATTTTTTCAATAATATTAATATCCATATAAAATAACGTCTAAATCAGTAAAGTTAAAGGAAGAAATAATTATGCTCCGCCATTTTTTTTCAATAATATTAATATCAATATAAAATAATGTCTAAATCAGTAAAGTTAAAGGAAGAAATAATTATGCTCCGCCATTTTTTTTTCAATAATATTAATATCAATATAAAATAACGTCTAAATCAGTAAAGTTAAAGGAAAAAATAATTATGCTCCGCCATTTTTTCAATAATATTAATATCCATATAAAATAACGTAAAAATCAGTAAAGTTAAAGGAAGAAAGAATTATGCTCCGCCATTTTTTCTTAAATAATATTAATATCCATATAAAATAACGTCTAAATCAGTAAAGTTAAAGGAAGAAATAATTATGCTCAACCATTTTTTTTTCAATAAGATTAATATCCATATAAAATAACGTCTAAATCAGTAAAGTTAAAGGAAGAAATAATTATGCTCCACCATTTTTTTCAATAATATTAATATCCATATAAAATAACGTCAACATCAGTAAAGTTAAAGGAAGAAAGAATTATGGTCCGCCATTTTTTTTTTCAATAATATTAATATCCATATAAAATAACGCCTAAAACCGTAAAGTTAAAGGAAGAAATAATTATGCTCCATTATTTTTTTCAATAATATTAATATCCATATAAATTAACGCCTACATCAGTAAAGTTAAAGGAAAAAAGAATTATGCTCCACCATTTTCTTAAATAATATTAATATCCATATAAAATAACGTCTAAATCAGTAAAGTTAAAGGAAGAAATAATTATGCTCCGCCATTTTTTTTCAATAATATTAATATCCATATAAAATAACGTCTAAACATTCTTACTTGTGTGTTATTTTATGGAAATCGCTCCAGACAAGGCATGAATCCACTTTATATGAGGAGCTAAAAAATATTACTTCAAGGTTATAACTAGCCAACAATAAATGTCAGGTTGATAGATTTCAATCCAGAAAATAGGAAATCTTCCCCCTTTGTACGAAACATTGCTCAGGTCATGTGAGGACTAAAGAATAAAATACGGGACGCGAGAGTTACGAGGCTGCCGAAAGTAAACCCTAGGTACACCCCCTTTATAATGAAGGATAACCCACATAAATAAAACAAAGATACCCTGAAAAAATATGCCTTGGAAATGATGCGTCACCCACGATATTTCTGTATCTCACGGGAACAGATGACCATCACCTTCTCTCTCTCTCTCTCTCTCTTTCTCTCTCTTTCTCTCTCTCTTTCTCTCTGTCTCTCTTTCTCTCTTTCTCTCTCTCTTTCTCTCTCTCTCGCTCTTTCTCTCTTTCTCTTTCGCTCTCTCTTTCTCTCTTTTTCTCTCTCTTTCCTTCTCTATCTTTATTCCATATCCTCCATTTTCTTTGCCCTCTTCTCTCTCTCCACATCTCTATTTATATCTATCTTTTCCCTTCCCTATTTATTTCTTCATTTTCTCTCTCACTTTTACCTTCTCTCTCTCTCTCACTCTCTCTCTCTCTCTCTCTCTCTCTCTCTCTCTCTCTCTCTCTCTTTACCTTCCACTCCTCCCGTGTTATTTTTTTAATCTTGAACCTCTCTCGTCTGTCTCTTTATCTACCATCCTCTTTTTCCCCTTGTTAAAACTTTCCTGCCCCCTTTCTTCATATGTCTTGACTTCTCTATCCTTTTTATCACCACATCTCAATATCTACCCTTACGTTCTGCCTCGTTCATCCCTTTCTCTCTCCTTCTCTTTTCCTTATCCTTTCCCTTTCCCAGCACGAATATTATCTTTTATACCTCTCTTCTCCGCTTCTATTTCTATCTTTTTGTCTTTCTTTTAAAGTCTACCCTCTCCCTTGAACCCTATATCTTCATCTTTTCTCCCAACCTCTTTCCGTGTACATATATAAATAATATATAGTGAAACAAAAATATTACAAATGTAAATGAATAAATAAAAACAATAAGAAACAAGCCGCGCGTGCGTGGTCCCCCTCTGTATGTGACTCGATGTGGCGAGTGTAAAATGCAATAAATTTGGACAATTTGGGGCATTTTTGACCCCCCCCCCTTTGAACCCCTTGGGACGCGAACCAGAATTTTTCTGAGGTCAAGGATGCTCATTTTATATCCAGAACAATTGCCTCTACATTTTGGCCAAGTTTCAGAAAAATTGAATTGATGGATCAAACGTTATGGGAGAAAATGGTCATTTTTTGCCATTTTGGGGGGTTTGACCCCCTGGGGCCGCGAACCAGATTTTTTCCAAGGTCAGCGATACTTATTTTCTATTAGGAACAATTGCCTCCACATTTTGGCCAGGTTTCAGAGAAATTGAATGGATGGATGAAAAGTTATGGGGCAAAAAATGTCATTTTTTTTGCCATTTTGGGGCCTTTTTACCCCCTAGGGGGCTAACCAGATTTTATTTCAAAAATCGGAGAATGTCACTTTCTAACCTGACCAAAGTTACAACTTCATGCAAAATTTTAGAGAAATTCAATGGATGTTTGCGGAGAAAAATCCGGACGGACGGATGGACGAACACGGACGGACGGACATGCCTCAAAACATAAGTCCCTAATAAATGAATGCGTAATGCATGCAATACAGTTGTTTCCTGTTTGGCGGGTTACCCTATTTTTACGATCACTGATGATAGCCTCTTCAAGAAAAATGTATGCTTAATACGTTTCGAACATTACATATATCTTGGTGGCAGGCTGAAACAATTGTATGCGAATAAAACACGATTTTTTTGTGAATTTGTGATAATTTGTTTACTACATTTGATGTGGTTTCTATAATATTAAAATATTTTTCATTGCAGTTGTCGTCCAACACTATCAAGCTATTGTAAAACTTTGCGTTAAAAAAATTATTGTAAATTTAAATTTAAATATAAATACATACATTAATCAATATTTTTCATCATTTTTTCATGGCTAACTAAAACAATTAGAATATAAAGGTAGAAATTAATCTTATATATATATATATATATATATATATATATATATATATATATATATATATATATATATCGGCAGCAAGCCGTTTATTAGACATGTGTCATTGAAGACCACGGAGTTCTCTTTCTTTATGATCTTTCTGGTCGATTTCTCGACTCGGCGAGCGATTCGTCGGGTTTCCGGTATCAATTGGTGGATCATGGCGCCTAATGTTGTATCCTAATGTTGTATGTAAGGAAAGAGAACTCCGTGGTCTTCAACGGCACATGTCTAATATATATATATATATATATATATATATATATATATATATATATATATATATATATATATATATATATATATATATATATAAATATTTATAGTTTGCTATGAAAATATATTTATGGCAATTAAGCTACACAGATGCTCCCGCGTTTCATCCCCGGGGGAATCTTCTGGCTAAAATGCATGGAGTTCTTTTTGCCGGGTGATACATCAATTTTTTATCTCCTCATAAAATTTATTGTGGATACATGAAATAGTAATATTATATATATCTATATATATCGAGAGAGAGAGAGAGAGAGAGAGAGAAAGAGAGAGAGAGAGAGAGAGAGAGAAAGAGAGAGAGGAGATCCATCCTTTCTGTCTCATCTTTTCTCTTACCTTCTCATTCTCCTCTCTATATATTGCTTTATTCTTTTTTTAAAAACTCTTTTTAATGACTCTTGTCTATTTCTGTCCCTTCTTTCGATATCTCTATAACTTAGCCTTTCTTTCTTCCTACCCCCATGTCTCTTCCTCTATGTCCAACATCCCATTTTTCCTACCCAGTCCTCGGCCTTTTGGCTAAGATCAAAGTGTAGTATCTGTTCCGATGGATACTGCACTTCATAGATCGGTATTGTCTTGCCCTTCGGGGCTTGATTTACGCCGGTCTATGGGTCTGTCCTGTGCAGTTCTAGGAGGTCCACCCTCCCAGGCTTCGCCTCCCCTCTTTGGGGAGGAGTAAGTTAATTGCTTACTGTCTGAGGCGCCCCTACCGGGGAATGCCGACGGGGCTGCCCAGGCAATTTTTAATGGCCATAGCGCTCACCTTCTCGAGCGCTGGCTTTTCAAATCCCACTTTCCGACCTTGTGTCACATACTCCCATTGTGGGTGGGTGTTAAATAACGCCTTTTGGCTAAGATCAAAGTGTAGTATCTGTTCCGATGGATACTGCACGCCTGTCCTGTGCAGTTCTAGGAGGTCCACCCTCCCAGGCTTCGCCTCCCCTCTTTGGGGAGGAGTAAGTTTATTGCTTACTGTCTGAGGCGCCCCTACCGGGGAATGCCGACGGGGCTGCCTAGGCAATTTTTAAATGGCCAGAGTGCTCACCTCTCGAGCGCTGGCTTTTAACCCCACTTTCTCGACCCAAGCTGTGGTCACATCTTACTTGTGGGAGTAAGATAAAACTGGCCTTGTGCCTAACTCCGGGAGGAGTAAATAAATATCTATCTTTCCTTGGCCTTTTGGCTAAGATCAAAGTGTAGTATCTGTTCCGATGGATACTACACCCCATAAACTGGTATTGTCTTGGCATTCGGGGCTTTATATCCGCCGGTCTATGGGTTTGTCCTGTGCAGTTCTAGAAGGGTCACCCTCCCAGGCTTTGCCTCCCCTCTTTGGGGAGGAGTAAGTTTATTGCTTACTGCCTGAAGCGCCCCTATCGGGGAATGCCGACGGGGCTACCCAGGCAATTTTTAATGGCCAGAGGTCTCACCTCTCGGGCGATGGCTTTTTAAACCTCACCTTCCCGACCCGACCTTGGGTCACATCTTACTTGTGGGAATAAGATAAAACTGGTCTTGTGCCTAACCTCCTGGAGAGGAGTAAATAAATACTCTCTATCTTCTTTTATTTCCCTTTATTACTACCTTTCTTTCCCACGCCCTCTGTAGAATCAGAAACTTTTACCAGAAGATTGTGAGCCTGAAGACATTGTCCTTTAATTGCGTTTATCTAGCAAAACAGGAAATGGTTTAAGTGGCGAGCTGCATGTCGGGATTGACCAAGTTGTTAGCACAGCGATGCAGAAACATCTGAGGTCAAACTATGATGATTCAGTTCACACAATTGACTGCTAACACCGGGTGCACTTGGCTTCCGGGTGCAGACCTTTTCAATATATAGAGAAGACGTTTAGCAAGGATGGTGGCATTGTCAGTACTTTTCGCCTAAGAGAAGCATTCCATTATGTGAAAGATGTATTCTACATTCCGTCAGGCTCCCTTTATATATATATATATATATATATATATATATATATATATATATATATATATATATATATATATATATAGTTTCCTTTTACTTCATTCGAAGTACTCATAAATCAAGGGGCCCCTTCTTGGGGCTAACCCTTGATCTCTATATGGGATACACAGATATTCGAATGTTCGATTAAAGCTCTCCGTCACTTATCAAGCGTTGAGTTAGTAAAGAAGTTAGGCACATCAATTTTCAACTCTCAAATTCATCAGTTAACCGTGTAATTGTATATTCTATTGTGGTCTCTTGGTCTTACCGGATTCCAGGACACGAATTCATCTAGTCTAGTGGATTATCAAGCAAAGTGCTGTTACTTGAGGTAACATTACTTCGAGAAAGTGCACCATTCCTCGTACGCGCCAGTGCATAGCCGTGTCGAGGGGAGTTTATTTGGGCTTCGAATACTATGTAATTTTGAATATTTGGTCAGGGTTGTTGGGGAAGTATCCTCATGTCAGGTTATCTTGAAAACCCCTTGTACAGAGAGACCGAGGACACTCGAGGATAGTGTCTAGTAGGTAATTCAAACTCCGCTATATACATATATATATATATATATATATATATATATATATATATATACATATATATATATATGGAGATATGTATATGTATATATATATTAATATATATATACATATTAATATATGTATATTTATATATATATATTGATATATATGTATATTTATATATATATATTGATATATATGTATATTTATATATATATATTGATATATATATATAGATATAAATATATATATAGATATAAATATATATATGTATATATATACATATATATATATGTATATATGTATATATATATGTATATATATATGTATATATGTATATGTATATATATTAATATATACTAATATATGTATATTTATATATATATATATATTGATACATATATATATTAATATATATATATTAATATATATATGTATATATATATTAATATACATATATGTATATATATATATTAATATATATAAATATATATATGTATATATATATATTAATATACATATATGTATATATATTCATATATATTAATATATATATGTATATATATTAATATATATATGTATATATATATATATTAATATACATATATGTATATATATATATTCATATATATATATTCATATATATATATATATATATATATTCATATATATATATATATATTCATATATATATATATATATATATATATATATATATATATATATATATATATATATATATGTTTATTTACTCCTCTGCAGGAGTTAGGCACAAGGCCAGTTTTATCTTACTCCCACCAGTAAGATGTGACCACAGCTTGGGTCGAGTAAGTGGGGTTAAAAGCCAGCGCTCGAGAGGTGAGCACTCTGGCCATTTAAAAATTGCCTGGGCAGCCCCGTCGGCATTCCCCGGTAGGGGCGCCTCAAGCAGTAAGCAATAAACTTACTCCTCCCCAAAGAGGGGAGGCGAAGCCTGGGAGGGTGGACCTCCTAGAACTGCACAGGACAGGCGTGCAGTATCCATCGGAACAGATACTACACTTACTTCCTAGCCTGTGCCAGGTAAGTATATATATATGTATGTATATAACTATTATGAACTTTTTACGACCAAACTTTCTATCAACTTTCTACCTAGGTTGCCAGAATGATACCAAGACGAACCATGACTGGTCTGAAAACAACCGACGAATCCAACATTCTGAATGCTTGTTTAAGAACCGATCTTAATACAGGGCTTTACTTTTAACTGCATCCTCTGGCAAACAATAACAGACGAACACATTACATTTATGTTATAGAATTAGTTCAAATAAATGTATTATTTATTAAGCGTTAACTGCAGTTCAATTTTTAATGAAAACAATTATGTTTTCGTTGGAGATCCAGATATAAAAAAGTGTATTTTATTTTAGTCAATCGATATTTAAATGAACGACGTAGTATTTTATTTTATTAATACTATATTTAAATGAACGACGTAGTATTTTATTTTATTAACTGGATATTTAAATTAATTACGTAATATTTTATTTTATTCACTCGATATTTAAATAAACGACGTGATATTTTGTTTTAGTCACTCGATATTTAAATGAACGACGTAGTATTTTATTTTATCAACTCGATATTTAAATGAACGACGTAATAATTTATTTTATTCACTCAATATTTAAATAAACGACGTAGTATTTTATTTTATTCAATCGATATTTAAATGAACGACGTAATAATTTATTTTATTCACTCAATATTTAAATAAACGACGTAGTATTTTATTTTATTCACTCGATATTTAAATAAACGACGTAATATTTTATTTTATTCAATCGATATTTAAATGAACGACGTAATAATTTATTTTATTCACTCGATATTAAAATAAACGACGTAGTATTTTATTTTATTCAATCGATATTTCAATGTACGACATAGTATTTTATTTTATTCACACGATATTTAAATGACCAATGTAGTATTTTATTTTATTCACTCGATATTTAAATGAACGACGTAGTATTTTATTTTATTCACTCGATATTCAAATGACCAACGTAGTATTTTATTTTATTCACTCGATATTCAAATGACCAATGTAGTATTTTATTTTATTCACTCGATATTTAAATGTACGACGTAGTATTCTATTTAATTCACTCGATATTAAAATGACCAACTTAGTATTTTATTTTATTACCTCGACATTTAAATGAATGACGTCGTATTTTATTTTATTCACTCAATATTTAAATGAACGTCGTGATATTTTACTTTATTCAATCACTATTTACATGAACGACGTAATATTTTATTTTATTCACTCGATATTTAAATGAACGACGAACTATTTTATTTTATCCACTCGATATTTAAATTAAAGACGGATGCTTTTATTTTATTCACTCGATATTTAAATGAGCGACGTAATATTTTTTTTTATTCACTCGATATTTAAATGTACGACGTAGTATTTTATTTTATTCACTTTATATTTAAATGAATGACGTAGTATTTTATTTTATTCACTCTATATTTAAATAAACGACGTAGTATTTTATTTTATTCACTCGATATTTTAATGGAAAACGTAGTATTTTATTCTATTCACTCGATATTAAAATGAACGACGAACTATTTTATAACATTCACTCAATATTTAAATGAACGAAGTATTTTATTTTATTCACTCTAGTTTTTAATGAACGACGTAGTATTTTATTGTATTCACTCTAGTTTTTAATGAACGACGTAGTATTTTATTGTATTCACTCTAGTTTTTAATGAACGACGTAGTATTTTATTGTATTCACTCTAGTTTTTAATGAACGACGTAGTATTTTATTGTATTCACTCTAGTTTTTAATGAACGACGTAGTATTTTATTGTATTCACTCTAGTTTTTAATGAACGACGTAGTATTTTATTGTATTCACTCTAGTTTTTAATGAACGACGTAGTATTTTATTGTATTCACTCTAGTTTTTAATGAACGACGTAGTATTTTATTGTATTCACTCTAGTTTTTAATGAACGACGTAGTATTTTATTGTATTCACTCGATAATTACATGAACGACGTAGTATTTTATTGTATTCACTCTAGTTTTTAATGAACGACGTAGTATTTTATTGTATTCACTCTTGTTTTTAATGAACGACGTAGTATGTTATTTTATTCACTCGATTTTTAAATTAACGACGAACTATTTTATTTTATTCACTCGATATCTAAATGAACGACGTAGTATTTTATTTTATTTAATCAATATTTTAATGAACGACGTAGTATTTTATTTTATTCAATCGATATTCTAATGAACGACGTAGTATTTTTTTTATTCACCCGATATTTTAATGAACGACGTAGTATTTTATTTCATTCAATCAATATTTTAATGAACGACGTAGTATTTTATTTCATTCAATCGATATTTAAATGAACGACCGAGACTTTGATTTTATTCACTTGATATTTAAATGAACGACGTAGTATTTTATTTTATTAACTCGATTGTCAAATAGACGACGAAATATTCTATTTTATTCAAACGATATTTAAATAAACGACGTAGTATTTTATTTTATTCACTCGATATTTAAATTAACGACGTAGTATATTATTTTAATCGCTCGATTTTTAAATAAACGAAGTAGTAGTTTATTTTATTCACTCGATTTTTAAATAAACGACGTAGTATTTTATTTTATTCATTCGATATTTAAATGATCGAAATAGTATTTTATTTTATTAACTCGATTGTTAAATAGACGACGAAGTATTCTATTTTATTCAAACGATATTTAAATGAACGACATAGTATTTTATTTTATTCACTCGATATTTAAATGAACGACGTAGTATTTTATTTTATTCACTCGATATTTAAATGAACGACGTAGTATTTTATTTTATTCAATCGATAATTAAATGAACGACGTAGTATTTTATTTTATTCACTCGATATTTAAATGAACGACGTAGTATTTTATTTTATTCACTCGATAATTAAATGAACGACGTAGTATTTTACTTTATTCACTCGATATTTAAATTAACGACGTAGTATTTTATTTTATTCACTCGATATTTAAATGAACGACGTAGTATTTTCTTTTTTTTACTCGATATTTAAATGAACGAAGTCGTATTTTATTTTATTCACTCGATATTTAAATGAACGACGTAGTATTTTATTTTATTCACTCGATATTTAAATGAACGACATAGTATTTTATTTTATTCACTCGATATTTAAATGAACGAAGTCGTATTTTATTTTATTCACTCGATATTTAAATGAACGACGTAGTATTTTATTTTATTCACTCGATATTTAAATGAACGACGTAGTATTTTATTTTATTCAATCGATAATTAAATGAACGACGTAGTATTTTATTTTATTCACTCGATATTTAAATGAACGACGTAGTATTTTATTTTATTCACTCGATATTTAAATGAACGACGTAGTATTTTATTTTATTCAATCGATATTTAAATGAACGACATAGTATTTTATTTTATTCACTCGATATTTAAATTAACGACGTAGTATTTTATTTTATTCACTCGATAATTAAATGAACGACGTAGTATTTTATTTTATTCACTCGATATTTAAATGAACGACATAGTATTTTATTTTATTCACTCGATATTTAAATGAACGACGTAGTATTTTATTTTATTCACTCGATAATTAAATGAACGACGTAGTATTTTACTTTATTCACTCGATATTTAAATGAACGACGTAGTATTTTATTTTATTCACTCGATATTTAAATGAACGACGTAGTATTTTCTTTTTTTACTCGATATTTAAATTAACGACGTAGTATTTTATTTTATTCACTCGATAATTAAATGAACGACATAGTATTTTATTTTATTCACTCGATATTTAAATGAACGACATAGTATTTTATTTTATTCACTCGATATTTAAATGAACGACGTAGTATTTTATTTTATTCACTCGATATTTAAATGAACGACGTAGTATTTTATTTTATTCACTCGATATTTAAATTAACGACGTAGTATTTTATTTTATTCACTCGATATTTAAATGAACGACGTAGTATTTTATTTTATTCACTCGATATTTAAATGAACGACGTAGTATTTTATTTTATTCACTCGATATTTAAATGAACGACGTAGTATTTTATTTTATTCACTCGATATTTAAATGAACGACGTAGTATTTTATTTTATTCAATCGATAATTAAATGAACGACGTAGTATTTTATTTTATTCACTCGATATTTAAATGAACGACGTAGTATTTTATTTTATTCACTCGATATTTAAATTAACGACGTAGTATTTTATTTTATTCACTCGATATTTAAATGAACGACATAGTATTTTATTTTATTCACTCGATATTTAAATGAACGACGTAGTATTTTATTTTATTCACTCGATATTTAAATGAACGACGTAGTATTTTATTTTATTCACTCGATATTTAAATGAACGACGTAGTATTTTATTTTATTCACTCGATATTTAAATGAACGACGTAGTATTTTATTTTATTCACTCGATATTTAAATAGACGATGAAGTATTTTATTTTATTCACTCGATATTTAAATAGACGATGAAGTATTTTATTTTATTCACTCGATATTTAAATGAACGACGTAGTATTTTATTTTATTCAATCGATAATTAAATGAACGACGTAGTATTTTATTTTATTCACTCGATATTTAAATGAACGACGTAGTATTTTATTTTATTCACTCGATATTTAAATTAACGACGTAGTATTTTATTTTATTCACTCGATATTTAAATGAACGACATAGTATTTTATTTTATTCACTCGATATTTAAATGAACGACGTAGTATTTTATTTTATTCACTCGATATTTAAATGAACGACGTAGTATTTTATTTTATTCAATCGATATTTAAATGAACGACATAGTATTTTATTTTATTCACTCGATATTTAAATTAACGACGTAGTACTTTATTTTATTCACTCGATATTTAAATGAACGACGTAGTATTTTATTTTATTCACTCGATATTTAAATAGACGATGAAGTATTTTATTTTATTCACTCGATATTTAAATAGACGATGAAGTATTTTATTTTATTCACTCGATATTTAAATGAACGACATAATATTTTATTTTATTCACTCGATAATTAAATGAACGACGTAGTACTTTATTTTATTCACTCGATATTTTTAATAGACGATGAAGTATGCTCTTTTATGTTATTTGTCTTGCTCGTAATTTTTTATTTCTGTAGAAAGTCGTACCTCAATTTTAAACACATAATTTTGTTTAAAACACGTCCATTCGTTTACAACTTGTACGCGTGTTTCGATCATTTAACGAATTTTACGAGTTTGTTTATTGGGCGAAGTGGTTGGAAGAATTATTATGATGTAGAATTCTTATGTCGTTATTAAGACCGTGTCTGTAATTTGGGTATCCATTTCGTTCTTTTTTTTCTGCGTTGTTTGGGGTACAGCTTACAACTTGGCCGAACGTGTTTATCTTTTTAGTCTGATTGTTATGCCAAACTTTCTGCATGTATGCGTGAAGCAGCCGCTGAATTACTGCAATGCTTATTCAAAGTGTGCCGTCAGTAATGCATCATCAGAGAAGAGCATCTCGCGTATTTTCCCGCACTTTTTTCTTTTTAACATAGTTCATCCCAAACAAGGCAGATCGCCACTGTAGACGTAAATGGGCTACTGAGAAAAAGGGTGAAAGTTTTTTTTTGGGGGGGGGGGGGGGGGGGTCAACCTAAATTGGGAGCTGTGCAGCGAGTTGTCTGTTTACATTAGTTTCAAATGTCTGTATGTCAGTACCGTCAGGAAAACAAGGAGCAGGGAGGGAGTTCCAGAGTCCAGCAGCACGAGGAAAGAAGCTTTTGGAGTAGAAAGCTCTTCGGCATTTGGGGACCTCCACAGTGAATGGGTAAGGCGGGTTTGAAAAAGCTGCCGTCTCTTCTGGCTTGGAGGCACACTGCACCATCCGACTTGGTGAAAACACACCACAGATGTTTATTTTAATAATTCACTTAACGAATTTCCTAAATCCCAACTCGTCAAAACAACTCAGCCTTGAATTCCAGATGGAATCAAATCTCACCGCACGCATTCCATTCGCTAACCTTATTTTCCCTGACATACTTATTATCACGATAAATATTGTTGCAAAAGAATGCTGTAATATCGGGTAGTGATGCGGTTACGAGAGAACCAGTAAGAACGATTATATATGAAAACTAGGAAATCTCTACATAGGGCCATGTGGATAACATTCTATTAGAAGATATTATTTGAACGACATAAGTAATGCATATCGTTTGGAGAAATACCTACGAGTAGGCAAGAAAAGTCAGTAAGTTTATTCATGAAATTAGCACTATCTAAAATAGAGTTCTGCTTGAAAGTTACCAAAATACTGTTGAAGAGATTGGTTGATTTAAGGTGAGTCAAACTGGAGATATGTAAGAGTACAACACACAAACTGTAGAAAGAAATGTTGTTAATATGGCAGCGAGGAAATTCAATGATAAAAGAATGTCCGCTTTTTTGCAACGAACCTCATTCTTCCAGTATAAAAGAAAAACAAAATACCATGAATATATGTCGAATAACATGGAGGAATTCCTCTTGCTTTCTGCTGACAAACACTATCGCTATTTGCAAAGATACCTTCACGTTAAGCAAAGAACAATTAAAATACAAACCAAGAAATTTTCTCAAATTCCAAGTCCTCAAATCTAAAGTTATGCACAGAAAATCTGTTAATTTTTCTCGGTGAAATTTTAATTTAACTCGTTTTAATTTGTCTTTTTATTCACCCCCCCCCCCCCACACACACATTGAATTACCTGCTAGACACCATCTTCGAGTGTCTTCGGTCTCTTTGTACAAGGGTTTGTCATGACAACCTGGCATGAGGATACTTCACTCTTCAAGTAAACCCTGACTAAATATTCAAAATAACATGGTATTCGAAGTCCAAATAACAGCTATACACTGGCTCATACAAGGAACGGTGCACCTTCTGTAAGTAATGTCACTTCAAGTAACAGCACATAGCTGGATACTCCACCAGACTAGATGAATTATTGTCCTGGAATCAGGTAAGACCAATAGACTACAAGAAAGGTATCCTACAATATAGTTAACACGTCAATTGGGGAGAGGAACATTAATGTCCTTCACTTCTTTACTAACTCAATATCATATAGAGATCAAGACTTGATTTCTGAGAAATTTGACTGAAGTAAAATGAAACATATATATATATATATATATATATATATATATATATATATATATATATATATATATATATATATATATATCAAACTTTTAAATAGGATAAACGGAGTCATAGCGAGTCAGGGAAATATCATATAGAGAAAAAAGGGAGGAAAATTATAGTAATATATTTAATCGTCGGAAGATATTCGATTAAAAACTTTAGTTTGATATATATATATATATATATATATATATATATATATATATATATATATATTAGTACTTCATGTATCACATAAAATATTATAAGGAGATATAATTTTGTATGTGTCAGTTTTCAGTATTTACTTCAACAGTGCTCGATACGTAAGTAGAGCTAGGTAGTAAGCAATGAAAATATATATGGCAATCAAGCTACACAGAGGCTCCCGCGTTTCATCCTCGGGGGGAATCGTCAGGCTAAATAACCTGACGATTCCCCCCGGGGATGAAACGCGAGAGCCTCTGTGTAGCTTGATTGCCATATATATTTTCATTGCTCACTATATATATATATATATATATATATATATATATATATATATATATATATATAATGACGTCTATGTTTATATAGATTATATATAATTTTTCGATTTATATTCCTTAATAGAATATCCAAAATTATTCAAATTGCAAGCTCGATGAAAATTAGGTTACAACTTTCAGAGCAGACATAGTAATTGTTTATATTCAAATGACCAAAATATTCAGTCTTTAATCAAATCAATAATTTTTATTTTCATTTTAATTTTACCATGGCAGAATTGCTCGTGGTCTTAAGCCTCGGTCACACGAGACGACTTCGCTCGCCGCTACTGCAGTAGTGGCAGTCTAGTTGCATCGTGTGACCGGTTAATCGCAAGGAGCACATCCAACTTGCGACTAGTTTACTTGCCACAACTAAAGTTGAACATGATTTTATGATCACGTCACCTGGTATCGCGCGATTTTATGATTTATTTCTATTTTTTCATAACTACTTATATTATAAAATAATATATTACGTATATAGTTATATTGTTTCAGTATTTACTTCATCAGTGCTAAATACATGAGTAGAGCGTAGTAGTAATATTAAAATATACTCATGGCAAATAATCCACGTAGAAATTTTTTTCTATAGAAATTTTTTGTTTTCTTCTAGAGTGAAATCATCAGACAAATTGCATAGATTTATATTCTAGGACCATTTTTATATTTAAGCTGTGCCCATTACAACTTCCAACGATCAGAGTGCGTGATTTTATTACTCTCTCCCTACTTATGCAACCAATGAGTTTTCATCCTAAAAGAGATTTAGACGATCTTCACTAATTAATGGGTGTAACAAAGCACCCCCCCCCAATAAAAATCCGGGACATTCTTCTAACAATAAACGGTCGTTCCTGCCACTCTCCAGTTCGTTCTGTTTTCATTCTCAACTCCTTTCTTTTCATCAGTTCGCCTGGACGCTATGCAAATTTCCCTTCCATGTTTTTATACACGACACAGGCTATTTTTGTCGTCTACGTCGGGGGATTGGCTCTGTCCATATCCCCCGCCCCCATGTTCTTATCACAGACACACAGCAGCTGAGAGGCGGCATCTTTTGTCTGTGGCTCTTTCAGAGACGTGGCTCGTTGTACAGCTGATTTGGTCGCTACTTGAGGGGGTCCTACCGAAACATGTTGATCTTCGCTATTGTTGCTGTCGTCACTATTGTCCAATCGATTAAGGCAATCATCGACTGAGCTATCGGCTTCGTCATTCATCACCTTCACACACAATTCGCCATCGTTTGACGCTGCACTTCCACTGTGTTCGGAATTGCTCACCATCCGAGGATACGGGCAAAGATCTCTTACATGGCGAGGTACTCTGTTCACACACACGCTGTTTTGGAACTCACCACTTTCGTCATAGTTCCTGTCCTCCATTCACTCGTGCACATGTTTGGCCGGGCTCCAACCAGCACAACACCCCTCCTGTTCATAAATTTCATGCTTGTGTTGTAGTAGCAACGGAAGAGCTTCATCGATGCCTTTCATCCGGACTTTATGCTGGTACAGTGCATTCACCGGAACCGTCGCACTATGGACATCGTCGTTCGGCATGATATTGTACCAATAAACCGCCTCTTAAGCAGTACATCCCTTCCTAGCGGCAATCCGTTTTATAGATCTATGAGACCTCTCGACTATGCCATTTCCTGACGGTGGGTATGCACACCAGAAACGTTGTTGGACACCCTAGCTTTCAGCAAACATGAACCTATTGATGCTAAAAGCTGTACCGTTGTCACTTAATATTTCTACGGCTTGACACCTATCAAAGAAAAGATCTGAGACACTGTATCAGAGCGGCAGAATCCTGTTTCCGAAAGTCGCCATATAGTAACCCTAATAGGCCCGCAATCGATGGGTTTTAAATTTTGAACACTCTCTTAGTGGGTGACCAACGTACCCGTACGTCATACGCTTGGTGATTCAAGCTTCTCATCGTATCGGTGCAGGAACAATAGACAGACATTCGCAACAGGGTGCGATTGCATATTTCACAATCGTACCAGGAACGATCCTCCACCAGCGCGTGATCTTTGACCAGTTCTGAAAAGGTTTGAAACTGTCTTCTCATGAGCATTTACCTATCGGCTTTAATGATCACTCTTGATTTGTTAGTTAACGTGTGAACACATAAGAAGTTGATCTTCAGGTGTAAGGATTTGTCCTGCCATTTTATAGCAAAATTTACCTCTTTTTAGAATAACATCCAACTCCGCGAGGTTGATGTGTCGTGTGTTCGATTCTGGCCGCATTCAACGCACATCTTTAATCGTGGTCCCACGTGATTCGAACAGGATGCTTTTAGCCAATGAACTGTCGTATATACCCACACGTCAAACTCATCGCGATTAATGCACCATTTACGTTTCTATCACCGCACTTTCTCTTTGTTTAATGACACTAGTCGCTACTCGCTACTCGCAGCCAGTTGCACAATTGGAGACGCCCAACGAGTTTCCGCAGAGAGAGAACACCTTTCTTCTGGTAATGATGTCTGGGATGTCCGGCAGCCCATTTCCACGTTTCCAAAAAAGGGCATAGTTTACTTGCCAGACAGTCAAGCCAAGTACCCGTAACCCATTTTTGGGAGTTTTGATGGCCGGTCCAAAGCGCGACAAATGTAAGTAACACTGGTTACAGATGCGACACTTTCATCCATATACACACCATTGATGTAAGTCGAGGTTGCCTTCTTGATATGGCTGTCTTGTGATAAAACTGCGTTCACAATGGACCTTATTATTTGCGGAGCCACGTACAGACTAAATCCCAACCTCGTTAAACAGTACCTTCCATCTTGGAAAACAACGGTCGGATAGGACCTAATTGACTCACCTGAAAATAAGCAGATCGGAGATCCAGTAACAACGCCACATTTGACCTTCTCCGTCTCTATTCGTTCAGTTTGCTGGCGTAAACATCAGCGTTTGTCGTATATGCATCCACATGAAAGTCGAGTTCACTGTAGTCCATTACAGAGCGCACTTTTAGTTTATTCATTAACGGAAGCAACCCCCTTGGAGTTCCAAGCTTTTGTTTAACATAGGTTGCAAGCCAGCATTACTTGATCCATCTCTGCACTTCTTCATCGAATAGTTTCTTGACTGTTGCCGGTATCGAATAATCTGTTACACGGGTTTTCAGCTTGTCGGACGCCTTACCACGTCACAGTCCATCTATTTCGTTGTTATCAAACTTCGCTCGAAAATCGGGTTCATCAATGATAAGTGCTGGCACGGCCGCGCAAACAGAAACTCGTTCGTCAAGAAATTAGACCTCCCCTGATTTATATATGGATACTCTGCCTATAGCTTTTATCGCGTCTATTCCTATCAAGAGGTCAAACCCAAGCGGGTCTCCCACCATTACCAGGACCTCAATTAACACTCCACGTTAACTCTCCAGTCGAAACTAACAGATTCAACTCCACATATCTGCGTTCTTCCGCTTATAGTAACCACCTCGATGGTCTGCTTTTACCACGTCCGGCACACTTTTTTGCTCATTATGGCGTGAAATCAATTAGTGAAATGCACTCTTTTCAGTTCACAGCTATTCTCACAGTTGGCGGCGCCGAATCCACATCTTCTCTGGGGAAGAAACTAGCGCATAGCTGTCGTACCCTAAACTTTTTTCCTGACAATCCAAAGAAGTGTAGCCAATTTCTTTACATCGGTAACAACGTGTACCACTTCTCCGCAGTTGGGGGTCTCGAGCTCTCCGTCTGTTGCGCCGAGCAAGACAAACCCTAGCAAAATGGTTAATTCCATCGCATTCAAAACACCCTTTCCTGGTGTTCTTTGTCTGTTTTGCTTTTGGTTTGCACTGGCCCCATGGCTGCCATAATTAACGCAGACCCAGGTTGGTCATCTTCTAATATAGATCTGGCTTCAGCCATAAGCTGAAAAATGCTCATTTCCTCTATTCGAGAAGAAGCTCGTAGGAGCTGTCGGACATGGTCGGTCGATCAATGGCCAAAGGCTGTTTTGAGGCCTCGATCCGCCATACCAGCGAATCGTACAGAAAGCTTCCGCAGGCCCACTAAAAGTATCTACGGTTTCACCCGGGTGCACGAGGCGTGTCACAAACTGTGCATACGGCGCACAAGAGTTCATAGCGAACGTTGTAAATAAAGTTTCCTTTATGGAAGCATAACCCTCCTTTTTTCTTCACTCAATTGTTGGTACACCGCAAAGGCGCCGCCTGCCAAACGCGTAGGGATTATGCATTCTATCTTCTTTACGGAACACAGCCGATACACAAGCTCAGCCTTCTCAATCCATTCAATAATGGATTGACTGGGATTTGAACTACTAAACTCCGGTGTAAGCTTCAGATCAATCTCGTCTGCCAACGTGACCTCGGATAAGCTTGTAAGAAAGGAACGCCCCCCACCCACCCAAAAAATATCCGGGACATTCTTCTAACAATAAACCGTCGTTCCTGCCGCTCCTCCAGTTCGTTCTATTTTCTTCTCAACTCTTTTCTTTTTATCAGTTCGCTTTGACACTATGCAAATTTCCCTTCCAAGCTTTCATACACGGTACAGAGCCTATTTTCTTTTTTTTTGGGGGGGGGGGGGTTGCCATTATCCATTGCGATGGGTGAAACGAAAAATGGGTGGCGTTGGCATAGAGCACACCAATCAATTATAAAACATATTCTATTAAATGTATGATTAGCAATAACTCTACAAACAAAAACGGTATTTAAATAACGTCTATAACACAATAAATATCTTTACATTGTAATTAAATATATGAAATACGATTCCAATCATAATCATTATAGAATCATATCATTTCTTTCACACCGCCAAATAAATTAAACTTGGCGCAAAATTTATAAATATTAATGAAAAAATTCGCTTAACTAGTCTCTTACATAAAATATTCAATAACATTAATTACAGCTGCTGCGAGAATTTAGAAATGATCATCGAAGCCAAGAATAAAATATTTAATGACAGTAGAAAAGAGAAATCTTTTTATTAAGTTTGACAAAGTGACAAATATGACAACAACAACAAAAATAAAAACAGAAAAAAACAGCAAAAACAACAATAATAATAATAATAATAGTACAAATAATAATAGTAATAATAATAATAGTACAAATAATAATAATAATAATAATAATAATAATAATAATAATAATAATAATAATAATAATAATGGTCCTTACCATCGAGAAATCAATGATAAACGGCTGTTGTGATACTGCAAGTTTATTTGCGGTGGCTATCAAAAAGAGGTGGAGAATACTGGAAATCTGGGGAGACTTTTTGTAACTCAGACTCCAGGGAATACCACCGGTTGTCGGTGAGCAATCACTGATGACCTGTGTGAGAACTCCTAGTGAGTAAATCATAATAATAATAATAATAATAATAATAATAATAATAATAATAATAATAATAATAATAATAATAAATTGTTATGATTCTGATAGAAGTATTAATAGTTCAGACAGAAATAAGAAGAGTAAGAATAAGTCTAACTACAAAATAGGGGTGAACATAACTATTTATCAAGAAGGATAATCTCAACAAAACCTGAATAACGCCGTCAAAATCATTTTCTCCACTCCGAGAAGCGGAATCCGCTATGTAAGAACTTAAACACTATTTTATACTTCTTATCACAGCAAGAATTATCAGCTAAATTCTGGCCAATAGAAGATCCCAAAGCCGAAGAAGATGTATGGCACAAGACACCAGGTCTATCCTGTTTAATTTTAGATGGGATATGCTGGTTATTATGTAATTTTGTCCGCTCAATATAACCAGCATGGCACTTGCATTTGAATTCAAATACAATATTACTGTTTTTAGTATAAGGCAGACTATATCCGGAGAAAGATCGGAAAGCAGATCTTGTAGAAGAATCCAAATGTAAGGTAACAGGTGATTGCTTTCCTAACTCCCGACTAATGCCACCTATCCAAGATAGTTTAACATATACTGGACATCTTGGGAGGGGGGCAAAAGGTCTGCGAGACATGAATTTTGCGACTTTGTTCTCGATGCAGTCTTAAATTACTCATCCGGATAGCCGTTACTAATAAGGATTTCCCTTATCTTGTCCAACTCCGCGTGAAGTCTGTTGGGAGAAGAAATCATGAGGGAACGTTATAAATTAAAGCTAACTTTCTAGATTTTGATGAAAAAAAAAACACCAATTCAAGTACAGACTCGTAAATGTAGGTTTGCAATAAACGCTTGTTAGGAACCTCCAATAAAAACATCAAAAACGGGATGCAATTATCTTTTACAACTTCTAGAGTGAAACTTAAAACATCATGAAGTGAATTCAGCTTTTTATATATATAATTCACAAGTTGAAAAATATATGACGGTTCAAATTTTAAATATTATACTCACGCCCTGAAAACTAACACGTAACAATGTTTATCCATATGTACGCGCGTTTCAAAAATCATTTTTATCACTATTACATTGGAGTAAAACTGGACAAGCCTTCATGATTTTCCTCATCAGAATGTAGACTTCATCAATTTCAATTAAGATACTTTCTAGTGGATATATTCGCAATCAGATGGACCAAATACAACATATTTTAAATAATGAGAATAGGTAACACACATGAAAACATGAAAAGGAATAACACATGTGAGATAGGATCCGTTTTAAAGAAAAGCCACGGTTACTTTCAAATCAGTTTATAATCGTTTTTCTCATATGCAAAACTTAATTTCTTATAAATATATATATATATATATATATATATACCAAAGGTACTCCAACTTTTTTTCAATGCAACATTTATTCCTATATAATGTTATTGCTAGCTACCATATCGCGGAATGGTTCTTGGGTGTAGTGTTTGGATATTATTATTATTATTATTATTATTATTATTATTATTATTATTATTATTATTGTTATTGTTGTTGTTGTTGTTGTTGTCGTTGTCGTCGTCGTCGTCGTCGTCGTCGTCGTCGTCGTCGTCGTTGTCGTTGTCGTTGTCGTCGTCGTCGTCGTCATTATGATGATGATGATCATTATTATTGTCGTCATCGTCATCATCATCATCATTTATTTATTTATTTATTTATTTATTGGTGAAATTTAAGCTGAATTATTTCTACACTTGATTATTAGGGAAATGGTCGTTTGATCAGTACCATTAGAGAGCCATGAATATTATAACTGTCCTGTTTTTAAATTTCCGAAATAGTTACATGGTAAACAGCTGATGATCCCCGTTTTAATATTTCACGCTTAAGTTAAGATCCCCTGTTTTTTTGTTTCACCGTTAGATATTTGAATCTCCTTTTTTTATGAATTTTCCAACGAATGCTATGTCTGCAGTATCTTGGATTTAGTTAGTTTCTCTCGGAATTTAAACTGCATTTTCCTTTTGTTTTGTTTAAAATTACTCAAAAGTTCCTTACCTCACTGTCCGAGGCTTGTGTAACTGAAGCCCATAGCCCGCTCGGAATGCTGATCACATCGTGGTTATGATTGCTATCACCCTAAAAACTTGTTCAAAGACTGATGAGACGTTGCTCAAAACCACGAGATACTACGAGAAGGCTGATTTTGAGTCCATCAGAGATCACATCAGCGATGCCCTGCTGATCAGTGTGTAAAATAAGTTAACTAAATGGGACGAATCAGGCATTGAAGCCTATGTTCTCATGCGAAAATTCTTTAGCAAACCCCACTCCCCTCAATGGTTCACCTCGAAATGTGCAGCTGCCATTGCTGAGCGGCAGCAAGCATCCCGAAAGTCCGTCCGCCATAGGTCAACTGCGAATAGAAAGAAATAGAATCAAGAAATAATTCGCGATTTCTGAAAAATCTACAATAGTGTGGTGAACAATGGACAAACAACGATTACCTCGCTATCAAACTACAATGATGACGTTTGCACGGCAACTGATAAGGCTGAACTACTTGCCCAGCGTTTCGCCATTAACTTCACTTTAGACTCGGAAATCCACCACCTCCCTAAATTCCCATTAGGGGACTGAAGCCACACTTGAAAACCTAGTCATCACTTCATCTCAGGTCAAGGTCATCATAAAAAACCTCGATACCTCCAAAGCATGTTGGCCTGATCTTATACCGGTAATAGTAATAAAGAAATGCTCTGCAGAACTGGCCCCTGTCCTCTCCAAACTCTACAACAAATGCCTTGATGAATCTTGCTTCCATGATAGCTGGAATATTGCCTCTGTGGTACCAGTATTCAAAAATTCTGAAGATAGAACAGATCCTCAGAACTATCGCCCAATCAGCCTACTCCCGATCTTTGCTAAAATCTTTGAATCCTTAATCAATCTAGTGATAGCCCGGCACCTAGTTAATGCTAAATGTTTTTCTGACCACTAGTATGGATTTAGACAAGCACAATCTACTGCGGACATCTTAACGGTCATATCTGAACGCATATATTATGCACTGGACAAGGCAGCTGAAGTAAGGACAGTGGCGCTTGACATATCCAAGGCCTTTGACAACGTATGGCATGAAGGGTTTCTCCTAAAACTGCACTCATATGGTATTACTGGACAAATATTTAATATAATTAGATCCTTCCTAACCAAAAGAAAGATCCAGGTTGTTCATCTAAACAACATGACATAAATACAGGTATGCCCCAGGGATCCATCCTCGGACCTTTGTTGTTCATGATTTTTATAAACGACCTCCCTGATAACAAATCCGAGGTTAAGATTAAGATTTGCCGAATTGGATATTTAAAATACCAATACAGGATTTCTACTTGTAACTCCACGGAAATATACTATAACGGAGTACGAATCCATACGGACCAAGTGAGATATATTGAACCCTCCACCTTTTATTTGTTAAAAAAACTTTCTTCAATTCTACAAACTGTTACTTTTACTATTAACTATCTACACGATAACGTCCCTTTCGTCTTCAAAAATCACTTCGCAATACTGCTAATTTTTTTACTTTCCGGCCTTTTATTTCTTTATCTCCAAACTTTTTTGTTTTTTTTTATTCTTCAATTTTTCAAAGTGAAATGGAACTAGGAAATATTTAATTGTTATAAATACCATATTACCAGATTTTATCCTCTGACGAGAAGAGGGTTATCTTTGAAAAACCATGGTTTAAGGATTAATGTAACTCCTTACATCTGAACTTTCGATGTAATAAAATTTGTATTAATTGATGTAACTTTATGTAATTTTGTACAATTTTTTATCTTCATCTTTCTTTCTTTAAAATTGATTGCTCTACTCAACGTATTGAGCTTTATTTTATCGAGATAGATCACTCTACGATATTTCACTTATCGTTAATTCTATTATCATTAGTATATATATATATATATATATATATATATATATATATATATAAATATATATATATATATATATATAAATATATGTATATATATATATATATAAAAATATATATATATATATATATATATATATATATATATATATAACGCACTCACATATAAAACACAAAATATAACATTTCTTCTAAAACATGAATCAATTCATCGTTTTTCGCAAATGCTGTGAGAAGCTAACTTTGCACGAATTTCATTTAAGCGTCCTTCACCAGTAGATGTTTCTATTTTTTCCACAGATTAGTCTGCAAAGCACACCAATAAGTCATAGATACGCTAAAGCCGTTCCCAAACAGCCGAGCATATCTGATACCTTCGGGCAACGGAGGATTATATTGTCTCCATGATACATCGCCGACATCCTACTCAAACGAAAGTGGCGGACACAGCGTTGCAACTTATATTACAGGGGGCGCTTGTAACCAACCATTTACGGTGAAACCGACTTGAGTCAATAACTCTGGCTTACAAGAGAAACATGTCTGCTTTGATGCAGTGAATGTGAATAACTGTTTTGTTTTACTATCTTTGTGTATGACGTCTTAGCTTTGTTTCTTTCATGTATCTCGTTCTTACTAAAGTTTATGATACTTGTTGCATCCTTGGTATTTTGAAGAAACGCCTAACATTATTGTAGACGTATAAAACAGTTCAGAAATAGTTAAAGGCCAACATGAACATTAATCATAAACATAGGTAAGGGAATTTTCACACAGTCATAATGTAAAACTGCGACACATACAACATCGTTTTACAGTAGGGTCAGTATATTGTTTATTAATATATATTACTGAATATAAAAGTGTTTACGCATATAAAAGAGCATTTAAATCAAACTTCATTATCATGATTCTTGTCGGCATATTTACGCAGTTTCGAAACTTCTCTTGTTACAGACTGGTACAAAGCAAAAAAAAAAAATCAGTCCGTTTCCTGGTCGGATTAAAATAGAAAGACGACTCTCCTTGAAAAAAAGATCGTCTTTCTGGCTCAAGGACACCAAGAAAAAGACTGATTGTTTTTGCCTTGTGTCAGCCTTGAATAAAATAAATTTCGAAACGTACGTAAATATTCTTACAGCAATCTGATTTTGGCCTGGTACCAACCTTAAATAAAAGTATTATTAAATAGATATTTTCTTAATTTGACATCTGTTGATATCTTTTTTTTTGCAACGATTACAAAGTCAAAGGATTTCACAAAATCAGAATGCATTGTGATGTCATAATAGATCCTCTCTTCCTTCCTCCTCTCGCTGTCTTCTTCATCTCTCTCCCCTCTCTGTCGGATCTTTGTTTTCTCTCGCTCTTTTTTTTCTCTCTCTCTCTCTCTTTTAATTATCTACATCATTCTATTACAAAGTTAAAGGATGTCGTATATTCAAAATACATTGTTATCTTATAATATACATCCCCCTCTCTCTCTCTTTCTGCTGTCTCTTCACCCCCTCACTATTGCCTTTACCCTCTTTCTTGGTTCTCGATCCATTTAATTATGTAAACCATTCACATAAAAAATCTAAAGATATTTAAGTCAGAATTCATTGTGATGTCATAATAAACCTTCTTTCTCAATTTTTCTGTGTTCCATTTTCTATCCCCCTCTCTCCTCTTTGCTCTCTCTCTCTCTCATATTTCTCTGTATCTCTCTTTTAATTATATACATGACTCCAATACAAAGTAAAGGTTAGAATACATTGTGATGTCATAATAGACACCCTTTCATCCCCTCTCTCTCGCCTCTCTGTACCCACTCTCTTCTCTCTATCTCTCTTTCAATAATTTGCATCATTCCATTCTTCTCACCACTACTTGTATCATTCGCCCCCTATCCATGTCATTCGCTCTTCCACATACCACTAACGCATTCATGTACAAGTGAAATGTGTACGGTAACAAGCAATCCAGATAACACCATCACCAGCGTTTCAGTAGTATATAGACTGATAAAAGTGAGACATTTTTATTTCTGAAAAAGAGATATTTAAACTTGAGACTGTCAATTTTTTTCATTTGAATTCAGCATCCAGAAATTGACCTTACACATCCACCTTACTTATAGCTAAACCATTTACATCCCATGGATTACCACTTATATGTATACATATGTGTATATTATGGCATTCATCCGATTTTGGTTAGACCGGCTACGCATATTCTATTATCTGATGTCGTATTGTATATATGCGTAGTTTCATGGAAGTCTGTGTTCAAAGGTAGCCCCCAACTATATTCGTTAGCATCATTGTCCTAAATCGCTTAATTTTGGGGGCGAAATTATTTTTTTTACAATTGCTAACCTTATTAGTTAGGGCTTCTCTACCCACACAACGATGCATCAATAATTTTGTATGGACATGGAAGTGTCGTGGTTCTAATGGTTATAAGCGCCACTCTACCCTTAACGACGTAGTCAGGCGAGGTCTCGACTCGGCAGGTTTTGCATCAGTCCTTGAACCAGTCGGCCTGGACAGGAGCGATGGTCGCAGGCCTGACGGGATGACTGTGTTTGCTTTCCGAGCTGGAAAGCTGCTGATCTGGGACGCCACTTGTTCTGACTCCTTTTCACCAGCAAGGATTGCGGAATCCGCGGTGAAGCCCGGCACGGCGGCTCTGCTCGCCGAAACAAGGAAGCGCGGAAAATACAGCTCGCTCACTGACCGTTCCGTCTTCCAACCAATTTCAGTGGAAACGTCGGGTGTGCTTGGCGCCGAGACTGTTAAATCTTTCCAGGACATTGGACGGAGGATTTCAACGTCTAGGGACGAGCCCCGTGAGTCAGCCTGGTTGTTCCAACCCATCTCCATGGCTATCGTTCGTGGCAACGCTATGTCAGTAACGGCGGCGTCACTTCCGTTCTAATCGTCATCTGTTGACTCTCTCTTTCTTTCTCCCCCCTCTCTATCTACCTATGTCTGTATCTGTCTCTTTGCTTATCTTTCTCTCACATTATTGTTTTATAAATAATTGAACTTTTTTGGTCTGTCTTCACAATGGCAGCCATGATTGTTTATTTATTGTTGGTTTGAAATTGTATTTCTTGTCCTGGAATAAAATTTTATCACGTCTGTATGTAAAAAAAATAAGCGCGAACAGTGTGCTCAGTGTGCCGGTTTCGAGTTTTGTCGGAATTTCTACATCACTTTCACTTGGGGAAGTGTTCATCCATGTATCCTACCCCCAAATATTAGAATAGACCACACTCCCAAGCAGTGGTTGTGCAACCAATCTAGGACAGGACAAACACTGAAATAACAGCAGTCTTTATCTGCTTATCTTGGGATCGTTTCCAGTCATCCTGGACTCCTTCTTACCATTGAACTCAAGCAAACAATTCAGGATTGATATGATTGTTTGTGCAACCCTCCCCGCACTAGAGAATCCCCGTCCAGATTTCCTTACAGAAGGGTTTCCATTGTCACTCGAGACTGGGCAGAGACGTTGCATATGTACAAAACACTTGAAGATAATGAGTGAAAGTAGATTCAACCTTTTGATGATAGTGTAGTGAGTGTAAACATTACATTTAACCTACTTAAAATAATGTTTCCAATTTTTATAGAAACCTTATTCATTGAATGAAATGAATAGGGAGTAAGGGGTGTATGCATTCTAGGAGTTTTAATCGGAATGAGATTAATGTATTATTATTTGCTTATGAAATAGGTTATAGTATGTTCAGTATCGAACTTAGAATAATAAACTCCTGCTGCCAGGTATATTTTTATATTATTTCTGCTAGGCTTCACTCGTGTATTGAGCACTGTTGACATGAATATTAAAACATATCTATCTATCTATCTATCTATCTATCTATCTATCTATCTATCTATCTATCTATCTATCTATCTATCTATCTATGAGGGCAGTGCATCACCGAATATCTCACTTGAAGCATCTGTAGAATGTATTTCACGATATATATATATATATATACATATATATATATATATATATATATATATATATATATATATATATATATATATATATTCCTAGCCGTAAAGCAATAAAACCTTAGAATCATGCACGCGCTTAGACCGTAATTACGCTCGCATGTAACATCTCAATATTATAGACGCTCTTTTTAAAGTCGTAAATTACTGGTCGTTATAGTAAAAAAAAAAACAACCCAACAGTAAATACATATTTTTACAGACACCAAGGCTCCCCTCCCTGCATGTAGATGATTTGGCGAATCAAATCGAAAGTACTCGAGAAAAAGGAAAGAAAACTGGAACAAGAACCCCACGGAACTTACATACACCAATTTGAGCGAAATACTAAATAGATTATTCGGAAAATTGAAAAATAAAAAATGTCTTAGCAAGCAAAACATTAATAATGTTTGCATATATATATATATATATATATATATATATATATATATATATATATATATATATATATATATATATATATATATATATATAGTCTTGGAAGTTTTTCAACCATTAAAACTATATGGTGGAAGAAAAAAGACAAAAACACTTTTAATCCCAAGTCCTTCGGTGAAAAATTACTTTGCTTGTAAGTCAATTTACTTTTTCAGTAAATATATTAGTTTGCTTCTAAGAATTTAAGCTAGTCTTAACATTATTTAAGGGATCATCAGTTGTTTACCATGAAAAACTGTTTCAGGAATTTCAAAACAAAACAGTATTTTATCTCATGGCTTCCCAGCAAGGTTGATCATACACCACTTTCCTTTAAAAAAACAAGACCAAAAACGTTCCGTATATTAGATCTAAGTTTTGTTTCAGATTAATGTTTTGCTAACTTATTTTGTTATTAAACAATGTCCTCTTTACCTGTGGTTTTCGTATGTGTCTAAGAAAATGTATTTACAAAAAGTTGCTGTATTTTATAGTGTTCGGACGAAATCATTACACTACTTATTTGCTTATTGATAGTTTTATGTATATATATAAGGAAAATATATTTTTAGAATATTTTGAAAACCTGGACAACGCAAATTATTTGTTTTTTAAAATAAATTATTTATTTACTTTAAAAACTTTTTTATAAACTAGAGTACTTTCGATGATGAACATCTTTGTCAGAAGTATAAGCATATTTTTTTCTTCTCTTCCTCTTTCGTACAATCCTACTCGACTGAGACATATTTATTGCAGTCAAGTTGAAATTCGTATTGATGTTATTTTAAAACACACACACACACACACATACATACATATATATATATATATATATATATATATATATATATATATATATATATATATGCAATATATTATTTTGTACACATAACCATATATATACAGGGTACTTGATTTGTCAACACTTCGGCGTTACCCGTAATTGAATAACCTTTTCTATGTTCTTCTGCTCATATATATATATATATATATATATATATATATATATATATATATATATATATATATATATATATATATATATATATTTAAACATAGTTCACCCCAAACAAGGCAGGCCGCCACTGTAGACGTAAGGGGCTACTGAGAAAAAAGGGTGAAGGTTTTTTCGGGGGGGGGGTCAACCTAATTTAGGAGCTGTGCAACGAGATTCCGTTTACATTAGTTTTAAATTTCTGCATGTCAGTAACGTCAGGAAAGCGGTGAGCAGGGAGGGAGTTCCAGAGTCCAGCAGCACGAGAGAAGAAGCTTTTGGTGTAGAAAGCTCTTCCGTATTTTGGGACTTCCATAGTGAATGGATGGGATTTGGCAGATTATCGGGTTGGTCTAGTGAATTTACGTCGTGGCGGTACCAGAGCAGCAAGCCCATCAGAGCACAATCAATTAAAGTACTTGTAAAACAGGCACAAGGAAGCAACATTGCGGCGATGAGACAGGAAAATAAGGTCCCTATCAAGTTGGCGACTCTTTTTTGGACCATATTTCCATTTATATACTTTTTTTTCAAATTTTTATAATTAAAAATATTCAAGTTATAACTAAAATAAAATATGTATTCCCGGCGCGAACCCTAAATCACACGAAATTATTGTAAATAACGAATCGATACAAAATTTGTATCATTATTGGATTTCTTGTAAAATTTTACTCGAGTAAAGTTGTGTTTGGTCTTGGTATAGATTTTTTTTTAGAGAGATACCCCGCATTTTTATTGTTGGAATATATTTCGTTCTCGAAGGTTCTTTGACTATAAAATTGCATTTGCTTTAGATTCATACAGACAAGGGAGAATATTTTGAAAAGAAAATGATGGGAACTGATTCGATTACATAATAGGTTCATTAGTTAAAGGATTGTTAATAATGGCTGTTGTAAGATTCAACATTTTATTTTATTGTTTTGGTTTATGTTTTTTTTAGAAGAGAAAGATGTTAGTATAATCTGACTCGGCTTGAATAGCATAATGACATAGTGAGGATTGTTATGCGGCCATTGAATTAGTTTGGACGCCTTGTTCAAAGGCGCTGATTACAAAAGTGTAACTTGACTCGTTGGAAATCCGGCGGGAATATTTTGGTGCCAATAATAAAAAAGGGGAAGATAAGAAGAAGTATTAAAATAATAATAAGAAGAAGATATAACAAAGTGAATGAAAAAGAAATAAAAGAAGATGAAAGAGATGAAAACACGAAGCAGAAAGTATAAGAATTAACATGGAGGATTACAAGAAACAATAAAATGAAGAATAATGTGAAATAGAAAAACAAGGAAAAGGAGAAAGAAGAAGTATTACAGAACATTAAGTAAATAACAAAGAAGAGAAAACAGGAAAGAAATAAAAGTAGCAGTTGAATAGAAAGAACAAGGAAAGGAAAGATATTAGAATAATAATAAGAAAAATAAGAAAGAGAGGGAATAAGAAATAACAAAAAGTACGAAAAGGATAACATTAGAGAAGAATATTATGAAAAAAGAAAGAAAGCGAAAGGAAAAAAGAGGTTTAAAAGAACACGAAGATAATAACAAAGATGATAAAAAGGAAAGTAAGGAAAAGAAAGATGATGATGATGATGCTGATGGAGGAGAAGAATAGAGAAGTATTAAAATAAAAACAAAAAGAAATAACAAAGGGTACGAAAATAAATAAATAAAAAAGATGAAAAGGGAAAAGAAGAAAGAAGAATTATTGAAAGAACAACAATAAAATAATAAAAATGACGAAAAATAAAAACAGATAAAAAAGGGGACAGAGAATGGGAATGAGACAGTGAAGAAAATAAAAAAGAAAAGACAAAAAGCAAAGAAGTCATGTTCTCCCCAACGTTCTTCTTTGTAAGTCTATTATATATTTCTAGTAAGCAGACTCAGTTAGCATAAAAATCGTTCCGCAAAATCTTTGATCAGTTCTGAGTTGGTGCTAAAAAGACAAAAGAAATAATAACAAAAAATGAAATAAAATTCCACTCGCGATTTAATCACTATTTTATCACTCGCATGCATACATACAAAACCCTTAATATTCGATCTTTCACGAATAATGGTGTCAGGATTTTGTGCTGACGTCATAGAAATATCTACCTTTTCTAAATGATCTTCGTACAATTGGTCCAGCCATTTTCTTGATATAATACTCACCGCGTTGATATTCATTCAACTTACTTGAACCCGGAACACAGCCAAAATGGGAGCAGTAAAACTACGTGAGAATTGATTTTGGATAATCAGTAAGTTTTTCTAAGACAGAGATTGTAGATTTTTTTTATTTTATCAGTTTAGAACTGCAAAAATGCGGATTAAGTAAAATTAGCTTGTATCAATTTTTGGAATATATATATATATATATATATATATATATATATATATATATATATATATATATATATATATATATACACTTAGTTCACTCCAAACAAGGCAAGTTACCAGTGTAAACGTTATGGGCTACTGAGAATTAGGGTAACAGTTTAGAGGGTCATCGTAAATTATGAGCTGTGCAGCGAGATATTGTAGACATTAGTTTTAAATTTCTGCATGTCGATACAATTGGAGAAACAGGTAGTAGGGAGGGAGTTCCAAAGGCCGGCAGCTCGAAGAAATAAGCTATTGGAGTAGAATGCTCTCCAGCATCTGGGGACTTCGACAGTGAATAGGTGGGATCCAGCTGATTGTCGGGTTAGTCGAGTGTATTTACGTCGAGGGGACAACAGAGCAACAAATTCATCGGAGTACATTCGATTAAAGTACTTATAAAACCAGCACAGGATGCAACATTGCGTCGATGGGACAAGGGCTCAAGCTTGATGGATAGTGAGGAACCTATCAGATTAGAGACTCTTTTTTGGACCTTGTCTAAGAGGGAGAGACTAGTGGATGATGCACCAACCCAGATGTTACAACAATACTCCATGCATGGGCGGATGGTGACTTTGTAGCGATATAGGATCCTAACAGGTGTGGGAAGTTTTCTAGCGCGATAGAGGGAGCCCACCTTCTTTGCAGCATCATTTGCAATGTCTTCAATGTATTTGTTCTAATTCATGTTACCTGAGAATGTTTGGCCGAGGAGTTTGAACGTTGGACTCAGGTATTGTTTTATTAGCCATGGCAATCGGTGGTTGAAGAGGTTTATTGTAGTTGTTGGAGGAAAGAAGGTTTGTCTTATCAGCATTAAATGTTACCATCCATTTACGATACCATTCGACTACAAACTGGAAGTCACATTCTAAGAATTCAGCCATTGCCTCGGATATGTGCACGTCTGATTTACACACACGACAAGAGTAGAGTGTGGTGTCGGCATCAAATATGTCTATATCAAGCACAATATCATCAGGGAGGTCGTTTATAAAAATCAGGTACAATAAAGGTCGAACACCTGCATTTATGTCATGTTGTTAAGATATACGGCCATCGAGGACAACCCGGATCTTTCTTTTGGTTAGGAAGGATCTGATTATATAAAATATTCGTCTAGTAATATTATATTAATTAATTTTCATGAGAAGATCTTTATGCCAGACTTTGTCAAAGGCCTTGGGTTTATCAAGCGCTACCGTCACCTGCATTGTCCAGTGTATGGTATATGCGTTCAGAGATAGTGCTTGCCTAAATCTATACTGATGATCAGAAAGAAGTTTAGTATTAACGAGGTACCGGCTTATAACTAGATTGATTAGAGATTCAAAGATTTTAGCGAAGAGCGGGAGTAGATTGATGAGGCGATAATTCTGAGGGTCAGTTTAAACTCCAGAATTTTTAAAGACTGATACCACAGAGGCAGTTTTCAAGCAAGATTCGGCGAGGCATTTGTTGTAAAGTTTATAGAGGGGACAACGGCAACATCAGCAGAGCATTTCTTTTATTACTATTACTGGTATAAGATCAGGCCCACATGCTTTGGATGTGTCAATTTGTTTAATGAATGAGATAGGGTGATGGTCATGTTATCAAGTATGGCTTCAGTCCGCAATATGAAATTTTGGAGGGAGTGGTTTGTGGAGTCCAAAGTAGAGTTTTAGACAAAACGCTGGGCAAGTAGTTCAGCCTTATCAGTTGCTGTGCAAACGATATCATTGTGGTTTCATAGTGGGGAATTGTTGATTGACCATTGTTCACCACACTATTGAAGATTTTCCAGCAATCACGAATTATTTCTTGATTCTGCGAGTGAATGCTTTTTCTAGTTATCTCTAGCTTCATCTATCACAGTCTTACAATTTTATCTTGATACTATAAATTTCTGTCTATTCGTAGTTGACTTATGTTGGCTGAATTGTCGAAATGCTTGCTGCCCCTGAGCAATAGCAGCTGCACAGTCTGAGGTGAACCATTGTGGAGAGTGTGGCTTGCTGTAGAATTTTCGCATGTGGACATGTGCTTCAATATCTGCTTTGACCCATTAGGCTACCTCATTTGCGCACTGATCAGCATGGAAATAAATAGTTTCACTCTATAGGACTTCTCATTGCCACAAAGTGATCAATGTTCCCGAGCGAGCTATGGGCATTCGTAAGGTTTGTATCAACAGATTAACATTCAGAGAATGTTTACTGTATTTATACAATAGTGCTAAATAATAAATAGAGTCATTTACATATAATAACAGTTTTTTATACAAACATTTGGCTATATTTCAAGACACGTTTAAACCGACGATTTTGTAAGCTCGGTACACTCAGGCCGAAAAATAAATATTTGGTCTTTATATTTTCATTTCTAAGAATGGGACAGTTTCAATCCGTAAAAGTCACATGCCTGAATTCAAATTATCGTCTTTGAACGTGCAAACCGTAAGATTTTCCATAAGTTGACGTCAGACGATTCAAACTTTTTTATTTTTTATTTCAGATCTTTTAACTTCTAAAATAGGTCAGTCGTTGTAAAGGTGATATTTTATAGAAAACATAATGTTGACATGTTATGGAGGAATGTACTATTTCGTCTCGTCAAATGAAAATGACACATTATTATTCGTCATATATGCATCCACATAATAAGTAAACACACAATTTATACGTCGGGAAAAGTAAAGTTTTTCAAGTAATATACAAATTATGATTTTAGAATAAAATTCCTTATTAGCTTAGCTGATGACATAGTAAAACTGAAATGATAAGAATAAAATACATATATTACAAGTTAATAAAGGATAATAATAATAATAATAATAATAATAATAATAATAATAATAATAATAATAATAATAATAATAATAATAATAATAATAATAATAACTATGACAATAAAATACTAACAATATTAACAATAAACCATAGTAGTAAAATAAAATAAAATCCTAATAATAAAAATAAATAGAATAAAGAGAAAATTAAAATTAAAAATTAAAATAAAATATCGATAAATAAAAATATATAATTGCATTTGAAATAAAATAAGGTAGTAAGGTAAAAATAAAAATGTAATATAACCAATTCAAAATAACAACATAGCAACAATATATAAAAAATAATGAGAAATAGATGAATTAGCTGGTTTACACCTCCATACAATCAAATGGTCAATACTAAACTATGACATACATTTTTACAATTTATCTCCTTCATTTTCCGCTCAATAGAATTTAACACAAAAACTTTATTAAAAATACCCTAAAATTAAGTTACTGTTGCAGCGATTACTTAGAAAAAAATATAAAAAATATAACAACAAACTATTAAGAAGTAATGTAGAAAGGAACAATAACATTTACATCAACCCTAATTCAAATAATACAAAGAAAGCAAAAATAGTTGTTATTGTATTAATATAACAAATTGCCCACTAAACCAAAAATGTTTATCATCCTTTATAGTCTACCTAGCTACAATGACAACTAGAGAAAATTCAATATAAAATACATTTAATATAGTGATTGCCGGAAATACTATCAGAGAAAGATTGGATAATCACAAAGGCTCCTTTAATAACATTGAATATAATAACAAAAATTAACTTGCACAACATTTTTGGCACCTAACCACGAATAATAAAACACCAATAGTTAAGTGGAATATTATTAGAAAAACTAGTACCTGTAGATTGCTAAACACATCTTGTTATCTCTGTTTAAATGAGAAACTCGATGCAATTAGATTTAGTGACAGAGGATAATTTCTTAACAAAAATTCGGAAAACTCGATTAACTAGAGAATAAAAATCTCATACTCTTAGTAATTTGTGTAAAACATTTTGAATCTATATAACCCCCATTTAAACTAGAGTAAAATAATATTATTATTAATAACAATAATCCTCAATTTACTGATCTAGAATGTATATCTTACTTAACAACATGTACGCTGTCCCCAGTCATATCCCCATTTTCTATATGTTATATATTCTATTGATTGTGGTGAACTGTTCTATGCTTGTGTTTGTATATTTGTACATTTTTTGTATGTAAATTTTATGTAAAATCATCCAAATGATTGATTTTAATTTTTTTAGAATTAAATCGTATAGTTGGTTACCTACCGGTATGCCTGATAAATGTAACCCTCATATTTCCCAACCTGTATTGTATATATCTGGATTCGTGACTTATCTTATCGAACGAACCCTATTAAACTGTATAATTAGGTTTATAGATTTTTTACTCTTATATATGTGTGTTTTGATAGTCTAGTCAATACGATTGCGTTTAGTATTGTGTGTATAACATTTTATATTTGTGCATCGGGTTCGGGGGCCATAGCATGCGCTATATTATTAACTGTAGGTTGTTGTGTTAAAACACAACACCTAGTCTCATACGACTTAATTATTAATTGTAGGTTGATGTAGTAAAAACAACATACAATTAATAATATCGAGTATGAGACTAGTAAAAACATTCTAAATTCCTCAACGTAGTTTAGTTTATTTTGGTGACGCCACCCCGGCGTCGCTGAATCCAAATTCGAAAAAATGAATATTTTTATTAAATTAATTATTGCTTGCCTCTCTATTTGCTCCCTTCATATTTATTCGACTACACCAAATAAATTCAGCCATTACTTAAAAGAAAAATAAATAAATACATAAATAAATTTAAACAGATTTAATTCGTCACCGTCTTTCCTTGAACGATGTAAGACGATCTTTTACGTGCGCGTCTCTCTTATGTCTTTTAAGAATTTTCTTCCGTTACCACCTTTTCAGCCATTTTGCCATCAACGCCGTAAGATGATTTGAAGAGGAATCCAAAACGTCAGTGATACATACGGAACTTTTATCATTTTATCATTTTATTTATTTTAACACAAAGAAAATCATTAGAAAGATTGAAAAGATTAAAAAAGGTATAACTAGACAGACGAATCCTGTTATTTTTAATAATGTTTGCATATATATATATATATATATATATATATATATATATAATTATATATATATTTATAATTATATATATATAATTATATATATATATAATTATATATATATATAATTATATATATATATAATTATATATATACATATATATATATATATATATATATACACACCTATGAATATATATTAATACATATACATATGCACATACATAAACGCGCACAGACATACTATCTGAACACATACGTAATTGGATCTATACAAACAGTTCACACACACACACACACACACACATATATATATATATATATATATATATATATATAATGTGTGAACTGGTTGTGTAGATCAATTACGTATGTGTTCAGATATTATGTCTGTGCGCGTTTAAGTATGTGCATATGTATATGTATTAATATATATTCATAGGTGTATATATATATATATATATGTGTGTGTGTGTGTGTGTCATCTGATATATCTCAATGCGTGTATGTGTGTGTATATGTATGTTTATGCGTATATATGTGTATATTGGTATTCAGGGACTGGTGCATTGACGTGTGTGAAAAGCACACAGAACTCCAAACAAAGAACAATCAAACCAACCTCACATTCGTGTCGTGAATAATGCTTCGCCAACGGGAATCTGGTGAACGGCGAGTGTTCAGCGCCGTCGAACCTGAGCCCCACTGCCTTGTGGCCTAAGGTTATCAAACCAAAGGCTAAGAGTGAGGTAACCCTAACCCAAAACCCGCGGAGTAGCTTAGGTCATGTCATGTGTTACATGCACAACTCAGCGGCTTGTGGAATGCGCTCTGGTGTTCGGCAACCTAAGCCGAAGTCATGGGTCAAATGTTATAGAGGGTAGAAGGGGCTCTTGTGAGCCGTGGTGAAAGCAGCCACTCTCAGTGAAGCAAATCTCCGATATAAAAAATAAAAAGTGTAAGGTGCTACAGTAGGGCATCTTAATAAAAAAAAGTATGTACTGTTGTAGCAAGTGGATGATATACGGCTATTTTGTTGCCAAGTTAGTGTTACTAAAACCTGCAATTGCTTGTCACCTGCTATACGGCTGCTGAGTCCTAGAGAGTGGTGTAGGTGTTGTACAAGCCTATCTCACTTAAATGCTTCGATGTACAGATGTCTCTTGACGACCACGTCACTTGTCATTAAGTTTGTCATTCCATCTACTGCAAGTCCTATGGCGATGAATTGGTGGTGAGGTATACCGAGACGGAAATCATCTGTCAAGATAAGCAATCACCATGTATGTCGAAGCTACTTAGGTTGCCAGCCTTGCAGGTGAGAGGCTGGTCTTCAGATTCATCTACGAAGTCATGCAAGGAAAGATAGTAATTTTACTGAAAGCAGTGAGAACAAAGAGACGACAATCATCTGTCAAGATCAGCAATCACCATGTATATACAATGTGTTTATGTACCGGTACGCGCATGTGCGTACATACGTATGTGGATTGCTGTACATGCAAGTGTGGGCCATATACTTATATTTAAAATGACCTATTTACATTCTAATATATTAACTAGATGACTTCGAGAGATCGCTATCACTTCGCAAAGTCCTCTACTTAAAATACTTGAACCAAACATTTAAAATAATAAACATTTCATTGTTGTAAACACAAAACAAACACTTTCGCATTTATTCATATAGATCGATAAACGTTAACATTTTGTTAATTTTGAAACAAATGTGTGTATCTTTTAAATATGACAGTAAAGAAAAGACGAGAAAGAAAAATCAGTTGTTGCTACTGTCGTAGTCAGTTATATCTATTTATATAAAGTTAGTTATGTTTATATGTTTATATATTTGTATGTACGAGATTGAATCCTGAAGAATTGAACCGATCATTATTAATTTTGCGATAGGGTGGGTAATGTGGTCTATATTTTATTTTATTTAGTCTAATGCAAAGGGGTAAACTCGCGAAAATTTAGATGTCTCCTGTCTTTGTGAAATTTTTACAACTAGAATGAATGTGGCCCACGGGTCTAAATTCTAGCTCCTGCGGAATGCCTGCTATCATGTGCAAGCCAAGGATCACTATGTTGGCCACCGAATTGGTAAACGTTAATTGGCTTATTTAACTCACTATTGCTGTATGCACGCAAAAGCCAAAGAAAAAAAAAGAAGAAAAATACATTTTTTGGACTATTAAAATAATTTCCAACGCTATTGATAATGTTTACCATATGTTTTGAATTCATGACGTAAATCATAAATATATGACGTCACGCTAAAGCTATAATTATTTTTTTTAATGTAATGTTTTAAGCTCTATTCATAAGAAAGTTCAAATAGGTATGTTGGTAGAAACTCAGTTGAAGATCTCAAGGTTTCGATTTCGATTTTCGGGAATTACATCCGCTTTATTTGGTTATAATATATTATTTACTATTACCGCAATATTTACCATTTCTAGTACTTAAGATCTTTGATATTTGAAAATGGGAAAAAAATCCGCAATGTATTTATTACGTTTAAAAGAAATTGTGACTGACAGATAGACAAGCGGACAAAATCTCTATTCATATAAGATAGGTATTAGACATTAATAAATAAATATTCCCAGAATTTCAGTTTCTTTGGAGCATTTAAAAGTGTTTTTTAGGGGCTTTGTATAGGCATATCCTTGTATTTGAAAATTTAAATATTTCAGATTTAAATTTAATTTAATCCATACTTATTAGACACCAATAAGCATGGCTCCCTGAATTTCAATTTTTTCTTTAGACACCTTAAGCTTAGACCTTAAATTTTAGACATTTTCTAGAATAAGAATGGATTTGTATTAAAATTGGAATAAGGATTCTAGACATAAGGTTTAGTAGCATTATATATTAGTTTTAATTTTATTAAGGTGACATTTAAATGGTGCAAAACTGTCCTGTCCAGAGAATTAGTTTTACCCATCATGAAACGTGTATTTTTCTAGAACTGACTTATTATATTATAGCGGACCTGTGTCCCGGCGTTGGGGAACCCAAGAAACTCCCGCTCTCACCCTTGAATCTAATACCAAGTATTTTCAATCGAATTTTTAACTATCTATCAGTATTAATTATTGTGTGTTTAATTATTAAAATTATAAAAAAAACTAGCTGCTCGGTAGTCTTAAATTCATTATGGGGGAAAGATCTTGAAAGCATTTTTAAAATGCTTTTAAATTCATTTCAAACTTCCAACGATCACGAAGTAAATGAGTCGTTCAGTCAAGTATTAATACAGATCAAAATTGCTGAATAATTTAAGAATAAGCCGAAGTGTATTCTGGTGATGTACAATGTCAAACTATATAATTGAAGAATAGTAAAATGAAGTCACGTGAAGGTAGCTCTATGTGTATATGCTAAAATGGCTGACCTGGAATACGCTATTACATTTACGATATATGAAAATAATGCTGTTATGCTATTGCAGTGTTGAATTCAATAAATATGCGAAAAATACCTTAAAAAGAGAAAATAAACTGTATCAGATGACCAAACCCGAGATAGAGCCAGGAAGTTTAACTTTTACAGTCTAACGTACAACCAATTGGACTATCATGTCTGGAGTTTAAAAAATGAACAGGAAAATTTGAAACTGAACGTTTATACGCTTTTCGATAGGCGAGAAAAAACATATTTTTGTTTTTACTTTACACTCAGACCATTTCACAAACGTTTTCTGCAGTACTGTCCGATGTTGATGCCATACGTGTTTCTCTCTTTTTTTGCGTCGGGTGAGGAAGAGCGTGATTATGGGATTCTTTTTTATATATCGACTCTGGCATTCTCAGAATATACAAACCCGAGGGAACTATCTATATTTTAACGTGAAGTTGCCAACCGAGTAGAGATCACAAAGGATATTAGTGATAAACGCCATCTCGTTTATGGACGTGAACCAACGGTCCAACGACTGAAGTCAAGGAGATTTTTCCTCAGCCATGTCGAACCCCTAACCACATCTCAGAAAGAGACAAGACTACAGCTGTGGACCAGACGGTTAGAAGATGCCCCCTCATAACGACATGGGAATCCTTGCTTCTGAGAAACTCTCTCCCGATTCAGAGGCACCCTGGCTATAGCGGAAAACACTAAACCGCCTGAGAATGGGAATGGGTCGATCAAAAGTTGCTATGAATAGATGGGGCTACAAAACTGACCCAACCATCTGTGAATGTGGAGAGGAGCATCTACGATGCAACACTGCCTTGTCTGCCCCCTACTGCCCAACCGGTGTAGCTTGAAAGATCTTGCAGAATACAACACTATTGCAAACGACTGCATAAATATGTGGGAAACTGTGATATGACCACATTTTCAAAGACACGCAAAGAAGAAGAAGAATCTATATTTCTAGTTGTGTTTACGAAGTGCATTTTTATTGCAACTTATTGTTACTTGCAGAAATATTTTCCTTCTGGTCGAATATTTTCTTAGCCTATATGACAAAGGAGGAGGTAATGCATGAGAGGATTGTCTTATGATTCGAGAACAGATGCTACATTACCCCCCCCCCCCCACACACACAAAAAAGGTAATCCCTGGGATAATGCTATTATGACCACAAAAGAGATACTACACTATCCCCTCCCAAAATGGAGCAGATAATATCTGGGGGGATGGTATCATGATGAACAAAGATATACTTTACTGCCCCCTCCAATGGAGAAGGTAATGCATGGAAGGATAATTTCATGACAACAGAAGAGATACTACACTACCTCTGAATGAGGCAATTGAAAGATAGTACATGGGTCTGAGATTGTATAGTAAACTGCACTAAGCATTAAAAGATAGTCATAGTATTGTTTCGGCTTTAAGGATACAAATATCAAATCTCCAATAGTAGTAGAATTATTATTATTATTATTAATAGTAGTAGTAGTAGTAGTAGTAGTAGAAATTATAGTAGTAGTTGTAATAGTAGTAATAGTAGTAGTAGTATAATTTTGACCATCGTATAGCACATCCGATATGCCAAGGAAGCTTCATACCAAATTTGGTGTAAATAGTTTTAGAGCCTTTGTTGTGGACTACTATTATTAACATTGCTTATTCTCTATGACTCGTTCGGCTCCCGAAGGATACTTCTCGCCAGATTTGGTGCAATTATTTCGAGTAGTTTCGGAGCCTATAAGTATAAGACATGCAGACATAAAAACACGCTATATTATAAAATATATTATACTGTTTAAGGGGCCATTTTCCATCCCATCTATACGGTGATCTCATAATAAACATTTGTATTATCATTGACTACGAATATTTGGTGACGCTGTGTCTGAATGCGAAAAAAAACAAAAAAAACCAAAAAAAACAAAAACAAAAAAAAACAATTTTCATTAGAGTCGGTGGTTGTAAACCATCCGACAAACCAAACTCTAGCGCGTGCGACGTAGATTACTATCGCAACGAAACATATCGCTGCTGCAATTATGTACTTAACGTGTTATTTGTAGATGTGTAAGTTCGCTCTGTTACAGATTTGGCATGCGATGAGCACCGAGTTGGCAAAGAATGTAACACAGATTGTTTTCCTTGCGCGAAGAAGGGGAAGTCACCTTGAAAGATGGTGAATCGCTTCAGTTTCGAAATCTCAGACAAACCCAATCACGCGCTAAATCGGCAAACGATGTTGTTTTTTTATACTGCTTTGTTTATGCATGGATTCTGAAGATAAGAAAAAAAAAAGGAAAACTATTAGCGCCTACCAAACTCTTTTCATAGGATGCTGGTTTTCCATTCCACTTTAAAAATTATATTAAATCCCTTCATCAATCTGTCTAATGGGATAATAGAGAATGAACTATTTTCAATTTAGTTTGTTTATTATTAGAAGCAACCCCGACGTTGCCCTGGAATGAATTAAGCCTCTTTTGTACTATTGCTCACAGCAGTGAATGCCATTTTACTATTTTTATTCTTATTTGTTTAATTTCTATCATTTTACATTTTCAAGTTGTAAATAAAACAAAGTAAAATGTAGCCTTCGCCGTTTATAAATGAGCGGCACGAACGCAGACCCCACGATATTATTGTAAAAAAAAAATCATGAAAACCGATATTAGATTCTGCGTGAAGTTGTTCTTTGAACGTTGTATACGAACTTGTTTTTAATTGCATCCCGGACAGAAAGAGAGACACAGAGAGAGAGAGAGAGAGAGAGAAAGAGAGAGAGATAGATAGAGAGAGAGAGAGAGGCAGACAGACAGAGACATAGAAAAAGAGAGTGAAAGACATACAGAGACACCATATTTTATATTTGTTTATTTAAATAAAAATATTTCACATGTATTAAAAATATCACCAGAAAATAGAAATTCAAAATTACGACTTCTGTTTTTGTTGACCGTTACTTTCGAAATGTTTACTGATGTCACCCAATTATTCTGGGTTTTTTTCTAACATGGTTCTTCGATTTTAATCGGAAAAGATTCATGTTTTTTCTCACGATTCCGTTATTCTCTTATTTAGACATTTATTTGTACCAAACTTGGTTGGATTCCAGAAAAGATTGCACATTTTATTAACAATCTCAAGAATTTTTAGGTCATCCTGTATTTAAGTACAGTCATTTTTTTTTCGCAAAGTCCTAGAAAAAGTTGCGGTTTATAATTGTTTACAGGATTCAAGTAATTGGAAATCCAATTTACTAAAATCTACGCATTGTCAAAATTTGAAATTGTTTCCAAATTATATACATTTTCTTTTGTTACCAAAATATATAAATTTTTCGATCGATAGCTGTTTTCCTGATTCAATTATTTTTGACCCCAATAAAACTATGGTTCGGAAATGTCCCCCACCTCAAATATCCCCCACCTCCTATATCGGGCTGGAAATGTCCCCCACCTTTTATTGACAAAACTTACAAATTTCCTCAAATTACATTTACCAACCTTTGTCCATCTTTGTTTATATTACTCTAGCAGTTGTTGGAGTTCTACGGCATGTCAACAATCGTTGAGTCATTTTATACCGAAATCGTACACGTTTTTGTATACGATTGATTAATTAGAATTTGAAAGGCTCTTTTGCCACATACATCACTTGGTCTCTCCAAATGGTTACCCATTTACTATTGGCCGGGTTCAACGTCGCTTAACTTCGCTGATCTTACGTATTCAAGTAGAAGTGATGGTGTAAAATAATGAAGAGTGGAAAGAAATGAATCGTGGACGAGTTCATTGTGGGTGGAACGTCGAAAAAGAAAAAGAAGGCGACTTGATAATTGTCAAAAGGAGAAGGTTCCGCAGTGCAAAAAGGACTCGAAAAAACGGCGGTTTCAAAAACGCGAAGAGCCGAAATACTTGGTGATCGGAGTATCGATGTACCGGAAGAATGCGAGTTTATCGATGTTTATGGCACCGATGAAGCTTTATTGGCTATGGTACCCATGCCCGTCTTGCTGTTAGGCCTTTCGTGTCCGCTGACTAAAAATGCGGCTGATAAGCAAGTTGGTAATATGAAGGAATCCCCTGACTTGTACTTCACCAAAGTGCTTGTAGAACAATTGCTTCAGTTCACGCTCGGATAGACAATGCAGAGCAAATTGCTTTCCAATCGGATGTATATACGAACGAGTTTCTAGCGGAAACCAAGTCTGTAACCTCAGCAAGAAGAAGACTTTCATGAGACAAAAGTATGTCAAAAGATTGTTTAATATGTGTGCATAGCCGGCGTAAACCATCCGGTAATGGCAAATAAAAAAAAACCCAAAGTTTTCTCATATACGTTCTGTTCTTTGTCATTCTTGTTGGATCTTATCGGTTACCCTGAAAGAACGGGTAATGCAACAATTGCAGAGGGACCACACATGCTTTACTTGTTTATAAACATCTACGCTCATATCAACTATACGGATGATATTCTTCGATAAAACCTTATTTATTTAATTTTACTCTTCCACCCCAGACGTAAGGGGTTACTGTGATAGGAGTCAGATAAAGGGGGTAGCCTTAGTGGGGAAATGGGCAGCAAGATGTTTCTTCACATTACATTTACATTTCTACATGTGTTACGGTAGGTGAAACAGGGAGCAGGAAATAAATTCCAGTCAAGCGGTCCGAAGAAAGAAGGTATTGAAGTAGACAAATTTCCAGCATCTAGGGACCTCTACAATGAAGGGGTGGGATTTTGCTACTAGTCGGGTGGGTCGAGAGTATTTACGTTGAGGAGTACAAGTGAAGTGAATTCATCGGAGCACATTCCGTGGAAGTACTTTTAAAACAGGCACAGAGTTGCAACTCGGCGGCGATGCGACATTGGCTCGACCTTGGAAGACAGTGCGGGACCTATTAGGTTAGAAATTTTATTTTGTACACTGTCTAATGAGGAAGAAGCTAGTGGTTGGTTCACCAGCTCAAATGTGGAAAACAATACTCCATGCGCTGGCGAATACTGGCTTTATAGAGATATAGAATACTGGCAAATGTAATAAGTTTTCTAGCCCGATAGAGGGAGCTTGCCGTCTTTGCAGCAGACTTGGCAACATCTTCTATGTACTTATTCCAGCTCATGTTGCCTGAGAATCTCTGTCCAAGGAGTTTTAACGTTGGACTTTCGGTAAGGGTGTCTGGAAAGGCTTCTTGTAGTTGTTTATGGAGAAGAGCTTCGTCTTGGTAGCATGAAATGTGACCATCCATTTGTGGCCCCATTCTACTATAGACCGGAGGTTTAATTCTAAGGATTCGGCCAGTGTCTTGCGTGAGTGGTAATTCGATTTGCCCTCATGCCGGGAATAGAGCTTGGTGTCATCTGCGATTACACCTATCTCATATATTATTATGAAGATATTGAATTAATATATATTTTCCGGGGGCGGGGGATCCAAAAAGAGTCTCAAATCTAATAAGTCCCACACTGTCTTTCAAGTTCTCGGCCCTGTCCAATAGGCGCAATGCTTATTTTACAAATAATTCAATGGAATGTTTTCCGACGAACTTGGTGTTCTGGTTCTCCTTCGACGTAATTTAGGAGGTTGAGATGGACACGTGCAGTCAAACAAAAATATCAAGACTTCAAGAATGACTTGACAACAACATGGCCCTGGAAATAAATAAACATTTGACCGGTTGTGGTAGGGGCTATTGGTCTAGTGTATTATTTTTTAAATACCTGGACAGAATCCATAGAAGACCAAGCGGTAGCGAATTACAGATAGCAGCCCTAAAGAGGACAACGTCAATCCTTAGACAAGCCCTGGCATATCAATTTAATTTACGGAATTAAATGTTAACCCTATGAAAAGGACCAATTGATCTCTTAGAGCGAACTGAACTAAAATAATAATAATTAAAAACGAATACGCTAACAAATATATGCTCCCTCATGTAGCGAACGCTCCCTCATGTAGTGAACGCTCCCTCATGTAGCGAACGTTCCATCATGTAGTGAACGCACCCTCATGTAGAAAACGCCCCCCCAGGTAGTGAACGTTCCCTCATATAGTAAACGCTCATTCATGTAGTAAACGCTCCCCCAGGTAGTGAACGCACCCTCATGTAGAAAACGCTCCCCCAGGTAGTGAACGTTCTCTCATGTAGTAAACGCTCATTTATGTAGTAAACGCTCCCCCAGGTAGTGAACGCACCCTCATGTAGAAAACGCTCCCCCAGGTAGTGAACGTTCCCTCATGTAGTAAACGCTCATTCATGTAGTAAACGCTCCCCCAGGTAGTGAACGCACCCTCATGTAGAAAACGCCCCCCCAGGTAGTGAACGTTCCCTCATGTAGTAAACGCTCATTCATGTAGTAAACGCTCCCCCAGGTAGTGAACTCACCCTCATGTAGAAAACGCTCCCCCAGGTAGTGAACGCTCCCTCATGTAGTAAACGCTCATTCATGTAGTGAACGCTCCCTCCAGTAGTAAATTTAAGGTTTACTTTAAATCTAAATAAATAAATTTAATATTAAAAAAGAACAACAAATCTCACGGGTAAAATATATTAATCTAAGTTTATAATTACATTCTGTACAAATTATAAATCTAAAAAGATGTAAACAGTAAGAAACTGAACTGATATAATGTGTTTTGGTACGAGCACAGCATACGGTTTATGGCAGCTTGACTCTTTCCGTAAACATTGTACGAAAATGGCTAGAAAAGCGATGATAGCATTCAAAGAATGCAAATAATAGAAGAACAACGTTAACATAATCGTAACAACGTAGGCGATACGCCACTGCAGTTCGAGAAGAAATTGAACTGAGCTGATAGCTTTCTTTTCGGCAAAATGCCAAAAGGCAAATTAGTTCCTGTAAGACAGTAAACTTCTATAAGCGTGTGAAAACATAATTACTAACAAAATAAATGCAACAAACGACGAAAATAGGTCCCTCATTAACCCTAACCCTAAGTCTATGGTAGCCGTCTCATAATTCAGACACTTAATAGAATTTATATTTATAATAAATAGTAAAAAGCTTTTGCAAATTACTCGAGCAAATCAATAAGAAAATGAATCGAAAATAAAGTGTAACATCAGAAACAGAATTATGCACTAGACATCGCTGGCTTCCCGTCGGTCCTCAAACCGGTTGGCTTCGGCAGAGGGGATGCCAAACGACTTCATGGCCTGACGGTGTTTCCCTTTACGAACGGTAAGTTACTGATATGGGATGCGACTTGTGTCGACACTTTTACGCCCTTGTTAATGATAGAATCGGCAACAAACCCTGGACATGCAGCTGTGTCAGCAGAGAGCCGCAAGCGGTCAACATATGCCAATCTTCTCGACAGATTTGTATTTCAACCGATCGCTGTGGAGACGAGTGGAGTGATTGGTTCTGCCACACACGACTTCCTCGGCAGCCTTGGTCTATTAATGACGCGCAACACCGGAGACAATCGCGAATTGTCTTGGTTTTACGAGCGCCTCCCTATCGCCATTATTCGTAGAAACGTCTTGAGTCTGCTCTCGGCCTGCCAATCAAGCCGGACATTCGAAGAAACTATGGACTGTGATACAATTATATATAAGGAATCGGGATTTCTTGGTATTGAACTAAACAATGTCCAAGTGACGAATAAGATATTTATTAATTATTTATTGAATTATTAATCTTATAGTTTACTTTTTCACCGAATAGATCAGTATAATATATTTGTTTCTTATTTCTTTTATTTGTGATGTTTGTTTACATTCGCACAGCGTCTCCTTTGGCTCCTCTGTGTGTTATTGTTGCTTTTTCCGGTCTTTAAGGAACGTTTCGAGCCATTATGGTGCTTTAACTGTATTAGTATCTGTGTTTTCTTTAACACTTGTTCTTATCAGACAAATAAGTGACTCGAACCAAATCCCCTCTTCACCAAATAGATAAGCATGTGATAAAGATAGTAGTTTTTCATTTATAAATCTAATAATTTTTTTTCAGATTTAATTTATTTTTCTTTTGCCCAGCAGTTTACCTTGAACTCCGCATTGCGCTCAGCAAACCACCCTCCCACAAATTTCCCATTGCAGACTCAAGTCACGCTTGATGACCTGATCATAACCCCTTCCGATGTCAGTGGTATCACAAAAACCATTGACACTTCCAAAGCATGTGGGCTCGATCTTATCCCTGTCATAGTAATAAAGTTATGCTCTGCTGATCTGGCCCATATCCTCTCAAAACTCTACAACAAATGCCTTGCCGAATCTTGCTTCCCTGATAGCTGGACAATTGCTTCTGTGGTACCAGTGTTAAAGAATTCTGGCGAAAAAACTGATCACACAAATTATCACCCGGTCAGTCTACTCCTGCTGTTCGCTAACATCTTTGAATCTTTAATAAATCTAGCGATAGTCCACCACCTTGTTAATGATACACTTCTTTCTAACCATCAGTATAGATTTAGGCAACCATGTTCTACTACTGATATCCTAACGGTCATCTCTGAACGCATATACCGTACACTCGACACGGTAGGCTAAGCTATGGCGCTAGCGCTTGATATATCTAAAGCCTTTGACAAGGTCTGACACGAAGGTCTTCTCATGAAACTTAATTCGTTTGGTATTACTGGACGAATACTTTATATTATCAGATCCTTCCTAGCCAAAGGAAAGATACAGATTGTCCTCGATTGCCGTACATCCAAACCACATGACATTAATGCTGTTGTACCCCAAGGATCGATTCTTGGTCCTTTATTGTTCCTGATTTTCATAAACGATCTCCCTTATGAAATTGTGCCCGAGATTGATATATTTGATGATTACACAATGCTCTATTCTCGATATGTGAGCAAATAAAATGCGCACATATCCAATGCAATTGCTGAATACTTAGAAAATAACTCCCAGTCTGTAGTTGAATGGAGACATAAACAGATGGTAATATTTAATGCTACTAAGACAAAGCTCCTTTCCTTTAACAATTATAACAAACTTTTCAACCACCGATTGCCATGGCTAATTGCACCCTACCTGTCAAACATTAAAACTCCTCTTCGGTCTAACATTTACAAGTAACATATTTTATTAGATCCTTCCTAACCAAAAGAAAGATCCAGGTGTTCTCGATGGTCGGTCATCCAAACAACATGACATAAATGCAGGTGTACCCCAGGGATCGATCCTTGAACTTTTATTGTTCTTGATTTTGATAAACGACCCCTCTGATTACATTGTGTCTAAGAAGGTATATTTGATCTACTCTCGTCATGTGGGTAAAACAGACGCACACGTACCCGAGCCAATGGCTGAATTCTTTGAAAGTGACCTTCAGTCTGTAGTGAAATGAGGTCATAAATGGATGGTAACATTTAATGCTGCTGAGACAAAACTTTCCAACTACAAGAAAACTCTTCAAACACCGATTGCCACGGCAAATAACACTTTGTCTGAGAGTCAAACGTTTAAAATCATCGGCCTAACATTTACAGGTTACATGAATTGGAACAAATACATAGAAGACATTGCCAAGCGTGCTGCAAAGAAAATGGGCTCCCTCTACCGTGCTAGAAATCTTCTCACACCTGACAGTATCCTATATCTCTACAAGGTCCCAAAAAGAGTATCTAATATCATAGGTCCCTCACTATCTACCAAGTGCCAGCCCCTGCCCCATCGCCGCAATGTTGCATCCTTGTGCTTTTTTTACAAGTACTTCAATATAATGTATTCCGATGGTGTGTGGTTGAGTTCATTTTATTCTATCGTTTGTGTGTTTGGTTTTATTGTTTAATTTTTTATTTTATAAGTTCTTATTTTTGCTATTATTTATTTATGTATTATTATTTATTCCTATTACTATTATTACTATTCTTTATTTATTTATTTATCAATTTATTTATTTATTTATTTATTTTGTTTTTACTTAATTACCATTTAATTATGGAATACTTTTAATATGTTGGTACATGTGTTGAAAGCTATTTTGTTAATGTTAGGCTTTTTAGTTTTAATGAATATTGCTTCTAGTATTTGAAGTCTGTTTGTGCAGTTATTTTTGTGTATTATTTTGGTGTTAGATATTAATATTTTTATTTTAAGCACATTTAAAAACAAAGAACGTCGAACTAAAACAGCACTAGCTAACCATTATTGGGAGCTCAAAGAAAATGGACATTCACCAATAATTGAATGGAAAATAGTAAGGCAGGCCAGTACATGTAGAAACTTAGACGACCCGTGTAGATTATGCCTGAATGAAAAATACGAAATCCTAAATTTTAAAGATCCCCGAAACCTATTAAACTCTAGAAGTGAAATAGCAAACAGCTGTTTACACAGAAATAAATTTATCATAGGATGATATATAATAAATAAAATGAATAAATAAATAAAAATAAATAAATAAATTAATAAAAAACTGAATTAGTTAAAATTTAAAACCTAAAATAGAAATACAAGAAACCACGTGTTAAAATCAACTCGCCCACTGTATTGACAAAACAAAGGAAACAGGATATAGGAAAATCCATTGTTAACAAAAATAGGAGCGTCACCAACAATGCCTTTGTTCGAGGGAAGCCCAACGATTGGCTGAGGGAACAACAAAGAATCTGATTGGTTAACTAGCAAGCCACGTATATAAAAACACCTGACAAAAATAACTCCATGCATTTAGCCTGACGATTCCCCCCGGGGATGAAACACGGGAGCCTCTGTGTAGCTTGATTGCCATATATATTTTCATTACTTACTACCTAGCTCTACTTACGTATCGAGCACTGTTGAAGTAAATACTGAAAACTGACACATAAAAAATTATATCTCCTTATAATATTTTATGTGGATACATGAAGTACTAATATATATATATATATATATATATATATATATATATATATATATATATATATATATATATATATATATATAAAGAGCCTACTCATGTCTAGATATCCTTTGGTAGATCCTTTCAATAGTCCGAATCAGGATCTTAGTTTCGGAGGGGAATTCGCTGATGAATTTGCCATAGTTTGAGGTTGTCTCCCAAGTACTTTCGGACAAATCTGGGTCCATATGCGGGTGAATGAGGTTAATCAGGTCTAGACCATGTGTTAGTATTCATAGAAGGTTTTTGGCGGGAATTATGTACTATGTACGAAACTATATTTGGAGCTATAAACATTTTAGAATATTATTACTGATATTAAAGTTAATTCTATTAATTAGTTTTTTTTTGGTTTTTATATATAGGACTTCTAATATATGGAGTTTTTGTTTTTTAGTACAAATCCAAACTGTGGCAAATTGATCAGCCAATTCCCCTCCGGAACTAAGATTCTGATTCGACTTATTGAAAGGATCTACCAAAGGATATCTAGACATGAGTTGTCTCTTATATTCAACAAAACTTGCCTGCAAGAGAAGATATATATATATATATGTGTGTGTGTGTGTGTGGGTGTGTGTGCAAATTATGTATTTAAAAACTATACATTACAGTTCCTAGAGGAGGATTACGACGGTTTTATCGTAGTTTTCCCTTGTATTAAATGAATTTGTCTGTTATACGTGTGTGTGTGTGGCTGACTGTTATAAAATTAAAAATTACAGATGTATTTAATATTATTAAAGGATTCATATATTGTTTTTATATTTTTCTTTGGAGGGAGCTTATGTTTGAGTATAAAAGCTTGTTATATATTTATTACTTAAATATGCGTTTTTTTTATCGTTAGGCTAAGGCGTGAGCGCCGGGCTTGTTATCCGGTGGAAGAGGGAGTATCCTTTCCAAAAATAACGGCGGCCATCATCAGTTTGCTGTCAAATTAATGTTAATGTAGGGATTCATGTGTGAGGTCACGTGGGTCATTGTATTTTATTTCATTCTGTAAGTTTTATCTAATATGTTTATGTATATATCTATCGGAAGGCCAGTATGTATCAGTTAGATGTAATTATTGGTCATATATATCTTTTTATTTTGTTGAAGCAAAATTTTTAATATATTTCTATTTACTTACATAGTAAGATTTTTAATATATTAAATACTTAAATATGTTAGTATATTATTAAGTGCATATGAATTTATGTTATTTATGATTAGTTTGGTTTATGGGAATGGGTATGTAGGTTGTATTTGGGTCAGTAGGAAAGATGTGAAGGTGGCGTATATAATATATATGGGGAAAGGAATGGTGGTTGTTATCCTGTATATAAATTAATATGTTATTTTGATAGTTAAGGTGATGCAATTTAATTGGAAGGATCCTGGAACGGGTGGATAGGCTTTGTGTTTTCCATATGATGAGGTGTGTGTTGGATTTATATACGGATAGAGAGGGGCGTTGTGTGAGTTATATGTTTCTGTAACTTGGCAATTTGGCTTGTAGAAATTTTCTACAGTTTTAATACTTCAGTTTTGACATCCATCTTAATTAGATGGAAAATACAAAGCCTATCTACCCACCCTCTTCTAAACAGTAACGGTCTACTCGTGTCAATGAAACCATGACACATCTCTGGAATATGTAATGTATAGTTTTTAAATAAATAATTTGTATTTTAGCTCTCGCATTCTTACGATTGAGCACTTTTAAAAATTTCTTTTTAACATAGCACAACACGCACATACACACACAAACACACACACACACACACACACACACACACATATATATATATATATATATATATATATATATATATATATATATATATATAAAACCGTAACTCAGTTTGTGTGTGTGTGTCCGTTTGATCTTTGTGTCTTATATTCACCCAAACCACTGGACAGAATTTCTTGAAAATTGGCATGTTGAATACTGACCTCTCAGTGAAAGTGATAGGATATATCAGAAATATATCACTTCAACGCTGGAAGCCCCCCCACTGAAAACTGTGTCCCCTTAAGTTCAAATGAAATTTAAACCATAGGCAAGTGACCAGAAATGATGTGTATTCCTAAAATTTTAGCAAATGTTGATAATATTAAGTGGTCCCCTCCAGTAAAAACTGCTTTCCCATTGATTCAAATGATATATATATATATATATATATAATCAAGGAGAACGCATCTCTGTCTATGTATGTCTGTACTAAAAAACGAAGACATATTAGGTAGTGTAATTTCAATGTAATTGTATTCACATGCAAAATTAACATGTGAACATAATGAAAGTATGTTTGCGTCTCTGGCTGCCTCTTGATGAAGCTAATAACAATTTTCAAAAATGTTACACAATGAAATTAATCTATTTATTTGCGTTACTAACATATATCTGAATAGCTCGGTGAGTACGATATCTAGCTGACAGCATGAAGGTTGTTGTTTAAATAATCTCTCTCTACCATGATACTGCATATGATGCTATCCCATACTCTAACTAGGGCAACACCGGGTAGCTCTGCCAGTATATATATATATATATATATATATATATATATATATATATATATATATATATATATATATATATATGTAAATGTGTGTATGTACATCTGATTATTTCTCTCTATATATATGTATAATACAGGGTGTTTCAAAAGTCTTGGGAACATTACAAATGCGTATATCTCATGAACTATTCCAGGTAGAAAAATGAAACTGGTGCCATTTTAAAGCTTGCTTAATCAAGTTTTTTGGCATACTAATGATTTTCGTGTTATCTTTCCAGGTGCAGTAATGGCGTTCTCTAAACAAGACAAGGCATTTTGCGTCCTCCAATTTGCAAAGACTGAATCGTGGACATGTGTTCAGCGTGCATTTCGCAGGAAATTTAAAAAAGAAGCCCCTGAAAGGAAATCCATTGTCAGATGGCATGCTAAATTTGTGAAAGATGGGTGTTTGTGCCCAAGTAAGCGAACAGGTCGCCCTTCAACTTCAGAAGATGCAGTTGAGCAAGTTCGGACAGCCTTTCAGCGGAGACCCCGTAAATCAGTGAGAAGAGCCAGCAGGGAACTTCAGCTTACTCCAGCAACTGTCTGGCGTGTCTTAAGGAAACGACTGCAAATGGTACCTTACAAGCTCAAGTTGGTCCAAAAGTTGAAGGACACTGATAAGCCACTTCGCCGTGACTTTTGCATTGCAATGCAAGAGAAGTTGGAAGATAACGGCTTTGATGACCGGCTTGTTTTTAGCGATGAGGCGACCTTCCATCTGAATGGCAAAGTTAACAAGCATAACACTCGCATATGGGGTACTGAGAATCCTCATGAACTTCTTGAGCACGAGCGAGATTCAGCAAAAGTGAACGTGTTTTGTGCAATTTCCAAGAAAGGTGTCTATGGACCGTTCTTCTTTGAAGAGGCAACTATCACTGGTGAATCCTATCTCAACATGCTGGAAGACTGGTTAATGGCTCAGTTGGAACAAGCAGAATCTGATGACTTCAGTCTTCAACAAGATGGTGCACCACCACACTGGAGTCTTAGAGTAAGGCAGTTTCTTAACACAAGGCTGCCTGATAGATGGATTGGGAGATCTGGGCGAGGTGATGACGTTCTCATGCCCTGGCCTCCTAGGTCTCCAGATCTTACCCCGTGTGACTTTTTCCTTTGGGGCTTTGTCAAGCAACAAGTCTATGTGCCGCCCCTTCCAAGAGATATTGACGAACTAAAGGCTCGAGTAACGGCAGTTGTGGGAACCATTGACGTCAAGATGCTGGAACGCGTTTGGCAGGAAATGGACTATCGACTAGATGTCTGCCGTGTGATGAATGGTGCTCATATTGAGCAACTTTGAAGATTCCTCACAAAACTTGAAACTTTAACCTTTCCAACGGTACCAATTTCATTTTTCAACTCCTAATAGTTTTTGAGTTATTAAAAATCGTTATGTTCCCAAGACTTTTGAAACACCCTGTATATATATATATATATATATATATATATATATATATATATATATATATATATATATATATATAAATATATATATATAAATATATATATATAAATATATAAATATTTATATATATATGCACGCATACATATAAGTTTCTGAGCTGGTATATGTGTATATTTATGTTTTCACGTACATACACGCACACACACACACACACACACACACACACACACACACACACACACACACACACACACACACACATATATATATATATGTATATATATGTGTGTATATATATATATGTATACATTTATGTATATATATGTGTGTATATATATGTGTGTATATATATATGTGTGTATAAATATATATGTGTGTATATATATGTGTGTATATATATGTATATATATGTGTATATATATATGTATATATATGTATATATATGTATATATATATATATATATATATATATATATATATATATATATATATATATATATATATATGAATATATGCAGCCAAGCTGGTTTTCTGAACAAGATCCCCTTACATAAATGTGTATCACGGTGAGTTACCATGTGTATATGTCTTCATGTAGGCGTAACCATATAAGCGGGTGGCCATGTGTATGCATGTAGTCGTATTAACCCCATTAATATCAACTTTTGATAGAAGGGTTAAACATTAAGAATAATGCGTCATTCCAAACAGCGTAAATAAACAGATATTTATGGGAATATATGTTGGATGGTAAATTGAATTATATATATATATATATATATATATATATATATATATATATATATATATATATATATATATATATATATATAGAGAGAGAGAGAGAGAGAGAGAGAGAGAGAGAGAGGGAGAGAGAGATGTATGCATATATCTGTTTTTATGTGTGGGATTTGATTTTTGTATGTGTGTACATCCGTGTATATGCGTGTATATGTGCATGAGTGTGTGCATGCATTATGGTGTCATTATGAACATATGTATATGTGTATATTAATGTGTGTGTATTTGTACAGACTGTTGCAGCAAAATCCGACACTTGGCAAACAGAAAAACGAATTGGGCAATGAAAACAAATGTTGCATATGCAGAGATCCGACAGTTTATTTAACAACAGTTTAAGTTACATACCACGCTGTTGTAGTGACTTTGAAGGGTCGATAATAATTAGGAAAACACGGTAGTATATTTACAAGAGTCTATTTACAGAAGTACAGAATAGTATGTTACAAAGAGACTGCGTTCGATACTATGACTGCCTCCAATAACTGCCACGACACTTAGTCGAAACTCTATTTATAGTCTCTGGAAGAATCCATTTACTTTCCAAATAGATTAGATCAACATAACACCAGCTTTGCTCCGAATCAATACTATTTACTTTTCGGGTTTATTTTAAAGAATTCCCTAATTTACGGTTTCCTCTAGATGGGATGATTTTTATATCAAACGCTTCTGATATTCTCTCGTCCAGACTCAATCTTTTTCAATTGTTCACCTTTCCTAAATATCTCATTAAGGGATGCTCGCAAATTCCACTAAACATTTTGAAACAATTCTCAAATTTAAAAGAACTTTTTCGATGCTGGAATATTTTTTAACGTACTCGCTCGCACTGAGGCTGCTCTTTTAATATCTTTGTCTAATATTTTGATTTCTTTTTCTTTCCGTAAACTGTAGGCGAATAGCACTTGCTATATCCTACATCCACTTTTTAAAAAAATTATTCACTTTCTCATAAATCTTATCTAATGACGCAAATGGAACATTTTTCTTTTTAAAAAACTCGTTGAATATATATTTTCAATTCAGTTTTGTCAGTCATTTGTAACTTTTTCTAGTCCGAAAGAAAAAAAAAACTCTGAACAATTTTCTTTTAATTCTCTCTGGTCGCGTGCTTTGAATTCTTTCCTTAACTTTTCTGCTTCAGCATTTAAAGTTTTTATATTCTGGCAAACATAATTCATAGGCAAATCCTACAGTTAGAATTTTTCCATCCAATCTGTTACACAGGTTACTTGAATTGTTTATCACAAACATTTTTAATTTTACAGTTTTTCCTTGTTGTGTAGCTATAGTTATTAGTTCGCTTTCGAATTTTATTTGTGTTCCAGTGACAATTTTACTTACTTTTTTAATACACAATAATGTTGGATTTCCAATTTTCTTCAATGTTTGAAGATTTATAATTGACAAATCGGAGCTTGAATCAAGTTCCATTTTAATATTTCTATTCAATATTCTTGCTTGAACACATTTCCTAATATTTTCGACTTCGTCACATTTATCGATTCTAATAAAATAGTTTTAATTTCATTTTTTACTCGGCAGTGCGTACTTTTGTGTGCCACGCGATTGCATTTAAAGCACGCTTTCGTCTTGTATGGACAATCTTTGTACCAATGCAGCTGTCCGCAACCGAAACACGGTTTAGGGGCGGATTATTTTTCTTTTGATTACCAAACTTAGTTGGTAGAGTAATTTTCTTTTTGTTTCGGATTTTTCTGATATTTGATACTCCACTCTGTTTAATATTAAAAAAAATCGTAACACACGCTAATAAACCGTTGGAAGTACTCTGCGATATGCTGGAATGTTAAATCTGGTTCATTTTTAAGTTTGATTTGCGCATCTGTATTCTATACCAATCATTGTGCAAATATAAGTTATTTAGAATTGTTAGAACCCAACTATAACAAGTTAAAATGCTTGCAGTTTTTATTAACTACGCTAGCAAAAGTTGTCCTTTCGTGTGAGGTTCATGCATTCCCACCTTTTGTGAAAAAGAAACGTGGGTATATGTTACGACGCTCAGCAGAGGCGCGAACGGGGTCCAAAAAAAGAACGAGAAAGAGTTTAAAAACATAAATTTGCAACAAGTAAAGTTGACTTATGTCTAGAATAGACATTTTTCTACTTACCTATGTAATTTGTTTGTATTTTTACGTAGTATAAATTGCTTTTTATTAGATGTTAAAAAAAAATTTCTTGTTTTTTAAAACATCTACTTTCTCAAAGAAAAATGGCGGCCAGTCCCTCGATATTATTACGTAAATCGGCCATTTTGATTTCTTCGCTGACCGTCTGTCGAACTTAAATTTCTAATAAATAGCACTTCAAACGGGTTTAAAATACAAACAAATAGCACATGCAAGTTTGAAATTAACTTTTACAGCTTACAGTTACTTTTATTTGTTGTATATTTGTTTTTTTAGCGTTTTTACTCTGCTGAGCGTCGTAAAAGATCCTCAGAAACGTTTTAGAGCTAACCAACTTAGTCAATAATTGTATCTCTTTACCAAATGTAATGTCGCTGATTTTGGTGAATAGATATAATTGACGAATTTCGTATGTTCAACCGTACTCAATTTCCTTCATAGCAAACACACCTATTTAAAATATTTCAAATCTGTCAAATTAGCACATTCCGTATTATTAATGTCCTCAGATCGTTTGAAATACGAAGCAAACGTAACCTCGTTGTCGGGATCGTAGTTAAAATTATCAATAGTGTTTCAAATAGTGATTTGTAAAAACGCACTTTCATCTTTACCATTTTTCCAGCCATTTGATAATTCGAATAATGTTCCTCTTTCTGTTAGGTATGAAGAAAGATTTCCTTAAATCTTTCCTGCATCAATTTTAATTTAATATTCCATTTGCTCTTTGCTGTTGTTCTGGGAATTTTTCTTCTATTCGAAGCTTTTGGTTCTGTTGTTCTTACGCAATTAAAATTCTTCCGCATCCAATTCTTTTGATATTCTGTTTTTTTTCTGCATCCATTTTCTTTTGATATTCCGCGTTTCTGCATCCAGTTTTTTTTATATAATGCTTGTTCTTTCAGCAATTGCAGTTGCCAATCTTGCTGATGCGTTGAAATTTCTAAAATTTCCATTTTTAATTCTTCAATTTTTTCGTCACTTCATGTTAACTGACTTGCCCGTATATATATATATATATATATATATATATATATATATATATATATATATAGAGAGAGAGAGAGAGAGAGAGAGAGGGAGAGAGAAAGAGAGATAGTGTGTGTGAGAGAAAGAAGTATAAGATGAGAATCAAGATTGTAAAAATACAATATATATAACGTCTTCAGTTGCTCAAAACAAGGTGTTTCAAATAAAAAGGAGGTATTTTTCCTTCTTTAAGTCATGACTTTTCAAAATATGAAGTCTTACTATCCGAGGAATACAGAGAGATAAGTTGGTAGGGTAATTACCAAAAGACATAATTTGAAAATATATAAATATAATATAAGATAAAAACAAATATAGAAACTATAGAAAATGTTCAATGCAAAGAGAAGAAGTTGAAAATATATGAAAAAGTTCACCATTGAAGGCGTCATTAAAAATTGTAGCAGCAGGTTCAAAGCGGTAAATCTAGGAAAGATTTGCGACAAAAATGGTAAAATACGTTGAATTTTAGAGAAGCAAAACCATTAAAGGCCCAAGTAATTGGGTTGGAAGAAGTTTCCATGTAAACGTTTTGGATGTAAGTTGTGTATTAAAAGCCATTTGAAAGACTCCCATGGGCTTTCCAGATATAGTTTTTATGGATTTGAATTCAAAGTGAGATAACAAGAAGTAGTTTTCAATCCAGGAAAAGAGCTGGTCAAAACTAGCGTCTCTGCAGAAATCAAAAAGTTGACTGAGCCGTTACAAAAATTACAAATTCAAATTCAAACCGGTTACGTTTAAAGAAGTGGGAAGTAGCAGAGATCACCGCTCCCTTACTGCTACCTCCCACTTCTTTAAACGCAACCTGTCTGAATTTGAATTAAGTCAGGGTACTAGCATACACGCCGATTCGCGGTAGTTTAAGAAATCAGTTAGGGGCTATTTATAAAGCATCAACGAGTTAAAAATGAAATCAGATTAAAAACCAAATAAGCGATGCGAGATTTTTTTAATAAATGAAATATTTATTAATTAAAAAAAAAATCAAATATTTCGATATACACATGTCTTCCTCAGTGGTTACAGTGACGTTATTTTCTTCATATTCATCGTCAAGATTCCTGATCGGCTAAGCCGAACTGAGATCACGAAAAGTCCCGATAATAATGGGGTGGTTTTTTTTGTAAGTCAGAGTAGTAGCACACACGCTGGTTCGCGGTAAGTTAAAAGATTCGTTAGGTTCTACTTATAAAACATCGACAAGTTAAAAATTAAATCAGATTAAAAACAAATAAGCGATGCGAGATTTTTTAATAAATGAAATATTTATTAATAAAAAAAGAAGATATTTCGATATACACATGTCTTCCTCAGTGGTTACAATGGCGCTTTTCCTTCTTTTTCATCGTCGAGATCCCCGATCGTCGAAGCCGACCTGCAATCACAAAATGTCCGGGTGAGAATGGGGTGTGCTTTTTTGTAAGTCAGAGTAGTTGCACACACGCTGGTTCGCAGTAAGTTAAAAAAATCCGTTAAGGGCTACTTATAAAGCATCGTCAAGTGAAAAATGGAATCAGATAAAAAGCAAATAAGTGATGCGAGATTTTTAATAAATAAAACATTTTTTAAATCAAATATTTCGACATACACATTTCTTCATCACTGAGGGTCAGAGATAACTTACAAGGCCACAAAGTCGAACCGTGCTGACGATTAGTAAAACTATGAAACAGGTTAACGGATTTTATGTGTGTATAAATAAAATAAATAATAAAAATAAAACAAAATAATAATATACGTCCGATCATGGGGGTGACATAATGTAGTAAGATGCATTTAAATAAGGAGCTAACTCTCTCACCGCTAAAGTAGCGATATGTAATTAAATGTGCATTCATTCGCTCACCAGCGCATAGTAAAACAATAACAATAATATATATATATATATATATATACATATATATATACATATATATATACATATATACATATATATATACATATATATATACATATATATATATACATATATATATACATATATATACATCTATACATAAATATATATACATATATATATATATACATACATATATATATATATATATATATATATATATATATATATATATATACCTTTACATATATATAAATATACATACACACACATATATATATATATATATATATATATATATATATAAAGTGAGTTTAGATCAACAAAATTTGAACATTATTTATATCAGCTCACGGCGATTATTTGGCGTACGATCGTTTCACAGACAGTTTGGAAATATCTTATTTTGTATTATAGTTCTGATGACTCCAAACCGTCACCATATCACCGCCCTTTGCAACATCACATGCATAACTCATTTAAGAAAACAGATTTCAGTACTATTTGAAAATATAATATATTCGGACAATATTATGCAACCATATATTGTTGGATAATGGCCCTGTGGGAACGGACGCATCTTGGAAATCATTTGGTTTAGCTTGCGCGATTCAGTGCGGGTGGACCCGCGCAGTCGAGTGCAGTAGGGCTTTTCTCAGGATCGGAGCTCACAGGTGCTGTAAGAGCGAACGTTGACGAACACCGGGTCAAGAGGTCAGAGAACATGAGTGAAGAGAAATGTTGGCGCATGAGTGTCGCACGTGGCATCCGTGAGGTCACCTTCTTCTTCGCGAGAAGCTGAGAGTTTTGCCAGTCTGGGTTTTGGAGGCGAACCTATCAGACGTGATGTAGGATGTAGTCAGCAATTTGATTAAGGAAATGAATTCCCTAAGAAAATACAGGCAAAAGATCTATTTTCCCTCCTCCACGAATGATTAAGGACTTAATTGATAAGTATTTAAGTAAGCAGTAATTTGCTCTCTCTCTCTCTCTCTCTCTCTCTCTCTCTCTCACTCTCTCTCTCTCTTTCTCTCGACGTTAGTGAATATCTCCCAGCTTACGGATAACTAACGCTTGAAATAAAACAGAAATTCAATTTAAAATATTGTTTCTCTTCCAACCCGATTATGGAGCTTTTGTGTTGCAGCGGCGTGGTTCACGGCAGAAGAAAGAAGAAAGAATTCAACCACTAGATGACATTGAGACGGCGACCCTCTACGCGGCGAGGGAGAAATTTAAAGGTATGCAAACTATATGATTTTTTGTGATAAAAATGACGAGTGTACCAAACGAGTACCGCCGCGGTCTAAGCAAGGGGGCTATGCAACAATATTATTCCATCAGATAGTTCAAAAATAGATAAAAGCAGTTAAGATTGTGCTGTTGTTAACATCTGCAGTATTTGGAGTTTTATTAACTGCCTATACGTTGAATGTACCTATATTTCATATAGCTATCTTATTCTATTGTGCATTATTGCTCCACTCGAGTAAAAAGTCTTTGGCTTCAAATTTAAAATTTTAAATTATATATATATATATATATATATATATATATATATATATATATATATATATATATATATATATAAAGAGGTGTACTAAAAGCGAACTTTTAGGAAAGGTAAAACCCTATTGTGAAGAGTATACAGCTCAATATCCAGGATAGAGCAGGTAGAAATGAAGGAGAATGGAAAGGAATTAGAGAAAGCAAAAACCAAATCAAAATTCAATTCAAAAGTTCAAAGCAAGGTATATTCCGCAAAAAGGCAATTTATTCAAGTTAAATTTTCCTTAAGCCAGGCTTTTCAAAGATCAAAATCTTATCATCAGAGGAAGTCGCTGGGATAGATAAGTTGGCATTGGCCAAGATTTAAAATTTGAAAAAATAAAATAAAATAAAAGTTGTAGGGAAAGAAACGTAGGGCAAAACTGTGCCAGGGTGCAAGCAAATGTCCGATTGCCAAAAAGTCCGGTGTCGAAGAGTCCAGCAGAGAGAATACGATGTAGATATGTAGGTCGTTAGAGGCACGAGAAGTAATGAGAGAAGTTTCAAAGTTAAAATCCAAGCAGCCACAACTTCAGGTACGGCGAAAATAGAAAATCCAAAAAGGGTAAAAAGTCCAATAAGAAGTACATTCGATGATGCAGGTAGGCGTCAGAGGAGATTAAGATGTAAAATATTCGCCATTAAAGAAACTTCCCGGGCAGAGATGACAAAGGAAAGTGTTTTAAAGTGGAAAAAAGGGCCAGTGAGAATATTTAAAGTCTGCCCAGTTGAGAAAGCCGGCTATAAATGAAGAAAAGCAAAGACAGTGAAAACAAGAATATAATATGCGACCAGTGGGCAAGGGAGGAAACGGGTAAGTGGTGTGTGGGAGGAGAAAGGGACGGGTACGAGGAAAGGGAGGGGGGAGGAGAATGGGAGCGATGCGGTGAAGGAATGCGGATAAAACTAAGAGTGTGAAAGTAGGGGGGGTGAAACATAAAGTTGAAATTGGAAGTTAGCGCGAATTAGGATTCAACTAGAAAAGGGGAAGAAAGGAGTGGGGGTAAGTTAACTTAACTTAATAAATTTACCCATTAACTTCGTTAGCTTCACATTTCCCTTAGTTTTAACACCTTTCTTCCATTACCCCCTAAATTTTTCCACTTAACCTCCTTAACTGTATAACTTTATTTGGTTTTCCATTTTCTTTCCCGTTTAACTTCTTTTAATGCATTCGTCCGCTTCCCTTCAACACTTCCATTCTTCATTCTTTTCCCTTTCAACGTGATAACTAACCCACTCTATTCATATTATATCCTAGCCCTTTTATTTATTGTTTGATTAGCCTTATCTACTCCATATCCCATTTGCACACCTCGATATCGAACTCCTTACTGTTTCCTCTGTGCACTCTAATTATTCTTCCCCTCCTGTTTTTACTTCTATATAATTCTTCTCACTTTTTTAATAGCCTCGATTATTCCCCCCTTGTTTTACCTCATCTCTCTCAAACTACTCAACCCCCAACCCGCCCTAGCTCTACATCTTTTAACCCCTATAGTATTTACTTTTAACTGCGATCTCCACTCTCCCTCTGGCTTAATCCTTTGTCACTTTTTTAACCTTGTATATCTCTTACTTCTTCCGGCCTTCACTAACCTATTTAACAATTTTCTTAATTAACCTCCATATAACTTTTTTGAATAAAATTTCAAAGTTTATATTTTCCCATATCTATTTGAACTAGCATCCCGTAACTGCTTATTTACTTCATCCCATAATTTCTTCCACCTTGGAGACTCCCATTCCGGATATCCTCTCTAGGTCTTCTTTTCCTTTTTCTTTTTCCTTATTCTAATTTTCATTCTTGAGCTCCAATCTTATCGACTTTTCCCTCATTCTATTATTAGTATCTTATTCTTATTATTTTTTAATTTTTTAATTTTTTAATTTTTTATTCTTTCGGTCAATCCTCAATTTTCCCTGCAAGCTTAAGACTAATCTTATTATCTATTTTTCTTTCTTTATTCTTTTATTTTCTTATTTCTACTTTTTATACTATTTTTATCTTTATTTTTTATCTTTACTCTTTTAAATTTTAACTCATTTTCCTAGTCCTACCCTTCATATATATTTTGCCTCATTGTTTATATCTAAGGTCATTTGATTAAACTTCTTAACCCCGAACTCTGTTCTTATACATATTCTGATATTTTAACCCCTTATCCTAACATTCGTTAACTTACCCCCACTCCTTTCTTCCCCTTTTCTAGTTGAATCCTAATTCGCGCTAACTTCCAATTTCAACTTTATGTTTCACCCCCCCCTACTTTCACACTCTTAGTTTTATCCGCATTCCTTCACCGCATCGCTCCCTTTCTCCTCCCCCCTCCCTTTCCTCGTACCCGTCCCTTTCTCCTCCCACACACCACTTACCCGTTTCCTCCCTTGCCCACTGGTCGCATATTATATTCTTGTTTTCACTGTCTTTGCTTTTCTTCATTTATAGCCGGCTTTCTCAACTGGGCAGACTTTAAATATTCTCACTGGCCCTTTTTTCCACTTTAAAACACTTTCCTTTGTCATCTCTGCCCGGGAAGTTTCTTTAATGGCGAATATTTTACATCTTAATCTCTTCTGACGCCTGCCTGCATCATCGAATGTACTTCTTATTGGACTTTTTACCCTTTTTGGATTTTCTATTTTCGCCGTACCTGAAGTTGTGGCTGCTTGGATTTTAACTTTGAAACTTCTCTCATTACTTCTCGTGCCTCTAACGACCTACATATCTACATCGTATTCTCTCTGCTGGACTCTTCGACACCGGACTTTTTGGCAATCGGACATTTGCTTGCACCCTGGCACAGTTTTGCCCTACGTTTCTTTCCCTACAACTTTTATTTTATTTTATTTTTTCAAATTTTAAATCTTGGCCAATGCCAACTTATCTATCCCAGCGACTTCCTCTGATGATAAGATTTTGATCTTTGAAAAGCCTGGCTTAAGGAAAATTTAACTTGAATAAATTGCCTTTTTGCGGAATATACCTTGCTTTGAACTTTTGAATTGAATTTTGATTTGGCTTTTGCTTTCTCTAATTCCTTTCCATTCTCCTTCATATATATATATATATATATATATATATATATATATATATATATATATATATATATATATATATAATGTGGGAAATGAAAAAGGAAAAACCAAAAAGGATGTTTTTTATGTATTCATCAACGTTTCGTCTTTATTTGTAAGACTTCTTCAGGATGATAATATTAAGAAAAAATGTCACTCAGAACCAGCCACATTTATTTCATACCATGCGATTGATCTCACCAAGCCCGGACCTCGGTCCTACTGCTCCCAGTAGTGGCTACTACTTCTTCCCATCGACACATAATGTCAACCCAATATTGTCACGTACTTGCATAACATTTTTCTTGATATTATCATCCTGAAGAAGTCTTACAAATAAAGACAAAACGTTGATGAATACATAAAAAAAACATCCTTTTTGGTTTTTCCTTTTTCATTTCCCATTACGTCGGATTACCTTCATCCTTCCTTTCTCACACACACACACACACACACACACACACACACACATATATATATATATATATATATATATATATATATATATATATATATATATATATATATATATAATTGTTTACACGGTCGTAGCTTCTCTTACTGGGAGATAAATACATAACCCTTCAGTGGAAGGTCAAATATAAGCTTGTACAAAACTAATTTACGTGATTCTGATTAACAAAAATAAAATCGACAGACATTTTCGTTGTTATTTGTTTTGTTGTTTCCTTATATTGAATTTCTAAACCTTAATTTTAAAACTGTTTCGTCCTACTCAGAAGATGACAATTTCTTTTCAATCCTTTTCGCGACGTTGGAGTGTTTTGCCGTAGAATTCACACACGTTGCTTGTTAAAATAAAATTTGATTTCAAATTCTCGCTCTATTGTTAAGAAATATCCAGTGGATACCACCAACGTATTTTTCTTTAATCCAACATTCAAATTGTAAACATAAATTCGAGTTGAAGTAGCCAGTATTGTGTGCAACATAAGTTCGGGTTAGTTTTGTGTCCGAATAAATCCAAATACCTTGTCTCAAGTGTTATGGCATATAGGTTTCGCATCCTTGCCGCCAGTATTGTGACTTGAATGGCCTATGATAATTAAGACTACACGGTGGTATATTTATAAGGGTGTATTTACAGAAGTACAGAATGGTATGCTACAGAAAGTCTGCGTCCGATACTATGACTATGACTGCCACCAATGACTGCCACGATACTTAGTCGTAACTTTATTCATAGTCTCTAGAAGAGTCGATCTACTCCCAACAATTATTTTTACAATGTAACCGCCGCCGATGGAGACGACCATCTGAAGGCAGGCGCAGGATGAGTAATAAATACGTTTTGGTTACAATGTCCTTGTCTGTTGCGGCGAACTATGCCACTATGGCAGCCTTCAGATAGTTGACCGTGTTGTGCGCGTGCTTTTTGGTCTTGGCCTCGATCACGCCCTAGAAGTAATAGTCAAGGGGGTTGAAGTCTGGTAGGAGGGCGACCACAATCTGGCGATCAGTGGTGAGGTACATTGTTAAGCAGCGTCGCCTGGGTCGGCTTGACCTTGTCTGCAGGAACAGAGTTGTAATGGAAGGCGTAGGGGCGTCCGGCGGCGATCTCGTCCACCCAGAGATTCACCACCCTCCTCAGCATCTCCTGATAGATCTCGGCGGTGACTCACAGTGTCGTATTTTGCTGCAACATTCTGTATGTACATATGCATATATATGTATGTGTACGTGTATGCTAGTACACATGTGAATGTGAAGAGACGTGTATAATTGTATACGCATGGTATGCATAAATGTAGCCAATTATTTAGAATTAAATTGGTTTATTTGTCTGTTTGCAGATGTGCGTGGTTTATGCAAATGTTTTAAGCAATGTTTTATGCAAACCCATCAGTATGGGTCTGTGTTAGTGTGTATAAATGTGGATAAATACTCATATGTGTGTATGTGTGCGTACCAACTGCCCGGCTAGGGCTTGTACGCCCTACTACAAACTGTCGAAAGCCATAAAATCATCACCAAAGTATAATTAGAACAATTAAATTGAAAGTTTTTTTTAAACATAATTCAATCCCAAACACCGAGGAATATTTTAACATGTATTTTGTGTGGTTAAAATATATAGGAAAAACCCCAGCGAAACAAACACAACTTTAGTTTAATAACAGATACATTAGCTGTTCTTACGCAGTGTTTTTTTTTTTTTTAACATGATTCACCCCAAACAAGGCAGGCCGCCACTGTAAACGTAACGGGCTACTGAGAAAAAGGAAAAGGGGAGAAGGATTGGTGGTTCAGCTTAAATTGGGATCTGAGCAGCGAGATGTCTGTTTACATTAGTTTTAAATTTCTGGATGTCAGTACTGTCGGGGAAACAGGTGGCAGGGAGGGAGTTCCAGAGGCCAGCAGCACGAGGAAAGAAGCTATTTGAGTAGAATGCTCTCCGGCATCTGGGGATCTCCACAGTGAATGAATGTTGCCGGGAATCTGTAATGCCATTTTTAATAGAATTTTGAAAGTTAAATTTGAATGCTTCCAAATACCCTTAAAATTGTGAAGCGTAAGGAAGTACGCAATTATTTGTGTCAACAATTAAGTAGCGATTAAAATGGCTGACTTATCAAAATGCTTTCTGGTGGAATTAATTTTGTCAGATTTCATTTTATTTTACGCTATTGCATTTTTGCTTTCAATAAATATTCGATGAATAATAAAAAAAAGGTACCGGATGTCGAAAGTGAGCATTAAACTAAGGACTTTTAGTTCTTCAATCAAACGCTCACCCAGCTGAACTACTATGCTGTCCATATTAGAAGTGTCCAATTAATGTTGATATCGAAGGAAATGAGACTGTATGGATCGAAGAAGATGATATGAGAAATAAAAAAAATAAAACGATTATTTATTTCGTTTTTTTTTAAATTGTAACTCACTAAGTGGTTCGCTTGTACATTTTTGTAAGTAAATTGTTCATCTGTAAACTGCAGTAGTATGTATAAATAGAACGAGATAATATGATAAATTATGATAAAGATTTTTCTGACTCGTTCTTCCTATCTCGCTCTCTCTGTCTCCGGACGACTTGGAGCACGTAGTGCAATTACGGAAAAGGTAGCTGGTTACTTTTAACGCCTCTAACACCTAGTTTCTCTCTTTTCACCACCAATACTCAGACGCTCACTTCTTCCCAGTCGAAATGAATAGTTCTCACCTCGAGAAAGCCTTCTTCTTTGATAAGCTTCTCGGACTGACTTTAATCCCAGACATGAAATGCCAGACTTACATCAAATCTGTAGCTAAGATCGCTAGAAAAATGGTTGGATCATTCTAACGCTCCAGAAAGTACATCACTCTTGACGCAATCCTCTACCTGTATAAAAGCCAGACACGTCCTAAAATTGAGTACTGCTGTCATATCTGGAGTGGTGCCGTTCGGAGCCTTCTTTGCTATCTTGACAAAGTATACAATCGGTTTAGCAATCTAGTGGACGATTATCTCTTCTCGTCCATACATCACATTTCACACAGAAGACATGTTGCTAGCCTCTCTCTACTGTATGGTTATGTTCATGGTAGGTGCTCGACTGAGCTCCAACCCCCGTCCTGTAAAACATTCACAGCAAGAAATCGCCTAGTTACAACCACAGCAAAAACACTTTCCTTTCTCTCTCCCCCCTTCTCTCTTTACAAAAAAACAAACCAAACTTCCATGAACAAAGTTTATTTCCTCGAACATCTTATCTGTGAAACAAAATCCCACGAGGCTGCTTCTTAACCAACTACAACATAGTCGCTTTCTAGTCTAATGTAAATAAACACTTGTCCCCTTGGATAATCAATTCCTCTTAGGTAATCATCTGTCCATTCAACCCTCTCCTATTTCCAATCCTTTCGTGGTGGGGTGTAAACTGAGCTCCAATTATTTGTCACCCATTCTACAACATTCACAGACAAGTTTCTTTCCTAGAAGATCCCTATCTGTTGAACAAGGTACAACTCTGCTTCCCAACCGACTACAGTATGGTCGTCTTCAAGTCTAATGTAAACAAATACTTGTTGAGCTCTCCTCTCGGATTATCAAGCTCTGTTAAGTAATCTTCTGCCCATTCCACTCATTGTTTTCGGTCCTCTCATGGTAATCATTGTCCAACTGAGGATCTCTTTAACCCTTGTCCTCGAGTGGATACCGGGCCTTGATAAGTCGTGACCTATTAGTGAAAAGAAATCACATTTAAAACATAATAAAAATAATTCTATTAAAATATTTTTAAGAATTTTGCAAAACAAACAAAAAAAGAACCCGCAAAGGGCATAGCTTACAAAAAGCGTTACAATAATAAAAGTAATAGACTTCATCTAATATGTAAAGTAAAGTCAGTTTTCATCCATTTCTATGACGATTATAGCTTTGTTAAGAGTAGGTGCATTTTAAAACGGTTGAGTCAGTCAATTTTGGCAACTAATTTTCTGTGTGTTTTATAAACAAAAAGTTTATTTCTAATCGATTTAAAAAAAAAAAAATATTTAATTAGATTGACAGTTTTTGTTTTGATTACAGCACGAGCACCGCCTTACGAAAGCAATGAAACTCCCCAACAAGGTCAACAAGGTCAACAAGGTCAGCCACTCAGTTGAGTCGGTTCTTCCAAGGACCAGTTTCACAACGCGCAGAAAGGTCATCAACATAGACATGGCTTTATAACTGCGCCGTTTTCAGATTTCCTATACTGTATTTGAATACACATTTTTTGTTGGTATTTTTTCTAAAAGGAGTCACCACTAATCAAGGCCAGATATCACTCGAGAATAGGAATTAATGAGATAGAATGATAGGCAGAATCAAGTCTGAATATTTGTGGAAACGATTCTGTCGACATCTGTTAACTGTTATTACATTTATACGTAATATTTTAAATGTTACATAATTTCATGCTTTTAATTTTTCTGACTGATAGTGAACAAGTGCATCATTTAGGTTTATGATAATCATCGGTATCGGCTAGGAAAACAAAAAAACAATCGTCTGGTGTGAGATTCGAACACTGAAAGATGGCATGAAATATTTGAACTGAAGATGAGCATTTTACCCACACGGTCATCCGCCAAATAAAATATATTTTGTTTTTTAAATCTACTTAAACTGTGCCCATCAGTTTGGGGTAAGGATACATACTTTTAAAAAGCGTAGATCTAAAATACTTTGATTGTCAAAAATAAATAATGATAAAAAAAGAAACATAAATTTAAAATTAAAAAAAAAAATCATTATTAAAGTAAAGTATATTATATTATTATTAAAATATATTTGTTAAAACAAATATATTTTATGCATTATATAAAATAAATGTTTTTCCTAAAAAGAAAACAATACGTCAAATACCTATAATGATTTGACGTAAAGATTGTAAACGATTCATTCGTATACGGTTTTAGAAGCAATAAAGAGGATTTTATTAATTGTTTTCTTTCTTTATTTTCATGTTTTACCGTGATTTATTTATTTTTATGTTTTACCATGACTTATTTATTTTCATGTTTTACCTTGACTTATTTATTTTTATGTTTTACCGTGACTTATTTATTACCTTGACTTATTTATTTTTATATTTTACCTTGACTTATTTATTTTTATGTTTTACCTTGACTTTTTTATTTTTATGTTTTACCTTGACTTATTTATTTTTATGTTTTATCTTGACATATTTATTTTTATGTTTTACCTTGACTTATTTAATTTTTATGTTTTACCATGACTTATTTATTTTTATGTTTTACCTTGACTTATTTATTTGTATGTTTTACCTTGACTTATTTATTTTTATGTTTAACCTTGACTTATTAATTTTTTTATTTTTACCATGACTTATTTATTTTTATGTTTTACCTTGACTTATTTATTTTTATGTTTAACCTTGACTTATTAATTTTTTAATTTTTACCATGACTTATTTATTTGTATGTTTTACCTTGACTTATTTATTTTTATGTTTAACCTTGACTTATTAATTTTTTTATTTTTACCATGACTTATTTATTTTTATGTTTTACCTTGACTTATTTATTTTATGTTTTACCATGACTTATTAATTTTTTTATTTTTACCATGACTTATTTATTTTCATGTTTTATCTTGACTTATTTATTTTTATGTTTTATCTTGACTTATTTATTTTTCTTGTAGTGAATAGGTTCAGATTATATATATATATATATATATATATATATATATATATATATATATATATACATATACATATATACATATATATATACATATATATATATACATATATATAAGGGTGACCATTTTATGTGCTCTCTCGGCATTGTTTCCAGTCGTCTTGTACTACTACTTGCCATTAGAATCAAGCAATGCCGACTCAGGAGAGCGGTTGTTTGGGATTCACGTGCGGGCAGCCCCAGGCGGGGCACTCATACGTCAAAATCGAGTCCATCATAAAAAAAAAATTAATTATTTTAATACCTACAGACATCGATGTTTCATGCTAACGCAATCTTCAGTACAGGAAGCTAATTCTCAACGGTCGGTGGGCGCGAACCCCGATCACAAATCGCCACTGATTCGTTGTCAAGAGTCTTATCCCATCGGCCATAGACAATTAGTTAGTAAATAGAGAGGAATTTAAATGTAAATAGCGAGTCGGCGGCTAGATTTACCAAGCAGCTAGAGTGATCTACGAACGTGTTCGGATCGTGAATGTAGCTATGTGTACTGCTTGTTATTAAAGTCACTCAATATATATGAGAAATCAAAAAGGAAAAAGACAAGATATATTTTTTTTTTACATATTCATAAACGCTTCGTCTTTATTGTAAGACTTCCCCAGGATTATAATTTGAAGAAAAATGTCATGCAAGTTGCTTGGCAAAGTATATTAACACAAGAAATGCTTGGCCACAAAGTTAAACTATTGAATTATTTTATTTCAGTTGAGCTACGAAGTTAATGTAAAACATTTATTGGTCACCTGGACTTATCGGGGAAGTTTCATTGTCAACCCGGACTTAACGAAGGACATTTTTGTTTGCTTAATAAACATGTGACCGTTATCAGTCAATTACACTAACCTAAGAAAAGGAAAAGCCGTAAAAACGCGATGTCAGCAAAAGTAAAAAAGACAAAATAAAGAGCATTCCTATAGAAAGACAAAACGCAAAGAAAAAAGACGTAAATCGTCTAATTTTCAGACGGGAGTGATTCTATAAAAAAAAACCTTTAAGTAAACGCTAAATGTGAAAAAAATTAAAATAAAAACATATGTGAACGAAGGCTACACACAGCGAACTGTAAACAGAGACGTGTATAAAGATATTTGCTGACGAAATGATAAATCTGACCGTATTTTCTTTGTTTGTAAAGTATATCTCAAACAGAAACTATGAAACTATGAAATAGATTTTAAAAAACCCCAGAAAAAATAACGAAAAGTAGGAATTCTTAGAAGCTTACTAGAACGAAATTAGCAGCCATTTTGCATTTTATTTCGTTTTAGTTCATAAATGATATTCTGAGTATATTCCGATGAACCTTTATTCTTGAATGTCTGTAAATAGGCGAAAAGCGAGAATTAAAGATAACAAAATATGTAAGTAAATATTTAATGTGACGCAGAAATGTAATTGTTGTTCTGATATTGATAATATGATGTTAGAAATGGCAAAGAAAATTAAATGGAAAATGTAAGATGATTCTCTTTTTGTAATAGTAAACCGCTATTCCTGTATTCCCTCATTCTAAAAAACACCCGTAAAGGAGAAAATGTATTTGAGTTATCTACAATTAGATTTAAAATCTAGTGTTGTATATAGACAATAATAATAAGAAAAATGAAATAAAGAGTCACCTCATTAAGAACACTTTTCGATGACACTGGGGCTGTAGGAGTAGATATTAGTGTGAGAGTGAAAATGCCTGCAATATCTCTTGTAAATGACTGTGTTGTGAGAAGCAGCTTACCCGGTTAAAATGTAAGAAATGCTGAAACAGAATGAGACGGACACATATTTTCTCAGCCAAAAGAAAGATCCAAGTCGTCCTCAATGACCGTACATATAAACAACATGACATTAATGCGAGTGTTTCACAAGGGTCGATCCTTTGACGTTCATTATTCTTGATTTTCATAAACGACCTTTATGATGAAATTGTGTCCGAGATGGTTATATTTTCTGATGACACCAAACTCAATTCTCGACATGTGGGCAAAACGAACGCACACACATCTAAGACATTAGCTGAATCCTTAGAAAATGACCTCCAGTAATGGAATGGGAACATAAATGAATGATAACATTTAATGCTACTAAGACAAAGCTCCCTTCCTTCAATAATTATAAAAACATAACAACCACAGATTACCATGACTAATAGTACCCTACCTGATAGTCGAAATTTCAAACTTCTCGGCCTAACATTCACAGGTAATATGAATTGGAACAAATACATAGAAGATACACCCAATGCTGTTGCGATAAAGGTGGATTCCTCAACCTTACTAGAAAACGTCTCACACTTGAAAGTATTCTATATCTCTACAAAGCTACCATTCGTCCATGACTGGAATATTTTTGTCACATCTGGGCTGGTGTAGCAACCACTGCTCTCTCGCTTTTAGACATAGCCCCAAACGAGTCCATAATTTAATTGGTCCCACACTGTTATCGCCGCAATGTTGCATCCTTGTGTTCCGACGAACTTGCGGTACTGGTGCTCCCTCGATTTAAATACTCCCGACTGACCCAACAATCAGTAAAATCTCACCCCTTCACTGTAGAGGTCCGCAGATGCCGGAAGTTTTCCCACTCTAATAGCTTCTTTCCTCGAACTGCTAGCCTTTGAAATCTCTTCCCTGCTTCCTGTTTCCCTAACTGTACCAACATGCAGAAATTTAAATGTAATGTGAACAAACATCTTGCTGTCCAACTCCCTACTTAAGATGCTCCTTTAAATCTGGTTCTTAATTCACAGTAACCTCTTATGCCTCAGTGGCAATGTGCCTTGTTTGGGGTGAATAAAAGCAACACTGAGGCAGTGGAGTAAATATTGACGTAAGGGTAAAAATGCTTGAAAACTTCTCAGCAAATGACTTGGACGGAAGAAGCAGGTGAGCCGGAGAAAATGTAGCAAATTTTGAAACGAACGCATATTTTCTGGAAACACGCATTAGAAATTTACCTACAAGTTAGCCTACGAAGATGTTGGTTAAAAAACTGTTGTATCATTGACTTTACTTTATTATATATATATATATATATTGACTTTACTTTATTATATATATATATATATATATATATATATATATACATATATATATATATTATACAAATGTTATAAAGTTAATAGAAAGGCCTATGTTATAGCTTAATAGTGTGCAACTAGATCTCTTTTTAAACATCATGTAAACCTTAGTTATTCAGAGAAACATTCTATATTTCCTTTAAACCACTTATATGTTAAACAATTGTTTCTGACCATTCCCAGAACATATATTTTCACGATATACAAAATATCACTGATATTCATGAAGAGGCTTTATCAGTGCATACAACATTCACAGTCAGGCTGAACAAATTAAAATGCATCCAATATTCAAAATTCAAATATGAAATGTTTCTTTGAATAACTAAGATTTAAATGATGTTATATATATATATATATATATATATATATATATATATTTGATTAAACAGGAGTGCCAACTTCTGCTTATTCAGTTTTTTATCCGTTTTTTCTAGTCTTCGTACGACGGATTTGATGTTATAATCCAAAGAGTGTAAAAAATCTCCGTATTTTGTGTGAACGTTTTCGACCGACATCGGTCGTCGTCAGGCGGTTGCAAAATGAAATCAATTGGATTATAACATCAAATCCGTCGTACGAAGACTAGAAAAAACGGATCAAAAGCTGAATAAGCAGAAGTTGGCACTCCTGTTTAATCAAACATGTATAAGGGAGGGAATGCTGCCCAATTATACAAATATATATGTATATATATATATATATATATATATATATATATATATATATATATATATATATATATATAACAAGGTTGTTCTACAACGAAAGCTTGCAAAAAAAATTAAATAAATGAATTTTTCATTTAAATTGCACGATTGTTGATTTTCAAAATATTTCACTTTAATACATTCTAATCCGTGCTTCAAAGATATTGTCAATTTCCTTACTTAAAAAAAGCGCTAATGTGCGCGTAACATCGCCAGGACTACACTTATCCTAACGTCTTAAGAACCTGACGTCTCTTTCTGCTCGTGTCGTGATTCGACCCCTCGGGGTTAATACCATCAAAATGAGGAGGAAGAAAAGAAGAAAAAAAAACTATAAGACAGTCTCGCTTGACAAGTTTGTTCTACAACGAAAGCTTACAAAAAGAAAAAAATTAAATAAATGAATTTTTCATTTAAAATTGCACGATTGTTGATTTTCAAAATATTTCACTTTAATACATTCTAATGCGTGCTTCAAAGATGTTAATTTCCTTACTATATATATATATATACAAATTCTTTCATATTTACAACGCATGCGCAAACGTCGTGGACGTCACCATGAGGGTGGCACCGGTCTCGTGTGAAAAGCCGAAACTGTTTGCCAAATCCAGGACAACGTGAACATGACCTGGAATCTCTTCTTTTCTTTTTTTTTACTACTGCAGCAACTTTCTACTCATCTGAGCAGAGAGCGAGTGAGATTGAATAGCTTGAGCCTCCATTAATTATATAAATATATAAATATTTGGTACCCCCCCGAGATGAATACCAAATACTTATATTCCGAGTCAACTTTTGCCATATGCGGTCATAAAATAGTGTGCTTCTTTTAAAGCAAAGAATATTACGGCGCAAAACGAACACAAAATAATAGAACAAGAATTGGTGAGAGTAAAATACATTATACTAACTTTAGGTAGAGAAAATAAAATCCTGACTGTTGGACACCACGAATTCAACACACAAAATATGAACAGTATTACGAGTGGTTCTCCAAAAAGAGGATGGAGAACGAATTAAATTAACACCCCCACACACACACATATATCTATCTTTCTCTCTATATATATGTGTGTAAAAGAGTAAGGCTACCAACATTTGTAAAATGTTTTTTTCAATATTTATTTATTATTTTATCATTTTATAGTTTTATAATTATAATTTTATATAACGCGTTTCAAGCGGTGGTCCGGTTTCTTCAAATGGGTTTACATATCTGATGAAAGCGGACCACCGCTTGAAACGCGTTATATACAATTATAAAATGATAAAATAACAAAATAATAAATAAATGTTGAAAAAAACATTTGACAAATGTTGGTGGCCTTACTCCTTTACATATATACTTTTATCTCGTTGGAGCTGCACTAATACCGCACTACCCTCTTATATATATATATATATATATATATATATATATATATATATATATATATATATATATATATATATATATGAGAGAGAGAGAGAGAAGGGGGTTGTGTAGCATCCGTGCAGTTCCAACGAGAGAAAAAAGTATATTTAAAGAATTGTGCTTACCAACGCTAGTAAAAACACTTTTTCAATAATTATTCATCATCTTATCATTTTAACATTGTAAGTTTTTTTTAAAGTTTTTAAAAGTTTTTAAAAAAAACTTAAAATGTTAAAATGATAAGATTATAAATAATTATTGAAAAAGCTTTTTTACTAGCGTTGGTAACCACAATTCTTTAAATATGTATATATATATATATATATATATATATATAAGTATAAATTTTTATTTATACAAACATTATTGGTGACATATGTGCATACATGTTTCGGTTGCACTTTTCCCAGAAAGTCAACCTCATCAGACCAAGAATTTTCGAGAAATGGATGGATTTGAAGAATTTTCTCTCCTAAATAAATCTTTTTGGGGTTTGGTTATTTTCTATTTCTTATGAATTAGTATCGGATTACCTATTCCACTTGTGACCTTTTTTGCTCGTAGTTGTCCTTTTTATTACTTTATATGGCGTCTCCTTTTCTTATCCTTATTTTATTGCCCACTACTTTCTGGGTTTCTTTAAACTCTTTAACCTACCAAGTTTTACAAACTCACTTCAGTACACATCTAAACATGGACACACACACAGATCCACTATCAATCAAGCATATATTCAAAATACATACGTGCTTATAAATATATTCTAGATGTATATTCAATACAAAAATCCATACGTCTACACAAACACATATATATACAGCTATATGTACCTACACACGCATATCTATATACACACACATGTATATATACATAAATACACATACATATATATACACACGCACACACACATATACATGCACATATATACATACATACACACACACACATATATATATATATACATATTCACATACATATACATACATAAATCGTACATGAGCATATTCGTAACATAGATATACACGCATACACACACACACACACACATACACTTTTAGTATAAATAGTTCCTACGGATTTACATTTACAGAAACTAATACAATACATGTACTATATATATATATATATATATATATATATATATATATATATATATATATATATGATAAAGACAGGAATAAAATGTTCCGACGTAATATAAGATGTTTAAAATGTTGTTTTGAACTACTAAGCAAATGATGAATACACACATTTAAACGTAAAAGAACTAACTAGATTTGAACGGCACCTCTTAGGCCGATTCTATAGTTATCATCGCTAATCAGAATATCACTTGCAGCTCGCGACTACAAGGTAGTTATTTAACCTTAAATTAAAAGAATAAAAAAGGGATATAACCAAATAAAAGTTTTACAAGCAACCCAAGATATGAGTTGAAACAAAAAAAACATACGTGATAAAGTTAGTTATTCTAACTTTCAGTCGAATGAATGATTGCTCGATATGTTTATTCAATCCAGAAAAACAAGCGAGTGTTTTGTACTTTTACATAGAATTGGCATTTGTTTAAAATAACTGAACCTTAAATTAAAACAACAAAACGTGGAATAAGTAACCGACAAATCCTGGAAGACGTTCTTAGACGAATGCAATTCATCTTATAAGGACGAGTGACCTGTAAGATTTCGTCCTCGGAAAACAACTATATGCTTGACTTAATTTAAAAGAAATCATCTTGTGACGTCAATCAGATAAATAATCTAAACAATTAAACGAGTGACGTCAACCAAGTGTCTTTTCACAATGCAAGATAAGAAATGATGACCAATGTGGGTTTGTCAAACTAAGACCACCCAAAAAATAATAACCTTATTAGGTCTTGTTAGAATTTTAAAACTGAGTAAATATTATTGAACTAGCAGACTCTACGGAAATTCTAGGGTTGCTTTTTCATCTATCTGTATACCTTTCCGTTAATCTATATAATAATATGTTAAATCATTTAATGTTCGTACGTACGTTATCACCTTTAACACACATTTAAAATTTATATAATAATACGCCAAGGCATTTCATGTTCGTACGTACGTTATCACCTTTCACACACATTTAAAATCTATATAATAATACGCTAAGGCATTTCATGTTCGTACGTACGTTATCACTTTTCACACACATTTAAAATCTATATAACAATACGCTAAGGCATTTCATGTTCGTACGTACGTTATCACCTTTCACACACATTTTAAATCTATATAATAATACGTTAAAGCAATTCATGTTCGTACGTACGTTATCACCTTTCACACACATTTAAAATCTATATAATAATACGTTAAGGCGTTTAATGTTCGTACGTACGTTATCACCTTTCACAACCATCTAAAAACTCTATAATAATACGCTAAGGTATTTCATGTTCCTACGTACGTTATCACCTTTCACACACATTTAAAATCTATATAATAATACGCTAAGGCATTTCATGTTCGTACGTACGTTATCACCTTTCACACACATCTAAAATCTATATAATAATACGCTAAGGCATTTCATGTTCGTACGTACGTTATCACCTTTCACACACATTTAAAATCTATATAATAATACGCTAAGGCATTTAATGTTCGTACGTACGTTATCACCTTTCACAACCATCTAAAATCTATATAATAATACGCTAAGGCATTTCATGTTCATACGTACGTTATCATCTTTCACACACATTTAAAATCTATATAATAATAATACGTTAAAGCATTTCATGTTCGTACGTACGTTATCACCTTTCACACACATTTAAAATCTATATAATAATATGCTAAGGCATTTCATGTTCATACGTACGTTATCATCTTTCACACACATTTAAAATCTATATAATAATAATACGTTAAAGCATTTCATGTTCGTACGTACGTTATCACCTTTCACACACATTTAAAATCTATATAATAATACGCTAAGGCATTTAATGTTCGTACGTACGTTATCACCTTTCACACACATTAAAAATGAGATCGTCCGATGAGAAAAGATGGTGATTTGTGGTTAATCTGATGTCGCTAATGGAAAAAATTCCAACCTTACCCATTTTTAAATAAAATGTTCTTAAATTAAAATTATGTTCTGCCGTCAACTAAAAAAGTACTATTTTAAATAAATGCATTTCAAAAATTTACATTTTTTTTAATGATTTGAAGAATATTCAAAATATGTTTTTTTAACATAATTCACCTCAAACAAGGCAGGCCGCCACTGTAAACGTAAAGGGCTTCTGTGAGTCAGAGTGTAGGTTTAGTGTGTCATCCTAAGTTGGTAGCTGTGTAGCAAGATGTCTGTTTACATTAGTTTTAAACCTCTTCATGTTGGTACAGAAACAGAGAGAAGGGATGGATTTCCAGAGGCCGACAGAGCTGGCATTTATTATTTTCATGGTAAAAATACAGGGAATATTTATTCTTTTAAAAATAATTAAATTGCTATAATTTTAAATAAATAAATAAATGTTTGCTTTATTTATTTAAAGAATATTTATCTGACAATGACAATTATTTTGACGCAATAAAAAGTTACATTTTTCTCTTAATCGTATCGACAGGCATTTAATATTTTTAAAAGAATATCATTATTAACAGTAAATCATACGAATTGATGAAAAACACCCTATTTGATCAATTTACGTCATTTTTTATATCATATATATGCTTTTCATCACGTGGTCGTACATCATAAAGATGTTTCTTTATCTTTTTTTTATGTCGGTCCAATTTTAACCTTGCACCTAAAAAAGTTATTTTCGGCATCCTCATGAATTCTGCGTAACGTCGGGTAGGCACAACTAGTATTTAATAATATTGAAAAAAATAATGAATAAATGATATTATTTTTGAATGCGAAAACAGTTCTATCTCTTTTTTATTAAAAACATAACGTTAACATTATTTATTTATTTAAAAAAAATTAATATTTTAGTTTCAGATTATAAAAATATGTTAAACATTTTAATATCCATATCTAAATTAAAAAACACATTTGCATGTTAAGAAATTGAATAAATTATGCTATATATTTAAATAATCCAAATCGTAATATATAAAAAAAATATTAAAGGGCAGACAAATAATATTTGTGTTATTTATCTCCGGATAAAAATGAATTAAGTAACACATTTTAAAATTATCATGTGATTATTGATCAACCTTTTGAATTTTTAGGTATGTGTTCAGTTGAAAATTTAATGTAAAATTCTCCCTCATTTCTCGGGTACTTTTTAAGCGCTTTAAAAATATTTGTTAATTTAATCTTTTTGAAAAACATTCTTCGGATTACTATATCGAGTTAACACTTGCTCTTGCGATTCTTTTTTTCAGGGAAATCGCTTCAGACAAGGCATGAAGTCACTCGATGTAAGAAGCTAAAAAATACTACTTCAAGGTCAAAGGCTAGCCAACGATAAGTGTCAGATGAATCGATTCCGACCCAGAAAACAGCAATTCTCCCCCCTTTGCCATAAACATCGCTCATGGAATGTGAGAACTAAAGGACAAAATAAGGGAAGCGAGAGTTACGAGGCTGGCGAAAGTAAAGCTACGGTCGACCTTCTACTCTTTTTAATTGGAGGAGTAAAAAGAGAAAGAGAAGAGAGAGAGAGAGGGAAAGAGAGAGAATGAGAGAGAGAGAGATGGAGGAGAAACAAAGAGGAGAGACAGTGAAGAAAGACGAAAGAGGGACAGAATAGAGGAAGGAAACAAGAGAAGAGAGGGGGTAACAGGAGGAGAGAGGAGGGAAAAGGAAAGAAGATAAAGGGAGAGAAAAAGAGAAAGAAGAGAGAGCGAGAGGAAAGTGGAGAGGTCTTGCGATCAAAGAAATAGGATCACGATTTAAGTATACTTTTTGTCTTTTTAATAAATATCAAATACCAGTCTATTCCTTTGCAGTAGCGTGTGTGCTCTGTTTTTTTTCTTAACTAACGTTTTTTTTTTCTACAATAAAAGCATTTTTTTACAATCAAAATGTATTCGCATTATTATCATATTTGATTTTTTTACTTACAGATTTTCAGCAAATTAAAGTTTTCATGATGCTTTGATTCTTTTGTTTCATAATTGCCGGTTGTTTTAAATTATTATTTCCCCCTTCTTTGGATTTTCAGTAACCAGTTCATATGTTTATTGTTCAGACAATCCTGGTCACGGCACCAACTCGATATATCTATGTTGTATAGCATCGTGATCGTTTAGTGGCTCTGTTTTGCAACTCTCTTTCTTCAGTGTAACTTTTCTTACAGCGATGATGATGATAGCTATATCGCCTAGAACCTGTTGGCGGTGACAGGAAACGTATCGAAGTAATGCTAATTTTAATAATTAAACATAGACACATAATTAAAACAACTTGTTAATTTACTTTATCTTAGTCGTTGTCATAATACACTGGGAGTTGGAAGAGAGACAACCTCAGTTTTCTTTAATTATTCATTTTTAGAACTCATTTTATGCCTTAGGTTCGACTCGCTCCTAATTGATTTCTAACTCCAACATCTCAGGGATTATGTCCCTTCTCAGGTGATTCTAACTTCTGATTTCACCGCATGTTACATGTTTGCCAAACCTGATCTTCCTAGCAACATGCTACCTTTGTCCTTGAATGGCTTAAAGCCAGTAAATATACAACAAAAAAAAACACGTCATTAATACAACAAAACAACAAAAACAGTGTATATTATCAAAGCTGCAATCCCTGTCCCATCGCCGCAATGTAGCATCCTTGTGCTTGTTTTACAAATACTTCAATGGATTATGGGTGCTTGTTGCTTAAAAGTCCGAAAAAAAAGATTTCTTTGTCTTTTAATGTTTAAGAGGTAAATAAGGGGCAGTAACTCTTAATTGTAATTTTGAGCCAGACTTTATCGTTAATTTCTATCAAGCCTGATATTCTCTTCAATTGGAATCATGGATTTGAAATTGTTCCAGTTTGAAGACGTACTATATTTTACTTCAGAAAAAGCAAAACAGATAGATTTTTTGCAAGCGCATGGACTTATTTCTGGAGAAGAGACCTGCAATTGTGGGCATAACATGCGACTTGTGCCATCACGAGTGAAAACGGATGGCTTCCATTGGCGTTGTACGAGCGGATACTGTGCAAGTAAAATGTCTATTAGACGTAACAGTGTATTTGATAAATCGAAATTACCGATTCGCAAAATATTGAAATTTATTTATTTATGGGCGAAAGGCAAAGCTGACTTTGAATACGTAAAAGCTGAGTGTTCAATTACGAGTAACAAAGCTATCGTAAAATGGAGGTTGAGGATGCGGGAATTCTGTATTGACTATTTTTTACGTCATCCACAAATTCTAGGAGGTAACGGACGTACCGTGGAAATAGACGAAAGTCTATTTTCACGAAGGAAAGGCCACACCGGTCGTGTTACGAGGCGGTTGTGGGTATTTGGTGGCTATGAGAAAGCCACAAAATCCGGTTTTCTGGTCACTGTGCCTTCAAGGGATGCGGCTACATTGATCCCCATAATCAAGCAATATATCAGACCGGGAACGACGATTGTGTCTGATTGTTGGCGAGCATACAATCGCCTTGGTGCCGAAGGATTTCATCATTTGCGTGTGAATCACAAGTACAATTGTGTTGACCCACAAACCGGGGCGACCACCAACCACGTTGAACGTATGTGGTGTGAAGCAAAAAAAAGAAATACAATTGAATGTGGCACCCACACGCATGGTGGATTCCTACCTCGCAGAATTCATGTGGCGGCAGAAATTCAAACCTGTAAATGCTTTTGCCCAAATTTGCAAACAAATTGCTGAATTTCATTCAGTATAAAACCCAGTAAAAAACCCAAGTATAAACAAAATAAATGCGTAAATTTTCAATAAAATCTTAAATTTTCCATTTATGTATACTTTGTTGTTCATTTATTACTAATTAATTTTCAAAATCTTAAATTTTCCATTTACGTATACTTTGTTGTTCATTTATTACTAATTAATTTTCAAAATCTTAAATTTTCCATTTACGTATACTTTGTTGTTCATTTATTACTAATTAATTTTCAGTAAATTGAATGTGGCACCCACACGCATGGTGGATTCCTACCTTGCAGAATTCATGTGGTGGCAGAAATTCAAACCTGTAAATGCTTTATCCCAAATTTGCAAACAAATTGCTGAATATCATTCAGTATAAAACCCAGTATAAAACCCAAGTATAAACACAATAAATGCGTAAATTTTCCAGTAAATTACGTTACATGTAATAACAACAGTTGATAAGAGTTACTGCCCCTTATTTACCTCTTAAACATTAAAAGACAAAGAAATCTTTTTTTCGGACTTTTAAGCAACAAGCACCGGATTATGCTCCGATGAATTGGCTGCTCTGGTGCCCCTCGTCGTAAGTTCACTAGACCAACTCGACAATCGACTAAATCCCATCCATTCACTGTGGTGGTCTCCAGATCCCGGAGAGATTTCTTCTCAAATAGCTCCTTTCCTCGTGCTGCTGGCCTCTGAAACTCCCTCCCTGCCCCCTGTTTCCCCGACGGTACTGACATACAGAAATTTAAAACTAATGTAAACAGACATCTCGCTGCGCAGATCCCAATTTAGGTTGACCCCCCTCAACCTTCTCCCATTTCTTACTTCTCAGTAGCCCCTTACGTCTACAGTGGCGGCCTGCTTTGTATGGGGTGAAGTATGTTAAATAATACAATACAATTATTTAAACAAATATTTATTTTCAATGAAAGGTTCGATTATTTTTATTTTATGATTTTTAGTTAGCCGCGTTGATTAAATATAATATGAATATTTTGCAATTTTAATTAGAATGAAAAATAGTTTACTCATCTAACCAATTACAATTACGAAGCCATAATTTTTGTTGTTTTTTAGTCAATTCTGATCCAAGAAATAAAAAATAAAATCCACATCCCAAATTTAGGACCGTGCCAATTATGGAATGTGTCATGTTATTGAAAAAAAATCACGTCGTATCTACGTGCGTTTATCATAAGACGACAATAAAAAAAAAGACAGTTGGATATTTATCACAGAATCTTGGTGGACAAGTCAGACATAGTCTGAAATTTATTTGTACCAAGTATAGTTTAAATGTAGAGGGGATTGTTAATTTTATTTAAAAATCTATGGGCCGTATTCCTGGGCGGGTGTCACCGTGTGTTTCATTTGTCATAATTATATATCTATATAATAACGGTAATTTATGTTAATACATACGTTATCACCAATCACTCCTTTTTAAAAAGATGAAATCGTCTGATTGTCAAAGATGAAATACAAAAAATAACTGAGAAATAGCTAATGTTGCTATTTGCCAAAAAGTAAAATTGTACTCATTTCAAAATGAATTGTTCTAAAATCGAATAAACCGTCATAAATCGAATTCTATCGTTCCATCGACTTAAACAGTTTTACAATATAATCTTTGGATTCTTTTTATTTTAACACATCTAATTGTTACAATTTGAAATTAGTAAATTATTTATTTTAAAACTATCATTTATACAGTGTTTATGCTGAAACTAAGATCGTACACCGTTAATTATACCGTATAACATGTTGCACCTCTTAATTATATTCACAGTTAACATGTAAAATGTCTTAATATTTATATGATAATACGCTAAGGCAATTTCGTGTTCGCACGTACGTCATCACCTTTCACACCCATTTGAAAAAGATGAGATAATCCGATCGCCAAAGATGAAATACAAAAGGTAGCTGAGAATTAGCTATTGTCGCTGCTTGCAAACAAGTAAAATTTTACCAATTTCAAAATGAATTGTTCTAAAATCGATTAAACCGTCATAAATAGAATTCTGTCATCCTCTCGACTTCACTAGTTGTACAACATATTCTTAGCATTCGTTTTATTTTAATACATCTAATTTTTACAATTTTAAATTAGTACATTCACGAAAATGAAATTAGTTTTATTTATTCAAAGGATAATAACAATTATTTTAAAGGTTAGAAGAAATATATTATTTGTTTTAAAATGATTTAAATTGTAAAAATATATGGACAAATTGAAAGGTGGACATGTACGCTTTATTTATTTTAAATGTATTGAATGTTTTAGTAGAGATGAAACGGTAGGCAATCAACGGTAGAATTTCGATTGAATAACCCTGCTAGTATCCTTATAATTTAATGATTACGTTTTATTAAGGTTTAATCTGGAGAAAATGTTAATGTCTCATTGATACCCTTTGCTAAGTTGATGTGATATATCGGGCAAATATATTTATTTAAACAGATAAATATTGTGATGAATCGTGTTCACTGTTTATCCTCAATTTGTATAATATTGGTGCTATTCTTAATATAATACGTGGACAATACCGGATTGCCAAGCTTGTAAATAATTATGCTTGTATGTGTGACTAAAATTCAAAAATTTAAACCAAGAAAACGCATCCTCCACTCTATAAAAAACCCCAATGTGTATGTATTTGTATATAAACAAATATATGTAATTCCATACCGCTACATAAAAGTTAGCGAGTAAAACACGTGTCTTTTTCTTATAAACGAATTCAAGTGGTGAAGAGGGGCAAGATACCAAATAGCAAATCAAAGAACCACGTAAGTAATTTCCCGCCGGATGAAATGATTCGGAAAGAAATCGCTCACTTAATAATCAAAAGTCAATGCTCGATATTCTGCTCTGGGTCATCAGAAATGATAATAGTAATTTTTATCTGAAAAATTAAATTACTGACGTAATTCTAAGAACTAAATAAATAGCGAGTGTGAACACTGACGAAGCATATTTTTCTGTCATTTTTGAAGAAAAAAAAAAAAAAAAAAAAAAAAAAAAAAAAATATATATATATATATATATATATATATATATATAATACATTTTCATGTGTGCCTCAAAGATGTTGTCAATTTCCTTATTCAAAAAGCGCCAATCTGCGCATAGCATCGACCGGATTATAGAGCTTGACGTTTCAGAAAACAACTTTAAGACAGTCTCACCTGACAAAGTCGTTCTACAACGAAAGCTTGCAAAACAAACAAAAAATGAAATAAATGTATTTTCATTTAAATTACACGATGTGTTGATTTTTAAAATATTTCACTTATATATATATATATATATATATATATATATATATAATTAATTATAAATATTTGTTTATCTCTCGCTTTCTCTCTCTATCTCTCTCTATCTCTCTCTCTTATATATATATATATATATATATATATATATATATATATATATATATATATATATATATTAACTCAGCATCTTGGTTACCAAATTTTGTTGGAAACAATGTATCCGTAAAGTTTATATGTAGAAAGGTATTTTCAAATTAATAATATGTACTAATAACGTAAGAGATACACCAAATAATACGGTGACCACATGTGAACATCTAAAAAGTTGCGGTAGACAAGAAAATATTTTCACGGTTTTAATCCTGAACTCGTCTCCATAGCTGATTATATTTTGAATATCTATTTTGAATGCCGGCCTTGGAACTTCCTCTCTGCTCCTTGTTTCCCCGACTCTACCGACATGCAGAAATGTAAAACTAATATAAACAGACATCTCGCCGCACAGCTCCCAACTTAGGATAACCCCCAAAACTTACACTCTAATTCCCAGTAGCCCCTTACGTCTACAGTGGCGGCCTGCCTTGTTTGGGGTGAACTATGTTAAAAAATTTAAAAAAATACCTTTTACTACTGCATTTATCCCATATGACAGGGTCCGCACTGGATTTCTCTATCCAGATTTGTTTCATCGCGACAATTATATCCTGATCGATTAGTCGCGCAATCTGTCACTAGATCTCCGAAGATATTTACATACAGCATATAGGATTCACAAATTGTCACCCATTTAATACTGACCAGGTTCAAAGTCGCTTACCTTCAGTAATATTACGGGAAACCGGTGTGTAAACGTGATTATAGCTTTATTAGCTCTTCCAACAGGATTAGCATGTAAATGACAACAATAAGTTTGATCGGATGTGAACCATGCATAGATAAATACCACGACGATATTCATTCGGCCATTTACGCCCCCCCCCACATAGAGCATTAGTATATTTACATATATAGATAAAAGATTGGCATTTAATTAATTAAGATATAATGAAGTTCAACAATTTATAAACCTATCAAATATAGCTTTTCGATGCATTTTTAACTTCTTCGAATCAGGTTTAGATATAAATTGAACGAGAAATATAATTTGAATCGACGTGGTTGCTTAACGTAGCGGACAAATCTTCGTCTCGCAACAAACATTGCCTCGCGTGTCTTCCCATAATACGTGACGTTTAATGTTGATTGTAATAGCAGGGAATATCGTTGCGTCTCGTCTCTCGCGTATTATCAAGTATGTGTAGAAGTCATCTGTCTCTCTCTTTCTCTTTCCTTGTAGCAGAAGTTGTAATCTTTCTTTTGTAAAGTAACAACACCCATTATAACTTATGTTTCAATATTTTTGTGTAGTTTTATTATACAGTATTAGAATTGTACGGTATTAATACACAGTATTTGTCTTCCCTCACTCGTTCTCGGATATTGGAGAGGAAAAGACACCTCAGAAAATGCACTTGATCCGTTTCGCAGACAAACTCCAAGAGGCTTGACTTCTGTTTTGCCACGGACTTCCTTTGTACGTCTCTACAAGAAAGCGACTATCGCTGTTTGCTATCCCACGTTTCTAATTATTTTGCAGATATCATGGAGATTACAGAGCACACTAATTGATTTTACTGTTGGTTGTTTTTATGGAATCTTATAATACCTGCGTAATAAATTTATTTAAATAAATCAATAGTAAATAAATGCAATTGCAAATAATTCATCTTTAATTTACCACATTTCTGAAACGGTGAAAATTGTTTATATTTAATCTTCTCGGCTTTGTAACGTTAACAATCATATACTTTTGTATGTATTACTGGTATTATTGTCTATTATAATAGGCGGGCAACGCCGAGTGCCCCGGCTATTAAACATTCATGCTTTACCCCGACGTTTGCGTGAGAATCTATGTGTAGTGTGTGTAGAGGAGATTAGCTTATAATGGAAGTAGGGAAAAAAGAAAAATATCTCGTCCGAGTGAATGACGATCTCGAGTTTCACCCTTTGTCGATAAAAACGGACATTGAACTGAGTGGGAAATTACTGATTTGCACATTTCAAACGGGTCTTCTCCGTCTCCGCCATTTTTGTTTATAAGGCTAACAGTAGAGATGAATTGCATTATCCGTTTTTATTTGAATACAAAGAAACCGTTCCAACCATCGATTGTCATGGCAAATAACACCCTACATGAGAGTTCATCATTCAAACTCCTCGGCCTAACCTTCACAGGTAACATGAATTGGAACAAAATACATTGAAGACATTGCCAAGGCTGCCGCAAAGAAGGTTGGCTCCCTCGACCGTGCTAGTAAACTCCTCACACCTGACATTATCCTGTATCTCTACAAAGCTACCATCCGCCCATGCATGGAGTATTGTTGCCACATCTGGGCTGGTGCATCATCTACTAGTCGCTCTCTCCTTGACAAGGTCCAAAAAAGAGTCGCCAACCTAATAGGTCCCTCACTGTCAACCAAGCTCCAGTCCCTGTCCCATCGCCGCAATGTTGCATCCTTGTGCTTGTATGACAAATACTTCAATCGATTGTACTCCGATGAATTGGCTGCTCTGGTGCCCTCTCGACGTAAGTTCACTAGACCAACTCGACAATCAACTAAATCCCACCCATTCACTGTGGAGGTCCCCAGATGCCGGAGAGCCTTCTACTCAAATAGCTTCTTTCTTTGTGGTGTTGGCCTCTGGAACTCCCTCTCTGTCCCCCGTTTCCCCGACGGTACTGACATGCAGAAATTTAAAACTAATGTGAACAGACATGTCGCCGCGCAGATCCCAATCTAGGTTGACCCCCCAACCTTCTACCCTCTTCTTTCTTCTCAGTAGCCCCTTACGTATACAGTGGCGGCCTGCTTCGTCTGGGTGAACTATGTTTAAAAAAAACAAAACCAAAAAACACGGATGCCAAATATATGTCATGTATCTTTTTCCTGTTAATGCTGTTTCTCTATCTATCTACGAAGCAACCATGAGATTTTATTTGCAAGGTATTTGTTTCGATGCTTTTCTAACTGTTTGCGTTAATAAAACTATTAAGATCCCTTAATTTAGCAAACGGGGTTGGAAATAAACAAATGAAACTACAAAAAGAGAGAAATGAAAAGCTTAGAGAAACCTGGCCTAGAAAGAGGGACCACCTGTGACGGGTGTCGCGTTACCACTTGACTAACGAGCCTAACAGTCGGCATCTCTTTGTTTATTCTCAGCCTGTGGCCTAAATTAACCGTTTGTTGAAGGTAGCACCCACAGAAACAGAGTGTAAATAAAAACCAGCGATAAATACTATCTACATCTATATTTCTATCCATACGTATATCTACATGTGCACATATATATCCATACAATATGTCTATCTATATTTATATCTATTCATATCTATCCCTCATTTTATAATAAAAACCAATATGCATGTATTTGTATATATAAAAGTATATGGACTTCTATTCCATCACGCAACAGTTAGGGAGAGTAAACACGTGCCCTTTTCTAGCCCCCGGACAAAACCATTTCAAGTGGCGAAATGAAAGCAAATATCACGCCAGACAACTTGCTGAGAGTTACCTTAAAATTTATTCGGAAAGAAATCTCTGTTCTTAAAAGACTACGGTAATCAAGATGCAATCAAACATTTCAAAGCTATATCTCGTGTCATTTCAAAGCTGTCACTGTTAAATTTAACTTAAATCGCGCATGGTCGCTGGTAGGTAGGCTTGTTATATCAAGCGAAATTATTAGATAAAAAAGTCAAGATGAAGAAGAAAAAAAATATTGTTTTGATTTTTTATTTTGATTTTAATAAAAAAATATCTGCATCTAAAACATGGTTTTTTAAAGGTATTTTGCCTCTTTCTCTAAGTTTTTATATATATATATATATATATATATATATATATATATATATATATATATATATATATATATGTAGCTCTCGGCAGTAAATTAAGTAAACAATATTTTCCCGGAATGTAAAAAGACGTCCCAGACGTTGGATAATTAATTTTTATAAAGAATAATTTTAAAAATAGAAACTAAATTTTTAGAAACAGTATTATGGATAAATATTTTATATCTACTATTTAAGGAGTTTTTTCTTAAAGTGGAATTTATTCGGGATTATTGATCATTTGCCTCGTTGTGTGTTTATCTCGAAAGAGAACAAGTTAGCCCTGGAATAAATGTGGAATGCCCATACTATCAGTGGCTTGGAATGGTAACTTGTTAACTGTGTTTTGACTGTTTTGTTTGGGGGGGGGATGCTTTTCATAGTTGTGCCGCCCGACGAGAAGGTTTATTCTCGCACATTGTTCCTGTTTCTTTTAAATGCATTTGGGACTAATTCTTTGCTGGTTTGCTTAGTAGCAACAAAACTGCGAAAATCTTACGAGCTACTTTTCTATGACATTTTCTATTTTTTCTTTTTATCTTTTAATTTTTCTTCTCTTCTTAAGTGACATCAATTAAGGCAACCCCACATTGTTTATTGTCAGTTGTTGAAACTCTTATTCCAGGTACTTAATTTTCCCTGATGATCTGCCAAGCAAGGACCTGCTTGGTAGTGAAACACGTGTAGGAAAAATTCTTTAATTTGAATATATATGATAAATAAATAATCTTTGAAAAAGAAGTATTTTGTGATGATGATTGATCTCTTGAACGGAATGCTTTGGTAAGCCTTCAAAAAATCACATGTAAATGCTCTGTACTCTGTAATCGAGTAGCATCGAGCTTATTTTTATTGGCCTAATCCCGGTCTTCACTGAATAAACTATCGTCTAAGTGAAATCTTTTTCTCTCTCTCTCTCTCTCTCTATATATATATATATATATATATATATATATATATATATACATATATATATATATATATATATATACTCGCGTAATGAAAAACTACGTGTTATAAATGATAGTGAAGAAAGATATTTTATCATATATTGTGTGCAATTAATAACCGCTAGCCTTTGTTAATGTTAGCCTATAAGAATATTTCATATCCAATGAGATAAACAGAAACATTCAAATATGTATTTACACTTTCAGAACGACGAGAAAACAGCGTGTTTTCTTGCATATTCCAAAATATTAAATGAGCACCACTTATAAAACGATAATATTGACAGTATAATAATTACTTATGTAATAGATCCAGTAAATATTAAGTACGACTGTATTATCTAAATCAATAGCCTTTGTTTAAGTACATAGTGTGTAGGTACACTTTAGATTGTAGTTACGGCAATAATCAAGATACAATCAAACATTTCAAAGCTATATCTCGTGTCATGCACAGCGACACTGTACAATGTTGGGTGAATCGATGGGGATAACATATTTGATCGATCAAGATCGAACATGCATTTTAGATAATTGTTATTTAGTGTGAATTAAAATTGGGAGGAAAGTTAAATACTCGCATGCATTTTAAGCAGAATTGGGAATAGATAAAGTTACCAGCATTGCGGATACTTTATGAGCTGTAAATAAAGCTGTAATCACTGGTCGAATAGCATTGTTTCAGTTGAATTTTTGTGAAAACAAAACTTGGTTTGATTAATGATGATGAGTGACCTATTAGGTCAGAGAACTGTTGTGTAGGGTGTAAAACAGAAAACAAATAAGAAGAGAAGTGTAAAACTAAGGGAATAAAGAGGCAAATAAATGAAACGGAAATGCTATCTTATCAAGATGGATAAAAACGGTTATTTTGGAGAGAAAGCGAAATGAAAATAGAAGGAAATATGGTTAATTTTACCGGTGACTGTAAGAAGGAATGATTGAATACCAAAGTGTTTCCCAGCAATTTGACAAAAAAAGAAGCAGAATAACCGATCCACCGAGCCGACCCAGGTAAATGGTAAATTTCTACAAAAATAATTGTTTTTCATGGAATTAGGAATTGAAGTAAGATAATTTGTACTGCTTCACGCTCAGTCTTGGCACTAAAGGTTTTTGTACTAAGACCTTGTTCCTTCTACCCTTTATTCAGAATAAATAAAATCCTAGTGTCATGTGTAGAACAATTTCTCTTTCTCTCATGAAGAGTTAATCTAATCGTATATAAATTCATATATGTTGTAGATGAATAAATATTTTGATACATTTAGATAAAAAAAGACTCCATGTGTTTTTTAAGAGCTTTTATACAGACAGCAGCGACAAATCTCTCGTATTTCCAGACAATTATTAATTACTGCGGTACCGCTTAAGAACTTTTTTGTGGAGATCCATAACGTCTTTCGAGATTGGAGCTAATTCCTAGATGAAGTATGATGATTCTATATCCGTGTAAGCTGGGTCGAGGATTGACTACGTCTCATCTTATAATTGTCTCCAGCGAGTACGACGACACACGAGCTATAATTGGAACACCCATGACCAGGATACGTACGACGCCTTCGCCTGTGTTTAATTGGCATCGTGACCTACATTGGGGATCAACGTCACGGTTTTACCAGATTGGGCATAAGTATTAAACAAATTAAAAGTATTACATAATCATGGCTGTAAGTTTGAATGGAAAAGTTTGAGTGACACCTAGGGGTCAGAGGTGACCCCGGAAATAATAGTTTACGAAATCACGTGATTTCGGGCAAAAATATCTCTTTTCGGCTGACAATTTATTCAGGCGGATGCAAAACGTGGTCGTTCCCTGTGCACCTCCAGTGAGGATGGACGGTTGCGCACAATATAGCTAGGTGTAACATAACAAGCTATCTGTTTATCAATCTGTTTGTCATTCTCTGTCACGGGCGAAAGTAATCCATCTCTCTGGTTTTTCTCTGTGACTGTTCATTTCTGACTAATAAACCTTCTTATGAACTAACATCAGCGTCCGAGTGATTTTGTCTACAGACGATCAAGAAGCTGGGTTCACAATGACGAATACGACAACCGGTGTATACAATGGTTTATACAGTCACAGACAACCAGAATTTGTATGAAAGTGTATAAGATATAAACGGAATGTTTTTCTCTGAAGAAACAAATGTAAAATATATGAAAGGTGTAAGAATAATTTTTTTTTTAAATCACAGTAAAAAAATGAACGCAATTTTTGGGACTAATAACCTGGAATCTGTGCCGGTATTCCCAGCTGTGGCAGGCAAACTTTTATGAGGAATTATCGGCAATAGATTTGTGAACTTTTGAATAAACTCTCACTTCAAACATTGATCAAACAATAAAGTCCATTAGATTTAGGCTTGTAGCATTCCAAGTTATCGGTCGCCCATCATGCGCAAATGTCCTCAGTTCATTTGCAGCCAAGATGATTCATAGGTGAATCGAGAATATGGTGAATGTAAAGGTTAGCGTTACTTTTGCAATTTTGTTTAACAAAAATGAGAAAGAACTTCCAAGAAAATGAAATGGCTGCCCAAACCATAACCGAAACAGCGTGACAAACCTTTCTTTAATTCAAAGTATTGGTCTTTGAAGACTGAAAGAAGACATCCCTAAATAATTGTGAATAAGTCATAGTTTTTTGGGTTTTTTTGCATTCATTTTCCGTTTTTTGGGATGGAGATTTCTGGATTCCGCTTAACCCGTCTCTTTATCGCCGGCTTTGCTATATTACAATCGAAGTATTCTCCTCCAATGTACTCCGAGAAGTTCCCCTGTTCTTTAAAGAGTTACACATTGTTTTGAACAGGATCTTTGCAATATTCTACTTGGATGTTCTGGCTCGCTGCATCTTAATTATTGTTTTGAAGTCAACTGCAAATCTAATAATATAGAGAAATAATTCAAAAAATATAATTTCTAAATATAACTTAGGTAATGTGCAAATAACAAGCGTTATTGCTTTCAAATGTATGCATCACTCTCTAGAATGACCATCCGTTCTTTAGGTACACAATTGGTCTTAAAACGTCGTCCATTACGAGAATATAGGCTATATATTGCATGATATATATATATATATATATATATATATATATATATATATATGTGTGTGTGTGTGTGTGTGTGTGTGTGCGTGTGTGTATGAAACAAACAAATCTAATACAGGAAAAATTCATCAAAAAACGAGAAGTTTTATCGGTTTCGTTTGGATCAACAAACGTCTTCAGAAACGAAACCGGTAAAATCTCTCGTTATTTTATTATTTTTCCTGCATTTAATTTGATATTTTCTTTTGTCATTTTCACACATCCTGTATTCACGGCATTTCATGTTTATGATATATCGTGCATTTTATACTGATTGCCTGGGTAAACCTCCCACCGTACACACGCAAACCCCAAACACCGATGAAGACTGAAGGATCAGTCGAAAATTTTGTTCTCCATACCATCAACAAGAAAAAACTATTTTTCTTTACAGAACAATTTATATTCCTACACGTCACAAAATAAATAAATAGAAAAATAAATAATAAAAAGTTATAACACAATATAAACTTTTTTTCACATTATTATTTTTTTTATATACATACTTACATATATATATATGTGTGTGTGTGTAGTAGTAGTAGTAGTAGTAGTAGTAGCAAGAGTAGTCGTAGCATGAAAATGTAGCCATTGTAAGTAAACTAAAATCTAGCCATTGGATGTAAACTACAGAAAAGTTTTTATGTTTCATTCTAGTAGTAAATAATGTGAATAAACGTTTTTGTGTGGTTTACTTGTCATACATAATTTCCATATTATCACTCAGCTCTACTTACGTATTGAGCACTGTTGAAGTAACGACTAAAATATATAAACACAATATATTATATTACCATATAACAGTTTATGTGTATGTACATGAAATAGTAAAAAATATTTATGTATATGTCATTTTATAAGATCCATCAATTATCCCTATTACTAAGACTGTTATTATTATGACTTAACTGTTTTACTACTTTATCTTTTTAATAAATATATTATAAAATATTTAGACCGAACATATTTCTATACTTCAAAAAAGTATTATTAATTATTTCTCTTTCTCTTCTAATTTTTAAAACATTTATTTTATATTATTAATTTGATACTAACTTACAAATGAGTAACTTACGCATGTGTTAACAATTTGTTACGAGTTCGGCCTTTTAGTTTAGTAAGTTATTCAACGTTTGTTCGTAATTGTGCACAACCCGTTTTCCCCCAATTTTCTTACTAACCATTTTTTTTCTTAGAATATAATTCCGTTCATTTTAGAATTTCCTATATAGTTTTACCGTAAACTGATCCCCCACATTTTAACCATCACAAATCTTTCCAAAATTTTCCAAACAACCCGGAATCCTCTAGCGGCATTTGTACACAGAAAAAAGAAGAAAAAAATAGTCCGTAACATAGGTGAAAAACTGAGGGAATAAACAACAACATGCATCATAGTCAAAAAGTGGGTGATCAGTTTACGTTAAATATATATAGGAAACTGATCCCCCTCCTAAAAACCAATTAGGTTGTATTTTTTTCTAAAAAACACGGAATTCTCTAGCGACATGATAGGTAATTGTACGCCGAAAAAAAGAATAAAATTTGGTCATTAAAATAGTTGGGAAAAACGGGTTGTATACAATTACGAACACACACCAGTTATTCATATGGGGGTATTATATTATTCTTTTCCTTGTGAATTGGTGATCTCTGAAAAAATATTCCACTTTATGCTAAGGATCTTTTGTAGTTTTGATTTTAATGTTCCACACGCAGGTAGGTAGTTTAGTGAGATTTGAATATATGCTGTTTGGGTGGGTCGAAGGTATTTACGTCAGGGGGGAACCAGAGCAGTAAGTTCATCGGAGCACATTCTATTGAAGTACTTGTAAAACAAGCACAGGATGCAACATTGTGGAGATAAGGCAGGAGTTTGTTCTTAGTGGATAGTGAGGGACTTATCGGATTAGAGACTCTTTTTGACCGTGTCTAAGAGGAATAGACTAGTGGATGGTGCACTAGCCTAGATGTGACAACAATACTCCATGCATGGGCGGATGGTGGCTTTGTTAAGATACAGGATAATGTCAGGTGTGACAAGTTTTCTATTCTGGTAGAGGGAACACACATTCGCTGCAGCAGCCTTGCCAATGACTTCTATGTATGTGTTTCAATTCATGTTACTTGTGAATGTTAGGCCGAGGAGTTTGAATGTTGGACTCCCAGATAGGATATTATTTGCCATGGAAATCGGTGGTTGAAGAGGTTTCTTGTAGTTGTTGAAGGAAAAGAAGCTTTGTCTTTGCAGCATCAAATGTTATCACTCATTTATGACCCCATTCCACTACAGAGTGGAGGTCACTTTCTAAAGATATGTGCGCGTCCGTTTTACCTACATGACGAGAGTAGAGCGTATTATAAAGAATATTGATAGATCATGCACCAAAATGTCATGCGTCATCTACAGCATATCGTGTGATAAAAAACATGCTGTATGGTAACCTCTCACCCATATCTACAGTTGTCAAACGCCGAATTATGGCGCTAACTGCACAAATATCCGAACACGATGAATTTGCTAGAAAAATTCTTCTGTGGTCCCCAGAGATCAAACGGCGAATCATGAGGCATCATATTACGATCAAGACTTCTGGCGAGGAACACTGGCCTCTCGGGATTTGAGCTTTTGACCGTAATGAGGGAGCGAGCGTCGTGGTGCACGGATTCGTGAATGTTTCACCGTCAATCGATAGATGCTTCAAGTTAATTATTTTTATTCTACATTGGTCCGTTTCTCTACATTGAGTTTTCTTATTAGCTTATATTCTCCTTAAATTTCATATCTTGTTTTTACGAATGTATGTGATATTTTCCAGAGCGTACGAATTGATACAATATCTAAGACCCCAGTATATATATATATATATATATATATATATATATATATATATATATATATATATATATATATATATATATATATATATATATATACAGGGTGATTCATAAGTCACTTCACTTAGCTATTTAAAATGATTACCATATGAAGCACAAACATACTATGAACTTTTGGTAATTATTATCTTACTCTCTAATTACTGCTATTTGTTATTTTAAATTTGTTCGTTTATATATTTGTTTCTATATATATTTATTTCATAATCAATCAAATATGCTACAAAGAGTCGTAAATTCCTTGTAAAAAAGAATGGAGCTATGCATGCAGAACGAAGGTGGAAATTTTGAAAATTTACTGTAATTTTAAACACCCATCAATGAATTTGTTGAATAAACTTTCTGTTTTGTATTACCGTATTTGTATATATATATTTTTTCACGTTGAATTACCTGAGGAACAAAATTACCCGCCCCAAGATATTAATGCAATTAAGACGCCCGACCATTAAAACAGACTATTGTGCTATTGCTCTGCAGAATATGATTGTCTTGTTTGGGATAGATCAACGTATACCAAAAACCTAGACACATTATTGAACTACACCTGCCGCTTGATCACTGACTGCCTAAAGTCTACCAACCTGAACAACTTGCATCTCCTCACTGGCATTGCCCCTTCGAATGTGAGACGGAAAGTAACTAGCTGAGTAGAGATCACAAAGACGCTACCTCGTTCATAGACGTGAACCAACGGTCCAACGACTGAAGTCAAGGATAAGCTTCCTCAGCCATGTCGAACCCCTAACAACATCTCGGGAAGACAATATACTACAGCTGTTTATCTGACGGCTAGAGAATGGCCCTCCACTTATTGACATGAGAATCCCTCCTTCTGAGGCCCTCCCTCCCGGTTCAGAGGCACCCTGGCTCTAGTGGAAAACACTCAACCGCCTGAGAACGGGCGATCACATGTTGCTATAAGTAGATGGGGCAACAAAACTGATCCAACGATTGTGAATGTGGAGGGGTGGACCATACGAAGCAACCCTGCCTTGTCTGCTCTCTACTGCCTAACCGGTGCAGCTTGAAAGATCTTGTAAAATACAACAATAATGCAAAGGACTGCGTAAAAAGTGGGAAACCTTCGTGTCAGCACATGCTTCGAAGACACGCAAAGATGATTAACACGCGCGGACACTATGTAAATGAATAAATTAGCAAGTTTTATTTTCCATCTATCCTAACAATATTAACATCAAAACCGGTCATTGTTATTTAATTCTAATGACACAAGTATATTTTGAAATACCGTATATATAGTCATCTCCAGACTCCCTCAAAACAAACGTCGATATTGTTTATTTGCATACTTATTTCTTTTTAAGTTTTCAATAAATTTATATTCAGTAAAATACATTTCTAATTCGTATTGCCAAATTTTCTTCTATACACGTAATCGTTTTATCAATATTATTTTATAATATATTATTATAATTATTAATAAAATTGTATAAAGAGTTTTTTTATAAAAAGTAGCGTTTTAAAAACTTCTTTGAGATTTCATTTTCAAGGGAGATAATTTACTTCTGTCATTAGTAAAACGTCAAATGTCGCTGAGAATATAAAGAACATATACTACACTTTGATTTTAGCCAAAAGGGCAAGGAACACAACAAAATAATGTTTTTGTGACTAGGCATTTGTAAATGAACGAAAAAAAAAACTCGATTTAATCGGAATATCTTTTAATGGGGTGGGTAGTGTAGTATCGGTTCTGTTGTCATAAGACCGTCCTCCTAGGAATTACCTCCTCTGTAAGAGGTCAACATTTTTTTTCTGGAAAATCATAAATAATTGAATTTATTTAAAGTTTTCTTTTACTTGTTAATATAACCTGTTATCCACAATAAATAAATATTTAAAAAAACAAGCATGCTGGCTTTCTTTTATCTTCGTTTGAATTACGCAACTAAAATAGGACTCTGAAAATACTCTTTCTATTTGGAGTTAATTACTATTTTAGTCCCGTAAATTATTTAGAGTTTTATAGGCTTGGGCATTACTCATAAACAATTCATATATTTAAAAAACCTTAAAGCATGTTTTAGTAAAAAGCAAAAAAATAGTGGTTTAATGTTTTTGTTACTCCAAATTTCACTGTACACGTGAAACGCCGAAATAAAAGTTAGGTCATAAAAATATAGTCGCCATCTAAACAAGTTGAGAAATAGACTAGCTAACGAAGAACAATAACTCAAGTTTATAAACATGTCGTTTAACTAGAAAATTATGAAATTAAGTTATCGTTCTTCATTAGCTAGCATTTTTTTGTAAAGTTGGCGACTATATTTTTTCGCACAATTTTCATTTCAGCGTTTGACGTAGATAATGAAACTTGGCATTGTTTTTAATATTATCTAAATGAATAAATGCGAAAGTTTTTTTCCACATATCCTAATTATATTTACATTAAAACGGTTTATGCTTATTTAATACTGTTTAGTAGGGTAGGCAGTATAGTACACGTTCGTTCCTGACGGTACCATCCTCCCAGGATTAACTTATCCTTATTTGTGTGTGGGGCTAGTGTACTATCTATTCTGTTGTCATGATATTATACTTCTAGGAATTAACTCCTACTTTATTGTGTGTGTGGGGAGGGGGATGTTCGTTCGTCATGATGTCATCTTCTTAGTCATTACCTCTTCCCTTGGATTCATTGTATGTAGTCAGTTCATCGTGATATCATCCTCTCCTCAACCGAGCAAAAATATACGCCCGTAGGGAGCATATATTTTCTTGTTATAAATAAAAAAGGAAATATAGCGAAAAAGAACAACGAGTTTGTCAAGGTAATATTTGACAGCAGCGGAAATGAAGAAATAGGCAATTGGAAATAGTGTATGTCTTTATATAATTAACAGCCAAACAATAGAGAACAACAAGCCGCGCGTGTGTGGTCCCCCTCTGTATGTGACTCGATGTGGCGAGTGTAAAATGCAATAAATTTGAGCAATTTGGGGCATTTTTGCCCCCCCTTGTACCCCCTGGGGGCGCGAACCAGAATTTTTCTGAGGTCAATGATGCTCATTTTATATCCAGAACAATTGCCTCTACATTTTGGCCACGTTTCAGAAAAATTGAATGGATGGATCAAACGTTATGGGAGAAAAGGGTCATTTTTTGCCATTTTGGGGGCTTTTGACCCCCTGGGGCGCGAACCAGATTGTGTTCAAGGTCAGCGATACATATTTTCTATTAGGAACAATTGCCTCCACATTTTGGTCAAGTTTCAGAGAAATTGAATTGATGAATGAAAAGTTATGGGGCAACAAATGTCATTTTTTGCCATTTCGGGGCCTTTTGACCCCCTGGGGGGCTAACCAGATTTTTTTTTAAAAATCGGAGAATGTCACTTTCTAACCTGACTAAAGTTACAACTTCATGCAAAATTTCAGAGAAATTCAATGGATGGTTGCGGAGAAAAATCCGGACGGACGGACATGCCTCAAAACATAAGTCCCCCGATTTATAAAATCGGGGGACCAATAAAAAGACGAGAATACCAATAAGCCGGTAGAACGTATCAATAGACGTGATGTCCAAACAAACAAACTACAATGGAATGGAAAAAAAAATAAGAGCAGCCTCTCTTCTTGTTCCTGGAATATGGTATGCGAATATTTGTATTACTAGTTAATTTGGGGAAAGGGGATTTTCATTTTGTTACTTATAGAATTTTATATTCTTTCCTTTCATTCTTCATGTTTTCTCTCATTATATTACCCTATCGATTTTTTATGGAAATCGCTCCAGACAAAGCATGAAGCCACTTGATGTGAGGAGCTAACAAAAATAAATATGATAATCGCAAATACAGGAGATACCTATTGACTTTAGTCTTGAAAGTACCAAGATTATAGGTAGGAGCGAAACAGTCAGCAGGAAGAAACAAGCTATTTTGTTCTCTTTTCACCTACTTCGTCGGTCGTCGGTATGTCTAAAAAATGCTTGATGCGTATCGCATTTTCTCCCCTTGGCTTGCTGATTCCATTAAGCATTCATTCTGTCGATCGTTATCTTTGTCAAGCCGTTATCACAAATGTGGGAACATCTATTGCGTTGGCGGGACTATTATCCGTCCAACTGCCTCTAAACCAAAATATCTAACGAAACCGTCTGATCATAGTACCATCTGATCACCAACTGACTTTTGATTATCTTACACTCGCTATGGGATTGAATCTTTTCTGATTGAATTGTCACTTAATTCTTCACTCACATTTACGTCGTATTTATTTTTTTCTATTGCTCGTAAATATAAGTGATTGTTTTCATATTTAAAAGTCTATTGTGTTTCGCATTTTTATCACCGATCATTTTACATTATTCTCTATGGGATTCTTATTTTATAGTTTTTGCCTCTATTTTCTGCGTCGTTATGTTTTTCAGACACATTAAAATGAAAACATATTTATGTCATTGTTCCATTAAGTGTTTTATGTATGTTTGTGTAGGGTCTAGTCATTATTGCATTAAAACCTGCCTTATACTGTAATATGAAATTTTAGTATTTTGTTAATAATTCTAATCATTCACGCAATAAAAGAATAGCATTTATAATGATACATAAAAATTGCCCATTTATTACATCTAACTAACACTTCAGAACCAAATGCCTTATTACGTACATAAATATATGTTACAATTATATCACTTTAAACAATGGCGTGATTAAGGTTACACCCGCGGACAGTGCGTTCGTCGTACCGGTTTCGAGTTCTGTCGGGCTACTGCATCACTTTCATTAATATCCTTGAGGAAGAATTCATATATCTAGCTATGAAATGCGGATAGGTTAAACTAGAATGAAAACTCCAAAATACAATTTTCCCTTGTGCATCCCGGTTTATCTCTGAATAGTTTCCTATCGTTTTGTCTTTCTATTTGGTTGCCGGTTCATTGATGATTGCGCAACATTATAGACTCCTAGTGCAGACAATCTTGCATGAGATATCCATTGTCTCCTGATGCAGAAGAAGTATATATATGTCAGGTTGAACCACCTCGTCGAAAACTATATTGTTCAATCATTGAAGTTAAGTAACGCTGAGCCTGATCAGTACTTATATGGGTGACTGATTTAGAGTACCAGTTGATATAATTCTGTCAGTGGAAATCAACTTTGTAAAATAACATTGATTCCCACATCTTAATAGGACAACACGTCTAGAATATCTTCCTGATTGAACATTTTGAAACTATCACCACAATGTCGAGAGCACACAATAACAACAAGAAAAGAAGAGAAAAAAAACTAAAAAAACTCAAATTTTTCTGTCTGACAAGGACTGCTTTGCGGTCGAAAATTTACTATTTTAACTAAATGGATATATATTTAAAAAAAAAATATTTCTGCGTTATTTATGGTTTTCAAAACTTATAAAAAATTATATTCAGATTAACACAGCGCGTTAAAGTGTGGCAGAATCACTATTCATATCGACGCCCCCGCCAATATTTCTGCGTTGTTTTTGGCTGTTCAAACTTACAAATTTATATGTTAATATATCGAGTTGTACATGAATAGCTCATAAACTAATGCAATGATCAGTATAAATTTTGGAACATATTTCCGAAAATACAGTGAGTAACATTGACCAATTATTATTTTGTAAACTTTACAATTTAGGCGTGCCACCGAGACCGTACCATACTCCACATTATGTATTTGTTTTGTAAACTTTACCATTTAGGCGTGCCACCGAAACCGTACCATACTCCACATTATGTATTTGTTTTGTAAACTTTACCATTTAGGCGTTGCACTGAAACCGTACCATACTCCACATTATGTATTTGTTTTGTAAACTTTACCATTTAGGCGTGCCACCGAAACCGTACCATACTCCACATTATGTATGTGTTCTTAAATTTTACCATTTAGGCGTGCCACCGAAACCGTACCATACTCCACATTATGTATGTGTTCTTAAATTTTACCATTTAGGCGTGCCACCGAAACCGTACCATACTCCCCATTATGTATTTGTTGTGTAAACTTTACCATTTAGGCGTGCCACCGAAATCGTACCATACTCAACATTATATATTTGTTGTGTAAATTTTACCATTTAGGCGTGCCACCGAAACCGTACCATACTTCACATTATGTATTTGTTTTTTAAACTTTATCATTTAAACGTGCCACTGAAACCGTACCATACTCCACATTATGTATTTGTTTTGTAAACTTTACCATTTAGGCGTGCCACCGAAACCGTACCATACTCCACATTATGTATGTGTTCTTAAATTTTACCATTTAGGCGTGCCACCGAAACCGTACCATACTCCCCATTATGTATTTGTTGTGTAAACTTTACCATTTAGGCGTGCCACCGAAATCGTACCATACTCAACATTATATATTTGTTTTGTAAACTTTATCATTTAGGCGTGCCACCGAAACCGTACCATACTCCACATTATGTATTTGGTTTGTAAACTTTATCATTTAGGCGTGCCACCGAAACCGTACCATACTCCCCATTATGTATTTGTTGTGTAAACTTTACCATTTAGGCGTGCCACCGAAATCGTACCATACTCAACATTATATATTTGTTGTGTAAACTTTACCATTTAGGCGTGCCACCGAAACCGTACCATACTCCACATTATGTATTTGGTTTGTAAACTTTATCATTTAGGCGTGCCACCGAAACCGTACCATACTCCCCATTATGTATTTGTTGTGTAAACTTTACCATTTAGGCGTGCCACCGAAATCGTACCATACTCAACATTATATATTTGGTTTGTAAACTTTATCATTTAGGCGTGCCACTGAAACCGTACCATACTCCACATTATGTATTTGGTTTGTAAACTTTACCATTTAGGCGTGCCACCGAAACCGTACCATACTCCACATCATGTATTTGTTTTGTAAATTTTACCATTTAGGCGTGCCACCGAAACCGTACCATAGTCCACATTATGTATTTGTTTTGTAAACTTTAATTTTTAGGCGTGCCACAAAAACCGTACCATTCTTTACAAAGAAAAAAAAAGCATTAAAATGTAAAAGTTATTCTATATTTATTGCTTATACCCATCTTGAAACGGGTATTCCACTATTATATTTATAAAGTGAGTATGTGTATATATTTATACTAGCAAGAAGATTATACGTTGGTCGGGATTGAATGAGGAATACTGATATGTACTTTTTCTCTATGCTCATAACACCATATTACTTTATTTATTTTTACTGCCCTTTCCACCTATTTCGACTGCTAATATAGTCGGAAGAAAAAGAAGCTGACATGTTGGAAAATATCGGCATTAGTGTTATATTCATATGGTTTTATATTCAATTAAGATCGTGCATACGTATTTGAAGTTTTAAGGGGGTCCTGTCCCCATGGGACACTTAGAGGTGATGGCGGGTAGATATTCGGCACATCGAGGGTAACGTAGAGATTCGGCACCACTTCCAGTGTGTTCCCCGGAGAATGTCATACGTATGATATAAATCTCATAAACATAGGAATAGGATATATTTGAAGTTTTAAAGGAGGTGCGGCCTCCAGAGCTCTTTCAAGATAAGATACTTAGAGATTTTGTCCCACTTTCATTTTCTTCCTTAGAAAACTTTTTACATATGATTTAAATTTCATATAAGAGTAATTCTGTCATAGCCCCTTTTCAGGGGTGCATTGGGAGATTCGAGAACACTTCCATTGTCTTCTAGTAAATCTTATATGAAACTAATCTTTAAGATTGTATGTAGATTCTCTTACCTTTCTTTCTATAAGGAACACCCACATCATACACATACACATATGACATATATACACACAAACATATAGTGTTATCCCTCTATTTTTCAATTTTTTTTATCATTTTGTTTTTTGGGGAAGGGGCTTTTTACTAGATGCCAGACATTGATCCGCTATTTAAGAGAACCCAACCGAGAGATCTTTTTAGTATTCTAACCGTCCCTTTAAGTGCAATTCTTTGTATCTAACTTGCACTTAGGTATATTCACCAGGTAGTCTTTGAAATTTATTTTGATGCGCCCACTTGCTCCTATGATGGAAATCTTCCTATGATTCCAGTTTATTTTCATATCGTACATAAGGCCTTAGTATTTAGTTATCTTCTCTTTCTCTCGGCTCTGTTTACGCCAGCATCATTAGAGACACTGATTTAAACTAGGGTTTCTACATTCTCCGTCTTGCCCCATATCACTATATAAGGCTCCATAGCTTCGTTTTCTAGTTAGGTAGATGTAGGGATTGCATAGTTATAGTTGATGCCTTATTTCCATCAGTTCTTTCTGGTATATATTTCCATGGCGTGCTGCTACACTGGATATTCAAAATCTTTTTAAAAATATATAGATATTCATGCACAAAACAATTTCCTAAACTAATGAACGGATCTTTATAAATTTTAGAATATATCCTTGACAACATGGTGAGTAACATGGCCACATTATTTTTGTGCAAACTTTAACATTTATGCGTATATGTATATAAGGTCACGTACGTGTATATGTTTATATATATATATATATATATATATATATATATATATATATATATATATATATATATTTCGTATTATAGGATAAACTCCTAAACTAACTAGCGATCATAATGAACTTAGCATATATAATCTCGGCATTATTGTGGGTAACATGCACACATTTATTTTGTAAATTTAACATTTAGGGATTGCATGTATATAAAAGGTACTTGTATATGTTTACATATTTCTAGGTATAGGATTAACTTCTAAATTAATTAATCGATTATTATGAGTTTTTTAACACATCCGATATGCGTAAGGGTAGATAATGTGGGCTATATTTAACTTATTTAATTTTATGCAAAGGTGGAAAAACACGTGTGAAAGCCTTTCGCAAAAATTCAGACACCTCCTATTTTTATGAAATTTAAATAATAGGTATGGGACATCAATTAATAAATAGTCCCTCTATCTAGGTTACCATTTTTAAGCTATTTAAGAATGTATGATATAGACGCCACCATTTGCACATGCAAATATTTCAGATTTGCACTGAATTTGATCTATAGTCATTAGACACCAATTAAGCAAGATTCCCTTAATTTTATTTTCATCTTAAGACCCCTTAAGCTAAAGACTTAAATTTTAGATATTTTCAAAAATCCGAATGATATAATGGGTTCTAATTAGTATTGGAAAATAGCATTCAAGACATAAGGTTTTATTATTTAATACATTGATTTTAATTTTCGTAATGCGACATAAAAGTGGTGTAAAAGTTTTCTGTTCGGGGAATTTATTTTACCTGTCCTTGAGCGGATGTTCTAGTTATATATAAAAGGAAATACAGTAAAAAATCACAACGGGTTGTCAAGATAATATTTAACAGGTACACAAATTAGGGATTTTGCATATATACTTATATAATTAACAACTAGTTAACAATAGATATCAATAAACAAGGCAAAAATACTAATACGTAGAACGTATCAATGAATGTGATGTTCAACCAAACAAACTTCGATACAGGTCAGACCAAGAGAGTCTCACTTTTATTTCCTGACATTTTGTATAAAAAGATTTGTATTTGTATGATCCATTATTAGTTACTTTTGGGGAAGAGAACTTTCAGTTTGTTACTCATAGATTATTATTATTTTCGTTCGATTCTCTTCATTCTTTCTTCCATTTTTGTTCTCTTTTAATCTATTTCGCCGGTGCGTATATCTAGAAAAATATGCATAGCATTGTATCATGTAATCCTAGCAGCTTCCGGTTTCGCTGAGTGTATTAAACATTCATTTCTCGTTAGTTATCGCGTCAGTTTGTCATCCAAAACGCGCGAGAATCGATTGTGTTGGTAGGACTATCATTTGAGATATCTAATGGAGCCGTCATATCATAGCAAACTTTGATCGCCAACTGACTTTTAACTATTTTACTCTCGCCATGTACTTGACTCTTTTTAAGATCACCGTTTGAATAATTGTATGATGTTACCCTCCTCTATATTTACTTATATTTATTTATGTTATAGTGTGATGCTTATCCACCTTATTTCGTGACTAGATGGACTCGCCTAGACATTATGTATAGAGGACCTGTTAGGAATAACTAAAGAAACACGGAATTATGTCCCTTGGATCATTAACGAGTTATCGCCCCTTATCGAGTGGCTTACTGGGGTGAAAAGTAAACATTAACCACGGAGTCAGACTGGCAGAAATTACATCTCGCGTTACAGCGGCTAAATAACTAATTTCATTCTAATTACACTTTTAATAAATCTGTTAAACCTTTCTGTTGAAAAGTCATCCATTTTGTTTTACGAGTTATTAATTATTATAACCTAAATTACATGGTTTATAACAGGACCCTACGACGAAGGGCGAGCAGACTGTCTGTAAATACTATTCTGTACTTCTGTAAATGCTACTCTTGTAAATACACTCTCATGTTGTCATATTTATTATCGCCCCTTCAAGATCACAACAGTGGTCATCAGGAACTCGGATTTATTCGGACACAAAATAATTCGGACTTATATCACACACAACACTGCCAACAAGAACTCGGACTTATGTCGGATACAACATAATCATTATCGCAACTGGCGATGTTTGATTTTCGAAAAAGCACTTAGTGGGTGTACTCGAATAAAATGTCTATTACAACAGTAATAGCAAGAAGTTAAAAGACGTACTGGATTTTTAACACACAAGGTGTACCTCATCTGCGAACGAAGTCTTCAACGTCAGAAAATAAGATCAGCAATAAAAAGGTATTTGTTCCTGAGAGGAGTGAACAAGAATTCAAGTTATTCCTCAACACGAGGTTTTGAAATCTAAATCGTTCGGAAAAAATAACAAGCGGTCTGTAAATTTTTTCGTCGGTTTTTAATTTTTTAATAGGGAACATGTAAATAAGTTTTAGCAAGCTTTTTTCTCTCACTCAGTAGCCTATTTTAAGTTACAAAAATGAAGGAATTTAAAAGTGCCATGTTAGGTATTATTAAACATCAATCAGAACACCAACTTTGACTGGAAGAGAAATTACAAGAAAAACAAATTGACAAAATGAAATATAAGAAGAAAATGAAAATGGAAAAGCTACGCTAGAAGAGAAATTTCAAGAAAAAGAAAAGAAATAAAAAAAAACAAGTACAGCAAGTGACACTAATTTTTAAAAAAATGTTTGTTTATACCCAACAACAGAAAATATAGAAATTAACGAATAGGGGTCAAAATGTTGAAGTTGAAAGTGCATTTTCACAAAACTATTTAGAGCGCTATCGATAATTTTACTTACCACCCTAAAAACGAAATTACGTATTTTAAACGATGCGAGGATTTTTATTATACAGACTGTGCGAATTTGACCTATTTTAAAAAGTTTCGTATGTTATTAAGAAAGTTGGGTACAGTTGAAAATACAAATTCGTCAATTATATATTGTCACAAATAAAGAGTAACTTTACATTAGTTTAAGCGGTACAATTATTAACTAAATTGTTTAGCCCTAAAACATCTCTTTTTCACAAAAGGTGAACATTTATGAATTTCACAAGGAATGAAGACGAAGTCTACACTACTTTCGCTAGCGTAGTAAACAAACACTGCATTGATTTCAAATTGTTGGAGTTTAGCACTAACAATTTTAAAAGTTTGATCTTCACGCAGAGTTTAGTACGGATGCTGAAATCAGACAAAAGATTCTTAATAAACATTGCAGAAGACTCTCCACGTTTTATTAGTGTTCGCCAGGTTTCAAGAAACATTTAGCAAAGCGGTGTATCACATATCAGGAAAATACGTAACAAAAAAAGAATTTATTCACCAAGTAAATTTAGCGAAGAAAATAAAGATAATTTTCCATTTTAACTATTTTTTATTTGTGTTCATATATAATGATAAAGTGTTTAAATTGCGTTCGCATGGGACACAAAAGTACACACTGCAGAATTATAAATAAAATAACAAAAAACGTATATTAAAATTGCTAAAAGTTACGAAGCTGAACTATCAAGAAAATTATGCAGGTAAAAATATTAAACAAAAATATACAGCTACAACTTTATTCCGGCTCAAGTCTGCGAATAATTATTCTTCAAACATGGACAAAATTGGAAAACTTTGATGAGAACGAGCAAAATAGCTAATACCGTCACTGCTGAACAAATCAAATTTGAGGGCGAGATTATCTCTGAGGTTACATTAAAAGGAAAGACTTTGAAATTAATAATGTTCGTAATGAACAACTCAAACAACCTTCTTGTTTGTACTGGATGAGAACATTTCAATTATTAAATATGCCTATCAACTCTTTTCGTCAAAATATTAAAACTTTAAATGCCGAAGCAGAGAGACTAAGAAGAAAAAATAAAATAAACCATTTAAGAAGATTTCTCTGGTTGAGTAAAAAATAAATTAAGACCAAATATTCAACCAGTCTTTAAAAAGAAAATACATTTTCCATTCGCGGGATTAAATCAGATTGTCGAGGAATTAAATAGATTCGACAAAGTTAGAGTATTGTCGAAAGTAAAATACAACGAGTAGGCTTCGCCTACGGTCCACATAAAAAGTAAGTAGATCCGTTTTTGTGTAGACTTCTCCACATGATTCAACCATGAACTAAATGATTACCACTGCATTCTGCTAGTCCAGTAAGTATATTCGCTAAACTTAACAGAGAAAGATTTTTTTCAAATGTTGATTCAAGTTATGCTTATCAACAGACACCAGCTGTTTTGTATAAATCCCCATAAGGGGTTATACACATTTAAGTCATTACAATTAAGATTTAAGGTTGCACAAGCTATTTTCAACAAGTAATGGACACATTGCTTAGCAGACTGGAATTTGCGACAGCCTACCTAAATGGCATTCTAGTGATCAGTAAAACCACAAGTACCCGAAGTATTTAATTGAAGTAGGCAAATGCGATTATTCATGAAAAACATAAAATATCTTGGTCAAATTATAGACAAATATGGTAGAAGACCAGACATAAAGCGAGCTAGTGCGATAAAAAAATATGCCGGCTCCGATAATCACTTCAAAGTTTTCTTGATTTAGCAAACTTTTATAATATGTTTATTCCAAACATTCACAACTTGAGATCTCTTCTAAATAAGCTGGATGACTAAATACCAGGAGTCATTTGGAAAACATATCCTCACATCAGAATTATTTTTGACGGACTACAATTCGAAACATCGAAATAATTGTGGCTAGTGATGCTAGCTCATATGGCATTAAAACCTGCATAGTACACAAAATGAAACGTGGACCCTTAAAACGTATTGCTGGCGCGTCTCGTACGTTACTACCTGCATAAATAAGTTTCAAATCTAGAAGGAAGAATTTGTATTATTTTTGCAGTCACCAAATTTAGTACTTTTTCAATGGAAGACATTTTGTGTTGCAAACCGACCATAAGCCTCTGCTAACGATTTATGGGGATTACGAACGAATACTGCAAACAGATTACAATTATGGAATGGAGTTTATTCCATCGTCAAAAATTAGTCATGCTGACGGATTATCTAGACCTATCCCAAAATATGCTGAACCCTGTAGAGACACAGTGATTGCCTCTTTAAACTCTGAGATAGAAGCAAAAATATATTGTCCAACGCTATTTTAGAGCTTCTGGTAAAACTCAAAAAACTAAAAGAAGAGACGACAATTACTTACAAGACAAATAATGCAATAAAAGAATAACACCGACAAATCTCGAAAGTCAATCTGTGAGTGAGTATTGATTTACTCCTCTCCAGGAGTTAGGCACAAGGCCAGTTTTTATCTTACTCCCACAAGTAAGATGTGACCCAAGGTCGGGTCGGGAAAGTGGGGTTTAAAAATTGCCTGGGCAGCCCCGTCGGCATTCCCCGGTAGGAGCGCCTCAGGCAGTAAGCAATAAACTTACTCCTCCCCAAAGAGGGGAGGCGAAGCCTGGGAGGGTGGACCTCTTAGAACTGCACAGGACAGACCCATAGATCGGCGTAAATCAAGCCCCGAAGGCCAAGACTATACCAGTCTATGGGGTGCAGTATCCATCGGAACAGATACTACACTTTGATCTTGACCAAAAGGCCAATCTGTGAGTGAGTAGTTATATACTACGATCGAGTAGTTGTTTCTGCAGCATTAAAGAAGAGAATACTAAAAGAATTCGTTGTCGGTCACCCAGACATTTTGAGAATGAAAGCTCTCATGAGAACCTGTGTATATTGCACAAGTATGGACAAAACATTGAAAACGTGTTGAAACTATGCAACGGTTATGCTTTGGCGGTGGACACACAGCCTATAAAGTTTAGACCCTAGCCGAAAACTGACGACCGTGGTCAAGAATCCACATAGATTTTGCTGGCCCACGTTATGGTTTATATTACCTTATAGTGATTGACATTTTCTTTTGATAGTCGGAAATATTAAAATGTAAAAAAGCACTCACGGAAGTAACAATTAGTGTTTTACACTAATTGTTCACCTAACTGTATTATATTAGACAACCGAACGCAATTCACGTCGGAAAAATTTTAACTATTCTGTCAAACATTTGTAGTGGTGCATGTCACGATCGCGCCGTACTTCTGCGAGAAGCAATGGTCAGGCAGAAAGGTTTGTGGATATGTTAAAAATGACGCTTAAGAAAGCGAGTGGTTCACTTACCAAAACTGTCATGCAAGAAACTTTGCAGGTATATAAGATGAATCGAAATAACAATACTTCATCTTCCATGACATCCGAAGAAATACTGTTTGCAAAGATTAAGACAGTGTTTTTTAATAAATTATTGTAACACATACGAAACCGGAACGTGAAAAGAAATGTCACAAAGAGACGCTTTAAAATTGGAGAAGAAGTTTTCTTTCGGATGTTTAAAAACAATAAATCTTACTCGGAAACAGGATAGTGGATAAACAGATTGGGAACATGATTTACATGGTAAAATAACCCAAGTCTACAAAAGACACATGAACCAAATGATGGAAACGATATTCAAATGTTGCCGAGAATAATACTCCAGAGGACGCACTAGTGGATATTGTGTTCGACATATTTGAGATACCAATCCCGTAAACAGGTTCTTAACAGCGAAGATCAAAACGAAAACGTACGGAGATAGGCTAAACGGTGAGTGTTATTGTTCGATGGTGATCTACCCTATTTCGTGAAGATATGGATTCGTCTAGACATTATGTAAAGAAAAGACTACGACGATGGATGAGACGTCCTTCTGTAACATACTATTGTGTACTTCTGAAAATACACGCTCTTGTAAATATACCACCGTGTTGTCTTATTTATTATCGGATCTTAAGGTCACAACAATATATTTGTTTGATATCCATGGTCTAGTTCCGAAACGGATATGGGTGGGAAATATAGGATTGTAAAACATCGCCCATAAACGTCTGGCCCCTATCTGAATTTCAAACTGTCTTCCCCTTCTTCGCTTGTCTGCCGACCTCAAATGTTGTTTCGTCTGTCTCTCCACTCCCACCAAGCCACCCCTCCTACATTAAAATAAAAAAAGTAAGACGTTCTTCTGGCGGTCTTTTCTTTTTCTTTATTTTGACTATATCTTAGACAGGGATAGACGCATTTATTTTCTCCACCTCTAACGTGTTGAATAAATTAGAATTCATGTGATTCTAGGCTTGGCTATTAATTCTCTCAATAAACACTTATAAATGACAGTAAAGTTGATAGCGGTATCGTGTATATTTCAATATATTTCACACCGTTGGTCCCTCATGCATAACCTTGGTACGACCCATTCTTAAATATGCCACCCAAGCGACAAATTCTTATCTTCAAAAAAAAAATCGTAAACCTGTGTCGTGTTAAATGGTTAGCAACCAGGATGATAACGCGATTCTCTATGCTTACTGTTACACCGGCCGTTCTTACACAGGAGAAACTACACCGGTTGTCACTATAAATAGTGCGAGTCACCAGAGTCACGAGAGAGACACAGAGAACAGTCTTGTAACTGTCTAGCCAAGTGTTAGTTACTTTCTTACTTTGTTAATACACTTGTTAAACCAACCCTCGACTTGACTTCTTTTATTTATTATTTACTGTTGGACAACTTCACAAAACTTACCAACCAACAACAGCTTCAAAGACTAAATGTGTCCTCACTTGAGTAGCGAAGGTTGTTAGGGTACCCGATTATAGCATACCGAATACTAAACGGGAATGTCCATTTTTCTTTAGAGATGTTTATCACCCCAACATCTAGTTGCGGTCTCTGTGTACGCCCGCAGAAGATATACCATCGTCACTTATGTCTAAACAGAAGAAAATCAGCATTCTCTTCCTGTGTTTCTGTGGTTAGCAAAGTATGACTTACCCCAGCCAGGAATGGATTCATGATGTGCGGCCGGCAGTGGTGTCATCAGAAGAAGTCAGCGACGTCGAGCCAAGTAGCGACGTTCACGAAGACGCTCCGCGGAGATCGCAGCGAGAGAGACGCCCGCCATGTTGGTCGAGCGACTACGTAATGGGCTAACTAGTGATGATCGTGTAGATCAAGGGGGCGTGTGGTTAGCAAAGTATGACTTACCCCAGCCAGGAATGGATTCATAAAGAAACAGAACTTGAGTGAAATGGCTAGTTATAGCAAAGACCTCCCATTCACTTCCTGATCTCTCTGGCAGAAGAGCTCACTGCTCATTTGCATGCTCATTTGCATGAGTGCAATGTCACTGGCAATAAAAGGGGAATGTTTTGAAGGAAGTGGGCGACTATGAGTTGGTGACTAGCTTGAAAGCAGTTGACATTTGGAGTTGCTCAATCCTCGGATTACTTTTTTTTGTTGCGTTATTCCCCTTCAAAGATCGTTAAGTATTATTGTTACCATTGTTGAATTTCTTGTTGCTGTTGTTATCACTGCCGTTATTGTTACTGTTGTTGTTTTGAACTGACTTTTTCGTGGTGAAGCTTTTTTTTCTTTCTTTTTTTACCACTGCTGTTTTTTTTGTTGTTTTTTTTTTTTTTCTTTTTTTTTTTTTACTTATTTTGGTTATAAAGTTTTATAACCATAATGGCGACGGCTACTAGTAGCCCGAAGCCGGTTGACAAGATGAATATTACCGAGGAGCAGAAGGGGCCGGCCGAGGCTACTCCTGGGTGTTCAGAATGGAGTAAGCCTCCTAAAATTATTATAGATGTCAACGATTTTATTCAGAAGGCGAAACAGTGCCTACATTTAGTGACCGATACTGGACTACTGGTGGATATTCCAAAGTTGGAGGAAATAAAAAAAAGCATTATCATGTTTGTCGTTGACAAAAAATCAAAAAAAGTTATACGATCGTCTTCAGATCTAATTACGAAACTACTTTTAACGGCAGGTTATAAACCTCTACGAATTATAAGATGTAAAGGTTACAACACTTGGAACACGTTGTTTCCAAATGAAGAAACTTGTGTCAAACTATCCCAGACGGAAATTATAACTAAGGATTATATTCTTCGGATGGAATATTTGGGAAAACGGAGAACGGCGATGTCAGTTTTTAACGTCCCGTTCCATGTGGATGGGGAACATTTAGGTGCTTTCTTTTTGAAATATGGAGACATAACGTCCGTAACCTGTGATGAGCATGCAGGGTTATGGTCATTCGAAATTCTTCTGGATAAAAAAGCATTTGATAGCATCCCTTATTATTTGATTGTAGGGGATGAAAAACTGCCGGTAATTGTGGCCGGACGAAGGCCTGTTTGTTGGGCGTGTGAGGAAGTCGGTCACCTCACCGTGGAATGCCCTCAAAGAAAGCCCACGACGATAAAGACAAGAGTGGGCCAACACTTAGGGCTACCAATGACAACAAGAGTGGGGATGCCCATCAATTCACCCTCTTCAAAATCTGATAATGACGACTACCCAGTGCTCCCTGATCTGAGTAAACAGGAGGGCAGAGAGGAAAAAGAGTGGCTTATTGTTCCTGGGAAAAAGACACCTGGTCGTCAATCACTGGATGAAATGCGGGAACAGGAAATGTTAACAAAGGATCCTGGCAAAGATAAATACCTTGAAGTCCGGGACCTTAAAAATAAATTGGACAGAAATAAAGTATCGGAAAGCCCTAAATCTCCCTCCCAAAATATTAGTTCACAGTCCCCCGCCAAATATCCCGCTCAAAAACCAAGCCCTCAGCTCTCCCCTAAAACAAAGTCAACCTCCGAAACTCACAGTCTTACGAAGCCACGTCCCCCCCCCCAAAAAGTTATGCCCCCTCCAATCACCACTCCTTTGAAAAACAGGGAATACAAATTAAACCACTCTAAGCCCAGTTAAAAAAAGCAAAGTCGTCTCCTCTCCCAAACCTTCCCCTTTAGTCACCCCACAAAACACTCCTCAAAATACTCCCCCTCCATCCCCTGCAAAACAGCTCGCTCCCGCCTCTCCCTTTCTTGAAAACAAAAACACAACCCCTTCCCACTCCCCAATGAAAGAAGACATGCCACCTCCACCTCCACCCTCATCTCAAAAAAGGCACAGAAGCCCTTCTCTGGAGAAAAGAAGGAAAAAGACTGCGTTTCTCCCAGGAATAAACTTATGCGTAACAAATGAAGTGCAAGAAGACACAGTGAAAAATTACAAAGTTGCAGACCTAAAAAAACTTTTAAAGTTTAGGGAGGTGGGAAACATGTCCGTTGAGGAACCCTTAAACTTCCCTAACGCTACCAGAGTTCTGACTGTAATTAGAAAACCTGAAGAAGCTAAGGGGCTCTGGCTAATGATAAGGGAAGCAAATAATACCTTTAAATTAACTCAGCCCATGGCTATCCTTAAAAATGAATTTTTGAAATGTCTACGAAAGGATTGTGTTGGGAGGGTCCCTGTTTATTTGCATCCCTCCCTGTATAGGATAGCCAAACTAACCTACCCCTTGGATGTTGGCGGCATCTCCCATGATGGCCAAATCAACATTCAGATGGGCACACAGTCTTTTGGGAGAGCCGTCGGCATCCTGACGTCATCGATGTTCGTTTCTGGAACCCAACCCTAAGAACTCTCAATGGCTCTCTATCTAGCAAGCTTAAATGTACATGGGCTGAGGGCCGACTCTCGTAAATTTCGAGTTGCTACAGACTTTCAGCACCTTGAAGTGAATGTATGTTGTATGCAGGAGACCCACTTAATTCCAGGTGACGATTTGGGTGCGCTGACTAGGAGTTTTTGCGTCTACTCAGCGTACTTTAATTCTCGCTCAAGGGGTGTTTCCTGGCTAGTAAATAAGTCTTTAGATGCGTCGTGTGACCCTTGTTTCATGGATCCGGAAGGTAGGCTGTGCGTTTAGGATATTACCATAAAAGATAAGGCATTTCGACTCATTGGGGTTTATGCGCCCAATATCCATTCTGAGCTTACTCCTTTCTTTCGACGGATCGAGCAGTTCATGAGTACAACTCGGACGGTCATCTTAGCGGGAGACTGGAACGCGGTCCTGGATCCCGATATAGATCGTAATCAGGGTAGGGGATCTAACAATGATCGGGATGCTAAGGCATTTCGGGATTTTGTCGATAAGTTTGATCTTATCGATAAGTTCCGGAATGAAAAGCCCCGTGATAGCGTATGGACTTGGACAGCTAGGCGCGACTCCGGAGCGGTACAACTTTCGAGTTATATCGACCGGTTCTTAATTAGGAGAGTCGACGTAGAATTATTAGAATGTCTAAGTTTTCATGATATAGTTTACTCGGATCATAGACTTGTTCGGGTTCGAGTAAACTTAGATAGACCTAAGCCTAGATTGGCTGGCTACTGGAAGCTCAACACTTCGTTGTTCGATGTGAAGGGCTACCAGGAACAGCTATTACTAACCTTACAGCGGGAATTGACGGGGGCTGTAATTGGGAATAGGAAGTGGGTTCACTTTAAGAAGGTAATTAGGTCCTTTTCTGCTGATTTTAGCCGACGACTCAACTTAACAACTAGAGCAGCTAAAGTGGCACTAGATTCTAGATTAGATCGGGCGGTGGAGGCGGGGGATAGTGCTAAAGTTACTATAATTAAGGCAAAGCTTGCGTCTGTTGCTATGCATCAGCACCAAGCCCTAGCGATTAGGGCTAGGTTAAAGAGAATGCCTCAAGAAGCAACAAATATGGCCGCTGAATTGCGTGCAGAGGAACGTCGACAAGCTGATGATCGGCATATCGCACGTGTCTCATTGCCGGATGGGCGTCTCGTGACCACAAACGAAGGTATTCTGGAGGCGTTTCGTTCTCATTTCCAGGATCTTTTTACCAAGGAACCCGGTCTGTCATTAATACATTTCGACCCCTATTTAGCTGACTTTTCTCGTCTCGAGGCGACCGAAGCAGCTAGGCGCGAAGGTTGCATAACGGAGGAAGAAGTTCAGGAAGCCTTGAGGTGGGTTGGCCTTAACAAGTCTCCCGGTATTGACGGTTTGCCCTACGAGGTGTATTTGAGGATGTCGTACATTTTTGTTCCCTTGCTGACAGTTTTATTTAACTCGTGGTTTATGAATGGGGCTATTCCCGAGTACTTGACCATGGGTATAGTGAAGTTGTTACGCAAAAGCAAAAATGGTGGGGATGGGTTAGATAATTTCCGGCCCTTAACGATGCTAAATGCTGAGTTAAAGATTTTGGCCAAGATCTTAGCTAATCGACTGCAGCTTGTTTTGGCTGATCTAATTAGCCCTGAACAGACTTGTGCTGTAAAGGGTCGGACCATTCAAGATAATTTGCACTCGATACGCCTGATCATAGATAAAGTCGACACAGAAGCCGCGCTGATCAATTTAGATCAGTCCAAAGCATTCGATAGGGTGGACCATCGGTACTTGGAGGCTGTTTTGTCTGCGGCCGGTTTCGGTCCGCAGTTTCGCTCTTGGATTCGCCTCCTGTATGCGAACCCCTGTGTGCGGGTAGAGGTGAATGGTGTGATGTCTAAGCCCTTCAGATTATCCAGATCTCTTCGTCAGGGATGTCCGCTTTCACCGATGCTTTATGTGCTTGTGTTGGAGCCCTTCCTTCACAGGCTAAAGGTGAATCCGGTCCTTAATGGGATTACTTTGGCAGGTGCTTGTACCAAGTTAAAGTACTCCGCCTTTGCCGATGACTTGACTGTGCTTGTAACGAGCAGTGCCGAGATTAGTGTCGTCGACAGAGAAATCAGAATGTATGAAACGATAACAGGGGCCAAAATTAACTGCGACAAGTCTGTTGGCTTGCGCATTGGTGCCTGGAGGGGTGTACCCCTGCAGGGGCCCTTTAGCTGGACGGACGGGCCATGCAAGCTACTCGGCGTCTGGTTCGGTCCTGATCTGCAGCTGGAGAAAAATTGGTCGGAAGTATTGAAAGCGATTCGGGCCGCAGCTGGTCTGTGGATCCGTAGAAATCTTTCGTTAAAGGGGAGAGCGGAGGTGTGTTGCTCTCACATTTATCCGATCATCCTATATCGACTATCAGTGCTTCCTCTCCCGTCGGATACACTGCTTGAGATGCAGCGGGCTCTTTTCAAGTTCTTGTGGCTTGGCAAGGCCCCTATGGTCCGTCGCGAGATTTGTTATCTCCATCCTTCTGAGGGCGGTCTAGGTATGCCAAATGTCGAGATTCGTCGTCATACACTTCGGCTTTTTTATCTAGATCGAATGAGTTCACAAACTGAGGGAAACGGTGTCTTCTGGAAGGAAGACACTAAGAAAGCCTTTCCGGCTTTTAAAAGTGTGCACTTGGATGTGGGGGAGGCACACAGGTTGCCCCGAGGCGAGTGCTCCTTTTATCGCGAATGCAGACACGCTTTGAAGTTCTTCTTAAGGGTGAAAGAAAGCCTCTCTGACACCCTACTGTTGTCCCGAAAGGCATTATATCGGGTTATGGTGAGGGGGACTGTTCGAGATGACAGGATTGAGGGGCTCGCTTTGGCGAGGGGGGGAGATACGCTCAATCTGGCCTTGCGCGCCTGGGTTACGGTGCTTTGATAATGACGAGGCAACGCTAACCTGGCTGATGATAAGAAATGCCCTCTGGGTCGGTAAGAAGCTTCATTCAGCTGGCTTGGTGAGTTCACCGACTTGTGTTAGATGCGGCGATGAAGAGAAGACTGAGTCATGCCTTCTTTTATTGCCGCATCGTTGTGCCGCTGATTAGGCTTGTTGCAGGTCTCATGGTTCGCATACTTAACGTATCGTCTTTTGACCTGGAACCTATCAATGTATGTAGCAACTGGGTTTCGACAACAGATAGGCTGAGACGTTTTGTGTTCTTAAGCATACTAGCCGTTATGAGAGACGCGATATGGAAAACTCGTATGAAGGCAGTCTATGGAGCTGAGACCTTCACTTCTCTCGACCTTGTTACGATTTTCAAATATTACATGAAAGCTCGCATTAAGGCCGAGAGGGTGAAACTCTCTCCGTCAGATTTTGGTGAAAGGTGGGTGAGATGTGCGCGACTGTGTAGAGTGACAGGAGCTAGAATAGAGTGGTATTTAGACGTGCCTTAGGTATAGGATTTTGGGTTACAAAAACGAACTTCGATTATGACCCAGTTATAAGTTAGCTAAAAGACATTTTTCTGTTAATTTAAGTTCATAATTTAGCTAGTCTGTGAATGAGTTCATTATGGCCCCTTTTTATTTTCGTCCTTCTCCCTCCCCCCTATTTTTTTTTCTCCTTTCACCCCCATTTAGTTCCTAACTCCCCATCCCATCCCCAACTAGGTGACAGAGCGCTTGATTTGTCAGGATGCAGGTCACCCTTCGATATTTTCGAAGGTGGTGTTATTAAATAAAGCGTTGGGGCCTGCATCAACCTCCTTTTTTTGATTTTCGATTTCGACTGGCAAATCTGCGCATCTGCCACAGTGTAGTAATGGGGGGTCTTTTTACTAACTTCAATTTTTTAATTGTAAATATTCATATATATATATTTTGTACATATTATTTTTATTACCATACCCCCCTGTTGCATATTTTACATATATGGGTTTTAAGTAGGACTTCACGGTGCGAATTCTTTTGGTGATTGGAGAAGGATGTATAGTATAAATGCGGTATTTTGGTGAATGATGGTCCCGAATGAAGCTAGCTAAATTAGACTAGTTTAATTTGTTAGCGAAGACCTAACCTTTCCCATCCCCATTTTCGGCCTTGTGCCACATTTTGTACATTTTTATGTATAAATAAATACTGACTATGAGTTGGTGATTTGAGTTGGTGACTACGTTGGTGTGTGCGCTGGATAAAAGACTGTTCGGAGAGATATCATTTGGCAGAGCAAGACCGTGGTAACATTTTGTTGCGATAAGGAGTACGGACACAAGGAAATCAGGAGAAAGAAAAATATAATCACAGTTTCTGCTCCCGGAACAGTCTGCCAGAGGAGGGTCGTGATGTTGCCTACCATATCCAGGTTCAACGTCGCCTTGGACAAACATTCAGACAGTATACAGATGCAATATCTTCTAACTGTCTTTTTACATGGCTTGTTGCACTTCGCTATTTTCTGGCAATAAAATTAATTGAAAATTATACCAGTTTGCCACCCGATCTAAATATTCATTTCTCTACAATGGAGTATACTTTTCAATGCTTATTAATATTTGGAAGTACAAACAGATAGGATGCAGGCTGTCTTGGTTATTAGATTTTAACAACAGAACACCAATTTACAAGTCACTTGATCTCCCGCGATTGAAAACAGTTTACTAAAATCTGGAGGCTTATGCACTGAGATAGTACTTAATATATATATATTTCTTACACTTTTAAAAGCATCCCGATACTTAACAATGGGGAAAATATTAAAAAAACATGTTGCATAATCTGCGATAATATTCCGTCATGCCAAGACATCTACGAAGACTCCCTCCAATACTACGATGAATTTACTTCACAATGGATCTGAATTTCACTTCTACTGTAGCAAATTTTCCATAACTTACAATGTGCCACAAATATTTTAATTCAATCTGACAATATAGTTGTATTCAAATACACAGTAAGGTTTGCTGTTTCAAGTAATCAGAAGACATCTCATTCCTCACACCTGGAATTGAATAGGCTAATCGAGAATTGCGGTGTGTCAATACTTTCTAATGCTTCAACTTAAAGGATAGGGTTTAACCTGCGTATAATTCCATCGAGTCTATAGTGCATTTATTTCAATCTCACCTACTATGAAAATATACTTCCACTTTATCTTTTGTTGTCTCGAAATACGGTTTAATCCTGTATGCGTCTGTTCTTCTATCAACAGTACAAATAATATCGAACATCTTTCTTGTTATGGTATAGGAACACTACTATTTTGTTTTTAGGAACTGACCGCATAAGGACAATAAAATCAAGACTTCGACAGCTTCCTCGAATTTCCTTTCCACTGCCTTCCTATCATAACACCGTTTAATTGTCTCTTAACTATCCCCCCCAGTTCTTCTTTTCCGAAATTTCGCAACCTTAAGCCTAATTCGTAATTTTATCATAGCCATTTTTCGTTTATGAGTTTTAGTGGTTATTTGACAGAATAAGCAGGCACAAGTTAAAACAGGCTAAACCCTAACAATGGTGAACAACACAAATAAGATTGCCTCGTCCAACTCAGCTTGATGTGCCAGATGTAGTATATTGCTGCTGTTGTACCAGTTCCGCTTAGCGTGTGGCTTATATAAACTAATATGAATACCTGTTGTCGTCATCGTCGGGAACCCAGATTCTTGGTCATCTGTGGATAAAATCACTCGAACGCCGATGTTTAGTGGATATGTAAAGGTTTATTAATTATAAGAAACATTAACAGAGAAAACCAGAAAGAGCAAATTTTGTTTTAAAGTTACGAGTTACTTACGAGCGCACGCGAGAGAGACAGATAGATAGACATATAGATAGACAGATAGATAGACAGATTGACAGATGCTCTCGTTACACCTAGTTCCATTGTGTGCATCTACCTATCCCCATCGTGAACGGCGCTTTTTATGTGTCCTCTTTGTTCGAAGTGACGCTAAAAATAAATCACATGATTTAAAGTTCCGTTTCAGGAGTCACCTCTGATGCCTAGGTGTCACTGAACCTATTCCATACAAATAACGGCTTTCGTTATGTAAAAATGTGCCTAAAAGAAAGACGATAAACACGGGTGCATAAAGATATAATGGTATCCTGTTACTTTTACAAGTTGCAACGAATCAGAAGAGTTAGTGAGAGTCGGAGAGGTTTGGAGTTCGCAAACAAGAATTGCTGGAAGACAAGATACCTCTTTCTATAGCTAGTCTCTGTCTTTTAGATCAAGAATCGAACCGGTTTAATAACTACCACACCCCTTCCGGTATGTCGTTTACGCAACCTAATGTGGTCACACCTTTTTTGACATGTCGTTTACAGAGGTTCCTGTAATCACGCCTCATTGAACTGCATATTGTTTATTCAGAAAACGGATATATTTTTTTCTATTTTATGTAAGTGGCCATTTTGTTTTGCTGTTGTCACAAGCGGTAATTTTTCCGCTTATCAAGGAGGCATCCTTTTTTTGTCTGTAGCTAGCAGATGTTATTCTTCCGATAATATAGTAAGCATCTCTATCTTGCTTTAACTATTTGTAATATCCAGTCCATATCACTCCCAGTCTGACCAATAAGGTCATTTTGCCGACAAATATTTAACACATAGCGTGCGTTCTCAACATACTCTTCATCGCGGAATGAAATATTTCTAACATTATCTGTGACTGGATGATACGCATTCGACATGATAGATCTGATGTCCAACTGTTTAACGCTTCTTTGAAATAGCTTACACATAGAATTTGACCCTTGCCTTGTTTATACCACCTTCAACAGGGGTAGGGTTAGGGTTAGAGTTATGAAATTACCCAACGCTTTCACTATTTGTCCAGACAAAATATTCTGCAGGAAAATGGTCTCCGGAAATTTGAACGCAGCACACGTTATCGCACACAGCATATATTTACAGCCCATATTTGGGAAAGAAATCCCACGCAGGCTACGGTTATTCTATTGAAAGCTTTTTCGCAATAGCTATGGGCGTTAACGGAGTTTATGTAATATGTTGGCTCGGTTTTCCCACTTTCTGACAGGTGTTACAGATCGTACAAAAAGCTCTGATATTCTTCCTAACTCCGAACCAGTAAAAATGCTTCTTGATTTTTCATCCGTTTTATTCACCCTAAGATGTTCGGCCTTAGTCAACTCATTGGTTGTTTTTTTTATTGTGCTTTTATAGACCTTTGGTACCACTGTTTGGTCGTATGTGATCTTTCTTCTGACCTAGCTAAGTGGTAGGGTTTCATTTACTCATTAGTATTGCATTTTTATAATGATATCTGTTCGGCTTGTAATCCTCATCTTTGCCTGGTCTCGATTTATGAAACAAACCGTTAGTTGCTCTTTAATAATGTCCAACTCCGTTAGTGTTGTATGAATTAATTACCTCCATCACTCCGACCTGGATTTGCCTCGCGTGAGCCAGGCAGTTCTATACTTCAGTTGGAACCTGTTCCTATTTACCAAACACAACGACGAAGATTGGCTGTGACACAAGGTCTAGCTTTAATATAGAGTAAGCCTTGAGCGCCGCAAGGATGTACAAGGTCTATATGAAATAACCTATAAAATCTGCCATAATCAGACCCTTTGACCTTCACCAACGGATATTCAACACATGCAGTACGACTTAACATACCCTTCATCGTGGAGTGAAACATTTTTATATTCTCTATGACTGTATATGATACAGACTCAACTTTATAGATCTGATGTCTAACTTTTTAACAACTATTTGAAATAGCTTAGGTGATAAGCCCAGCGACGCCCTCCCCGAAAGGAAGAGGTAATGCCTGGGAAGATATCCTCCTGAGCATCGAGCAGGACCAAAAAATCTAATCGTAGCCCGGGTTCCCAGCAAAAGGGTGATTCGTCGCCTGTACCGTTCTTTCTATCTGCTAACAGTACCATTATATTATGACACTTTATACGTCATAGACACAAAGGAAGATATTTCTACTTTTCTTTTTCTTTTAGTTGTTGTTTTTTGTCATTTTAAGTAAAGCGAAACGCCGAATATGCCGCATTGTGAGAGACAAACAATGGACTTGCCCACGATTTATTTTTGCCACCCTTCATTATCTTACAGTAATATCGATTCGTATAAGAGTCAAACAAACAAACAAACAAACAAACAAACGTTCTCATTTTATATGAAAAAGGTAAAAAAACGAAAATAATATACATATATATATACAGATATAATTATTTATAAATAAATATTATTAAACAAATCATATACACTAATGTTTCATGGCAAACCTGCAATTGTCAGTATGGGAGCAGACAATCCCCGCCCATCACACGGTTTGAACCTCGATACTAAAGTCATGTTTGGTTCAGTCACCGATGCTCCAACGCGCATTATCTAGAAATTGGAAGTAAGTTAACATCTAAATAGCAAACACAATACCATTCCTTACACTTAGCAGCTGTGTCCCAAAAGTCATAATAATCGGTTAATTAGTTTAGGAGTGAATCCTGTACATGCGCATATAATAAGCATATACACATACCTAACTATATATATATATATATATATATATATATATAGAGAGAGAGAGAGAGAGGGAGAGAGAGAGAGAGAGAGATAGAGAGAGATAGAGAGAGAGATTATAAAATTGAAAATAGAAGCCTTTATCAATGCAAGATTAATTTATTTTATTTTATTTTTTATGTTTTACTTTAATCTTATTAATTTCGGAATAATATTCTATCATCAGAGTTGACCAGTATTGTGTCACTTTTTTTCAAAAACAAAAATAAAATTGTTTTTTGTTTTTTGATGTAATGTTCTTATGGGTGTATCCGCGGTGATGTGGTTGGCAGTTATGAATTCAAATTCTGGTTGTAAAACGGAGAAAGCATTGGCATGCTTGAAGTTTAAGAAGATGGGTCGTTTATTTCAAAGCATTGGTGGGTCAGTATTATACAAATTGAAAATAGACGCCTTTATCAATGCAAGATTAATTTATTATTTTTTATTTATTTATTTTTACTTTAATCTTATTAATTTCGGAATAATATTCCATCATCAGAATTGACCAGTATTGTGTCGTTTAAAAAAAAAAAAAAAAAAACTAAACAAACCTTTGTTTGTGTTTTGATATAATGCCCTTGTTATGGGTGTATCCGCGGTCATGTTAATGTACAGGATTCACTCCTAAACTAATTAACTGATTATTATGAATTTTGGAACACAGTTGCTAGCTGTAAGTGGTCGTAATGAGTACTATATTTATTTTAATTTAGTTTTATTCGAAGTGTGTAAAAAGGGAGGACTCATTCGGGAGAATTTAGATACTTGCAATTTTTGTACAATGTTAATAATAGGTATTAGACAGCAAATAATAAATATTCGCTGATCCTCAGTTTCTTTGGAGTCATTCAAAAAGGGTTGTAGTACACGTAATATGAGCATAATCTCTTTTTTGAAAATTCAGATATTTCAGATTTACATTGAATTTGACCCATAGTCACTCAACACGAATTAGGCAAGATTCCTTGAATTTCAATTTCTTCTTAAGACCCTTTAACCATAAGCCTTAAATGTTAAACAGTTTTTTTTAAAACAAACTTATGTAATGGATTTTAATGAAAAATAGAAGAATGAATATCGACATCAGGTTTAGTATCTTTTATATCTTAATTTAAAGTTAGGTAAGGGGACATCAATTTGGTGCAAAACGGGTAGTTTTCTAGTGTTTATATATTTGTATATATAGGATTATTACAAACTAATTAACCAGTCCTTATGAAGTTTTGAATATAGCTGATAGGTGTAAGGGGCTCAAGTGCTGGCTATATTAAGTTTAATTCAGTTTTCTTGCAAAGGAAGTAATAAGCAGATGGAAGCTCTTCAGGAAAATTAAAATGAATGTTATCCGTTCTGGGATATGTGGATACTACTAGTATATATATATATATATATATATATATATATATATATATATATATATATATATATATATATATATATATATATATATATATATATATATAAGGAAATGGTAGTTTGCTTGAAGCATTGCTTGTAAACAAGTAAATATGAAGGTGAGAATTCCGAGGCAAAAGCAATGCAATGTTGAGAACTGGCAGGTGAAATAAGAATGAACAAAAATAAATGACAAGAGACGGTAAATCTCAGATCAATTCATTTATATTTCAAAAT
>OY744522.1:29083117-29125617 GCA_963556195.1 Sepiola atlantica
TGCACGAAGAGCCTTCCCTTTTGAATTTCTTTTGGATTTTTTACCATTTACAAATCTGCATTGTTGTTGGTGACCTTTTAGAGAACCCCTCCCCGCAAATGCACGCTGCGCATTCTTGCTTGAATGCACCCGAACATACTCCCTCACACAAAACACCTTCTCTCGTTAACGGAATGGCATTTCTATTCCTGTAAAAAAACACATCACACATAAGATTTTGACATGTTTCAACAAATACTGCTTAACTTCAAAATCATCTGAACTGAAACTAGTAAGGTTACTAGATTGCCAAATGATATGTTTTAAACGCCCTGTATTCAAACGAACTTGCAGGAAGGTTCGATGCTGATCGGGGTTTAACGAGAAACGCTACGCCCCTTTTCACTATGCTAATACCACTATATTATTTTATTTTTTACTGACCCCGTTAATATTTCGCATTGGTGGTGCAGATAGTAGCACGTCCTGGTGTAATATTAACATATGATGTTAACGGATTATTTAAAAAATAATTTACTGTATTTCCGGGCAACACGATTGCACACATCTGTTCTATCTAGGATATAAAACACTGACTCTTAAGCAACGCAGAGTACCGTTTCTGGTATAAAATAGTATAACAAAATACAGTAAACATCTTTTTCCTGGGCAACAAACACCTGATTAATGTAGAATTGCTCTATAACGGATATTGATGAATCCCGGGCAACGCCTACTAAACACACCTGATCTATGATATTGAGCACTTTGGATGCACTTATACCACTTACCAAATATAATTCTATATTATTACTAGTATGGCTCCAAGGCAACACTGAGTAAGCAAAAGACAGAGAATGTCTTTCATGCGACGCTGCGTTTAAACATACCTGCTCTATCTAGGATGTTGAGCACTTTTGTATTACTATATACCACTTACCAAATGTAACACTGTAATCTTACATTTATTGCTCCCGTTCGGAGCGCTACTGAAACCACCCAAATAAGGATGCCTCCAGAGCACTACTACATCCACCCTTTACTAGTTTCTTGACCCCCTCCCTAGTTCGAAGCTTAAGAAACGTTAAATAATTTTGAAAGAAAACATCAAGCGAAGGAATAAATTAAAATTACAGTGTTTTCTTTCCGAATCATGGCTGTAAAACTGAACCCCCCACTGACGAAATATGTCCCATAGCTCCTTTTGTACTTTCAGATGGGGTAATAACTTCCATTATCTTTCCCGGTTAATGTTACATGAGAATAGACTTTTAGATTTTATGTAGATTCTATAATATCTTTTTCAACAACACAGAACTATATAAAATAAAGTAACACAGAATCACATAATCACCGATAATTTATTTCGACCCTCCGGTCTTTTCAAGCATCCAAACGATGAGATTACATGTTTGATTTTCAAACATGTAATCTCATCGTTTGGGTTATTGAAAAGGCCGGAGGGCGAAATAAAATATCGCACCGGTGATTAAGTGACTCCGTGTTGCTTTATTTTATTCTTGCTCTGTTCATTACATTGAGCTCTCATACTCGGATTTCCTTCTGGAATTTATTTCACTCTAACACACACACACACACACACACACACACACACATACATATATATATATATATATATATATATATATAATTTATTAGGTGAGCTGATTTAAATGATTAAGCAATAAACTACATAGGTAGGTATTTACATGTCACCGCCTGAACGCGACATGTGACACAAGGTGGTTTTAATGAGTGTATGTGGGTGGATCTACCGCGCCTTAACAACACTCAGGACCAGTTGCCAAAATAGCTTGGATTGCTTTCCGTATTTTTTTCTCAAACGACAGACACATAACGTTTCCTTCTTCTTTCGTAGGTACTGGCTGTAGAAAAGACATCTTAGAACTATGAAATTAAATTACTACGTTTGACAGACATCTAACATGCCGAAAAGCCCTTTTCAGAAATTTTATAAACCTATATGACCCTCTATCTAAATACAACTATTTTATATTCTGCATTGTGTGGTATAATTATAGAGAAGGTTCCTATTGCGATAAAACTTCGGTGGCCAGTATGATGCGGTACTTCTTTCTGGTGGCATTCCGGAAGCAAAGTAGATGGCATCATGTTTCCCCATAAAACGCTCTTCCGTTCCTGATAGATTATGGTGCGTATATATTGTATTCTACAAATAATGGTAGCGATTCGAGTTCTGTCGGGGATACTACATCACTTTTTTACTAATACCCTTGAGTAATGTATGGATCCATATATATCTATCTAGCTAAAGATTAAATAGTAGTATAGATTTGACCCCCAAGCCTTTGTTGCGAACTTAGTCTAGAAGTAAAACTCCTAAATACAAATAGTCTTTCTCTGTTTATCTCGACATAGTTTCCAATCGTCCTAGAACCGAGTAATGTCGTTTCACAAGAACTGCAGTTTCGGATGTTTAAACCCTTGCTTCACTATTGGCTCCCCGCGCAGCCCACTATTATAGGAGGTATCCATTATCTCTCAAAGTTGAATAAATTCGTTAGTTAGATCAATTATACCAATGCCGTTTATATATGCTTGGTTTTAATGGGTTTTTATACTGAAATAAACACACTGTATTATGAATATGTGTTTCTGTCAATGTTTATAAATAAATTTGTGTTGATTCCAATTTGCCAACTCGGCTAACATTTTTGTTTCCTTGGTCATGTAAATAAAATTATTATCAAAGGAAAACGCCGACGCCAATTGATGTGGCATTTTTAAAGACAGGTTTTTATGAATTGTGTTTTTCCAAATTTGTTTTCAAAAGCCAAACACGAATTTGCCATTTTTATTATTTCTTTTTCGTTTCGCCTCCGTTTTTTATCGTTTTTGTTTTTTAAAATATTTTACTGGGGCGTTATTTAACGTCCTACATTTGTTTGTAGGTTAAAAAAATACTTTTCCACGCGTCAGAGATTCTTGAAGGACTTGCTAAATAGATAAGTGTTGTACGAATATGAATTAGAAGAACTTCCATACCAAGATTGGCGAATGCAAACAGATTTCAAAAGGTTTAATCAAGTTCGATGTATTTCTGGTTTCATTTAGTTTGGCTTTTCTGCGACATATCAGCCCACTTTAGGGTATCCAATGCCGAAGAACAATAGATATTGCAAACGATTCATTGTATACGATTGATTGAACACAAGTTGTCAATATCTCCATATCTGGGGTGAACATTGGGGTTCATACCTCTCCCAATAGTATTTGTGCGTAAATGACTACAATAGATCTGGTAGGATTTTAACCCGGTTCAAGCGGTTCCACAGACTACCGGAAGGGGAACATACATTTTTTCGTATGTTTTTTTGAATTTTTATTTTATTTACGAGTGATTCGTGTAATATTAAATGTGCGCATGCGTACACAAGTCGAACGTACATTTGGTGGAACGGATAAATTGTCTCTTTCAATCTTTTCACCATTGACTCTCTCCCTTATATGGACTTCATCCAAAATATTGAATTAGTTTATCGGTTTGACGGCATATCAACCATTTAGGGGTTATTTAATGTTTGAACGCAACAAATATTGTATACGACTGATTGCAATTTCACTCGTAGTTGACATGAAATAATGGGTTCATACCTTTCCTAATAGTACAATGCGTAAATGACCGAACATAGGTCGTCTAGCGCAGCAGTTCTTAATCTTTGTTTGGTTTACGTATGGACCCCTTTGATACCTCATTCATCCCGGTGGGCCCCTCTTAGAATTTCAAAAAATATATATTGTAGTTTTAGTATCAAATAATATTAGCTATTGTATAAAACATTTAAATACTCGTGTACATCCTTTGTAAAAATGACAGAAAAGGTATGCTTCGTCAGTGTTCACACTCCCTATTTATCTAGATATATTCAAATAGTAAGCTAGGAAAATATATTTATGGCAATTAAGCTACACAGGTTCATGCGTTTCATCCCGGGGGGGGGGGAATCTCCAGGCTAAAATGCTTAATTGCCATAAATATATTTTCATAGCTTACTACCTAGCTCTACTTACGTATTGAGCACTGTTGAAGTAAATACTGAAAATTGATACATAAAAAATTAGATCTTATAAAATTTTATGTGGATACATGAAATACTAATATTCAAATATCCATGAAAAATCATAGAATTACACCAGAAATGTAATGTTTCATGTATAAACTATTATTATCATTTCTGATGACCTAAAGCAGATAAACAATCACCGTTGACGTGTTATCATAGAGTGGATGATTTCTTTCCGAATTCATTACAAGCGATGAGTGAAGCTTGATGTTGTTGTCTGACTTGCTATTTGCGTTTTCGCTTCCATTTGCCACTTGAAATGGAAGCTCGAAATAAACACGTATTTTACATGCTAACTTTTATGTGACAGGATGGAAGTACATATAACTATTTTGTTTCGGATTCTTTTTAGATGAGGGTTTATAATTAGTGGAATGTGGTATATTCGGACTACTGTTCTCATCTTCCGTGTTTTTTATCACAACGTTTCGGCCGATGTAACCCCGACCTTTTTCAGGTGTACCTTGTAGAATTAATGTGGTAACATATATGTATCGTATCCTTTTATCTATTTGGTATTTCTAATCATTCATCATCGTCTATAATTATTAATCTATATATTCATGCATTAATATATATATATATATATATATATATATATATATATATATATATATATATATATATATATATATATATATATATATAATGTGTGTGTTTATCGTTCAAGTTTTAAAGTATTGCATGGAAAGTTAATAAAATTGAAATATAAGCCAAATTAGCAATACAAGATTAATTTTTTTTTTCTTACATTAATCCTATCGATTACGGAATAAAATTCCTTCTTCAGGGGTGACCAGTATTGAGTCATTTTTTTTTTATCCTTTTTTTTCATCAAAAAACAAGAATAAAGAAACTTATTTCTTTGTTAATTTGATAAACGTCTTTGATGGTACGACGTCATCGCCGTGCTGTTATGAAATGGCGGGTAGGATTCAAAAACCGTGTCGAACGAGAAATGCGTTGGCACGCTGTCAAGTAATGTGTGTGTTTATCGTTCAAGTTTTAAAGTATTGCATGGAAAGTTAATAAAATTGAAATATAAGCCAAATTAGCAATACAAGATTATTTTTTTTCTTCTTACATTAATCCTATCGATTACGGAATAAAATTCCTTCTTAAGGGGTGACCAGTATTGAGTCATTTTTTTTTTCATTTTTTTTTTCATCAAAAAACAAGAATAAAGAAACTTATTTCTTTGTTAATTTGATAAACGTCTTTGATGGTACGACGTCATCGCCGTGCTGTTATGAAATGGCGGGTAGGATTCAAAAACCGGTGTCGAACGAGAAGTGCGTTGGCACGCTGTCAAGTAATGTGTGTGTTTATCGTTCAAGTTTTACAGTATTGCATGGAAAGTTAATAAAATTGAAATATAAGCCAAATTAGCAATACAAGATTAATTTTTTTTTTCTTACATTAATCCTATCGATTACGGAATAAAATTCCTTCTTAAGGGGTGACCAGTATTGAGTCATTTTTTTTTTTCATTTTTTTTTATATATATATATATGTATATATATATTTAAATATATATATATATATATATATATATATATATATATACATATATATACATATATATATACATCCATATACATATATATACAGATATATATATACTATATACATATATATACATATATATATACATATATATATATATATGTATACACACACACATATATATATATTAATTTATTTAGTTCAAGAATTAACAAAATGAACAAAAACAATACTTTTCAAAAATGCTCAATATATATTATATTACTCAAACTATGTGTATTTTAATATATATATATATATATATATATATGGACATTTGTCTTTCATCCACGCCACAATGTATATTTATTTAATTGAGAACTTTTTTTTCTTCTGAAAAGTTCAAGAGAGACATATCCGATATTGAAATACTAATTGTGGTTGGTCCCTTATGAACGAAACGACTTCGTAAAACGATTGACAGTTTTGAGAATGTTTCGTGAAGTAAATAAAGTCTTGGTCTTTGGAATGAAAGAAAATATTGTTTACTTATATATGCTCTGTTATTGCAAGTTGACATTCATCGAGCTTTAAACTGGAAGTGGTTGGTATACATTAAGTATAGAAGGTGTATACTAAAACATTTTCGCGCTCCTATTTATATATATATATATATATATATATATATATATATATATATATATATATATATATATATATATATATATATATATATATATATAAACATAAAGAAAGAGGCAAAATGCCTTCAAAGAACCATGTGTTGGATGCAGATATTTATTTATTAAAATCAAAATAAAAAATAAAAACTTTTTTTTTTCTTTTTCATCTTGACTTTTTTATCTAATAATTTGCTTGATATAACAAGCCTCGACAGAGCTTTAGACAAATAAAAGGTATTAACCTTTTTTACTTCGTAATAATCCTTCCTGGTCTTCTAGAAATGGCGTCCGATATTATGTAGACTAACGGTGCAAATGTCTCTTTTAAATTGAACTTAAATTGCGCATGGTCGCTGGTAGGTATAAATTTGAGAAAGTTAATGTTTTTAAGAATCTTTAGAATTTTAAACATTTTGCCTCGTTCTTTATGTTTAAAATTCTAAAGATGCTTAAAAAAATGAACTTTCCACAATTTAATATATATATATATATATATATGTGTGTGTGTGTGTGTGTGTGTGTGTGTGTGTGTGTGTGTGTGTGTTCAATTCAACTGACATTACGACCGTTAGATGGGCTGGTATTAATTCCGCCACATCTAAATTAAATCAGTTTCTCTGGTCAAGAGTTTTATTTCGAATAATTTATGTCCGGCTAATCCAGGCTGGCAAACATACAAGTTGTGATGAATAATGAATACCGTATTCAAGTGAAAGACATAGAACGAAGACGACAATGTCATTCAGGTGACGGCAACGACGACGCCGACAACGCCGACGTCGCCGACGACGACGGCTTGGTCGAGGTCGCTGTCCGCAACAGCCGCGAACTCTCAACACATCTCAAGGTGTGGTCGGCTTACGTGACTAGCTATGGAAAGGCAATGGCAACGTAACTCACTCTACTAGTCATTCATATCACTATAAAAATATATTCAATGCACTTTCTCCTTTACCCTCACTATGTATATAAGGAAAAGTTAAAGCTAAAAAAAAACTCGAACTGTTGCTATATTTCAACGAGATCACATAACACAGATTGTATTAATTAACTAGCAAGCCCCGTGTCCCGGCGTTGCCCGGGGAGAATATGGCACAAAGCAAGAATAATTCTGTAACGGAAATATTGAGATCAGTATCTTTGTTCCTGCTACTAACTGGTTTGAGGATGTGTTTTCCAAACAGTGACATGATACTCTTCTTGACCTGCTGAATGAATGATCGGGTAATTTAAAGCCTCGAATGCCCGATTTGTTTAAGGGATGCACTGAAGTTGATTGTTGCTGAGAGGCAAACAGCAAGATCACGTGCCTCAGGAACATAAACACGCCGTTCATGTTCTCGTCTCGTCAGCATGTATACCACTTTAAAGTCATCACATCCAGCATGCCCCATAGCCATCTTAAAGTCTTGTATATATTTATTTTCTCTGTTACGCATACTTTGCAGTTCAAGAACAATTTCTAACTTTGTGTTTGATACTATATTAATTTAAGTCATCGCATGAAATATATTTGATGTGGATTTTCAACTTCCATGGAAAGCAAGAACCCCACTCTACGACAAATCTGTCCACAACTGAAAGCGTAGGTATATACACTCTTTCACGTATTTCTTTAGCGCTAAAGCTGGATATATTAAATCACCGGTTACAACTCCGAATGTTGTTACAGAAATGTATTGAATAATGCGAAGTGTTATTAATGGTACAGGAGGTGTACCTAAATCCTTATCACCAGAACAACACGTACCTGATGATTCCCTAATCCATTATTTTAGTTTTACATTTTCTACACGTTGTTGCGTTTTACGCGCAGCTTCATAATTATGCCCTTCATGCAACCAGAAACTCGATTGAACAACAGTTGTGTTCGATGTATGTACTTGCATGGCGGTTAATTTAGCCTATCTGTTTTGTTCTAATATATGTTCCACATAGTACTAATATATGTTCCACATAGTACTAATATATGTTCCACATAGTACTAATATATGTTTACACTGACCGAAATACAAATAACTGAGTAAACATTTCCTAGCTGACGACATGTTTCATTGAAAGTAATGTAAAGTCTATTGATGAAAGTATCCAAACCTAATTGATCGGAAGAACACTTATCGGAGAAAAAACAACACAGGGGTGAAAGAAGAATTTTAAGTAGGAAAAAGCCTGAAAAACATCCACAGAAAAAAATATTTTTTAATAATTTAGATTGTATAGTGGGGGAATATCGGATTACGTTATTTCTAAGTATTACGTATAGACTTAATCTCATTCCGGAATTTACGGAATATATTTAACGAACTTAATCACTTATACTGTACATTGATTCAAAATGGCGGCTACAATCTCTTAATCGAATCGACTTCAGACATTTCCCTAGGCAATGTTCTATTACTTCAGGTATAATTTGATTTTTAAACTTAAACACCTAGATAATGTTATACATATCACCTTTAAGGTTTAAAAATTATTTTCAAAACACTTACATCGTAAAACTTACTGCAGTTGTCACTTTGACAACATCCATTTGTTGATACCAATTCTATGGAAGCACTAGTATCAGTTTCTCTACGAACATTCCACTAATAAATAATAGACAACACAGGTGCATTGTTTAACCTTTGACCATCCATACATATCTAACATTAATCCAACATTTCTGTTTTCATTTTCACGTGAGTTATTCTTCTTTTTGGGGTATTTTACGTAAAAGTTTTCCTTTCTTCTTTAGATTTACCTATTATAACCGTCCATTCTCTCTCCCTCTCTCCCTCTCTCCCCCTCTCTCTCTCTCTCTCTCTCTCTCTTTCTCTATATATATCTCTGTATATTCATTCGCAACAATTTATAAATAACATGTTTAAATTTTCGCGGACTTAGATAATCGCAGCACACAACAGTATTTTCAAGGCAATACACATTAAACAGATACAAACAATTTTTTCTGCTCAAATTCGATTTAAATTAACATTCGTCGATTTATTTAAGTATATTTTTATTATCATGATTATACGTCAGTTACGAATAATCCTTTGTTTTATTCACGACAGTTAAAAGGCTTAAAATCAATTTCGAACACAGATCAGTGTAACAATTAAAATCATTATTTTCATCTGCATTTTCCTATTCATCGAACATTATTCGATATTATTTCACACCAAACATTATTCGAATTTATTTCATACCTTTTTTACATATTTTATTCGACGTTAAAACTGCTACTAATATTCAAAAAAAATATTATTTATATTTTTCTAAATATTCTTGAACGTAATGTGCAGTATCCGTTATTTTGTCTTTTCTCTTCTAGGTCAGTGAAAAAGAAATCTTTCTAGGCTTCGACAATTTTTTATTTATTGCTTTTCATCTATTTAACTGTATGTCGATTTTAGAAGAATTCTTTTTAGACTGCGGCAATTTTCCCCATGGGATAGATTTTTAACACATTAAACATCACCATTGTATTACTCTCCCCTCGTGAACAGGCAACGAAATAGCAACAATATAGTCAATGGTAAAAGTGCAGATTAGTTAACAGTTGATAAATCGAAAACAAAATAACCACAACAATATTCTTAAATCAATCGTCATATATTTAAATCATGGCTAGAGTTAGACGAAAGGTCAATTTTCAATGTTGGTAAATTTAATCTCCCCACCAAAATGGGCACTACGGATTGAGATAAAAATTGTATTTTTCTTTCACTGACTTTGGAAAGCTTCACGCATATTCTTGAATCATATTTATTTGGGGGGAGGGGCAGTAGCTTTTATTTTTTCGAATAAACCGCTACTTACAATTGTAGAGGGGGGGGGGCAGCCACCCAAAACATAGAGAACTCTATTTTGTTTTACTTAAAACATAGATAAATCTGAATTTAATCACTTTAATTACAGGGTTGCTTTCAACTGCTTTTTGACGAATTAATAGTCTAATACTCATATTTTTAAAATTTAATTTATATCTATCCCGGGCAACGCCGGGGCACGGGTCTTGCTAGTGTTTAATATTTGAAACTTAATTTAATTTAATGTTTTTAATATTTCAAATGTTTGACAATCAACTTACCACATCGGATAATGTTTTAATGTAAGATGTTTGGGAAACTTATTCATCAACAGATACTTCCGGTTTAATTAATGCTTTTCCAAAGCAGAGAGAAAGAGAGTGAGAGACAGAAGGAGAGAGAGAGAGAGAGAGAAAGAGAGAGAGAAAGAGAGTGAGAGACAGAAGGAGAGAGACAGAAGGAGAGAGAGAAAGAGAGTGAGAGACAGAAGGAGAGAGGCAGAAGGAGAGAGAGAGAGTGAGAGAAAGAGAGTGAGAGACAGAAGGAGAGAGAGAGAGAGAGTGATAGAAAGAGAGTGAGAGACAGAAGGAGAGAGAGAGAGAAAGAGGGTGAGAGACAGAAGGAGAGAGACAGAAGGAGAGAGACAGAAGGAGAGAGAGAGAGAGAGAGAGAGAACGACATACGACCATAGTTGAAAAATAAAAAATTGAGTTTACATTTTATTGCAAAAAAAAACGAGTTCTTTATTGTTTTAACGTAGGGACAGAGGAGTCAAAGGAAGAGAAAGAGAGAGACACACAGACAGACATAGCAAGTAAAATAGGAAGAGGGAGAGGGAAAGGAAAAGGGGGAGGCATAGAAAGAACGAGTTATGACAATAGCCGAAGGACGACCACTAAATTGATGAATTGGAAACGAAGTAAAAAGATGAAACATTAACTTATAAAAATAAAGCGAATTCGTTCTTTTTTCTTTTAGCGGGGGAAGAGAGAGCGAGAGAGACATATATACATACAGACAGACAGACACAAAGAACGAGTAAGGACAATTGCTTAAAAACAACCACACAAAATTACACTCGGCTCCATGAATTTAAAAATGTACTACATAATTACAGGTGCAAAGGAAATAAATATGTTTTATGATTCATTTCGTTTTCGTATTTTCCACATAAATTGCAATCGATAATGGATTAAAAAATATGATGGGCAAAATTAAAACGCATTTTTCAGACTCCAATTTAAAAATTAAGTACATTTAAAATTGAGTATATTTCCGTCTATTTCACCGTGGGCTTTCCGATCAATATGTCTCCGTTGGGTCAACGTCCGATGGTTTGGGAGTTTTAAATGTCGAAAATAGTAACATAAATTTCAGGAAGTTTTCAATACAAAGTAAGAAGAGTAATGTGGAGTTCAGCGATGAGAGCAGGAGTTTATTTTTTGGTTACTTGCTAATTCCAAAGTCACACTGATAGTGAATAGTAACACAAAGAGAACTTTTCTTTGCAATTCAAACGTGCATTTTCACGTACAGCTGCTGTACACGTGAACATATTGAATTATGATTATTTTTTTCACCACAAACAAGGCAAGTTGCCACTGTAGACGTAAGAATTAGGGCCGAATTTTAGAGGGTCATCCTAAATTGGGAGCTGTGCAGCGAGATGCTTGTTCACATTAGTTTTGAATGTCTGCATGTCGGTACAATCGGGGAAACAGGGAACCGGGAGGGAGTTCCAAAGGCCAGCAGCTCGAGGAAAGAAGATATTGGAGTAGAAGGCTCTCCTGCATCTTAGAACCTCCACAGTAAATGGATGGGATTTAGCTGATTGTAGGGTTTGTCGAGTGAATGAACGTCGAATGGGCATCAAAGCAGCAAGTTCATCGGGGCACATTCCATTGAAGTACTTGTAAAACAAGCACAAGGATGCAATATTGCGGCGATGGGACAGAGGATGAGGATTGGGTGATAGTTAGGATCCTATTAAATTAGATACTGTTTTTTACCTTGTCTAAGAGGGGAAGACTGGTGGATGATGCACCAGCCCAGATGTGGAAACAATACTTCATGCATATGCGGATGGTGGCTTTGTAGAGATATAGGATAATGCCAGGTGTGAGAAGTTTACTGGCACAGTAGAGAGAGCCCACCTTCTTTGCAGCAGCCCTGGCAATGTTGTCAATGTATTTATTCCAATTCATGTTACCTGTCAGGTGTGAAAAGTTTTCTAGCACGATAGAGAGAGCCCACTTTTTTGCGATGTCGTCCATGTATTTGTTCCAATTCATGTTACCTGTAAATGTAAGGCCGAGGAGTTTGAACACTCGACTCTGAGGTAGGGTGATATATTCCATGGCAATCGGTGGTTGAAGAGGTTACTCGTAGTTGTTGAAGGAAAGGAGATTTGTCTTAGCAACATTAAATGTTACTATCCATTTGTGACCCCATTCAACTACAGACAGGAGGTCACTTTCTAAGGATTCAGACATTGCCTCGGATATGTGTACGTCCGTTTCACCGACCTGACCAAACTATGCCGTAGTGTCGTCAGTAAATATACCCATTTAAGACACAATATCATCAGGGAGGTCGTTTATGAAAATCGAGAACAGTAAAGGTTCAAGGATCGATCTCTGGGTACAATTGTATTTATGTTATATTATTTAGATGAACGGCCATCGAGGACAACCTGGATCTTTCTTTTGGCTAGGAAGGATCTAATTCTATTAAATATACGTCCAGTAATACCATATGAATTAATTTATAGGAGAAGACCTTGTCAAAGGCTTTGGATATATCAAGCGCTACTTTCCTAGCTTCACCTGCCTTGTCCAATGTATCGTATATGAGTTCAGGGTTGACCGTTAGGATATTCACAGTAGACTGCCTAACTCCATGCTGATTGTCAGAAAGAAGTTTAGCATTAACGAGGTGACGGATAGTCGCTAGATTGATTAAGGATTCAAAGATTTTAGCAAAGATGGGGCGTAGACTAATGTGGCGATAATTCTGAGGTTCAGTTTCATATCCAGAATTCTTGAAGATTGGTATCACAGAGGCAATTTATTTAGCTATAAGGTAAGCAAGATTCAGCAAAGCATTTGTTGTAGAGTTTTGAGAGGATAGGGACACGTTCAGCCGGGTATTTCTTTATTACTATTGCTGGTATAAGATCAGGCGTACATGCTTTGGAGGTATCATGGGTTCTTATGACGTCCCGGACATGAGATGGGGTGATGGTCAGATTGTTGAATAGCCCTTTAAAACAATTCATACCTTTAAATCTTCTCAGCCGTTTCCGTCGTCCTGTGGTTGAGTCTTTCTTCGCCTCTGCACTGTTTTGGCCATCTCCGGGAGCTGTCTGTAACAAAGTACCTTTCTCGCTTCATAAGACAACAACCTTATTATTTTTAATTACTTTTATTCAGGCGTCGTTTGTATTGCCGTGGCGTTGTGTCTTGCTATCGTTGATAGAGAGAGAGATTTACGAATATCGTAGTAAGATTATTACTGTTGTCCTAACTATTTCTAGAGAGAGAGGGGGAAAGATCCTTTCGCCTGTCTTCCATTTAGGGAATACTCCCTTCTGTTAACGTCACATTCTTGGATCTTGACTCTCTCGCTTCTATACAGTGACTCACCCAAAATCCAATTCAATGTTCCCACGCTAGCGAAATCTCGCACCAACTCTCGTTGTCAACACACAGGTGTAATCTGACCCTTGACCTCAGCAACCTAAGATCACGTCAGCTGTCGTTCCCGGCGTGGGAAAACGCACTCGTAGCCTCGGACGGAATGACTCCGCTACAACCGCGTAAATCAAACCCCATCTCGAATAGATGCGTCCAAGCCATTATCTAACACTCTCATAAAGGTTCTTATATCACCCAAGTTACGTCCGTCAATATATAACATTCCTCCCTCACCAAGCATTCAAAAATACCTACTAAAGAGGTATTTTTCTACGTCCCCCATTCCACTCATTCCATTCGATCTCTAACAGAATACAGGGCAAAACAGTAAACCCCCATTTAAATTCTTATATTCCATTTCTGGTCAGCCATCTAAATTCACTGTAAGATATGTCTCGTCGTACCATTCGACAGCGTCCGCTTTTCAACACGGATCCAGAGCGACCCCCTAGCTTAATACTTAAGATGATCCGTCCAATAACACAGGGCCGGCGACTCGCCTTTTCCATATCCTTCTTCCAAGGGACCCAATATATTCCACATTGATCCCAACCAATTTTCCTAACTAATTCCGACATGTTAATCGCTCTGGCGCCATGCTAACCCGCCACGGGTCCAAAACAAGTTCAATCACGCCCCTATTTTCACAATCATCCAGATCCGTTACGCCGCCGCGGGCCCAACTGACCCACTAAACAACAATGACAACTCTGTCATACTCTTCCCCACAGACAAGCTTTGCTTCATACTGGCTGGATAAAATACCCTCGTTAGAGCTGCTCCATACTATGGAACACTACGAGAATTTACCCCCCCTCTTCTTTGAGGGAGGGAAAAACAATAAAAACCAAAAAAAAATAAGCACCCCCGGCTCGGATCTATCATCCATCTTTTATTTTATTTATTTTTTTTTTTCTTTAATTCTAATAACTCGGCTGACCATTAATAAATTTAATTCCACTTTAGTTACTGCTTTTTTTAATATTTAGTACTATTTTAATTCAAGGAGGGGAACAACAATGTTTCCGGCTAAACCGAAAAACAAAACAAAAACAAGGAAATCATCAATGAGTCTCTCTTTCAATACGCAAAATTACCTTTAAATAAAAAAATCTTAGTCAACGACAACAACAATTAACAAGACATTCCACCCGACCTGAAACAATACACGAATTCCACCCCGATCCCCAACATCATACATTATATTTAAACAAGGACAAAAACAAAAAAAAAGTTATTACAAAATCTGCACGTTTTTCTTGCTTTTCACGCATATGTATGCGCACATGTGTGAAAACATCCGTCCTTCCTTCATTAAAAGTTTCACTATTTGAATTTGTGTGTGTTAAGTTGTCTTATAAAAATTCTTTTTATTCTTTTAAACTGTTTTTCATATAATTATTTTCAGTCTTTCTATTACCTTTTTTATTATTTCAATTTGTGTGTTAGTGTGTCTGTTTGTTCTTGTCCCGTCACTTTTTTTAGCAGCAGTTTTACGCATACTTATATTAAAATCGTCTATTACCTGTTTTTATTGTTTTGTTTTTTCACTTAGTGTATGCGTGTTTCCTTCCTTTTTTTCTTTTAACGTTAATAAAATGCATTGAGAGTATAATTGTTCTTTCGTAATATCTTTTTTCGTATTTCTAAAACTAAATGTACTTACGTATTTCTTTTTCTATCCTTAAAAAAAATGTGGCCCAAATGTTTTGTTTGAGTGTATGTCTATAAGTTCTTTCTTTGTTCGTGTGTGTTCGTAGCAGTTTCTAACCAAAAGTCGTTTGTTTTTGTTTCGTCTTCTTTTTCTTCCTTTCTCTTTGCAAAACAGTTTTTCGTATAATTATTTTAAAATCGTTCTATTACTTGTTCTTTTCTTCACTTAAATATATGCGTGTTTCCTTCTTTTTTCCTTTAACGTTAATAAATGCAATGGGATTATAAATGTTCTTTCGTAATATCGTTCTCTGTATTTTTAAAACTAAATGTACTTACATTTAGGTGTCTTCCTTCGCAGCCTCTGCTAGTCTCTCTCTCCATCTGCTCCGTTTTTTTCCTTTCTTTTTTTCTTCTTCCGGGCATCAGGCTGAAATACATTTTCTTCTGTCTTCTTTTTCGTCTTTCTTTCTCTTTTTCACCCGTGGCAACCGCTCAGTCCGTAACAAATGCCCATGCTCGACAACTGGTCATTTAAAGCACCAAAAAGGGACATGTTGAATAGCCCTTTTTAAATTCATACCTTTGTATTTTCTCAGCCGGCTTCGTCGTCCGGTGGTTGAGTCTTTCTTCGCCTCTGCACTGTTTTGGCCATCTCCGGGAGCTGTCTGTAACAAAGGACCTTTCTCGATTCATAAGACAACAACCTTATTATTTTTAATTACTTTTATTCAGGCGTCGTTTGTATTGCCGTGGCGTTGTGTCTTGCTATCGTTGATAGAGAGAGAGATTTACGAATATCGTAGTAAGATTATTACTGTTGTCCTAACTATTCCTAGAGAGAGAGGGGGGAGGATCCTTTCGCCTGTCTTCCATTTAGGGAATACTCCCTTCTGTTAACGTCACATTCTTGGATCTTGACTCTCTCGCTTCTAGACAGTGACTCACTCAAAATCCAATTCAATGTTCCCACGCTAGCGAAATCTCGCACCAACTCTCGTTGTCAACACACAGGTGCAATCTGACTCTTGACCTCAGCAACCTAAGATCATGTCAGCTGTCGTTACCGGCGTGGGAAAACGCACCCGTAGCCTCGGACGGAATGACTCCGCTACAACCGCGTAAGTCAAACCCCATCTCGAATAGATGCGTCAAATCCATTATCTAACACTCTCATAAATGTTCTTATATCCCCCCAAGTTACGTCCGTCAATATATAACAAGATCATCAAGTATGGCTTCAGTCCGCAATGGGAAATTTGGGAGAGAGTCGTTTTCGGAGTCCCAAGTAGAGTTTAAGGACAACCACTGGGCAAGTAGTCCAGTCTTATCGGCTGCTGTGCAAACGACATCATTGTGGTTGGATAGCGTGATAATTATTGATTGACCATTGTTCACCACACTATTTAAGATTTTCCAAAGTCTACGAGTACCTAGGTTCTGTGACTCAATTCATTTTTTGGTCATCTCTGTATACTTTCTCTTTGCTTCATCTATTATAGTCTTACAATGATTTCTTGACGCTATAAGTTTCTGTCTATTTGTAGCTGACTTGTGGCGGTTGAATTGTCGGAATGCTTACTACCTCTGAGCAATAGCAGCTGCACAGTTCTGAGGTAAACCATTGTTGAGAGTGGGGACATTTGCTTCGATGCATGTTTTGACCCATTTGGTTACCCCATTTGCGCACTGACTAACAGAATGGAAATAAGTTTCACTTCATGGAGCGCCTCTGATGTGATTTTTGATGGAATCAAAATCAGCCTGCTTGTTGTATCTCGTCGTTTTGAGCAACATTTCATCAGCTTTGGGACGAGTTTTTAGGATGATATCAATCATTACCACAAGCTGATCAGCGTTCCCGACCGACTATGGATATTCATCACACAAGACTCGGGAAGTGAGGTTTGAGAAGTGAGGCTTGCTGGTCCACATAATCAAGGAGGTGGGTCGGGAAAGTAACAGTCTGTGAGAGGGAGTGCGCTATCGAGAAACTATACGTGGAGTTACCAGCTTCGTCTGTATAGCTGGAAATCCATGCCAGTCACGGTGATGTATACTAAAATCCTCAAATACATGTATTCAAACAATCAAGTCGGGTGAGAGTGCTGTATCTATGCTTTCAGAGACAAAGTTAAGCAGGGTTCAGTCCTTGATCGAAGGAGAACGGTATGTGAAATATAAGTAACTAACGCTATACTGTGAGGTTCATCTAAAGCACATATAGGCTTGATCATCTGAATCTAACCTATGTTCTCTAATCAAGAGGATGGTGTTCTGAACATAAACTCCTATCCCGTCCATATATTTGTCAGAGTCCTTACGGTAGATGGGAGGTATTCAGTCGTGTCAAAATGGTGTGAGGAGATATCGGATTGTAGGTTTGTTTCACTTAGTGCTAAGATATCCGGGGAGTTTACTAGGAAAACTGTTTCTACGTCATTGATGTTGCTTCTAAGCCTCCGGACATTTGTAAATGCTAGACTCAAAGGTACAGGAAAAGATGTTTTTGGTGACTGGTTTAGGTTTGATTCTTTTTTTGTACCACCATTTTGGTTTTAGATAGAGTGGGGAGGGCAAAGTGTGAGCTTGTTTGGTGCCAATAAGCTTACATAACCAGACATTTAGTCGAGACTTAATCAATGGGGGTTGTGGCATCGGGAAAGCCCACCGAGAATAACTGGATTGTCTCTTTCTATGCGCGGCATGGCATGTACAGTTCCCCACGACATCATACAACTGTTTATAGAGCAGCCGCGCGTAGCTCTACTTAAGAGTTAGGGCTCCTGTACTTTAAGTCAGAAACAGCAGCCAGGCAAACTGTATAACCTGTACCTTCAACCTGACAAAACAAAAGCGACCCAGACTAGTCATGCTAGACTTAGTGTAGAGATTTTCCCCAAGTTGCCCAGATAAAGAGAAAAAGAGACGGCGTTCATTGACCTATTCAAGAAAAAAAGGCCAAGAATTTAGTGTCTTTGAGGTGTCCCTGCGCTAGTACCTCTGCGCCTGGCTAATAGAAGGAGTGCAAAGGCAGGGCGATACGCAGAGCTTATCAACTCTTTAACGAATTTTAGGTTTGCAAACGGGATATTTTGTTCGAGAGTCAAGCTTTAGAAAGGTTATCGATCAGGGCTAAGAAGGCCTCCCTACCCCAGCTTTTTGCTGCTAAGACGTAAGTAGTCAGTAGCACAGTTTTTATGAGTTTTCTTACTCCTAGATGAATGAGCTGACAAGATCTACTGATCCATCACACCGAGAGGGGTATTCCTGCGCCCGTGTACTAGTCAGGTATTTCATAGCCTTCGCAAATATTACAAAAAGAAAAGAAAAAAGAAATAAGCAAACATTTTAAAATTAATAAAACTGACAGTTATATTTAAAGCATAGAAAGAAAACTTAGCTGAACTTTGGCGAATCTATTCAATGTTCAGGGTCCTGTGTTGGCAGAATTATCTGTAGGCGGGACACTTAGCAAATGATCTGGTGAGAACGAAGATACCATTTATCTAAGAATAAGACGAAGGGAGGGGGTATTTTTCTGTGCTAGTCAGACATGTGTTTCTCTCGTATTTCAAACTACCTATTATTTTCAATTTTCTTTTTCATTTAATCGTAAGAACAATCAAAACAAGGATTTGTCCGTGTGCCTTATTTTCATAAGGCACACGGAATAAAAAATAAAATAAAAACATAGAAATTAATACAATTAAATGATAGAACAAATCAAAATAAACATATAAGGTAACAACTTAAAATTAATATATTTAAAGCATGCAAAGAAAATTTAGCTGGACTTTGGCGAATCTATTCAATTTTCAGCGCCATGTGCTGGCAGATTTTATTTGAAGGCCGGCCACTTTGTAAATGAGCTGGTGAGAACAGAATTCCACAGAAAAACACACCTATTACATACAAGTAACTGAAGATTTTTTTGAACTAATCAGAATTAAGGAAATAAACTAGCAACGTGTGTTTAATTAATCGTATACAATGCATCATCTATGGAAGTAATACATTTTGGGATTAAATATCACAAAAAGGGTATATTTGCTGGTGAACAGTATTGAGCAAAATTATCCAAGGGATAACTGTTGGATAAAGTAATGACGCCATATTATATGCATATATGACGCCATATTGCATGTATATATCTCTCTCTCTCTCTCTATATATATATATATATATATATATATATATATATATACATATATATACATATATATACATATATATATATACATATATATACATATATTAACATATATATACATATATATATATATATATATATATATATATATATATATATATATATATATATATACATATATGTATTATTTATTTAAAAAAACTATACGTTACATATTTCAGAGGCGTACCGCGGTTTCATTCATGATATGGCCATAAGTTCATCTCGTTTATTTAAGAGATTATTTCGATCATATTTTAGGATTCTTATTTTTTCCTCTAGACAGTTGCATCTTTGCCTAAATCCATCTGGAATATCCGAAAAACATAAGATTGACCACGAAACCACCGTGGACCTGTTCTCATTTTTCAGATGCCACCATTGTTTAGCTAACTCCGTTTTGTTCTTGAGTTCTGGGTTATTGAAAGAGTGTTTGTGGTCAAAGTGCAGACATAAATATAAATTTAAAATAACCAATGACTAGTAATCAGATACCAAATTGAATAACATTCGTTACGGTAACCCCCCCCCTAAATATTTATAATAATATCTGTTATAGACACAGAATTACCGACTTGGTGATATATAGTATTTGTGTGTATGCGTATATAATGGTATTTTGAAATATTTATTTATTCAGATTATTTACTTAAAATAAGATAGTGGTAAGAAAAATTTTCTGCAGGTAATACACTAGTTATTGAATTAATATAAGTATAAATGTCAAATATTACCACTAGACATTATTAGACTTGAATTAGGGTTTAACTATAGATTATCAAATTAATCTATAATATAAATAAGGTAAGACTAATTTTTAGAACTCATATTGTATCAGTAAGAATATAGAGTGTTATGTAAATATTGTGTGTAGGTGTGTGGATATATATGTATGTGTGTGTATGTATATATGTGTATATATGCGTATATGTATATGTATGTGTGTATATGTATAGGTATGTATATGTTTACATGTGTGAGTAACTACATGCGTTGTCATTTGGTCAATATTTCAAATAGATTCAGGGATATATATATATGTATATATGTATGTATATATGTATATATATATATATATATATATATGTATATATATGCATATATGTAGGTGTGTGTGTGTGTGTATATATATGTATGTGTGTGTGCGTATGGATTTGTATGTATACATATATGTATGTGTGTATAATTTTATTTCAATTAGATTCTCTTTCTTGGAATCCAGATGGACTGGGAATCTATGACACGCGGTTTGTCTATTTCTTCTCTTGTTTCTTTCTTTCTTTTCTCCTACCGAGTTTAAGAACACGAGTTTCGCCGGACGCATTTCGTCTCGGCTAGAGATGTATGAATAAAAGTTGTGTATGTGATTATGCTTAGTTATGGTAATGTGCGAGTGAGATTATGTATGTGCGTGCGCATAGGACGTGTGCGTATTTAGTTTTGTGTATGCGCGTGAGTAAAGTTGTCTATATGTATGATATCGTCAAGTCGTATGTGTCATAATTTTGACACGGCAGTTTTTAGTTGATTAACTTAAAGATCCCTCCCCTTCGACCGCCATAGTTAAATATAAGTTTTAAATTTCCCCCTCTCTATAAAAGATGTATCAAATTGGTTGCTACCACCACTCTCTCTGGTTGTGTTTAAATTGTCGTAGGGAAATTCAATTCTCTATCAGTCTCAAAAATGTAATTGTCTGAGTAGTGCTTGAAAAAACCGCACGGTTGAAATAAATTATTGCATCGACAATTATGTGATTTCGTGTTATTATATTTTATGCTATATATATATATATATATATATATATATATATATATATATATATATATGTGTGTGTGTGTGTGTGTATATATATATATATATATATATATATATATATATAAACATATACACATACCTAACTTTATATATAGAGAGATAGTAAAATTTATTGAATGAATCGTCTATAATAAATCGTCTATAATGAATCGTTTACAAATACTCGTTTAAAATGAATGATTTACAGAATCGTACACGGTTTAACATGTTAGATAATAAATGATGGCTGAGATATTTGTTGAGCGAGATCACGTAGAGCTGAAGTGAGATATACTTTTGGTAAAATGTAGCGCTAATATATTATTGAAACTCCCTAAAGATATATTAAGAAACTCCTAAAATAATTAATAATTTCTGATGAATGACGTAGTACATTAAGAAGGAATCTTTAAGTCATGGGTCGTGGGGATATCAGATAAAACAACTAGGAGAGGTTCATTCAAGATAGCAACAAATGTACTTGTGAGATACGAACACATCATCCAATAAATCACGGACCTGACATATAGATGACCCACTAATAAAATATCCATATAAATTTTATAAAGTACTAAGCTTCAAATAGTAAAACGTAATTTCATGTGTTGATAAAGTATTGCATTTTGACAAGTAAAATACTGTTCAGGCAACGCAATAGCTTCATAAGTAATATCTGGCCTCTGCTCCATCGAAAACAACGGTTAAGAAGTGGTATGCTGACTTTTAACACGGTCGTACAACGCAATAAAAATAAGTTTTTCCGTCAATATGTAACAATGGATCCATCACTCTGGAGTTAAATCAGCAGTCAGCTGAGTTGGCAACGCTACGTAAAAGCCATTCAAAGTGTTTAAAAATGCAAACATCAGCAGGAAAGGTTTTGGCTTCCGTGTTTTGCGATGCGCATAGTATTTGTTAATTTACTACTTTTAAGAATGAAGAACCATCAATAGCGAATATGATATAGCATTATTGGTGTGTTCGAAGGAGATAATCGCCAAAATACGGCCACAAACGAAGACGAGAAAAGGCCCTTACACCAAACCAATGCTCTGTTTCACAATGTCGATCGCAATTATAGCACTTCGAATTGCTTTTGCATGCAGCCTATTCTCCAGATCTGCTCACAGCAACTACTGGCTGTTTGAAGACACCAAAAGAATGCTCCAGAGAAAGAGATTTGAGGCTAATGAAGAAGTGATATCGGAAACTGAGGCGTATTTTGAAACTAAAGATAAATCGTTCTATAAGACGGTATCGAATTGGTAAAGAAGCGGTAAAATCAGTATACCACCCTAGAAGAAGACTATGTTGATGAATAAAGTCGAATTTTGTCTAAACATTGTGGTTTTACTATTAGTTAGGCCCAGTACTTATTAAGCAATGTGTTACATATTAATACGAACAAGGACAGTGAAGATGACAATCAAAAAATTTTGATCAACACGTGGGGATAGCATAAAAACACTTCGAAGAATGACACTCAAACCAGCAATTAAATCATTTTGTTAAACACGTTGCGTTACTAGGAACAACTATTACAAAGAATTACATTCAAGATGGAAATAATAATAGTTTTTACACCTGTCGTGTTGCAAGATATACCCATTACGACGACAAAATCCCAAGAATACAATCAATATACTTATTCAATAAGTGGGCACACCACATACAACCAGTATAAAGACCGACATTCAAAATAATGATGAATACATTTTGTTCAACACACAAGGATACCATATGAAACTAGAAGGAATAAGGACATCTAAGATGGTAATAGGACATTTTATTCAATATCTGAGGATATCAGATAAAGCCATTAAGCATAATGACATTCAAGATAGCAATCAAGAAATTTGTTCAACGTGTAGGAATACCAGATAAAATTACTATGAAAAAAGAGATCAAGGATGCAAATCAAGCTATTTTATTCAACAAGTCGAGATACCAGATTAAGCTACTATTAAAAAGGACATTCAATATAGCAATCAAAATGTTATGTTCAATACACAGTGACACAAGGTTCAACCGCTTCGAAGACAGACATCCAAGATTGCAATTAAGATATGTATGAGTGGCTACCATATATAACCACTGTAAAAAAAACGATGACAATGGACATAGTTTGATCAACACGGCCAGAGAAATATGTAATCTGTACAAAGAAGACATTCAATATGAAAATCAAGACATTTTTCGACACGTGGGGATATCATATACATACACTACAAGGAGGCACATCTAAGATGACATTGAATACATTTTCCTCAACACTTTAAAACATACATTTTAACGCACGCGGATACTACACAGAGGGATATCCGAAATAGTAATCATGATATCGTGTTCAACACGTGAGAATACTAGATACAACAACTATGAAGGAAGACATTCAAGACAATAATCACGATATTAGTGTTAAACAGGGTTTGTACCCCGCCTAATAAACCGGTATCGTCCGCGCCTTAGGGTCTGGATTTACGCCGGTCTATTGGTTGTCGGTCCTGTGCAGTTCTAGGAGGTGCACCCTCCCAGGTTTTGCCTCCCCTCTTTGGGGAGGAGTAAGTTTATTGTTTACTGTCTGAGGCGCCCCCACCGGGGAATGCCGACGGGGCTGCCCAGGTAATTTTTAAACAGCCAGAATGCTCAAATTCTCGAGCGCTGGTTCTTTCCCACTTTCCCGACCTTGTGTCACATCTTACCTTGTGGGAGGAAGATAAATAGAAGTGTTAAACATGTGTAGAAGCCAGATGAAACCATTCCGAATAAGGACGTCTACGATGGAAGTCAAGATGTTCTAATGGTCATCTCTGAAAGCATATACCATACACTGGACAAAGCAAATAAAACTAGGGCGGTAGCGCTTAATATATCTAAAGCCTGCGACAAGGTTTGGGATGAAGGTCTTCACATGAAAATCGATTCGCGTGATATTACTGGGAGAATATTTAATATAATTAGATTATTCCTAGCCAAAAAAAGATATCCAGGTTGTCCTCGATGGCCCAACATCTAAATAACATGACTTTAATGCATATTACCCTAGAGATCGACCATTGGACCCGTATTGGTCCTGATATTAATAACGACCTCCTTGATGCAATTGTGTACGAGATGGGTATATTTACTGATGACACCTTCCTCTATTCTCAACATGTGGGTAAAACAAACAAGCACATTTCCAAGGAAGTATATACATTTTTAGAAAATAAACACAAGTCTGTAGTTGAATGAGGACATAAATAGATTATAACATTTAATGCTACTAAGACAAAATGCTTTTCTTTAACGATTATAAAGAACCTTTTCAACCACTGATTGTCATGGTTAATAGCATCCCACTCGAGAGTCCAGCATTCAAACTCCTAGGCTTAACATTCACATTAATTGTAACAAATACATAGAAGACATTGCCAAATCTGCTGCAAATGAAGTAGACTCCCTCTACTGTGCAGGAAATCTTTTTACACCTGTCAGTATCTTATATTTCTACAAAGCCACTATCTACCCATGCATGGAGTATTGTTATAACATCTGGCCTGGTGCACAAACCACTAGTCTCTCGGTCTTAGACAAGGTCCAAAAAGATTATTTAATCTGAAAGGTCCCACGCTGTCAACCAAGCTCCATCCGCTGTCACATCGCCGCAATGTGGCATTCTTCTGCTTGTTTTACAAGTACTTCAATAGAGTGCGCTGAGAAGAACTTGCTGCTCTGGTACCCCTCGACGTAAATACACCCGATCAACCGGACAATCAGCTAAATCCCATCCTTTCACTGTGAAGATCCCCAAATGCCGGAAGGCGTTTTACTGTTGCAGTTTCTTTCCTCGAACTTCTCGCCTTTGGAATTCCATCTCTTTTCTTTGTTTATCTGATTGTAAAAACATGCAGAAATCTAAATGTAATGTGAACAAATATCTTGCTGTTAAACTTTTCACTAGAAATCTGAACCCTAATTGACAGTCGCCCCTTACGTTTAAGTTTGTTTAGGTTAATAAAAGTTAAAAACGAAAAAAAAATTGTTCAACACTTAGTGTATCCAGATACAACAAATTCGAAGAAGGACATCCAATAGGAATCAAAAGATTTTGTTCAATATGTTAGGATACCAGATATGACCAATAGGAATCAAGAGATTTTGTTCAATATGTTGGAATACCAGATATGACCAATAGGAATCAATAGATTTTGTTCAATATGTTGGGATACCAGATATGACCAATAGGAATAAAGACGTCCAAGATCGGAATCAAGCTTTTTTTAATGGAAATCGCTCAAGAGAAGTCATGGAGCCACTTTATATAAGAGCTAACACGAACAAAATATAATCATCGCAAAGACAGGATATGCCTATTGGCCTTAGTCTTGAGAAGATCTAGGCTATAAGTAGGAGGAAAACAGTCAGCAGAAAGAGAGTTTCACAAGCCTGCAGTTCTTGGAAATAAGCTACTGGAATAGGAAGCTGTATTGCAATGAAGTATCAAAACAGCGACTTGATGGAGACCACTAGACCAACGTGTCAAACCAGCTGTTACAAATCAAACAATTCTAAATAAAACATGTCATAATAGTATTTATAGAAAAGACTGAGACTAGCAACATCACGTCTGTGAGAGCGAGGGCGCAGAGAAGAAGAAATGGTGCGGCCACTCAAATTACAGATACGTTTCTTTACCTTGCAAATGGCCCTCAAATGTGAGAGAGATTCCCCAGCCTAAATATGACAGCAGTATTTGTTCAGCACGTAGATATACCATATACAATTACTACGAAGAAAGACATCTAGGATTGCAATCATGGTATTTTAGTACACACGTAGGGAAACCATTCACAGCAACTCGGGCCAATTCATAAGATCCAATGGACAGTTTGGACGAGATGTTTTTTGAAAGACTAAATAAAACAGAAACAAATACTGGTGTTAGGGTGAATGTTAGGATTAGGGTTAGGGTTAGGGTTAGGGTTAGGGTTAAACTCTTGGTGTTATATCTCAGCTAACAAAATTCTGATGTTTTAATGTTACGTTGCTAACACGTTCTTGAAGACCCCCGCCAACGCACCATAAAATTTGCATTGTAGTGTTACATTAACATTCCTTTTTGACACGACACGACATAAAAATAAATTGAATCACAACTAAGAAATCGGAGGGATATGATAACAAACTTAATTGAAAAACAAAACAAAAACAAATCCATATATTATCGTTGGAATTCTGGAAGATTGTCAGGAACGTTTACACAATTTGCAAACGGTGCCAGCTGCCCTACAGAAACTTTTAGAATGTGCATTTATCATCAGAATTAGTGATTCTCACTTCAAACAAGAACGCAGTCTTTAAATACGTCCATTTAATTTGCCAGTTCTGCGATGAACTTACCATTTCAATTTTAAGCGTGACAGAACAATCACCCGAACAACGGGCAGAGAGAGACTGCTCTAGACTCGAATGAAGAGATCTGCAAATTCTATTTGAGGGTTAAACGTGACAGAACAACAATATGGTATTTCAACCTTAAGCATGACAGACCACAAAAACTCTTTTATATCAACATTAAGTCTGGCTAAATTTTCGAGAATAAAATCCTTTCTTTAGAGAGGGCATTTTTTGTTTTTGTTTCTACTGGCTGCCGGGTCTTATAGACGGTTACTGACTCGTATTAAACCTTAAGAACATAGCGTCGACACACGAGGACAGTAATAAGGAATTATTTATTCATTTCAGAAGCATTGTTTAAATTTGAAAATATGAAAGTGTAGAAATTGTTACAATGCAATTTTTGTTTTAAAGACAATGGTATTTTATTCTCAAAAATTTAGATTCATTAAAAAAAAGAAAATGCATCGTTCATTAATACGATGAGATATTAGGGAGTGTAAATATTAGTGCATTCACATGTATAATTTGCCTGTGAACATAAATATGATGAATGAAGATAATGACAAGTTAATTAGTTCATGAGTTAATTTAACTCAAAGATTGAAATCGAACAATTAGTTTCGCTATTAATGTTGTTTATCTAGCTGATTTGAAAAGTTTTATAGGGACAGCGAATTAGGGGGACACCCCTTACATGATAAAGTTAATAATTTAAAAAAAATAATGCGTCTACGTTACTCACCGTGCTGCCTAGAATGTATATTCCATAAGTGACTATCTGAGAACCTGACCCAATAGCAGTACTTGCAAACTCACATGATTGCAACCTGATGGACTTTTATATGTAGACCACAGTTGAGAAAGAAACCAGCTTGACCGCTTATAGCACCAAGGGCAGACTGATCGCCGATCAAACTGGTATTCGGACGTCCTTTGTGACCGTGGTGGAGGCGCAGGGCGGCTTCTTCGAGTGAGCTGTATTCGGCAAAATATCCTTCACTTTGGATTTTGAGAATAAATATTGGCCAATATATGCCGTTTTTCCATTTCCTGCCCCCTAAACAGTCAAATCTGTCCCGAACAGCATGTATATACAGGGTCTTGAAAAAGTCATTATCTATTTTAATAGCAAAACTATGATTCTTTATAACCAAACTCATAGACCATGAACAAAATATATTTCCACATGTTTCCGCAAACGGCTAACACATGATTGATTTACATTTCACGAAATGTTCAGTTATTGTGAAACGTTGTTCTTCAATAAATGACTTTAATTGATCTATTGTTTGTGGTTTACTTTTAAAAAACTTCATTTTATAAGAAACCTCACAAGAAAAAATCAGCAGGGGCCACTTTGCCATAAGAATAAGAATTCTAACACGCTCTTGTGTTGTATACGTCAAGATGGCGGTAACGGTAAAACAAGATGGCGGTAAAACAAGATGGCGTACAAACAAGATTCCGTAATAAAAGTGATGCAATAATGCAGTAAAACAATTATTTTTAGTCTTGGAGTGGTTTGGCGGTTAAGTGGTTATCGATGCAGACTGAGGACTTGCCTTTTCCGGGTTCGAATCCAGTTCATTCCACAGAAACACATTCATCAAAAACCCACCTGGCCTTGTGTCTAACCCCCTGAAGAGGATATAAATTAAAAAAGTCTTTGTATTATTAGGAATACAATTTTGATATTATTAAAATTTTAAAACAGATGATAACTTTTTGAAAATTCTGTATATCTGTAAGGATTATCTATTAAATGAAAGCTATTAGAGTATCTATATAAATTAATGAAATTAATAAAATAATAGTAAGTAAGGCGTTAGCTTCGGCTTCAGTCAGACACATCATATCTATTATAATAAGATGTATCAGCGAAACCGCGGCCATTTTGTTTTATCAAGTGGTGTTCATTAGTAGATATCTAAAATGTAAAGAAATTGCTGTAAGTCTTGGCAAAGGACAAAGTGACAATTATAAACATCCATTTGATGGGAATAACTTGAAGCTGGTACGCCGAGCCTGTGAGCGGTTCTCAAAAAACGATCGTGTGTATGTGTCAGGTCAGAAAGACACAAAGTGTTTAGCACTGTGTACAGAAAAAGAAACACACGCATACATCTATATTTATTTACAGTTAGGTATGTATATATGTTTATGTATGTGTATCTACAGGACTCATTGCTAAGCTAATTAACTAACGATTAGAATTTTGGAATACAGCTTCTAGGCGTAAGGGTGGATAATGTGGGCTATATTTAGTTTAATTTAGTTGTGTACAACAAATTACAAAGTGGGGGTGGAAAGGAAAATTACAATACCTTCGACGTTTGTATAATTTTAACAATCGGTATAAGACATCAAGTAATATATATTCCCCAAATCTCAGTTTCTTTGGAGTATTTGAAAAGGTTTTAAGTGACATAATATAGACGCAATCTCCCATCTAAAAATGCTAATATTTTCAGATGTGCATTAAATTTAATTCAGAGTAATAAAACACCAATTGAGCAAGAATACCTGATTTCAATTTATTCTTAAGACGCATTAAGCTTAAGCCAAATTTTTAGACATTTTCTAGAATCAGAATAATTCAATGAATTTTGATCCAAAGTTTTACATCGCGATGGGCCGAAACTTACCTATCTTATACCCACCATTTTTACTCGGGCGTATCAACTTAATACCCCCTTTGATAAAGTATTGAGGAATAGACCCGTTCCTAATCCAGGAGTTAACCAATATTGCCAATAATGGACAAAAATGTGCGACAGCCTCAAATAAACTTCGTAATGCAAACGATCGATCCCAGGAGACTCGTCCGATCCAAACTGTTTCATGCCTCCATGACTTCCTCTTTTATTAAACCATTCGCGCCCAATCGCTTCGGGCGCTCTAAGACGAATAAAGTCGGATGAATAAGCGTCGAAATTCGCAAAAGACAGACCACTCTGGTTAAGAGTTTTTAAATACGAGAATGAAACGCTTCCAAAATATAATATTCTTAACCCCTCCTCCCATTGAATGTAGAGCATCAAGTAGAATATCTTCCCAACAGGATAGTCTCATATTGCGAGAATGTAAAGTTACTTGTATGGCCTTCCATAGTGTGCCGTTTAATTTCTACTATAAATTCTGTTTCTGGGTCAACCGTTACCAGCATAGCATCTTTCAAGTCGTTGTTCAGCCTTATAAAAGAGTCCAGTGCCACAGAAGATAATGGGAATTCTCTATTGCGGTTTAGTGCTAATATTTTCATTTGTAATCATGTGACGTCCATCTGAAAATATGACACGGGCGATATGTCGATCTCTAGCATGTCGACGTTTTTCTGTGCACAAGTCGACGATAATGTTGCTTCTTTGGGGTATTCTTGTAGGCATAAGGTTTATTAGCATTATATCTTGTATTTAATCTTCGTAAGGGGACATAAAAGTGGTTCAAAACTGTTCTTTTAGGGAAATTAATTGTACTCGCCCTGAGACGTGTATTCTTGTAGTATACCTTTATTATAAAGTGAAGCCGTACTGTTTCTTAACTACTGTAATCGATAAGTTATATCCTGTAATATCACTATTGCATTCTGAATACCTAGTTCTTATTGTGGGTCGTGCCACCGTGTTTCTTTTTCAGGACAGTAAAATGTAATTTAATAAAATTCCTATCAAGAAATACTTTATCCGACTAGGAATATTTTTCTAGATAGATGCCATTTTTATTTTAAGCGGCAAATTTAAATAGACGCCATATTCGCAGCAAAATAGTAAATATTAATAATTTGCCATTCATGTTGTATTACTACTAAATAACAGTAACATAATATTGTATTTTTGTAGATGTACAAAAAAAAACATCGAAATATTTTGGAAATCTGTTGATTATTTGGAATGTTGATGACGCGCGAATGAAGCTAGTTATCAACAATTTTAGAAATTAAAACAAGTGTATTTTTAACAATAAATTCATTTATGCCTTTTAAAAAGTATAAAAACAAGCTTATCTAAATAAAACAAATAACAAAACTTTTTCACACACACACCGTTTAAAACATGTTGTACGTAAGTTTACTTTAGGATAATAAATCTATCTATCATCTATCTATCAGGTCGGGCTGGTTGCCCAGATCATATTGAGCCAACTCCTCTATACTTCCCTGTTAGTCATGGCTCCGTGAAGATCTTCGAGTTGAGAACCAGTATCTTCGGTCAATTGTTTTGTGCACGTCTTATAGGGTCGACTAACTTTAACTGTTCCGTGTGTTGGCGTCCATAAAATCAGATCACTGATAACCTCTTCTTTGCTTCTATAACAATGTCCGGCGAATCTCATTCTCATTTCTTTTATTACTGATGATATTTTAGACAAGTTGCCATACAGCCGTTTATTAGATCGGTGTGTTTCCACTGGCTGTTCAATACAACACAGGATAATAAATAATCCAGGTTTAATTTTAAGTAGCTGTACCTACTCAGCGTTGCCCAAGAGTCTTTACTTTCGTGTCTATTATTTAAAGTAGACAGATTTTAAGACGACACCGGTTGCTACACTCCACTGCCCTTTTTGAAAAATAAAAGTATACCTACAGTTTTAAATTACAAATTTAGTTTTAGTTTTGAAAATGTCGACGTAAGATAGAAAAATGATTACAATTAATGTTTGTCATTAATTAACGTCGATCTGAGGTAGTTTTTAGTTAATAATTTAAAATTCTGTTTTATTCACGGGTAAGATTTTTAAAAATGGATTTTAAGTCGACAGCGGTTGTTGCATTCCATGGCTCGTCTAATAAATTCCAATAGTTTCATATTTAAAATAAAGTCATTTAACTACTTTCACTTAAAATAATCATAAATATTAAAAGATAACAATGAAATATATCAAAATACAAAGAGATTCTTATTACAAATGTTACAACAAATAAAATAGTTCCTTAAAGAAAGACTTCAAGACAACGCCGGGTAAGTACAGGTAGTACAGGATATAATGATACAATTATATATACACATAACTCCCCTACTCCCTTACTCGAGAATAAACCCGTCAGCATAATTACACACAATATGGCACCAAAAGAAAGAAAACAAAAGAAGATATTAGCTACTGAAAATAATAACTCTTATAATAACGGACCTAAGCACCAAACTAGCAATAGCTAACAACTTAACCTTTAACTATATTTTACTATATTTTACTATATTTTACATCAATCGCATAAACATTTAAGGAGAAGGAGTTCCCCTCTATAATAGCAATGTTTAAACCAATACCACTAAAGAATTCTTAAAAATTACAGAATAATTCTTTACAAATCCACACAGCTATAGCACTATCCTGAATAAAAACTCTATAAAAATATCCTATTCTACAATACCCAACATAGCACAAACAATAATAATATCGAACAACATAAAAATTAAATCCGCGCAGACACCTATACCCACTAAGTAGCTCCTATTAATAATTGCAATTGCCAAAGATCTGGGCAATACCCACTCAATAATTCTTTACAAACCCACACAGCTATAGCACTATCCTGAATAAAAACTCTATAAAAATATCCTATTCAACAATACCCAACATAGCACAAACAATAATAACTTCGAACAACATAAGAATTAAATCCGCGCAGACACCTATACCCACTAAGTAGCTCCTATTAATAATTGCAATTGCCAAAGATCTGGGCAATACCCACTCAATAATGACTGTTTACATAAAAACGTAATATACTCCTACACTTTGAAGCAATTCCCTCCAAGTAAAAACCTACTAAACAACACCAGTACACCTTCACTTCCCCACCCAGTACTCTTACGCATACTAAACCTTTATTACATCTTAATGCGCAAAATATAATTCTAAGCACTAATTATCCTACCACCCAGTCAATAACAATTAAACTAAAAAAATCCCAGCCTTATATAATAATCTCCTCAAATAATTCAAACCAACGGTTCAACTTAAATACACACTCTTGACGTAACAGATACTGTAAATAGCGTACTCAACGCAATAATCCGTCCCTCAAAAATACACACTTATATTGGGGCCTCAGCTGTACGACTGAAAACCCGCATATCTAACCACATATCGTTTTTCAAAAGAAACAACGACAAGAATACAGGGCCTTCCCTAACCAATTTAGACAAGAATTTAAAAAAGAAAAACATCCTATATTAACTACAGTGGTCAATCTTTAAAAACAGATTTAGATCTTATACCCCAGGTTCAAGGTTATGCACACTGTGTACATCAGAAACCGTCATGATCATTACTGATGCCAAGAGTAAACCTATTATAAACTCTATAAACGAGTTCCTCTCGGCATACAGACATAAAAGAAAATTTAAATTTAGCAATGTTATTGCCCCAACTGATATTCCACCTCCATACTATACTCAAGCCCTTCCAGCCAACTTAATGCCAGTATTATAATACCACATCTTAGGATCAATGCGTTAAAATTTACGCGTAACATACTCTATTTCATCCCTATTTCACTACCCACGGAAAACTATACGTAAAACCTATATCTGCTTTAACTTTCAGAATTATTAATTCAAATTGCGCGGAGCGAGCTTAAATTCTTTTGAACTTAATACTCTCTCGTTATCATAAATTTACTTTCCACCTGTTTTAATTTTTAACTTTTCATTTTTAATTAGCAACTTTTAATTTTTAACTAGCAACTTTTAATTTTAACTTTTACATTTTAATTTTGATTTATGTTCCCATATAGTACTTTATACCATCCCTTGTAATTTTTCAATTCCACTACAATACCCCCTTACTGCTTATACACTTCTAATAATCTTAACTATTCTATTTTCATATATTTTTCAATCCCTATCTATTTATATATCTATATTATCATACCCATCCAAAATAACCATTTCTCCTATCTATATTTACCACAAAAGCCATTTAATAACAAAAAACGCCGAATAAAAACAGCACTAGCGACCCATTACTGGGAGCTCAAAGAAAATAGGCGCTCGCCAAAAATCGAAAGGAAAGTATTATGACAGGCCAGTACATATATAGAAATTTAGACGACCCGTATAGATTATGTCTGAATAAGATTTTTAAAATGTTAAACTTGAAAGACACCTAAAACATATTAAAGTGTAGAAGCAAAAAAACAAACAACTGTTTATGCAGAATTTACTTCACTTTAAGATACCAATACCAAAGAAAAATAAAATAAAATAATTAAATAAAAAACTAAATTAAAAACACCTAAAAAAGAAATAGAAGACATACCCTGAACACGCGCGTGTGAAAATAAGGTAACTTATTTATTCGACACATTTCCAACAAAGGGTGAGTAACCCTTATAAAAAACAGAACTAAACAATAGAAAGTAAAAAGCAGCCGAACCTTTCTTTGTGAGAAGCCATGCCATTGGCTAATGGAAACATTAACCCGTGGGAGGGAATAACAAAGAAGCTGATTGATTAGCTAGCTAGACTAAACACCACGTGTGTATATAGAAACATACGGTAACACAAATTTTATGTATTTTAGCCGGAAGATTCTGTGTAGCTTAATTGCCATAAATATATGTTTATAAGTTATTACTAAGCTCTACTCACATATTGAGCACTGTTGAAGTAAATACTGAAAATTGATACATCAAATATTATATATATATATATATATATATATATATATATATATATATATATATATATATATATATATATGATGGACTCTCCCGTCGATTTCGACGTATGAGTGCCCCGCCAGGGGCTGCCCGCGCGTGAATTTGTAATTGCAAGGATTGCGCAATCCCAACAACCGCTCTCCTGAGTCGGCATTGCTTGATTCCAATGGCAAGTAGTAATACAAGACGACTGGAAACAATGCCGAGATAAGCAGAGAGCATATACAGCACCTGGGATTCCCAAATGGTCACCCATTTAGTACTGGCCAGGCTCGACGCCGCTTAACTTAATATATATATATATATATATATATATATATATATATATATATATATATGATTACTCAACAGTGAAAATTATTGTTTGCTTCTCTTTTATCCATCTTCTCAAGTTTCCGGACAAACTATCTAATGTTTTGTTCAATTCCCATGAGTCTTCATCAGACACCTGATGAGTTACATAAATTAAAATAAGTGAATTTATTAATAAAGTTGATTAAAACATTTTTTATTAAAAGCATATTAGTATAGCCTCTCTCCCCTCATATCGAGCTTGGTTAATGGTAGGTTTGTTTGCCCGAATGTGTAAGGTTTCGATTATGAGGAGGCACAGGTTGCAATTTGAGACTGTGAGGATGTTTTTTACTAAAGTTTCTGAAATCATGTTCTATCAGATGTTGGTAAATAGAGCTATGGGAGAAGGAGAGGTGACATGAAATTATATATATTATGATGATGACTGGAAAATATCGTCAGACAAGTGGCACTCTTTCATACAATACCCGTTCAACAAATCATATATCCATAGGTAGATCTGACACTTATGTCGATCATTGGCCTGGTTAACGCTAGAAGGCACACAACTTTCATTTTTTTCTTCTTTTCATTCATTTGCTGGGGACGGAGCATTCTTCCAAATGCCATACGATCACCCGCTATTTACAGACTCAAACCAAGAGCTCTTTTCAGGATTCTGGCTGTTCCCTTGGGTGCAGTTGTTTGGATTTCTCTTGCACTTGGTTCATCAGGTATACTTTCTAAATACTTTTTCAAGTTCTTCTTCATGAGTCCAGTGGCTCCTATGATAACTGGAATGATGGAGATCTCTTTAAGGTTCCAGTTTCTTTTCATATCATACATTAGACCTTGATATTTTGTTATTTTCTCCGTTTCAGCTCTGTTTAGGCCCTTATCATTAGAGGTACTTTCATCAGTGTGCTCCCTCGTGTGCTGCTTAAGGCCGCTAACTGATCGGCTCACTTTAGGGCATCGAGAGCATGACAAGCTGTGATTCTGCACACGTTTCAGAGGAAAAAACGTCTGTAAATAAAATGTTTCCATGTGACTTCATGTGATTGGCAAGATCTGCCTTTGACAACAGAGTCTGGTCGCACACCTCACAGATCTACACATATCCACAATTGGTTTGTGTTAGGACATCTAACGAAAACGGATTTACCTCCCTTGAACCATTTCGGAAGTTAAGCGTTATCGCCCTTGAAAGCGGTCGGCTGCCCAGAGAGAAAGTAAACACAGACCACGGCATCAGACATTAATATGTCAATCGCGTCCAGCGGCAAATTAATTCATTAATTTATTCTGTGTTCAGTCTTAATAAATCTGTTAAACGTTTCTCTTGATAGTTCATCGATTTATTTACAAGTTATTATTTATTATAATCTAAATTACGAGGTTATAAAAGTTTGTAAGGTTTTATTCCCTGCATGCTTTCTAGTTTTACACGGCCAGCTCTGGCTGCTTCAAAACGTTCAGGTCCCTCGTAAATCTCTGCCACGATGTCTGTTAAAATAGCAAATGACGCCAAACCTTTCTTGACAATATCTCGAAATTTGGGAGGGGGGGGGGGCTTGTGCCGGGGTCTTTTGCCCCCCCCCCCCCCCCAAAAAAAAAAGCGCACCATAAAACAACTCTTTTCAGAGTTTGTAGTTATCACGCCGAACAAAATGACCAGATCACTGCATCTGGTTCCTGGTCACAAAAGTAGCAATATTACTGGTTTGGGCTTTGGCTAAGGCACTTGCGTCATGAAACAAAACTGTCTCACTTCAGACAAAGAATTTGTCTCAGGCAGTGCTGATGAAATCTTTCGAGCTGTTTTAAGTGTGATTGATACAATGTCCATGTTTCAGAAGCATAGAACAAGGATAACAACACACATGTTTGACATACTGGCATTTTAGTTGCCAGAATTAAATCACCATCAGATCAGACTCTATTTTCCAATCTGGCAAACACTATCAGATGCCTTCGTAATTCTCTGTCTGATTTCTGCATCCAGACATCCATCACTCGATAAAACACTACCAACGTAGACTAAATCCTTGACGACTTCAAGAAACTTCACACGGAAAAATCACATCAGATTCTATTAGTCTACTTTCTTTATTTAGATGACACATTTTGAAGATAGAACAGATACTACACTACCTCCACACCTCTCAAAAAAGGAGGGGAAAATGCCTGGGAGAATTGTATCATGACAACAGAACATATACTACACTACACTATGCCCCTGAATTGAGCATTTAAAGATAGTACATTAGTCTGAAATAGTATATACTACACTATTTCATAATAAGTACAATAGTCTTAAATAGTATAGTTTTGGCTTCAGACAGACAGACAGACATACAGACAGACATACAGACAGACAGATACATAAACTCCATTATTAATAGATGACACATTTTGCCTCAGTAATAACCAGAAACTTATGTATGTTTTCTCTTTACTAAACAATAAGCATCACGTATTAAAAAACACTTGTGAAAAACATCTACTTAGTCTTTCCGTGATGTATTGATAACGAAACCCCAGTCTTGTTACATTACCTCGATTTCCCGTAAATCTACTGACATTTATTGAGCTTATGGATATCAATTGTCTTTTCAGCTCGTCTTTTAGCTACCTTCGAAGGATTTGGTAGAATTCGCAGGTAATAAAATGTATTACTTGTCAAGTATGTCGACGTTAACGATTCTACGTTGATCCCATAGACCTAATCTGAGTCATCTTAAAAGACAAGCGTGTTTATGTTATCCTTAACAACAAACGAAGTCGCTGACACCGATAAACGAATGGCTTGCCTGAAGGTAGTGTGCTGTCTCCATTGCTGTACAACATCTACATTAATGGCCAACCAATCAACAAGACCACTGAGCGGTTCATGTATGCTGACGATCTTTGCGTAACATCCCAAGAGAGTACGTTTGAATAAGTAGAAACAAACCTCAACTCAGCTTTAGTATATCTACTCTTCGACTCTGAGAGCAACCACCTGCATGCAACCCCTGCTCGTTTCATCTCAGGCCAACCGACCGCTAAATATAACGTAGTCTGGAATACAACTTTAGAATCGCACCAAATGTGTCTACTTTGGTGTAACCCTGGGCCGTACCTTCTCATTCAGGGAACATGTAATAACAAAAATGAAAGTCAACTCCCAGAACAACATCCTACGGAAACTGATCAACCCCAAGAGGAAAGACAGCACACACACTAAGATGTATTACCTTAGCCATGTGCTATTCCCATGTAGAGTATGCTTGTCCTGTTTGGAAAAGATCAACGCATGCCCAAAAAACTAGACTCAGCATTGCAAAACATCTGCCGCTTGGTCACTGGTACCCTAGAACCTACTAATCTGAACAACCTGCATCTCTTCACTAGCATTGTACCTTCAGATACGAGACAGGGAGTAGCCAGCCGGGTAGAGATCACAAAAGCCATCAGTGATGAATGCCATTTCCTTTCATGGATGTGAACCAACGATTCAACGACTGAAGTCAAGAAGAAGTTTCCTCAGCCATGTCGAACCCCTAACAACTTCTCAGGAAGAGACGAGACGACAGTTGTGAACAAGGCAGCTCTTACTGACAAGGAAATCCTGCTTCTGAGGCTCTTTGTCCCGGTTCAGAGGCACTCTGGCTGCAGTGGAAAACACTCAATCGCATGAGAACGGGAATTGGGCAGTCAAAAGTTGCTAGAAGGAGATGGGGCTATAAAACTGACCTAACTATCTGTGAATGTGAAGAGGAGGGCCATACGATGCAACACTACCTTGTTTGCCTTCTACTGTCCAACCGGTGCAGCTTGAATGATCTTGCAGAGTACAATAGACATGCAAAAGACTGCAAATACATGCATAGAAGAAGACCGTAAACCTACTTTTACGGGGTATATATTCGTTGAGATTGATTTTGACGTGAGAAGCGATAGATAAATTTAATTTGGATCCAAACATATAGATCCCTCACGAGTTTTTAAAAATCAAAATTGGGAGAAGAAATACGAACAATTACTAATACTTTGTCCGATAATATGATTAGGTCAGTTATTGATTAAAATAAAACAGATATGATTAGGTCAGTTATTGATTAAAATAAAACAGATATGATTAGGTCAGTTATTGATTAAAATAAAACAGATATGATTAGGTCAGTTATTGATTAAAACAAAACAGATGTGATTATGTCAGTTATTGATTAAAACAAAACAGATGTGATTAGGTCAGTTATTGATTAAAACAAAACAGATGTGATTAGGTCAGTTATTGATTAAAATAAAACAGATATGATTAGGTCAGTTATTGATTAAAATAAAACAGATATGATTAGGTCAGTTATTGATTAAAATAAAACAGATATGATTAGGTCAGTTATTGATTAAAACAAAACAGATGTGATTATGTCAGTTATTGATTAAAACAAAACAGATGTGATTAGGTCAGTTATTGATTAAAACAAAACAGATGTGATTAGGTCAGTTATTGATTAAAATAAAACAGATATAATTAGATCAGTTATTGATTAAAATAAAACAGATGTGATTAGGTCAGTTATTGATTAAAATAAAACAGATATGATTAGGTCAGTTATTGATTAAAATAAAACAGATATGATTAGGTCAGTTATTGATTAAAACAAAACAGATGTGATTATGTCAGTTATTGATTAAAACAAAACAGATGTGATTAGGTCAGTTATTGATTAAAACAAAACAGATGTGATTAGGTCAGTTATTGATTAAAATAAAACAGATATAATTAGATCAGTTATTGATTAAAACAAAACAGATATGGTTAGGTCAGTTATTGATTAAAACAAAACAGATGTGATTAGGTCAGTTATTGATTAAAATAAAACAGATATAATTAGATCAGTTATTGATTAAAACAAAACAGATATGGTTAGGTCAGTAATTGATTAAAACAAATAAGATGTGATTGCTAAATTCCCGATTTATTTTCGGTTTAGCAACAGTAAGAAAGAAATTCGCCATGAAAATTACATCAGCGGTAGAAAATTGCTATTTCCCTTCCTACGTTGTGTTCTCTACAACATCTATTTTGCCATCTTACCGAAAAGACGTTCTACCTTCCTACCTAATGTTATTAATACTTTCAAATGTTGTTGTGCTAACAACATAAATAGCACGACAATACTTTGTGATGCCAGAATCGAGCAACACGGACCTAGAAAAACTAGGATTGGAATCTTCCAATTAACGGGCGTTCTACAAAAAAGAACCTTCCATCACGAAGAAGTTTATTAAAACTCAAATTGATTTGTGAAATAAAAAGTATGTTTTGGAACTTTACGCTAATCGCTTAATATTAAAAAAACAAGAATAATATATAATTAATATTGAGGCAAGAAACACACACAAACACACACAAATACGCTTGAAGTCGCATAATAAATTATATATATATATATATATATATATATATATATATATATAGTTACATGGTAAACAGCTGATGATCCCCGTGTTTATATTAGACGCTTAAGGTCTCCTGTTTTTGTTTCACTCCTAGATAATTAACCCCCCCCTTTTGTTTTCATTATTTTACTTATATTTTTTCATTTATTAATTTCCCAACGAATGTTAAGTCTGCAATATCTTGGATTTAGTTGATTTGTCTGGGAATTTAAACTGCATTTTACATTTTTTTTTTGAGGACTCAAAGCTTCTTTAGACTATATATTGGATATTTAGATCTGTATGGCTAGGTTTCCTTCCTCTTATCTACTTACCTTTCTGGTACCTAAGGTACTTAAGCTTTATTTTTTATTTTTTAATGCAACTTTGATTCCTATATAATTGTATTGCTTACTACCATATTGCAGAATGGTTCTTGGGTGTAGTGTTTAGATAGTATTATTATTATTTTTGTTTTTTTTATCATTGTTGTAATTAATGTTATTTGATATGCAAATTACTATATCATACGGTAGTCTTAAGGGTAATATATTATTATTATTATTATTATTATTATTATTTTATTATTATTATTTATTTATGTATATATTAGTGATATTTTAAGCTGAATTATTTCGACACTTAATTATTGGGGAAATGGTAGTATAATCAGTACCATTGGAGAGCCATGAATATTATAACTGTCCTGTTTTTAAATCTCCGAAACAGTTACATGGTAAACAGCTGATGATCCCCGTGTTAATATAAGACGCTTAAGGTCTCCTGTTTTTGTTTCACTCTTAGATAATTAACCCCCTTTTTTTTCATTATTTTACTTATATTTTTTCATTTATTAATTTTCCAACGAATGTTAAGTCTGCAATATCTTGGATTTAGTTAGTTTGTCTGGGAATTTAAACTGTATTTTACATTTTTTTTTTGAGGACTCAAAGCTTCTTTAGACTATATATATATATATATATATATATATATATATATATATATATATATATATATATATATATATATATATATATATATATATTCTTGAGGAACTGAAGGGAGAGAACTGAAGAGATAGAACTTACTATACTTGCCCACGATAACTTCCTTTGAGTCTGTTTGGCGAGTAAGGGGAAATATCTCAACTCTAACAGTTTTCTTCGCTGGAATGAATATTTTCAGAAAAAAACTGCAGCGAAATTAAACATAGTTAGAGGAAAAAAAGCTAGCCCGAATCAAGTAATAATATCTGAGACGGATTGTTATTTGGGTTTGTCATTAAAACTAATCTGATATATAAAGAAAAGTCAATCAGGTTCATGAAGTTAGACCAGTTGAGCATTGTATTTGACAAATCGATCTTTGATAGTGAATGATTTACGGGAATTTATAGTCTGTGTTCTTAAAATAACAACAAATACCAATCAATATAGTTTTTACTTTACCCAATAGTTGTTTCAATAGCAAGTCCTTGGCGAGATTCACTGTTTATTTTCATTGGATATCAACAGATATGATCATCCAATAAAAACGCTGCGTTTGTTAAGAATGGAAAACTGAACACGACGGCTACAATCTCTGGGTACGTATTTATTAAAACGTTTTAACGTATTTGCATTATGACTACATTTTAAGAATTAAATTCACGTAATTTACTTATATATTCTATACTAGAAATAGTAAAAACCCTACACACATAGATAATGCTTCTGAATAGCGAATTTTCATCTCAATTTAACATAACATTTAATAAAAATAATTTTTAATAATTAATGACCAAATAAAAAAAGTGCATTTCTACTTATTGAATACATTATAACGAAAGCGTCATATCGCGAAATTAGGAATTTAGGAACATATATACTTGGCAATCCGTTGAGTTACTTAACGGGGACAATTAGTATTGTGTGAACTTTATCATTTAGAGGGTGCGATCACTCAAACTCACATGTGCTCTGAAAAAACTTTTGAAATAAGTTAGATACAAAAAAATGATGAGGGAAAAGAATTGCTCTACATCAAATTTTGAGTTATGTTAAGTAATACATTTTGAAAGGATCGGTGCACGCACATGAGCGTTAATATGAATATGCTTAGTAAAAATCCTTAACTATTGAATTTATTATGAATTATGGAATATGTATTCAAGGCAACATGCTATGTAACGTGGGCACATTATTAGTTATTAATTTTACCATTTAGGGGGTGCCACCGAACCCGTACTAAACCCATGAAGAAAGAAAATAAAAGCATCAAAATTTAAAACTAAATGTTATATTTATTGCTTATACCCGTCCTGGGACGAGTATTCTACTAGTATATATATATATATATATATATA
>OY744522.1:29128117-29220617 GCA_963556195.1 Sepiola atlantica
TCCGTAAAAATGATTGAATACTTTTTATCTATGAATATCGTAAATAAAAAATATAAATAAATAACATTATTTATAATTTCTCTCACTACGACTAGGAAATTCTCAGTTGGTAGAGCGCCAGACACCGGTCACTCAGGTCCTGGTTTCGAACCTCACTAGCTCTAGCCGCGCTGATCAGTCGAAAAGACGACGAAACTTGTTTCTGCGGATAAAACTTGGATTTTCTCCGTTCGACGTGTGGATAGGTAGTAATTTTGACATCGCACGTTTCGTCTACTACTGAGTTGGTAAAATAAAACTTTGAAGGTGGTCTCTTATTTCTTTCAATTCAATGTTTTGACTCGATTGCTAACTCAAATAAAAAAAATAATATTATAAAATATATATAATAACAATGTCTATATTTCTTCGCTAACATTATCATATAATATTGTCTATATAGTTATTATTTGCAGCTCCTAGAAATCCCTCTAGATGGACACTGTAAGTGTAGTATTAACACAACATGGTCGCTAGCTATATATGCATCGTTCCTTTCATTAAGTAGAACGCTCTCTTGACGTCAAGCGGCCGTGTTAAAATTATCACTGTTTATTTAGCTATTCTGTGGTGGCCGAGTGGTTTTAGATGTCGGGATTTGAGCTGTAAAATACTTGCAGCCTGGGGTTTCGAATCGCGCAACCAGTAGAGAATAGTCATGTATCTATGCTTATGAGTCCCAATTATAAAGGACGAAACTTATACGTACATAGATAATAAACAAAAAAATATTTATTAAGTATATATATATATATATATATATATATATATATAAGTTGATAAATGATAAAATAACACTAACTAAACTTGAGCTACTTGGATGAGATTAATTAATAATTAATAATTTTAATCAGGAATAGAGATTTTTAACTACCCAAGACGTTTCAATACCGCAGTTAAAAATAGTTCGATAATTATATCAATCAGAGCTTTCATATATTAATAGGGTCGCTTGTAAAAATTCAAAATATACTCATCATATAGGTAATAAATTTTAAGTTCTTGAAGCATTTTTAGAATTTTAAGTAATGAAAATAGACAAACAAATGCCTTTGGAGACCACGTTTTGAGATGCAATAGTTTATTGAAAATCATTTAAATGTTTTTATTACTTTTTTTCTTACTAATTTCGAATGATAAAACATCTTTTTCAAGGACAGAGGGTTCGAATAAATTAAAAAGCAATACCTAAGTATTATTTGATGGTAGCTTGTCTCCTCGATGTTATCGGAAACTTGTTCAGACTTCGTTGCAGGGTGATAGAATGCACAATAATGCATCTCAAAACGTGGTCTCCAAAGACATTTGTTTATCTATGTTCATTACTTATATTCATTATAATTCCAAATATTCGTAACTAATTCCGGAAATAAAAATTCAATAACGTCTATTTTATGTATACCCGATTCTGAAAATCATTTTTCTTAGCAAAATTTAATTTAAGTTAAGTTTCAAAAATGTCGGAGATTTTCTTCTTTACCATATTAAAATTTATCAATTACAATCTCTAGTGATATTATAAGAAGCATATGGATACACCAGAATTCATTAAAAGACATTTTCAAGTTAAGAAAAAAAGATTATCTTCTAAAGCATTATTTCTTAACAAGATGGATTCGCATATGATACTGTAACGAAATCTGTTGGCATTGTACTTTCAAAATAAAAAGTTTTGAGTCATTTTCTTTTTTTTCGCTTCAATAAACAGAATAAGCAAAATAAAATGAATTCAACTTCTGGACAGGTCTAAAACATAAAGAAAAAATGGGCGAAAGTACTCACTTTTATGTTTTAGCAAAATTACGTTTTCAAAACCTATTTTTTGAAAAGCATACTTTTGGGTATTCACCATGTTAGAATCATTTATTTGACAAAAGTATCAACAGCCAAGCGATGATATATTGCATTCTTTGAAGTAGACGTTTGATTGCTACTGATAAACACTCTGTTAGAAATGTTTTTAGAGAATGTTAATATTTCTATAAATATGAACTGTATAAAAATAATAAACCGAGGTGATAACGAACATCTTCGATTCAGGCGATGAATGTTTCTATTGTTTTTTGTGAGAAGGTAAATTTATTTAAACTTTCTATGTACAAGCACTAGAAGGAAGATACTATTTTGGGAACCTATTCTTTATAAAGGAGATTTTACTATAAATTTCTGGACAGTTTCCGAAACACGACAATCTTAATAGTATACTATCACTTTTCAATCGGTTAAGTCAGTTAAGTCTACATGGTGAATTTGTAAAAGGAAATATTCACTAGAAATATATAAAAATATATCCACTAATTAATGAATCATACCGGAAAAAGGTACACTGCAAATATAAACAGGGCAAATATTGTTTACGGCAACAATAAACTAACACCGGTAACTAAAACTAAAGGGAAGCAACTCTGTTAGAATCTTTTTTGTTTTGTGTTTGTTGTCTATTAATGGGTATTCTGAACTTCACACACAATTTAGTTTACATTTTTTTAGTCGCAAAAAAGACGAGTGAACAGACGGCCGCGAGAATGAGTGTAATTTGTCTTTTCCGAGAAGAAAATGAAACGGTGAGATTCAAAGGGAGGTAACTAAAAAAATGTATTAACTCAACTTGACAACAATCCCTGGCAAGTTAGTGAGAGAAAGAGAAGCAAAGAGACATATATAGGTAGATAGAGAGGGGGGAGAAAGAAAGAGAAGCAAAGAGACAAATACAGACATAGGTAGATAGAGAGGGGGAGAGAAAGAAAGAGAAGCAAAGAGACAAATACAGACATAGGTAGATAGAGAGGGGGAGAGAAAGAAAGAGAAGCAAAGAGACAGATACAGACATAGGTAGATAGAGAGGGGAGAGAAAGAAAGAGAAGCAAAGAGACAAATACAGACATAGGTAGATAGAGAGGGGGAGAGAAAGAAAGAGAGAGTCAACAGATGACGATTAGAACGGAAGTGACACCGCCGTTACTGACACAGCGTTGCCACGAACGATAGCCATGGAGATGGGTTGGAACAACCAGGCTGACTCACGGGGCTCGTACCTAGACGTTGAAATCCTCCCTCCAATGTCCTGAAAAAATTTAACAGTCTCGGGGCCAAGCACACCCGACGTTTCCACTGAAATTGGTTGGAAGACGAAACGGTCAGTGAGCGAGCTGTATTTTCCGCGCTTCCTTGTTTCGGCGAGCAGAGCCGCCGTACCGGGCTTCACCGCGGATTCCGCAATCCTTGCTGGTGAAAAGGAGTCAGAACAAGTGGCGTCCCAGATCAGCAGCTTTCCGGCTCGGAAAGCAAACACAGTCATCCCGTCAGGCCTGCGACCATCGCCCCTGTCCAGGCCGACTGGTTCAAGGACTGATGCAAAACCTGCCGAATCGAGACCTCGTCTGACTACGTAGTTAAGGGAATAGTGGCGAGGCAGACGGCCAGCATTAAATCGACAAGAGAGAGGATGCAGGGCAAACTCGTCAACATGGTTATACGCAAATGAAACTAAGTTAATAAATATTATGTAAACAAAATTTGACATTGCAAAAAAATCAGTTTAACCGAAATATTCTTTGCATACATATGCATGAACCCGTTGTCATGGCGATGATCGGATCTGTTTTAACTGCTGCTAACCCGACGTAGTTAGGCGATGGTGAAACGCTCACGCTCAATATTATATATAAATAAATACAATTATGGCAGCACAACCGAATAACTAATGTTCTTGAGATGATAATAATTCAGACTAGTTTGGAAATTATTTTTTCAACAAAATAAAGTTTAGGTTTTTTGATGAATATTCTAAAGATATCATCGGGAAGGATTTTTTGTATTATTTACAATCAGAAAAAAGTAATTTTGTTGTTATGTATATTTATTAGCCGTGCAATCGATAAAGTAAAAGACTTAATGCATTGTGTATGTGTGTGCGTTTGTGTCAGAGTGGCTATGTGCGCGTGAGTGGAGAAATGCAGTTTTAGCTTTTTCTCAAAACCCGACAGAGGGGTGAGGGAAAATGGCGAAAGGTCAATGTTAGCTCTGTCGTGGATTTCGGCTCAGCATGTTTGTTGAAGGAAATATCTGGCTTTTTTATTTACTCTGGGTGGATCAAAACAGCAAATTTGATTAATTCAGAGAAATGCATCTGATTGGCTTAAAATGTTTTTATTAAGTCAGGCGAGTGCATGAGTCGAGCCGTATGCGCAGAAACGAGTTTAAGCATTTTCGTTTTGGGAACCTAAGGGTGAAGTTCGTCGCTCCATATACATGGATTTGGGCGCTTGGATCCACGGAAAGTGATTCCTCTATACCATTAGAGATTAGTCGAGTATGGTAGACTCATGGATTGAGGACGAACGGTAGAGTAAATATAGGTAACTTATATTGTTGTAATGTTAATCTAAAACACATGTAGGCTTGATCTTCAGATTCTAGATCATGTTCTCATGTTAAGGGGAAGGTGTTTCCGAGATAGACTCTGAGTCTGTGCATATGTTTGTCAAACTCTTTACGGCAGAATGAGGGATATCCTGGCATGTCTAAACGACTAGAACAGGTAGAAGAGTTCAGATTAGTTTTGCTGAGTTCTGAGATACTTTGACGATTTACAAGGAAGAAGTATTTTTAATAATTGAGCTTAGATATACGCCTTGTATATTTGTGAACGTGAGCCTCAAGGAGGCCATTTTGTTTTTTGGGGTGTATGAGGGGGGAGTCTGGTTTGTGTGTATTACTCTTTATTCTTATTGTTATTAATATTGTTTTTAGATAGAGAGTGTTGGACAAAGTGTGTGTTTGTTGAATGTCAGTAAAGGTTCACGCAAGTAAACTATTAGTCGAGTATTTATCTATGTGGTTGTGGAACTACAGTAATCCCGATATTATACAACTTTTCATAGAGCATCCGCTCTTAACGCTATCTAAGAGTTAGGACTCTTATACTACCAGTCGGAAACAGCAGCGACACAAACTGTCAAACCTGCATTCACAACCTGTCAGAAAAAGAGCGACCCAGTTCAGTCATGGTAAACTAAGTGACAAGCAAGTATCTACTAGTTGCCCAGATATATATAGAGAAAAACAGTAGGACGGCGTTCATTGTCCTAGTTAAGAGATAAGGCCAATCACTGGATGTCTACAAAGTGTCCCTAGTAAATAAACAAACGAGTGCTAGCCGGGCGATGGACGGGGTTTATCTACTCCTTAAACAATTGTAGGTTTGCAAACAGGATATTTTAGGTTTACTCTTCAGCTCTAGGAAGATTGTCAACCAGGTCTAAAGAGGACGCTATCAACCAGTAGTTCGGATCCATGACGTCGGGAGTCAAGAAACAGGGATTTTAACATCGAAGCTTTTATTCTCTTAGATGGATGATCTGACAAGAGCTACGGGTTCATCTCACTGAGGTAATTCCTCGTCTGGATACTATAACAGATATTTCCCTTCTCCGCTTGGTTAAAAAACGCGTTCAGTATCTACTTAAAATAAGCTTTTGTGTCAATTTCAAAAATAAAATTGGAGATAGTTTCCCTTCTCATTTAGGTAGATATGCGTAGGTTAATGAGAGTTTTCCATCTTTTCGCAACAACGTTCAATAATTTTGAAGAGAAGAACGTTCGAGTTACCCTCGGAGATTAATGAATTTTACAAGCAAGCTCTAGGATGACTTAATATTAACGATAATTTAAAGAACTATGACAAGGCGCAGATTACATGGGAATGGGTTCGCACTTCTAGTCGTTTCAAATCCTATTACATTTTTAACTACTTTCAAAAATATAGATATTTAACGCTTGATCGTTTCTCATAGAATCAGGTAAAAAAGAAAAAGTTTAAAAGAAAAAATTAAAAAACAAAACGAACGGAAAACAGAACATTTTTTTCACAAAGTTCGAAAAAAAAAAACGTTTGAATTATTTTCGGAAAATAGATATGCAATTTAGGTGGACATTTATGGGTTTTGATTTTCAACCCAGATGTAAAATAGAAGATGAACATGCAATCTGCTGCTGTGTTTGCTGGTGAAATGATATCATTCTTCCGCCCCAGAAGGTACCTGTTCCCCTGTGTACAATCTCATACCTATATAAGAGTTGGATACGTTCGACGATGGAACGCTGCTGCCATATGGTTGTGTTGCTTCGGCCGTGACAGTACTAATTTTGTATACTCGTCCCGGAAATCCTGCAGTCGTAGATGCGCAGCAGTTATTGAAAACAAAGGTGGAAGTACCAAATATTAAATCTCTTTTGCCTTTTTTATGTGATTTAGTTAAAAATGATATTTTGTTCCTTAATTTTGGACATTTGAAATCTGTAAAATGGTGGATAACTTTAAAAATATTATTTTAATTTATCTGAAAATCTCGGTAAAAGTCCAACTATATAATGTGTATATTCAGTTAAATTTTCACAAAAATAATATATAAATTTGTTTAGATTCAGAAGATTTAATTTTTGTTCCTTAATTTTTAACGGTACTGTAGAAAGCAAGTCGTGTATTTCTTTACTCATCAAACAGATTGAAGTCGGTAGCCGTTCTAGTTTTGAATAATAGTTGGAATTCAACTAGAAATAAAATATTGAATAATTAATAAATTCGCTTTTAGGTACAAAACGATTAGATGACTATGAGATATTGATAGCCATTAGCAGTTTCCTAATTTGTAACAAACGATGCAACGATGTGATTGGCTAATGAACAGATGTGATTAGCCAATGAAAAACACGGTGTAAGGTTTCTCTTACTGAACGAAAATGTTGGACAGGATATAGTATGTAAATTATGAAATCATTTCTATTTTACGCTATTGAATTTTGAATTTTGATAAATATTGAATTAGAATAGGCAAAAGAAAGACATACTGCAGAAAACCCGGACAAAGTATATATCTCTATATATCTGCCTCTCTTTATCTCTCTCTATCTTTCTCTATATCTATAGGTATATATATATATATATATCTTTCTGTCCAAATTTTATTTGTTATTTTACTTTCAACTGTTTATTGTTTAGAAATTCAAGTGTGTTTATAAATAATTAAAACTACCACCTTTCTCTAATCTCTCTCTTTCTCTGAATAAAAAATCAAGTAGTATGAATTATTTGTTTTATTAAACCCAAAAAATATTAAATTTCACACGGCCTCTGTTGTATAAGAAACTGTATTGTTTTAGTATCATATTGTAATAAAACAAAATCATTAACAACTGCTAGTTTACTGAACGCAAAAGTCGTGAATAAAAGCTAAATGTGTTGCTGAGTTAACTCTTCTGTTATGCTTTTCATACGGAATACATTTTAGCTTCATTTACTAGCGAAATTTCTAGCTTTTTTAACATATTTTCCTACCAAACAAGGCAAGTTGCCACTGTAGACGTAAGGGGCTACTGAGAATTAGGGTGAATATGTTAGGGGTCATTTAAAATTAGCAGCTGTGCCGCGAAATGCTTAACATTAGTTTTAAATTTCTGCATGTTGGTACAGTCGAAAGAAACAGAGAGCAAGGAGGGAGTTACAAACGACGGAAGCACGAAAAAAAGTAGCTATTGGGGTAGAAGGCTCCCCGGCATCTGAGAACCTCTACAGTGAATGAATGGTATTTAGCTGATTATCGAGTTGGTCGAGTGTATTTACGTTGAAGAGGAACCAAAGCAGCAAGTTTATCGGAGCACATTCAATTTAATCGCTTGTAACACAAGCGCAAGGATCCAACATTGCGGCGATTGGAAATAAGCTGGAGGTTGGTGGATAGTAAGGGACCTATTAGATTAGCGATGCTTTTTTAGGAGAGAAAGATTAGTGGATGGTCCAGATGTGACAACAATACTCCATGAATAGGCGGATGGTGAATATCTAGAAATATAGGAGACTGTCGGGCCGTAGAAGTTTTCTAGCACGGTATAAACTTTCTTTGCAGCAGCCTTGGCAATGTCTTATATGTCTTTGTTCAATTTCATGCACTTGTGGCTGTTAGGCCGAGGAATTTGAACGTTGGATGGTGTTATTTGTCAGACAATCGGTGGTTGAAGAATTGTCTAGTAGTTGTTGAAGAAAAATAACATTGCCTTTGCAGCATTAAATGTTACCATCTATTTGTGACCCAATTTCACTACAGACTCCAGTCTATAGTGAAATTGGGTCACTTTCTAAGAGTTCAACCATGACCTCGGATATGTGCGCGTACGTTTTTCCCACACGACGATAGTAGAGCGTGGTGTTGTCAGCAAATATACCCATCCCAAACACAATGTCATCAAGGAGATCGTTTATGAAGATCAGGAACAATAAAGGTCCAAGAATAGGGTTACACCAGCATTTATGTCGTTGCTTAGATGAACAGTCATCGAGGACAACCTGGATCTTTCTTTTTGTTAGGAAGGATCTAATTATATTAAGTAATTGCCCAGTAATACCGTATGAGCGTAAAAGGGGTAATGGACTGGCCTGCTCAGAGTCCTGACATGAACCCTATAGAACACTTATGGAAGACTCTAGAACAGAATGTTATGGTTTTCAGGAAAATCCCTTTATGCCAAACCTTGTCAAAGGCCTTGGATATATCAAGCGTTACAGCCCTAGCTTCACCTGCCTTGTCGAGTGTATGATATATGCGTTCAGAGACGGCCGTTAGGATGTCTGCAGTAGATCGTGCTTGTCTAAATCCATACTGGCGGTCAGAAAGAAGTTTGACATTAAGTAAGTACCGGACTATCACTAGATTGATTAAGGATTCAAAGATTTTAGCATCATCATAACATTAATAAAGAAACATCACAAACGCATTTTGGTTTTAAACATCTCTTGGATGTTTTCTTTATCTTTCATTGCATACTTTATACCTATAAAATATTCTCTACTCCTCAACATACCTGAAAAGCAATTTAGCTCTTTTAGCTGATTCAGTCAAAAGATATTACCTCGCTAAGCGCCAATTCAGATTAACGCGACTTCCTGTTTCTAAGATAATTTCCGAGACAGGTAGATCTCACTCAACTCCTAACTGGAAAATTATACTCGACTTAATTTTAACGTTTAAAATTTACCATTCGTCTCTTCTTGGCGTTATAATAAATAAATAATTCATAAAAATAAATGATAAAAATTACAAATAAAAGAAAATGCTCCTTAAAACTTAAGCTGCCCCAAAAGGAAATTCCAAGGTTGATTAGTATAGATTAGCACGTAGAGTTGTTTAGTTTTTGCAAACTTCATCATAGTGGCCAAACAGAAGTACAAAGGGATCAGGGTAGCGAAAAAGATGAGAATTGTATAACCGCTGCATATGTCAACGGGTCTTGGCTTGGATTAGATATAGACGATAGGCGAGTCTTTGGAAATGTACCGACACCAATGTTTACAACTAAAAATGTTATAAATAGCGAATGAGAAAAAAAGGTCAATGAGAAAAATTGTTTAAAATACATGTTCTGAATAATTGGTAATGGATCATTATTGAGTAAGTGCTAAGGTCATAAAAGGATGTCGTGAATTACAGAGAGATAAACATGGTTAAGGAATAAAATCTGTTTATATATTTACAAATTTACAGTTATGTAATAGATATTTTGAGTGAGGAATTTGTTCGTGTGTGTAGAATGTTCGAAGTGTGGAAGAAGACACGAATATTAGAAGGTGTATATGTTTGTATGTTTTTTTTTGAGAGTGACTATGCGTGTGTGAGTTAAAGAGACAGTGTGCGTATGCGACCTTTGTCAGTGTGTGAATATGTGTAAAGTTCTGTATACGTGAGTTGAGTAGTCATCTGCTTCTCCCGCACTAAAATGAAGGGGGTAGGAGGGGCTGATTGTTATGTCCCGTTAGCGGATTCTCTTTTTTCTGGCTCAACTGTCCCTCTGAGCTTTTCGTTTCTGGCTCAACTGTCTCTCTGAGTTTTTCGTTACTGGCTCAACTGTCCCTCTGAGCTTTTCGTTTCTAGCTCAACTGTCTCTCTGAGCTTTTCGTTTCTGGCTCAACTGTCTCTCTGAGCTTTTCGTTTCTGGCTCAACTGTCTCTCAGAGCTTTTCGTTTCTGGCTCAACTGTCTCTCTGAGCTTTTCGTTTCTGGCTCAACTGTCCCTCTGAGCTTTTCGTTTCTGGCTCAACTGTCTTTCTGAGCTTTTCGTTTCTGGCTCAACTGTTACTCTGAGCTTTTCGTTTCTGGCTCAACTGTCCCTCTGAGCTTTTCGTTTCTGGCTCAACTGTCTCTCTGAGCTTTTCGTTTCTGGCTCAACTGTCTCTCTGAGCTTTTCGTTTCTGGCTCAACTGTCCCTCTGAGCTTTTCGTTTCTGGCTCAACTGTCTTTCTGAGCTTTTCGTTTCTGGCTCAACTGTTACTCTGAGCTTTTCGTTTCTGGCTCAACTGTCCCTCTGAGCTTTTCGTTTCTGGCTCAACTGTCTCTCTGAGCTTTTCGTTTCTGGCTCAACTGTCTCTCTGAGCTTTTCGTTTCTGGCTCAACTGTCTTTCTGAGCTTTTCGTTTCTGGCTCAACTGTCCCTCTGAGCTTTTCGTTTCTGGCTCAACTGTCTCTCTGAGCTTTTCGTTTCTGGCTCAACTGTCTCCCTGAGCTTTTCGTTTCTGGCTCAACTGTCTCTCTGAGCTTTTCGTTTCTGGCTCAACTGTCTCTCTGAGCTTTTCGTTTCTGGCTTAACTGTCCCTCTGAGCTTCTCGTTTCTGGCTCAACTGTCTTTCTGAGCTCTTCGTTTCAGGCTCAACTGTTACTCTGAGCTTTTCGTTTCTGGCTCAACTGTCCCTCTGAGCTTTTCGTTATTGAGTTGCTGCTTTTATTAGAAATTGGCATTTCTCAAAGTCTCACCGAGAGAATATTTCGAACGAGCGTAAATCATTTTCATTAAGTTAAAAATGTGGAATTCACACATTTATGTAAAATCATCTTTTTTTATATTTTGTGACCTGCAGGCGAACCACGAAGCCATTGATTTGACTGCATTCCATTTCCAATCGATACAGAAAGATTAAAATAAAAAGGAAAGAGTATGCTAAACGAATGGAGAAAGAAAGAGAGTAGCTTATCACAACTAGTAACATTTTACGTTCGTACGCATCGCATCTCTACCTTCCCACACATACTCTCTGCCAATAATATAATTTTAAAATGAACCACTTTCTATTACTCGGAACATATAAGGTGTTGAGCTCTGTATGTAATTAACATGTCACTCATATAATTTTTTTTACCCTATTTCATATTACCGAAGCAACAGTACTGCCAGTATGTGGTATAGAGACTATACATCAATAAAGTTATTATTTAGGTTTAACATATTTGACATCCGGGTAATGCCGGGTAGTACCTTATGGTGTATAATAGTTATAAATTAACTATCTAGGAAAGAAAAGGTTAATTTGGTGTTGAACAAGCAAACCAAAATAAACAGTCACCGAAGGACCTACATACAAAACGTGACCAAACTCACGTAGGCCGACAATGTTCCCTTATAATTAATCAACTTATTGAAATGATCCCATCCGACAATTTAACGAATAACAATATATATATATATATATATATATATATATATATATATATATATATATATATATATATATATAGAGAGAGAGAGAGAGAGAGAGAGAGAGAGAGAGAGATATAATGTCCCCAGACTTGTTCACTAAATCTAATTTTACAACGAAACAAGATTTTCGTTTGTTAGTTAAATCTAATTCATTTCCAATTTACTATTATTACATTAGCAAGCTAATCCAACGTTGCCCGGGAATAAATTAGTCCCGTGTGTAATTCGAGCCCTTCTCCTTATATTACCAATGTTCTTCTTTTTTTTTTAATTTCTACAAGTTGTAACTTTATAACTAACGAGTTGCATCCTGCAGGCGTTGGCGGGATAATTTACCTTAGTTTAATAAGCTACTAAAAATGTTCCGTCCATTTCCGATTTTTACGAAAGATAATATCAAGTATAAAAAAGGGGAGAAAAAAAAAGAGTATTCTGAGGGCAGCATTAGGAAATTCATTTACGATTATTCAATTAATATTTGTAAAACAGATTGCACTGGCTGCAATAAAAGTATAGGCCTGTAAATACTTATTTAAATGATTCAATTCAGTTCCAGTTTACTGAACGTCTACGTAAGAAACAAGCCGCGCGTGCGTGGTCCCCTTCTGTATGTGACTCGGTGTGGCGACTGTAAAATGCAATACATTTCGGCAATTGGGGGCATTTTGACCCCCTTTCACCCCAAAGGGGCGTGAACCAGAATTGTTCTGAGGTCAAGGATGCTCATCTTATATTCAGAACAATTGCCTCTACATTTTGGCAAAGTTTCAGAAAAATTGAATGGATGGATCAAACGTTATGGGAGAGAAGAGTCATTTTTTGCCATTTTGGGGGCTTTTGACCCCCTGCGGCGCGAACCAGATTTTTTCCAAGGTCACCGATACTTATTTTATATTAGGAACAATTGCCTCCACATTTTGGCCAAGTTTCAGAGAAATTGAATGGATGGATGAAAAGTTATGGGGCAAAAAAATGTCATTTTTTTGCCATTTCGGGGCCTTTTGACCCCCTGGGGGGTTAACCAGATTTTTTTTAAATCGGAGAATGTCACTTTCTAACCTGATCAAAGTTACAACTTCATGCAAAATTTCAGAGAAATTCAATGGATGGTTGCGGAGAAAAATCCGGACGGACGGACGGACATGCCTCAAAACATAAGTCCCCGGATTTATAAAATCGGGGGACCAAAATAATTGCTTTATTTGTAACTCTTAATCAAATAAAATATTTTTTATTTACGGGTTACTTTCTAATAGATGACGGATTTTCTGGCTACACCGGTTTCTAAAATCAACTGGCCGTTAGAAATAAAACAAATGTGTAATTCAATTAAAGCTATTTACGTTTTAAATGAGCATAAAGTAAGTATAAAAGTGTATATGTACCGTACAAGTGAAATCAAATTCAATTGTAAATGTTTACCGTGTTTCATATTTAAAAAAAAGGCTCGTAGAAATGACGATTCGACAGTTTAAATGTCTAAAATTCATGTTTTATTGTTTAATTATGAATCGTCACGGAGTAAATAGTGTACTTAAAGAAGTTAATAATAGAAAGGTAGCTTGTATTTTGATAAAATGCAAAACGTATGAGTACCGCCATTTGCAATTTACCGTAAAGAAGTAAGCTAACATAGTAAGTATTTCTTACACCGAGTGACGTCATATGTTATGGTAGTGAATTTGGAAAGCTTCCAGGGATTCACAATTTTTTTGCATGTCTGTTTCGATGTTATATTAAGTAAGTATTATTTATTAATAGCAATAATACACTATTGTCCGAATTTAAAGATTTTTGTTCGGAGGTGTCGGATCATCGGTTGTCGGAGAATCGATGTTGCACTTGTACTACCGTTAGTAACAACGTAAAATTTACTTCAGAAAAAAATCGTTTGATCTTTGTATAGGTCTTTGTTTCACATTAAATCCACGGACAGAGAGCCACAACAAATCTAGTATAGATACATTTATAACATTGTATAAAGTGTTATCTTTTTATATCAATCAAATGTTGTGGTTTTCTTTCTAGTTAAAATAACGTTATAAAAATTATTTTATTCATTATTTAACAATCCAACGTTATAAAAATTATTTTATTTATTATTTAACAATCAAACGTTATAAAAATTATTTTATTTATTATTTAACAATCTAACGTTATAAAAATTATTTTATTTATTATTTTACAATCCAACGTAATGAAAATCATTTTATTTATTATTTAATAACCTCACGTTATAAAAATTATTTTATTTATTATTTAATAATACAACGTTATAAAAATTATGTTATTTATTATTTAACAATCAAACGTTATAAAAATTATTTTATTTATTATTTAACAATCCAACATTATAAAAATTATTTTATTTATTATTTAACAATCCAACGGTATAAAAATTATTTTATTTATTATTTAACAATCCAACGTTATAAAAATTATTTTATTTATTATTTAACAATCCAACGGTATAAAAATTATTTTATTTATTATTTAACAATCCAACGTTATACAAATTATTTTATTTATTATTTAACAATCAAACGTTATAAAAATTATTTTATTTATTATTTAACAATCCAACGTTATATAAATTATTTTATTTATTATTTAACAATCCAACGCTATAAAATTATTTTATTTATTATTTAACAATCCAACGTTATAAAAATTATTTTATTTATTATTTAACAATCCAACGTTATAAAAATTATTTTATTTATTATTTAACAATCCAACGTTATATAAATTATTTTATTTATTATTTAACAATCCAATGTGATAAAAATTATTTTATTTATTATTTAACAATGCAACGTTATAAAAATTATTTTATTTATTATTTAACAATCCAACGTTATAAAAATTATTTTATTTATTATTTAACAATCCAACGTTACAAAAATTATTTATTTATTATTTAACAATCCAACGTTATAAAAATTATTTTATTTATTATTTAACAATCCAACGTTATAAAAATTATTTTATTTATTATTTAACAATCCAACGTTATAACAATTATTTTATTTATTATTTAACAATCCAACGCTATAAAATTATTTTAGTTATTATTTAACAATCCAACGTTATAAAAATTATTTTATTTATTATTTAACAATCCAACGTTATAAAAATTATTTTATTTATTATTTAACAATGCAACGTTATAAAAATTATTTTATTTATTATTTTACAATCCAAGTTATAAAAATTATTTTATTTATTATTTAACAATCAAACGTTATAACATTATTTTATTTATTATTTAACAATACAACGTTATAAAAATTATTTTATTTATTATTTAACAATCCAACATTATAAAAATTATTTTATTTATTATTTAACAATCCAACGGTATAAAAATTATTTTATTTATTATTTAATAATCCAACGTTATAAAAATTATTTTATTTATTATTTAACAATCCAACGTTATAAAAATTATTTTATTTATTATTTAACAATCCAACGTTATAAAAATTATTTTATTTATTATTTAACAATCCAACGTTATAAAAATTATTTTATTTATTATTTAACAATCCAACGTTATACAAATTATTTTATTTATTATTTAACAATCAAACGTTATAAAAATTATTTTATTTATTATTTAACAATACAACGTTATAAAAATTATTTTCTTTATTAATTAACAATCCAGCGTTTCAGATTTATTTATTTGTTTGCAAACAATGTCTGCCTTGCCATTATTTTAAATTGTTAATTATTTTAATTCATTTGTTCATCATTGTGACCTCCATCTTATAGCAAGCAATATTAAATTATATCAAATAACATGAATTCTTTCCAGGGCAACGTCGTATGAGTTTGCTAGTGTCATGATAAAGTGACTATCAAAATTAGATTTAACCAAAAAGCGAAAATCTTGTTTCCGTTTCTTTGTTTAATTAGATTTAGTGACCAAGTCTGAGGACATCAAAATTTTGTCAAATTTTTCTTTTCTTTCGTTATTATTTTTAGATTGTCGAGTGCGATCATTTAAATAAAATGACTATCTGAGTTTGGTCACGTTTCGAGTCTCAGCCTTTTGTAAACCGTTTAATTTCATTTGCATGTTCAATTGCCAATGAATCCTTTCTTTTCTCGCATAAAAGCACGATACGTATTTTCTGTCATACTTTCCAGGAGTGGGAGGTTCGGAGATTATCTACATAACTTTCTATTTAAACTGTTGTCCATATCAACGGTGTTATTTATAATTCTACTACGTTTCAATGTTATACGTACGTGAGACACGCACATGTACACGAATGTTCAGAGTAAATAAATAATATATATGCAGATTAGGCCGAAGGACACATCGGCCGAAACGTTTGTGAAGACAATAGCCCAACGAAGCACAATATAAGCAATACATATTGTAAATGATACATCTACAAGTTACTATTTTATCCATAGCAAAGAAAGAGATTGCGGGTTCATGCCCTTTTAAAGAGTATTAGTGCATAAATGACCAAATTTGTATCTGATAGGATTTGAACTCAGCATATCTGATTCCATAGTCTTCAGCGATATCCATTAGATCAATCAATCGTAACTTAATTTGGCGCAGAAGTTCAACATCATTACAGAATGTTACACAAACACCTACGAATATACAAAAAGTGTAACGCCCAACATTAGAGAAAAAAGCTGAAAATTTCGTATGTAAACAAAATGTTCAACATTATTGATTAAATATTGATTTAATATTGATATCGATTATTAATAAGAGGTGTTTTTAATTACTTCAGTATATTGCACACACTAATTTGTCATATTCATCAGGCGTACTTTTGTTATATTCCTCCTACTGTTTTAGTCAGAAATCTGTCACTGTGACATCTATGTCCTAATCTTTTCATTCTGAGTTATCCTGAGACCAGGCGATTGGGTCAGCTATGCCATTACATCGACGTTTTCAGATTCCGATAATTGTTTTAATATATTTGCAGCATAACAAGTGTCATTGTTGTAAATATATATGGACCATGGAAGAGAGAACTCTCTTAGAGAAAATACAGCATGCTGTTCAAAAACATCATTATACATTTTAGCATTTACGTTGACTAACAAGTGAATGAATAGATCAACATCTGCATGAGTATTGATTTACTCCTCTCCAGGAGTTAGGCACAAGGCCAGTTTTTATCCTACTCCCACAAGTCAGATGTGACCTAAGGTCGGGTCAGGAAAGTGGGGTTTGAAAAGCCAGCACCTGAGAGGTGAGCACTCTGGCCATTTAAAAATTGCCTGGGCAGCCCCATCGGCATTCCCCGGTAGGAGCGCCTCAGACAGTAAGCAATAAACTTACTCCTCCCCAAAGAGAGGAGGCAAAGCCTGGGAGGGTGGACCTCCTAGAACTGCACAGGACAGACCAATTGACCGGCGTAAGTCAAGCCCCGAAGGACATGACAATACCAGTATGGGGTGCAGTATCCATTGGAACAGATACTACACTTTGATCTTAGCCAAAAGGCCACATCTGTATGAGTAAACACCCTCATTCGAGCAACGTACCTACTCCGAACAAACAAATGTTTGCATATAATTAACGAACAATCTTTCATCTTTACGACGTCTGGCATTCTACCTGTCAAAATTGAAAACCGAATTAAACTATTTTCATCAGTGAAGGACAGTCTTACCCAATTATGATAATGTAGTAAGAAATGTCAATCGTAACAGAGTCGTCTCCTTGTGTTTGTCACGTTACGGTAAAAGAACTCAGCAACGAGAAACCAGCTACGAGAACTAAAAAACGAGAACGCAAAACCAAGAAGTCAGAAGAAAAAAACTTCAAAAACTAGAACTCAGCAAGGAGACAGAAAGACGTCAGAGAATGAGCTCTTAAAAATACCTCAAAATGTCGTCTAAGATACACAATGAAGAAGTACAATTATAATAGCCGGGTAAAAATGTAAAGGTATGTTATATCGTTATGTACTCTATTCTTGTTAAAATAGTAAGTTCCTTAACTTAATAATAAGTTCCATTTAAAACGAATACTGCCTGTACTAATTGTAGTTAGATAAGTTATCTCTGTTGTAAAGTGAAGTCCAGGCGGTTTACTCATTTAGACAAAGAAAATAACCGGTCTTCACTCAATAGACGAATAGATTCACTAGTCATTCCTCCATTTTAACTTTCAGAAATGAATAACAACTCTTTGAGTGGGGACCGGTTATTCTTTGACTTACTGACGGGTAATATTCGCTGCCGTAGTAAGATTATTGTAATCTTGCGATTGTGTGTGGGTGCCGTGATTGTTCAGATCTTTTTCGGGCCAAAATTCCATCGAACGTAGGCTTAGCAATAACTCTAGCAACGAAAATGTATTTAAGAAGTCGAGCAACATTTACAATAGAGCTCTAAAAGTAGTGGGTACCATGATATCGAAATTGAATATAAGCAACAGAACACCAATAATTATAATAACATTTAAAATAGAAGAAAAAGAAATACAATCGAGTATACACCGCCCTGCAATCAGATGCTAAAAACTAAACTTGGCAAGAAATTCCTAAATCACATTAAAAACACTTCCTCGTGACTTATCCCTTGCACAAAATATTCAATAAAAATAATCTACAACTGTCCTACAGTTGTTGCGAAAACTTAGAAATGCTAATTAAAGCATACAATAACAAAATACTAAATGAAAGCAGTAGAGAAAGAATAATAACAAAATGCCTAAAAAAGTAAACAATATAACAACAATAAAAATAACACTAAGAAAAACAAAAATATAACCACTATAAATAGCAATAACACAAACCCTAATAACAATCACCTAAATAGAAATAAGAAAATTAATAATGAAGAGAAAAGTTGTAACTGCAGAACTTGTTCACTTTGTCCACTACAAAATAAATGACTAAAAAAGTATTGTTTACCAAGTCATGATAGTTACCAGAGAAATCCCGAATAACAAAAGTACTACGTGGGTATGACTTCCTTAGATTTTGTAAACCCAGATATTACGACCATAAAATCAGATTCAATAACAAAAAACGATGAATAAACACGGCACGAACGACCTATTACTGGGAGTCAAAAGAAAACGGGCACACACCAATAATCGAGTTGAAAATAATAGAACAGACCAGTACATGTAGAAATTTAGACGATTCATGTACATTGCTCTAAACTTGGGGTGACACCCAAAACATACACCCTAATTCTCAGTATCCCCTTACGGCTACAGTGGCGGCCTTCCTTGTTTGGGGTGAAATATGTTAAAAAAATGTCTGAATGAGAAAATTGACTTTAAAAACCCCAAAACCTGTTAAACTGTAGAAGTGAAATCGCAAACAACTGTATATAAAGAATAAACTTTACTTTACGATAACAAAACATAGGAAAAATGAAATAACATTATTAAATTAAAAAAACTAATAGAAAAACTACTCCAAACACTGACGTGTTAAAATTAGGACACCTATTAATTCGACATATTTGCAAAAAAAGAGGAAGTAAAAGTCAGCTTAACCTTTGTTTAAGAGATGCCCTGCCATTGACTAATGAAAGCATTTACCCGGGGGAGGGTATAACAATGTTTTTGATTGGTTAGCTAGCTATATATATATATATATATATATATATATATATATATATATATATATATATATATATATACCACGTGTATATATAAAACACTCGGTAACACGAATTCCATGCATTTTAGCCTGACAATTCCCTATTGGGATGAAACGCGGAAGCCTCTGTGTAGCTTTATCGTTATGAATTTATTTTCATAACTTACTACCTTTCTCTACTCACGTATTTATCACTGTTGAAGTATATACTAAAAATGTATACATAATTTACTATATCTCCTTATACTATTATTTGTGCATCTATAAAATAATTATATATAAATATATGCATACATGTTTCAGTTGTCCTCTCCAATAGAGAGTCAACTTCCTCAGACCTGAAGAGGATTTCAAATCTTTGAATTTTTTTTCAGGTCTAAGGAAGTTGACTCTCTATTGGAGAAGACAACTGAAACATGTATGCACATATGTAACCAATAATGTTTATAAAAAATGTATACTATATATATATATATATATATATATATATATATATATATATATATATATATATATAGTAAGTTATGAAAATATATTTATTGCAATTGAGCTACACAGAGGTTCCCGCGTTTCATCTCCGGGGGGATCTTCAGCCTGAGGATCCCCCGGAGATTAAACGCGGGAGCCTCTGTGTAGCTTAATTGCCATAAATATATTTTCATAACTTACTACCTAGCTCTACTAACGTATCGAGCACTGTTGAAATAAATACTGAAAACTGATACATAAAAAAATTATATCTCCTTATAAAATTTGATGTTGATACATTAAGTACTAATATATATATATATAGACTTAACTTTACGTATTCAAAGATTTAATCGTAATAATGCTGCTGGTTCCTTTAAGTCCGCAAAACAGTAATCAAGTAAAACGACACCTCAACACAATCGCGAGATTAAAAAACAATCCATGATGGTTGGTCGTGACACGGCAGCTAGAATAACACATCAGATTGTCACAGAATTTGAAATAGAAATGTATCAATATATTTACCTCCCCAGAAGGTTAGGCACAAGGCCAGTTTTATCTTACTCCCACAAGGTAAGATGTGACCCAAGGTCGGGTGGGAAAGTGGGACTTGAAAAGCCAGCGCCCGAGAAGGTGAGCACTCTGGCCATTAAAAATTGCCTGGGCAGCCCCGTTGGCATTCCCCGATAGGGGCGCCGCAGGCAGTAAGCAATCAACTTACTCCTCCCCAAAGAGGGGAGGCGAAGCCTGGGAGGGTGGACCTCCTAGAACTGCAAAGGTCAAATCCACAGACCGGCGGAATCAAGCCACGAAGGACAAGACGACACCGGTCTATAGGGTGCAGTATCCATCGGAACAGATATAACACTTTCTTCCTAGCCTAAAGATGCATCAAGATGACCGAGAATATTTCGAATACCATCGACATCGACGCCGGTGGATGTGACGGAATTCTAGTAAAAAGAACAGGCGAAATAATACAAAAGTAAAAACATGTCGGATGAATGTGACAAATAAGCGAATATTTATGTAAGATTTAAAGAATAAATTAAAGCAATGCATTGTACACGTCTGATTAATAATCAATATCAATATTTAGCCAATATCAAATCAATATTAAATCAATATTAAATCAATATTAAATTAATAATTTTCAACATTTTGTTCCCATACGAATTTACAGCTTTGTTCCCTAATTTCAGACGATACACTTTTTGTATATTCAAAGATGTTTGTCCGTGTAGAATTCTGGAATGGTTTGCCACGATTTTGTCACGCTTACATGAGGGATGGCGACGTTACTTCACAACAATAATACGAACTTACAGGCACTCATTGACATGACATTAGCAGACCAATGCGGCGTTGCCCGGGAAATAATTCATTTTATTTTATATAATTTAATATTACTAGATATGAGATAGAGGGCATACAAATGAAAATAATAATTTTAAATAATAAAAGGGTATGGCAAGTAAGACATTGTTTGCAAACAAATAAATAAACCGGGGCCGCTGAATTGTTAAATAATAAATAAAATAATGTTTATAACGTTATTTTAACGAGTAAAAAAAAAACCCACAACATCTGAATGATATAAAAATGTAACCCTTTATAAAATGTTTTAAATTTATTTGTACTCGATTCATTTCGTCTCTTTAATATGAAACAAAGACCTATTATAAGATCCAACGAAACTTTTCCCAGGTAATATTTACAAGTATACAAACGGTGCTGCAGACCCAACACCGATTTTCCGGCAATTGCTAGGCCGACACCTCTTTTAATCCGGACACAATCACGACAGGGAACTTGATACGTTTATTGAGCGGCTAACATTTTTTTTTACAGTTTGTTTATACTGCACCTGCTGTTGGTAGTCCATCTAACTTTTGAAATTATATTTTATTTTGCTTAAATCTAACTGTAGTTTTGGGAGTTCAAGTGGCAACCGTTGTGTTAAACGTAAACAATTTTTTTCTACTATTACTATAGAAGAAAATGTTGAATCACATTTAAGACTTGTTTAAGTTTCTCGAAATTCCTGGTAGTTTTGAGATATGGTAGGTGTATAAGTAATCGGTTAGTCGTGTGTTGATGAAATATTATTGCAGTGAAAGTGGGTGGTCCTGTAAAACCCTTCATCCGGCATGGCCCTCGAACCAAATCGATGTTGGTTTCTATTACATTTTCTATTCGGACGTTTATGATAAAATTGTGCGATCATCAATAAGAAATAAATGCATCGTTTTAATTCTAAGACATAAAATTAAATCGGTCTAATTTACGAAGTTAGACATACATTACTTCCGTCCTAAAATATCAATATTTCAAATTGAGTTACAATTTTCACCGAAATAGCTGAGAGTGATGGAACTCTGGGGAGATTAGTTGTCAATCAATCAATCAATCAATTATTATTATAATTATTATTATTATTATTATTATTATTTACTCACTAGGAGTTCTCACACAGGTCATCAGTGATTGCTCACCGACAACCGGTGGTATTCCCTGGAATCTGAGTGACAACAAGTCTCCCCAGATTTCCAGTATTTACCATCTCTTTTCGATAGCCACCGCAAATAAATTTGCAGTATCACAACAGCCGTTTACCATTGATTTCTCGCCGGCAAGGACCATTGGTGTTTTCTGGGGTTTGGGTGGCAGTAAGCCTCCCCGAGGTCCCAGCAGTTTCTGCACTTCCAGTGGAGGTCTGGTTTGTGCTGTCCCTCCTCGGTCTTCTCATCCTCCTTGACCCTATGCAGATATTTTGTGTGGTGTCAGCCTAGACTGGTACCATTTTATATATATATATATATATATATATATATATATATATATATATTTATTTTATTTTTTTACTTTTATTATTATTCTTTTTTATTTTATTTTTTTATTTTATTTATTTTTATTTTTTAAATATTTTTTATTCATTTTTTTGGGGGGGGGAGCTGATTATTTTTTATTTATTTATTTTTTGAGGGGAGCTGATTATTTTTATTTATTTATTTATTTTGTGGGTGGGGTGGTGAGCTTATGGTGTTACTTGCTATTTCTCTTCATTGGTCCATTTTTGTGTTGTGTCACTTATTATTATTATTATTATTATTATTATTATTATTATTATTATTATTATTATTGTTTTTGTTGTTGGTGTTGTTGGTGGTGTTGCTGTTGTTGTTATTGTTGTTGTTGTCATTTTTTGTACTCACTAGGAGTTCTCACACAACTCATCGTCAGTGATTGCTCACCGAAAACAACCAGTGCTATTTCCTGGAGTCTGAGTGACAACAAGCCTCCCCAGATTTCCAGTATTCTTCACCTCTTTCCGATAACGATGCGGTATTGCAACAGTCGCTTACCATTGATTTCTCGCTGGTAAGGACAATTGGTCTTCTCCGGGATTTGGGTGGTAATAAGCCTCTCCAAGGTCCCATCATTCTCTGCACTTTTCCAGTGGAGGTCTGGTTGGTGCTGTACCTCCTCGGACTTCTCATCCTATTCGACCCTCTACAAATATTGTGTCTGGTGTCAACCTAGGCTGACACCATTAAAAAAAAAATTTTTTTATTAATTTAAAAAAAAAAAAATTTTAATTAAAATTTTTTTTAAATTTTGTAATTTTTTGGAGTGGGTGGGTGGGGGAGAGAGAGGGAGGAGATAGTAGTGTTTCTTGTAATTTATGTTTCTTTGTTTCATTTTTGTGTAGTGATAGTTGAGGCCGGTGTAATTTATTGGGGGGGGGATTATGAAGTAATGTTTCCTGCATTTTCTGTTCCTTGGTTCGTGTTGTGGTGTTCTTCGTGTGGTTTTGTTTTCTCCCTGTTGTAAATTCCTTGTGACTGGTTACCCTTTGTAGCTTATGCGTGTTGGTTTCTGCATTCGAGGATTTTCCTTAAGATTGCAGCTGTTTTGATCATTGCCGTCCTTTGTATGGTTTCGATGGTCTCTTTGATTCCAATTTCTCCCAGTCTTTTCTCCAGGTTTTTTGGGATTGTTCCCAGTGCTCCTACGATTATTGGTATTATACTAACTTTCTTCATGCTCCATATTCCTTTCAGTTCTCTGGCTAGTTCTATGCATTTACTTCGTTTTTCCGTGTCTTTGATCTCTGTGGACTGCTGGAACGGCGAAGTCTACGATTTTACAAGATTTTTCCTTCTTGTCTATTATAACAACATCAGGTCTCCTTGCTTGTATGAGTTTATCTGCTTGTATATCCATATCCCAGAGGATTTTGTGTTTTTCGTTTTCCAGTACTGTTTCTGGTTTATGTTTATACCATTTGTCTGCATATTCGAAATTCAATTGTTTGTACAGTTCCCGGTGTATTACTTTCCCAACACAGTCATGCCTGTTCTTGTATTCTTTTTGGGCAATTTTGCTACATTCACTTATTATATGATTTACTGTTTCGTCTCTTTGTCCACACAGTGTGCATTCATTGTTTTCCTGAGTTTTATCTATTTTAGTTTTAATGTAGTTTGTCCTAATCGCATTCTTCTGTGCAGCCATCAGTAAAGATTCCGTTTCTCTGTTCAAGTTTCCTTTTCTTAGCCATGTCCAGCTATTTTCGTTGGTTTCTTATCTTGTGAGTCTTATGAAGCGTCCATGTAGTTGTTTTTCTTCCCATTTTTCTTTTCTTTTCTGTTTGTGTCCAGTTTCGATGCTTCCTGCGTTGTTCGTTTGGACAGCGTATCTTGCTGTGGTGATCAGCCTTTCTGTGTTCTGGTTTATGTATTTCTCTAGCTCTTTTTTAGTGTCGTCCACACAGTCTTCTATACTTACCAGTCCTCTTCCCCCTTCGTTTCTCTTCACGTAGAGTCTGTCTGTATCGTCTTTTGGATGTAGTGCGTTGTGCCTAGTCATTAATTTTCTAGTCCTCTGGTCAAGGTGTCTGTGTTCTTCTTTAGTGAAGCTTATGAATGGTCCAGAATATCTTATTAGTGATATTGCCCAGGTATTTATTCCTTTGATTAGGTTTCTGCTATATAATTTTGTTTCTAAGAGCTTTCTTGTTCTTCTCAGGTATTCTTTTCCAATCTTCTCTTTCATTTCTGTTGATTTGATTGTGTCTGCTTCCAAAACTCCCAAATATTTATAGCTGTCTTGTTTATCTAGCGCCCGCATCTGCTCTTGATTGGGTAGTTCCATGCCCTCAGTCGTCTCCAGCTTGTCTTATCTAATCTCTAGCAATGCACACTTTTCCATTCCGAATTCCATTTGAATGTCCTGACTGAAGATTCTGGTCGTATTTATCAGCTTTTCCAGTTCCTTTTTGCTTTTTGCAAATAGCTTCAGGTTGTCCATGTACATGAGATGGTTTATTCTGTGAACTTGTATCCGGCATCACATTTCCTAAGTATGTAGTTGAGTGGCATCATGGCTATAATAAACAGTAGTAGTGATAGGAAGTCTCCTTGTAAAATGCCTCTCTGTATTTTTATATCCGTCAAGTATTGGCCTCCAGCTGTCAGTGACAATCTCCATGGTTCCATTGCTTTCTTGATGAGATTAATAATCCTGTCGAGTATCTTGTACATTTTTAAGCATTCTATTATCCATGCTTGGGAGATTCTGTCGTACGCTTTCTTGTAATCAATCCATGTCATAGATATGTTCTTTTTCTTGCTTTTAACTTCTTTCAGGATCTTTTGATCTATGTATAACAGGTCATGCGTCCCTATTTTCCCTTTCTGCCATCCTTTTTGTTCCTCGGGAAGTAGTCCACGACTGTTCAGGGAATGGTAAATTTGCTCTCTCAGTTGTGCCGTTAGGATTTTCCACATTGTCGGTAAACAGGTAAACAGTCTGTAATTGCTTGGGGTCGTTACGTTCTTGGCATCTTTTTGTATGAGCGTTGTCCTTCCTTTGGTCATCCACTCTGGTACGTTTGTTTTATGGATGCATCCTCTCAGTTTATGTGCTAGCCTTTCATGTAGGGTCGTGAATTTTTTGAACCAGTACGCATGTATTCCATCGTGACCTGGTGCTTTCCAGTTTGCCATTTTCTTTAGTGTTGTCTTAATAGTTTCTTCATTAATTTCTGTTTCCGTTCCTTCTTCAATTTCTAGAAGTGTATCTTTCATGTCTTTCAGTCATTTAGCATTTTTGTTGTGATCTTCAGCCTTTTCCCATATCTTGCTCCAGAAATGTTTTGTTTCTGTCGGGTCCGGTTGTTCTGTTGTTGTTCTTTCTCCGTTTACGTTTTTGTAAAACTGGCTTTCATTGTTTTCAAAGGTTCTGTTCTGTTTGTACTGTTCCGATTTGTATCTGTATCGTCTCAATCTTCCTTCTTTTGCTGCTATCTTTTGTTTTAGTTCTTCATGTTTCTTATTTAGTCTTTCCTTGCGATTCGAATTTCTGCTTTTCCATCGTTTACTGTTCTCCTTCATCCTATTCACGGTTTTAGCTTCCTTTTGAAGTTTGGTGATCTGGGTTTCCAGTCTGATCTCCCATCCAGATTTCGTCTGTCCATTCTTTTAGTCAGTCTTCTTTTCCCTTTTTAGTTTCATACTTATTGATTTGCCCCCGCATATATCAAGTTCTTTAGATCTGTGATAGTGTCTGTTGTGATGTACGTGAGTACTCTGTTTACTTTCTCTGTTTCAACTTTTAACTTCTTCCAGTCTTCGTTCCTTAGTGATAGAAGTTTTGTTTTCTTCTCGGACATAAATCGTTTGATGTTTTCCACTTCTCTTGCTTCTTCCTCAGATAGTTCTATAGTTGTGTCGTCTTCGCTCTCTTCAGTTTCTGTGTTTATGTTTTTCCCGTCTTCTTCTTGTGAATTTTCGTTAAGTGGTGTGTCTTGATCTGTCAAGCCATTTATCTTTTGTTTAATTTCCGTTAATTCCATCTCCGAGAACCATCCTCTCTTGAGTATCTGTCTTGCTTGATCTGTTATACTTTGTGTCGTTCTATGTTAGTCAGTAGAAATGTTCCATAGATCTTTCATTCGTTTCCGGTATCCTCTTTCTGTGGGGTAGCGGCTTTTGTAGTAGCATTCCATTACCAGTCTGTTCTCTTTTGTGGCATGTCTCATTTAGCGTTGGCTGGTGTTGTGTATAGTAGAAGTTGTAGCATAGGGTGTCTGTCCATAGTAGTCAGCAATGTGTAAAACAATACATTATTCTTTTGCTTTCTAAAAATATTTTTCTTAGTTTTCTTTTTCTTTTACATGTTATGATTCTTTCCCACGACACTCTACCTCGTACTGTAGCGGAGAGGGAAGAAATCCTTCGAGCGCACGTCTGCATTGTATCACAGACAGAATCAAAGAGCCTTTCTTATTGTTACTTGTCACAATTCCCGTCAATTCCGGAATACAACTTCCCATTCACTACGTCACTACTCGTTTCCTACTCACGTAAGTTCCATTCAATAACCTTGTTTTGCCTATCCTACTAATTACCATGTTACATATCGTTACAATAGATCGGATAACCGTCTCCAAAATCTAAAAAGAAAAGACTAGAAGAAATTGGAATCATAGAAAAGATGTACACTATACAAACCATTGCACTAATAGAAATAGCTGGTATGTTAAAAATAATTCCAATAACACTAACCACCCTACAAAGTTAAACTAATCATGAAACTAAAATCAAACTGAACATGAATAAAAAGGGTAGTACATTAAACCGAAACCAAGAAAATTGAAACTACCTCTGAATAAAAAGTGACACCAACATGAGTTGGTACAACGCCAAGTGGATGATAGAGGATGGAAGTATGGCGAAGGGAAAGCACAATCCAGACCACGACTGTGAGAACTTAAATATTAAGTAGACTTACTGTCACTCATATTTTAGGGAAAACACCAGTCATTATTAACTTTACATAACTGGTCACGACTACTGTGAGAACCACGAGCAACAATAATAATAGAATTGAACGGGGATTACTAGAATAATTGAGAATACTTGATCTCACTCAGATTCCAGGGAAAAAAGGTGGCTATCCACGAGAAGCCATTAATAGCAACTGAAGTGAATTATGATACTAATATATACGTTTTACATTTTATCTACCCCAAACAAGGGGGCATATTGCCACTGAGACGTAAGGAGCTACTGTGATTAGGGGCCAAATTTATAGGGGCTTCCAAAGTGGGGAGTTGTGCAGCAAGATGTTTGTTCACATTACATTTAAATTTTTGCATGTTTGTACCGTCAAAAAAACCGGGTGTAACGGGAGAATTCCAAAGGCAAGCGGTCTTATGAAAGTGCAATTAGAGTGGAAAGTGTTCCAGCATCTGGGGACCTCTACGGTAAAGGGGTGGGATTTTGCTGCTCGCCGGGTTTCTCTGTGATATTTAGGTTTAGGGTATACAAGTGCACTAAATTCGTCGGAGCAGATTTCGTGGAAGTATTTGCAAAACAAGCACAACGATGGTGATGGGACAGGGTTCGGAACTTGGTAGACAGTGCGGGATTTATTATTTTAGAGATTCTTATGAAATAAGGAATACTTTCTTTACAATAAGGAATAGTTTAACAGATAAGTAGTCATACTAGTGCACGAATAAAAAATGTCGATTTAGGACGACTGTTTTCTTAACCCTAACCTTTACCTAACCCTAATATAACCCTAACTTATGTACTAATTGACTATTTGTGGACGACCGAGACCCTTTCAATCAAAAACAATAACAAAAACAACCACAACAACCACAAAAAAGGCAAGTGTTTTTTTTTATGATTAAAAAATTTATCGGAGGGGGATGAAAAAGTTATTTCATTGTTTACCTTCGTCTTAAATGCACCCTTCTTCATAAAAAAATACATTCAGGTAAGTCTGTTTTTTTTTTGTTTCGTTTTTTTTTACCGTTTTACGACGTCTCGGTTTGACTCGGCTTTTCCCGCTATTAACGTAGATCCCATTCGGCAAAAGCCGTTTTAGTTTGGTCCGAATTCTGTAGAAGCACCAAAAATTAATAGGAATCCATTTCGATAGATTTTTATGAGGATATTTCTTAAGCCTGGTACCATTAGGAATAATTCAAGTTATTATATGAAATTATATTTAATAAATCAAATTGGTAAATAAAACGTAGTGTATGTTATTATGATTTGTCCTCCGAAATAGGCAAAACATTGCTTTGTCCGCACGCTATCGCTTCGCAATTTAATTTTTATTCATTACTTGGAATCATTGAAAATACACTAATTGATAATAAAAAGAAACTAAAACTAATCGATAATAAAAAAGAGGAACTTAATCGATAAACGGCAAAACTAATCTATAGAAAAAGAAGCCAAAACTAATCGAAAAAAAGACAAAACTAATCGATAAGAAAAAGAAAGTTTAAACTAAACGATGAGTAAAGAAAAACAAAACCAATTGATAAAAAGACAAACCTAATCGACAAGAAGACTAAACAAATCAATAAAACAAGAGGTTAAGGTTAATCGATAAAAAGGCAAGACTAATCGATAATTAAAAGAAGACAAATCTAATCGATACGAACAAATCATTGATAAGAATATAAACCTAATCGATAAAAAGACAAAACTAATCAATAAAAATGAAGATAATACTAACCAATAAGTAAAAGAAAACAAAACTAATCGATAAAAGCGCCAAATTAACCGATAAGTAAAAAAAAAAGACTTAATCAATAAGAAAAATTTAACTTATCGATGAGAAGACAAAATTAATCTTTACTCATGAAAATGTAATTTGCACACGTGATTATTCTTTCCGTTTTTATTATTAGCAGTAATTATTTAGATTAAGCCTGATCATAAAATTACATTTACCTAGGTAATTATTTATACCGCGACACGAGCCGAACACACGTACGTTCACCATTATTATATATATTATTTTTTGCGTATTGTATGTCTTACTTCTCTGTCAATTTTCTTCTTTCTCTTCTTCTTAACTATTACTAATTCTCTTTATCTTTTTCAGAACTATCGCCAATCTTATTTTGATTGCTTTTCCCTTAGGTTTTATAATCTCTCACCTTCTTATAATTCTTCACTTCCCCAAGCCACTTCCGTTTATTTTAATAGATTCTTCATAAAAGAAGACTATTGTGTAATGGCAAGTAGAATTCGATTCCATGTTATGTTCCTTTATTTAATTAAAATTATCGTTGAACATTACTGTAATTAATAAGAATAATTTGTTGATTACTTAAATTTACGAATGTATTTAAACATAATTAAAAATTACTGTATTATCGGATGGTAAAGGTGACGCGGAAATCAAGAAACGAATCGCAATGGCAAAATCCGCTTTCCATAGCATGGAAGCCATCTTTCAAAACAAAAACATAAAAATGAACACAAAACTCAGAATCTTGAAGACGTACATATGGTTAATCTTACTTTACGGTTGCGAATGTTGGACATTGTCAAAAATGGCTGAAAGTCGTTTAGAAGCAGCGGAGATATGGTTTCTAAGAGGAATTCTACGAATCTCATGGACAGAAAGAAAACGAAGAAGTCATGCGTAAGGCTGACTACAACAGATCACTTCTCAATACTGTCCACGCCAGACAGTTGAAGTTCTTCGGCCATATAATGTGGGAGGACGGTGTGGAGAAAAGCTTGATGTTAGAAAAAATCGAGTAGAGGAAGACAGCGTACCAAGTTCACAGATGGCCTCGGCAGGGTCACTTGAATCACAAATCTAGATCTCATCAGAAAGACCAAATGCAGAGAAGAATGGAGAGTCATGATTATCGATGTCTTCGAACAGATCTGACACCAGAAGAAGAAGTGTTCCTTAAGCATAAAAAGTCAGGTGTAAATGACTAAAGTGAAGTTGTTGTAGTGTCTCATCATCATCATCATCATCATCATCATCATCATCATCATCATCATCATCATCATCATCATCATCATCATCATCATCACCACCACCACCACCACCACCACCACCACCACCACCACCGGTTTAACATCTGTTTTACATGCTGACATGTGTTGACCGGCTTTTAGAAATTCCAAACTATCCTATCTCTGCGCAGGTCTTTATTCATCCCTTTTTCTCTCAAATCCATCCTTATCCTTTTCTTCCATGTTTTCTTTGGTCTTCCCCTGCCAATCCACTCTGCTACCTAACCTTTCTTTTACATCTACCAACACAAGAACTCTCATCATTGAGAAAGACCAAGTGCAGAGAAGAATGGAGAGTCATATTTATTGATGTCTGCAAAAAGACCTTATACCCGAAGAAGAAGAAGAAGAAGAAGAAGAAGAAGAAGAAGAAGAAGAAGAAGAAGAAGAAGAAGAAAAAGAAGAAGAAGATGTATCATCAATTATTCATATTAATAATCTAACACTGTTCACGGGATGATTAGTTATCTTATCGGTTAAATAAATAAATCGATTTAATCTTAATTTAGTTTTGTTCAGTAGACAGGAATTATTTTCTATCTTAAAAAAAAACAACAACTTTGAACCAGCAAAATACGTGTTCTCGTTGTTTGTCAAAAGATAAAACAGACGATAAAATAAAACGTACCGAAAGAAATGGCGTCACACTCTCCCCAGCGTGCAATCATTTATTTGAAACTCTTTGCACGATGGAGTTAATGTTAAAAACACGGATTCGTCTATTGCTAGTCCCGCCCGGTTAAACTATATGTTTAGAAATGCTTAACATTTTACAAAGGTTGTTTGTAAATATTACGCCCGTTAAAATGTACACATACAGTCAATTAAAACATTTATAGAGGAAGGATTGAGTAAATCTATCTTTGCTGGGTGGCCTATATTGTCAAGGTTGTCAATAGACGTGTCAGCTTTTGATGACTTAAAAAACCGTGTTACAGAAGAATGATATGTACATTAGCTCTTGCAAATTTATTGAAGTTATGTATATAAATAAACACACTGTCATAGTATAACTGCGTTCAGTTTTCTTTTGTTAATACACGTTTGTGCTGAACGACAACCCGCTGCCTTCCGTGATCTTAGAACATAACTTGGGACTGGTAAATGGCGATGGTATGTTCCACCACTGCTACTATATATACATGTAGTAGTCACTCGTCTGAAACTGATTTGTATCCGGATTTTGAATTTCGCAATGTCAAGTAACACTGATGAGTCTAGACGACGAAACGGCTGTATTTATATATATATATATATATATATATATATATATATATATATATATATATATATATATATAGTTACGATCGAGTCAATTCACTCAATCGGACACTTAGAGCAAGCCTGACTGCTACTAAGAGAGATGGAAGGCAGGGCACATACCCGAGGAACGGTGAACGCGTTGTGATTGGCCTTTCCCTTCTCGTCTCTCGCCCGCCTGATTGCTACTAAGAGAAAAAAAAACGTACGTTAACACCAGTGACCACGACGTGCTTCGTTCTCTCTCTCACTATTCACTCTTTCTCCCTCACTTGTTTCAAAAACGGCGCGAAATAGGGATAACGAAACGATAAAGAAGGATACAACAAATGCTAATCACGCGCTACGCACCACATCGAAAGATTAAAGGATTTTTTAATAAGAAATCATTGTTTTTATATCAACACACACATCGCATCACATTTCACTTAAACAATAATACGTCTATCTTCTATTTTTTTTCGAAAACCACATTTCTGAAATAAAACGTTCTCCTGTTTAAACTTTATATATCATTATCTCTGTTTTTCCTTCACCGTATATTGTATTTCGTGTTTTTTGCTTATCAGTTCTCGTCCGACAAACACCTCTTCTAGCCTACAAAAAATCGTTGACTAGACTGACAGCGGTGCAAAAAAGGGCCAAAAATATTAATAGCTTTAGTCACGAATACGGCTCCTGGCAATATATATATATATATATATATATATATATATATATATATATATATATATATATTCTTGTGATGGAACACGGTGGTGGAGGAATAGATAGTTATCACTTAGCGTTAAAGCAATAAATTTCTGAAAACAAATCGAGTAGTTTCGGTTTCCAGTATCGTAAAAATGTAAACAAATGCATCATTTCATTTAATACGATATAATTCTTTCCATTTCTCGTAAGGTTTCAGTAGCCAGTGTATTCAAAAAAATATAAATTGCATAAAATATACATTAAAAAATATAATTGCATAAAATATACATTAATATATTTATCTTATTTCATATACATTTACATAAAAGAATACATGTTTTATGAAAACAGGATTTTCGGCCACTTCCTGTGATTTCCTGTCAGTGTAATGAAAGATATGTGGGTGGGCAGTAAGTGGTAACACTCGGGAAATAGAGTAGAGCCAATAGAACGATGAGGTGTGTACACGTTACTAATGTATACTAACCAACATATAACTTAGTGTTCCTTTAATTTTGAAATCTATGTGCAACGATGTATGATAGACACTTTCAAAGACGTGCTTATATATATATATATATATATATATATATATATATATATATATATATATATATATATATATATATATATATTATTTTATTTATCCACATGAAATGTTATAAAGAGGTATAATATTTTTGTATCGATATCCAGTATTTACTTCAACAGTTCTCAATACGTGAGTAGAGCTAGGTAGTAAGTTATGAAAATATATTCATAGCAATTAAGCTACACAGAGACTCTTGCGTTTTATCTCTGTAGGGAATCGCCAGGTTAGCCTGACGACTTCCTACGGGGATGAAAAGCGGAAGCCTAATTGCCATAAAGCTTAATTGCCATATATATATATATATATATATATATATATATATATATATATATATATATATATATATATATATATATATATATATATATATATATATATATTTATATAGATATATATATTTATATAATATATATATATATATTTATATATAATAAAAAAATTAAAATTCAGAAAAACAAAGAAGTAAATATTGTTAGAATAAAATAGGATAGCAATAGTATATATATAAAAAATATTAAATAAATAATATTAGAAAACAATTTAATTGAACACCACTCTTAGCTGTTATCCATACCTTTCCCCTCCACAAAAGAAAAAAAATATTTCAACAGTTAATTGTTTTTATATACAAATATAACACTTAATCATTGAGTCAAATATAAAATATTCAGATAAAAAAATAAAATAAATAAGTAATTAAAAAAATGCAATCAGTTATAGTTTTAGTTTTATTCCATTTGCTGCGGACATTAATATGTACTGCGTTATAAGTAATATTGCCATTTCGCACGTGTTTTTTTGAGATTTGAAACACCCACTATTTGACAAAGAGGTCTTCCTCGAAATATATTATGGAACACGGTCACACACAATACATCACAGTGTTGAAGTTTTGCCTAATCAAGTAAGATTTGCTATATAGAAAAAAAATTATACATTTTTTTTGAAAAAATTTATTTAAAATATCACTTGTTTTTGTCTTACTTCTCAACTTACTGGCTCCCCTCCACTTTACGGTCATCAATAATGAAGTTATATATGCATGTTTTTAACCGGACCCCCCCCACACACACTTTTTAGGAGAGCCCCCCCCCCACACACACTTTTATAACTGTCCTGCCGGTCCTGAAGACAATGGTTAGACCAAAACAAAAGTCCACAGCTTGTTCCAAAACAAGGACTACACCCAATCAAGGTTATGCTCTCTTTATGGTGGAACATGAGAGAACTTATTCCTTATGAGTTACTAGAGCATAATCAAATAATTACAGCAGTAAAATATGATCTCATAATTTCTCTATCAAAAAAATGATCAGCATTAGTTAATAGAAAGGGTGTGATGCTTCAGCATGATAACGCGAGACCTCACACAGCAAAACTCACTCAGGAAAAAGTCATAAGTTTGAATTGGGAAGTTTTGCCTCATCCGCCTTATTCACCTGACATTGCTTCATCCGACTACCATATTTTCCGGTCGTTGCAGCATGACTTAAACAATAAAAAAATGACCTAAATTTGTTTTTCTCTCATAAATCAGAGAAATTCGTTGAAGAAGGCATCAAGAAGCTAGTTAATCGTTGTACAGAAGTCATAGAAAATGAGGGAAATCAAGGGAGGCGCGATAGCGCTCTATCCCTTAAAAGACTTCAAAGACGGCCTATGCTGGAAATCTCATTTCTTTGATCAATCATAACTCAAACACCAATGAACCAAATTAGTTAAAACTTTGCACAAATTTTTTTTTTGATAGATTCTATAAGTGTGTAGAATTTAAGCATCATTAGCCAAGGCAACCCAGAGATACAGAAAGGTCAAGCATGATTCTGTGTTATCCGTGTGTACGTACGTACGTATGTGCCACCCTGTATCTCATCAACTATTTGATGGATTCAGCTGATTTTTTGGCAGAGATAGAGGTTCTAGGGTCTAGCTGATGGCATTTAAATTTCAGTTTACCATATAACTTATTTTTCCAGAAAATTCCCCAAAACCTTATTATCCAACGTATTCATGTACTAATCCGATAAAAATGCTGAATCACTGAAAACGTCCCATAATCACTTACCGGATGTACCCGGTCTTGCCATAAATTCTGTCCGGTTGAGTCAGGTCATACCATAACTTTTGTCCGGATGTATCAATAACATCATAGGAAGGCTACGTTAAGAGTGTGAAGATGAAAAGGAGGACCAATCAGTAAGAGTGTTTTAGTAGTTCTCTGGATGCCTCCTTGATTTTCTAAGTACTCGGCGTTGTCCAGGAAAAAAGTGCTCAATATCCTAGATAGAGCTACTGTAGTGATAAGTGTGTATGATATTTTAAAGCCATCTACGTTTCTCTTCAGACTATTGTGCACATGGAAATGAGGGGAAATTAGTAAGAGTGATTTTAGTAGTGCTCTGGATGCTTCCTTGATTTTCTAAGTGCTCGGCGTTGTCCGGGAGAAAAGTGCTCAATATCCTAGATAGAGCTACTGTAGTGATAAGTTTGTATAATATTTTAACACCATTTAGGCTTCTATTCGGAATATTGTGCAGATGAAAAGGAGGACCAATCAGTAAGAGTGGTTTTAGTAGTTCTCTGCATGCCTCCTTGATTTTCTAAGTACTCGGCCTTGTCTAGGAGAAAAGTGCTCAATATCCTGGATAGAGCTACTGTAGTGATAAGTTTGTATAATATTTTAACAGCATCTACGCTTCTTTTCGGACTATTGTGCAGATGAAAAGGAGGAGGAATCAGTAAGAGTGAGTTTAGTAGTACTCTGGATGCCTCCTTGACTTTCTAAGTACTCGGTGTTGTCCGAGAGAAAAGTGCTCAATGTCCTAGATAGAGCTAGTGTGCAGATGAAAAGGAGGGGATCAGTAAGGGGGTGCTTCTGGTACTTCTACAATATAGGACCCGGAGGCTTCTGCAGAATAAGGACCATGGGGGTTTCTGCAGTATAGGGGCCAGGGGTGCTTCTACAGTATAGGACCCAGCACCGGGGGTGTTTCTACAATATAGGACTCGGAGGCTTCTGCAGAATAGGGACCATGGGTGTTTCTGCAGTATATGGACCAGGGGTGCTTCTACAGTATAGGACTCAGCACTGGGAGCGCTTCTACAATATAGGACCCGGAGGCTTCTGCAGAATATGGACCATAAGTACTTCTGCCGTATATGGACCAGGGGTTCTTCTACAGTATAGGACCCAGCACCGGGGGTGCTTCTACAATATAGGACCCGGAGGCTTCTGCAGAATAGGGACCTTGGATGCTTCTGCAGTATATGGACCAGGGTGCTTCTTCAGTATAGGATCCAGCACCGGGGGTGCTTCTACAATATAGGACCCGGAGGCTTCTGCAATATAGGGACCATGGCTGCTTCTGTCGTATAGGACCGGGGATGCTCTGGTGCTTCTACAGTATACGGACCAAGCACCGGGGGTGCTTTTACAATATAGGACCCGGAGGCTTCTGCAGTATGGTTCTTTGATATGACCGAGGCGCCGAGGAATTTTTTTTTCTTTCTTTAACTAAAAATATTTCTATGTATGGGAGAGGGTAAAAAAAATGGCAATAAATGTGAAAAAATTTGGGAATTTCTTTGCTTTTGTACATTTAGTGTTTAGTGTATATGAATTTTCATCTTAACCCTATTAAGGGCATATGATTTCAGTAAATCTTGCTCATACCACAGGCCGTTCTTGGGATAGAGGCATGTTCCTATACGCGAATGCTGCAGAATTTTGAATAAAATATTGCATAATGAATTAAATAATTAACATAGAGGAGTCATAGAAAGCTGCTTTAATTCAAGAAATATATTGGTGTTGAGAAGAAATACAAAAACGAAACGATTAAAAGAAATTGTATAGTTAATCTAACTTGTTTAGTCACAAATAAATAATTTACATTTTCAAAAAGAAATAAAACTGATTATGAATAATACAATTTAGGTTACTAGCAAAAATATGCTAATGTATCACTATCTCCACCTCTTAGAAAAGAGAAGGTAGTCCCTGGTAGCATGGTATCATGAGGACAGAACATATACTACACTACCCAGCTCCAAAAAAACAGTTGATAATGCCTGGTAGGATGGCATCATGATGAACTAATATATACTATATTAGCCCTCACCAAAGGGAGGATGGTTTCATGACTACAGAACAGATACTGCACTATTCCCTCCCAAATGTTGATGCCCTGGAGGAAGGTCTCATGCCAACAGAACAGATATTACACTAACCCCTCCTAAACAGGAGTAGGTAATACCTGGGAGGATGTGATCATGACCAAAGAACAGATACTACTTTATCACATGCTGAATAATTAAGCATTAAAAGAATGTACATTGGTTCGATAAACTAAATTGAGCATTAAACGATAGTACAATAGAAATAATAGTTTGGTTTCGTATTCAGACAGACAGATACAAAATCTCCATTAGTAATAGATTAACTGAATTGAGCCTTAAAAGATTGTACGCTAGTACATTATTAGTAGTAATAGTATAGTTTCGGCTTCAGACCTATACATACCAAATCTCCATTAGTAATAGCTATTTGTATTCTTTGTTCACACGGAGAAAGAAAAAAGAAACGGACAGTATAACCCACAGCGAGCGATGACGTCTTCAATTAAATAGTATTTATAAATTCTACGTTGCCCGGAAGACTCATAAGAAAACCTGACAATAATCGATAACTTTCTCATAAACGTAATCGGAAAAGTCGAATTGAATCATTCAGAACGTTGAGCCGGATGCCAGATTTAATCTGACGTCAGGATCCTCCGTCCAATCAGAAAGAATCTATAATGAATCCTGAAGCCATATTTGTACGCACGTGAAACAAAAAGGTTATCGGCCTTACTGGTGCATGCCGACCTTCAGACTGGGATCGAAGGATAGTATCTGTTCTGTCCTCGCTCGAAGAAGGAGATATCCTTCTCGACTGGGTTAATGGTTTATTTTTGTGACCATCCAGAGTAACGATTTTGAGAAAACTGGATATGCACACATTAAACCGAGTTCGTGTCACATCCAGCCCTCGTGCGTGGGCAGTAAATTAGCACAAAACAAAAATGGCAAATAAGATCTTTTTGTTATTTACATTTTTCTTTTCGGACTATTGTCCTTATCAAGTTTAGCTTGAATGCAAAACGCGATAAATCCAATTTGTTTAGATTGAGACATTGAACATTACCAGGACAAATACATTTAATCTAAACTTTGCCTACAATCTTATTTTCATTAAAATTCAAAGGAAATTATGCCGGTATCATATTAGGTAAAACATACTTTTGATATGTATACAACACTTTTGTAGTGATAGTTTCGTAATTTTGAAAATGGCGTTTATCGCGTTTAGCACTCGAACTCTTCATATATTCCGAAGAAAACAAATGTAAATAATGACCCCCTCCCTCAAAAAATAAAACAAATCAGACAATTAAGATATTTTCATATTTTCTTGTTTTAGTCTATATAAACCTAATTCTATTGTATAATACGCAGGTGTCTCTTAATTGGCATAATATGCAATGGTAAAAGAACCGTTTTGTTGTGATTAGTAGTCTAAAGTCCCTAACTTGATATTAATCGAGTATTGATTTACTCCTCTCCAGAAGTTAGGCCAGTTTTTATCTTACTCCCACAAGTAAGATGTGACTCGAGGTCGGGTCAGGAAAGTGGGGTTTAAAAATTGCCTGGGCAGCCCCGTCGGCATTCCCCGGTAGGGGCGCCTCAGACAGCAAGCAATAAACTTACTCCTCCCCAAATAGGAGAGGCGAAGCCTGGGAGGGTGGACCTCCTAGAACTGCACAGGACAGACCCATAGACCGGCGTAAATCAAGCCCCAAAGACCAAGACAATACCAGTCTATGGGATGCAGTATCCATCGGAACAGATACTACACTTTGATCTTAGCCAAAAGGCGAGTATAAAGTTCCAAAATTGGTGTTGACGAGCTAATGTAGTAAAAACTGAGAGACAAATAAGACACGCTGACAATTACGTTATAATGAGCAATTTCAAATCATTTTTAATAGCGAGACTCGTTCCGGAGTTGCCTAGAAAAACTGGGAAAAGAAACTCCTTCTCCCAGCCCTGAACTCCATATTACTCCATATTATTACTCGTATTTTTATTTTGTAATTTCTTAAAGTATTAATGTTTAAGTTAAAAAATAAATCACTAAAGCGTTTAAGCTATCCGGTAGTTGTTATACTTTGAACATTCTTTTTTTTCTTTTAACTACTTTCGAGACGTTTTACATGGTACATTTAAACCGGTGTTGTTAAGGTGTAGACATATTAGACGTTGTATATGGTAGAATGACGTTAACAGAGTTATATTAAGTAGAAAGCGGAAATTTTCATTAGAAATCTGGAATAGAGTTCAAGTTAAAATACTTCAGGAAATGACGTGGCAGAATAAGGTAGTCTAAACCTCTCTCTTTGCCATTTTTCTGTAAAAAGGAACAATCGTGTTTCGTAATTCTTCTCGCACTCCCTCATAGAATAGAATATGTTATATTACAAAAAGATAAAACCAATTTTAAAGAAAAATAAACAAAAATAGAGAAAAATGTTAAAATGGGGATTGTGTGTTGTTGTTATTAATATCTATTATAATTGCTGAAGACAACAAAGAAGAAGAAAAGACAAGAAGAAGACGAATAAGAAGAAAAAACAATTCTCCGTAACAGAACGACAATTACGTCGACGAGACGTCACGACTAGCTGAGCTGTTGCTGACGCGTAAAAAACAACAAAGCTGTTTATAACTCGAGACGTCTAAGAAATACGCTGCGGTAAAAAGTCAAAGAATCGATAGACTGTACTTTAACATTTCGTCATAGCCGCTAACCTTCAGGGAATTTCAAGCTTGACCTTTTATTTAATCAACGAGCATAGCCTGTTCTCATTCCGCATTCCACGTCTTTTAAATATCTCTTATAAATTAATCATTGTATGTTCTCTTCCAAAATGGCCACAGCAATACGAAAATAATGTAAATAACAATAATACCTCATCACGGAAATATTGTCACATAGTTTTTGATGGTCGCGTCATCTGACGTGTGTATGATCTTATGATACACACCACGGTTGACACCATCCATCCTCCTCGTGGTTCCGATAAATTCACACGGACACATAAATCTTCTTTAAAATGTGGGATTTATTAGCTTTAGGACAGCGTGTCAGTACCGTTACAGAGGTCAGAAAGAGATATACCACGGTTGACACCACGGTTGACACCGTCCATCCTCCTCGTCGTTCCGATAAATTCACACGGACACATAAATCTTCTTTAAAATGGGGGATTTATTAGCTTTAGAACAGCGTGCCAGTACCGTTACAGGGGTCCGACTGTTCCCTGTGTTAGAGAAAGAAATAGAGACAACTTTGGTCGCCAGTTATGCTAGTTCACATTGTTCATCCGCCCAACCCTAATTGGGATTTTAAGGGATGACAACTTTACTCGATGGCTGGAAGGAAAGAGGCCAGAATTCACTTATTTAGAAATTACGCCAAACTCTTATCTTTGGCTTACCCGATGAGGTCATCTCTTGACACCTACTCCGTCAATCATTCCTACCGCTCTATCGCTCACTTCATCAACCCGATGAAGCCCCTCATTATGTAAGAAGAGATGTATGTTGCGACCCCACTTACACTGATTTAACATGTCTAAACGCTTTTCATGAAGTATGAAACCATCTTGGGACGGATACACCACTTAGTTGCTTGATAAAGTTAATGTTAAATAATAATAATAATAATCATTCTTTACAGCGAACAAACGTTTTTATTTTCTGTTGTCTGATTAGAGCAAACGAAAAACTGACGTGCACTACACGTTTTTTTAAATGGCTGTTCAGCAAATTCCGCCTCACGATGACGAACCCGTCTTCTCATGCGTTTTTTTCATTTCCGCCGGTGGTAAAACAAATTATTTTGAAATTAAAATGCCTTAAAATGGTTAATTTTGAGCTCAAGAACTCCATGAAATTAAGTATTTTATGACTACATCTGCTTTTGATCACCAGACCCCTCCCTCCGCGACTCCATGCCATCATTTTAGTTTCTCAAGAACAGGAAATCCGAGAACGCCACTGTTTTTAAGTTGCCTTTTCTGTTTATCACAACTTCTATTACAAATTAAATGGCCGCTAGTCGATTATTAAATGGACTAGATTCAATCTTCTTAATCATATCGAGAAAAATCTTAGTCAAGGCCATTTTTCATATTGTCGTCAAAAATCAGTAAGATTGATTCAAATGTAATTCGTTAATCTCGAAATTAGTCACTTTCAATCCTAATCTCTGATCGGGAATTCTTCAATTTCGCCTGTCTCATCACGTATCAGCATTGGATAGATACCGCCAAATAAATGTCTGAGATAACCGCAGTAAAAGCGTAAACCTTCAGTTTTTAAACATTTTCACAAAATAATTTATAGTAAATTCAATATATTAAATAAATGGTGCACCCTCATAAGAAGATGGCAAGAAATTATTTTATAGAAATTTCTTGTAATATTTCTTTTAACATATAAAAACTAGGCCAACTTACGAACATCAGAAATGGCGTCAATACAAGATGGTGGCTTCCACCATATTGAATATTGGCCAATCTTTAACTTTTTACCTTGATAACATAGAGGGTCATGTAATAGCAATTTTAGGGGTTTTAGAGGGTGGGAAATTAATTTCTGGTATTTTATATAGGTGTTATTGTAATGTAAAATTATAGATCAAATGTTAAATTTAGAATTTGGATATATTACCATTGTTAATAATTTCTATCAAATTGATAAATAACACCAACCCCACTACATCAGTTTAAGAAATTGTTTTATAGAATATTCGTGTAGTTCAGTGAACACCGTTTATAACAGTTCAACATACGGGCATCAGAAATAGTCAACGTGCAATTTTGGAGTGTTTATCAACCAAATTGACTCGGTGCCTACTAAGTAACAAATGTTATTAGAAACTTCTTACAGTTACTCTTAGAGTGTCAGATATATTCCTACCCATTGGTATACATCAATTTACAAGCATTTTTTACGGCAACGTCAATTGTTTTACAGTTCAATAAAGAAGAATCTATAAAAATATGATTCAAGTAAAAGCAAACTCTTAAACGTAAATACTTCCGACCAAACCTACTGGAAGCAAAAGCACACCCCTTCACTGTAGACGTCACTCGATCCTTTTTACTCCTTCTTTTCCCGACCGTACCAACATGAAACAATTTACATTTAATGTGAACAAATATATTGCTGCCCAACTCCCCACCCAGGTAGCCCCTTAAAAATATAAACAATTTAGCCTAGAATATGATAAAAAATAAAATTTAACTACAATTCTTGTGTAGATTTAAATAATTGAATCAAATATTTTGTTGAATAATTGAATCAAATATCTTGTTAAATAATTGAATCAAATATTTTTTAAATAATTGAATAATTTTTTTTTAATAATTGAATAAAATATTTTTTAAATAATTGAATAAAATATTTTTTAAATAATTGAATTAAATATTTTTTAAATAATTGAATCAAATTTGTTTCTTAAATAATTGAATTTAAAAAAAAAAATAATTCAATAAAATATTTTTAAAATAATTGAATGAAATATATTTTTAAATAATTGAATAAAATATTTTTTAAATAATTGAATAAAATATTTTTTACATAATTGAATAAAATATGTTTAAAATAATTGAATGAAATATCTTTTTAAATAATTGAATTAAATTTTTTTTAATAATTGAATAGAATATTTTTTAAATAATTGCATAAATATTTTTAAATAATTGAATAAAATTTCTTTTAAATAATTGAATAAAATATTATTAAAATAATTGAATAAAATACTTTTAAATAATTGAATAAAATAGTTTTAAATAACTGAATAACATATTTTTTAAATAATTGAATGAAATATTTTCTTAAATAATTGAATAAAATATTTTCTTAAATAATTAAATCAAATATTTTTTAAATAATTGAATAAAATATTTTTAAAATAATTTAATAGAATATTTTGTAAATAATTGAATAAAATATTTTTTAAATAATGGAACATAATATTTTTTTAAATAATTGACTAATTTTTTATTTAAATAATTGAATGAAAAAATTTTTAATAATTGAATAAAATATTTTTTAAATAATTGAATAAAATATTTACATCTTTTCAAACTTGACGAGAACAAATCTACGATGATTCTTTTTTCTTCGAACAACATTTTTACTTGTTTAATGACTTTTTGAAATTATTTCCTTTAAAGTAAAATGGATTCCTAAATATGATTTTAGATGTATGTATAAAATCTAAACCATAATTGTTAATAAGTTTTAAATGATTTTATCGATGGGTCGATTGATATTTTAATTTATTTTGTATATTGATGCACGATATTCAATAAGAAGACCAGTGACCGGATGAAATCCAAGATCTATCGCTCAGTCATCTGACAAGTTCGCAATTTATGGTCCTGAATGTTGGCCAACTGTAAAGGAGAACCGTTTCAGTGTCATGGAGACTAAGATGCTGCATCGGATATCAGACATTACCCTACTCGACCACATCACCAATATGCAGCATTCGTCAGGCGATATGTAGTGGTACCAATCTCTGATAAGCTCAGTGAATCTCGACTTAGATGGTACGGTCATGTCCTGCGAGCCAACAAAAGCCTTGTGAAGGTGGCAAATAAGCTGACAGTTGTGAGCCGGCGGCCAAGAGGACGGCTAAAACAGTGTTGGCTCGACACGCTCTACCAGGACTTGCACCCCGATCGGGAACACAACCGAAGAAAATGGGATGACAAATACTATTTGCGGTCCCTGCGATATAATGCGGGACCACACAAGGAAGAGAAGAAGAAATGGCACGATAAGAAGTGCGACTCCCTTCACAACAACAACAACAATGTCAACAACAATGCCAACAACAACAACAACAATGTCAACAACAACAACAACAATGTCAACAACAACAACAACAACAACAACAACAATGGCAACAACAACACCAATGTCAGCAACAATGCCAACAACAACAACAATGTCAACAACAACAACAATGTCAACAACAACAACAACAATGGCAACAACAACAATGTCAACAACAACAATGTCAACGTCCACAACAATGTCCACAACAATGTCCACAACAATGTCCACAACAATGTCCACAACAACAACAATGTCAACAACAACAACACCAACAACAATGTCAACAACAACAACAATGTCAACAACAATGTCAACAAAAACAAGCGCAATGTCAACAACAACAATGTCAACAACAACAATGTCACCAACAATGTCAACGATAACAACACCAATGTCAACAACAACAACAATGTCAACAACAACAACAATTTCAACAACGACAATGTCACCAACAACAATGTCAACGTCCACAACAATGTCCACAACAATGTCAACAACAATGTCCACAACAATGTCAACAACAACACCAACAATGTCAACAACAACAACGTCAACAACAATGTCAACAACAACAACAATGTCAACACCAATGTCAACAAAAACAAACACAATGTCAACAACAACAATGTCAACGATAACAACAACAATGTCAACAACAACAACGTCAACAACAACAATGTCAACAACAACAATGTCAACAACAACAATGTCAACAACAACAACAACAGCAACAATGTCAACAACAACAACAACAACAACAATGTCAACGGTAACATTTAATTTTTCTCGTGTGAAAGAAAAAACATAGAAAAATCGAAAAATCGAAAAATAAACGTCTCTTGTCCCTATTCTGGTTGTTTTCATTCTTTTCTTTAAATTTAAAATTCAGTGTTCTCGTTCACTTTTGCATTTGGAGGTCCAACATCAACAATTCACGTGCTTGTAAAATAATTGATAACTCAATCGATTGTTTAAAAACGCATTAAAAATGAATGTTGTTAAATGTTATTTTAATGCATTCAAAAGACAAGATACATCGTATGCACGCTGTAATAATTAACTATTGTATCTGTGATGATCTAATTTAATGTTGATTAATAATAATATTGAGAATTCTAAGTTACATACTGAAAATTCTTAATAAAATCCTTCATCGCCAGCTAATGCCTGATCGTCGCAGATCAAAACGAATGACTCGTTAAATTTGCAGATTGGTACTGGTCCCCAGCTTGCAACGCAACTAGACAAGTGTTTTACATACAGCAGCCAGTATTACCAAATGATCACCCATCTCAGTAATCTAAGTACACAGTAACAACGTAGGAGCAATACTAAAGGACTCGAAAAAAAAAACAGCTGACAGTATACATTCTGTTATTCCTCAATCGAGAACTGAGTATGCTTGCATTTATGTAGACATCGACGCAAATTCGTTATTATTTAGGGCTGTGCTATTCATGGTAACAGCTTAATAGCAACTAAAGACGAGCCCAAAATTACATCCAACATCAAACTTTCTTGTATCTCCTTGTTGAGAAGAGATCCAGTCTACTTTCCTGTAGAACTCAAGACATATTTGTTATTGTTTTTGTCTGTGCTGTAGTCATGGGAATAACATGGAAGCCCTCCAGGGTAAAACGAGAAAGACATCTGAAAGCATATTTTTCTTCTATTAATCACCAGTCGGGATCTTTACATCTCACAAACTATATGACATCATTTTAAGTGAGAAATACACTAGTATATATATATATAGTAATTCAGTGTTATAGAAAAAGTAACTAAAGTGCTCAATTACTTGTGAAAGAACATTTTTAATGGAAACTATACATGATTATGATAATCTATCGGTACATTCGATTTCACGGAAACATTGGAAAATATGCCGGTTCATCAGTCGATATAATGATTATGTGACTAGAGTGATTCCGTGAAAACCAAGGTATCTATGGGTGATCATAACAATGTATAGAACCACTTATATATATATATATATATATATATATATATATATATATATATATATATATATATATATATATATATATATTAAGGCATGTTTTATTAAAGACGACAGAAATCTTCTGTTTAGTGATTCCTTTTTTTATTTTTTCCATTCGTCGAATGATCTTTTTGACGTGTAGATGGAATGAATTGATGAAGGATCCATGTGTTTGACTAACGTTTTCGATTCTCTCCGGAATCATCTTCAGGTCTTTTATGGCAAAAAATGAATAAAAAGCGAGTGAAAGAATGGAATTTCTTAAAAAATTATATATATGAGAAAGGAAGGTTGAGAGTAATCCGACGTAATGAGAAATGAAAAAGGAAAAACCAAGAGATGTACTTCCATGACATTTTACTTAAAGTGAGGAGAATAAAAATTGAATAAAATACAATATTTATTAAATCATCAATTGGTAAAAAAAAGTTATAAAAAATGTGTATTTGTATATAATCTTTGTTTAAACAATTGATGATTTGATAAATATTGCATTTTATTCAATGCTTATCTCATCACTTATCTACTTATATATATATATATATATATATATATATATATATATATATATATATATATATATATATATATATATATATATAATACATTGAATATTTAGGTGATAAAAATCGTTCATATTTCTAATTTCTAGACAAGCATCTTAGTCCAGTGGTACAGACGCTGGACGATAGACATCAATATCGAAGGTTCGATCCTTGTCTAAATTAATAAAAAAATATACATATTAACGAAAAATCCGTCCTATAAAGTCAAGGGTGACTAATAACTCAATTTTCCACATCTTAATAACTTATGAAGTTAAAAAAATAGGTGATACACGAGCCCCAATATAATGTGTAAAAATATAGAAACCAGAACGAATAGGTCCAGAAATCGCGATAGAAAAACCATTTGGTTTACCCCTACCTTTCAATCTAAAAACAATATATTGATGCGAAAATGCTCCCATTCACCTTTCTCTTACATTCCTCCCTCCTCTCTTCCTTTCTGCGATAATTTACTTATTCATTTATTTTCAGTCAAGCTAACACGGCCTGCAGATGCTGCACTTGGAATAAACTCGCTGCAGAAACATGTATGCGCATATGTAGCCAATAATATTTGTATAAAGAAAAATGATACTATATACATATATATACAATAATTTAAATAAATATGTTTTAATTATTACCTACAGACACCAGTGTTTCATGTTCATGCAATCCTCAGTGTAGAAGGTATAATTCCAGCTGGCTCAATGATTCAGACCCAATTACAAAGCCATCTTTAGCTCTGCAGTCTGGTATTCAACCACTGGATCAGCGTGAATTAGCACGGAAAGTAAAATACTCTATCTCTCTCTCTCTCTCTCTCTCTCTACTTGGTATTGAGCACTTTTTATAAACACTTGAGTTTCTACGGATTTACATTTACAGAAACCAATACACGTACGACACTATATATATATAGTCTAAAGAAGCTTTAAGTCATTTTAACAAAAAAAAAAAAAAAAAAAAAAAAAGTAAAATGCAGTTTAAATTCCCAGAGAAACTAACTAAATCCAAGATATTGCAGACTTGACATTCGTTGGAAAATTCATAAAAAAAAAGTAAATAAATTTAAAAAAAAAAAGGGGAGTTAAGTATCTAACAGTGAAACAAAAACAGGAGACCTTAAGCGTCTAATATTAACACGGGGATCATCAGCTGTTTACCATGTAACTGTTTCGGAGATTTAAAAACAGGACAGTTATAATATTCATGGCTCTCCAATGGTACTGATTAAACTACCATTTCCCCAATAATCAAGTGTCGAAATAATTCAGCTTAAAATTTCACTAATATATACATAAATAATAATAATAATAATAATAATAATAATAATAATAATAATAATAATAATAATAATAATAATAATAAAATAATAACAATAATAATAATAATGATATATTACCCTTAAAACTACCGTATGATATGATAATTTGCATATCAAATAACATTAATTATAACAATAATAATAATAATAATAATAATAATAATAATAATAATAATAATAATAATAATAATAATAATAATAATAATAATAATAATAATAATATCCAAACACTACACCCAAGAACCATTCTGCGATATGGTAACTTGCAATAAAATTATATAGGAATTAAAGTTGCATTAAAAAATAAATAAATAAATAAAAAATAAAGCTTAAGTACCTTAGGGACAAGAAAGGTAAGTAGATAAGAGGAAGGAAAAGTAGCCATACAGATCTAAATACCCAATATATAGTCTAAAGAAGCTTTAAGTCATTTTAACAACAACAAAAAAATTAAAATGCAGTTTAAATTCCCAGAGAAACTAACTAAATCTAAGATATTGCAGACTTAACATTCGTTGGAAAATTCATTAAAAATATATATATATATATATATATATATATATATATATATATATATATATATATATATATATATATATATATATATATATATATATATATATATATATTTGTTTTTATCTACGTACGTATACGTTTCACCATTACGGGAATAATCAGTTAGAGATGATTATTCATACCGGTCGCAAGACTCGAACCCCGGAACACTAGTCATGTTTATAACTCAAATTCCGATGCTGTAGTCCTTGCAGCCACTATCAACAACCCGATGAATCAGCGAGAGATTAAACCTATTACAGTCAGCTATCAAAAGAGTGTTCAACTGCGGAAGGAACACACATTTTAAGCTAGGATAACGACTTTGTTAATACGACACACTACAGTGACCAGCTTACATTTGTGGCCGACAAATAATCATAAATATTTGTGTTTATCTACATACACATATGTTTCATCTTTACAGGAATATTCAGTGTAGAGATGATTATTCATACAGGTCTAAGGATTCAAATTTGATTCCATAGTTGTCTATGACAACATTCCTCTCCAGAAATAAATTGTTATATATATATATATATATATATATATATATATATATATATATATATATATATAGTATAATTTTTTATTCATACAATTATTATTAGTTACATATGTGCGTACATGTTTCGGTTGTACTCTTCACAGAAAATAAAGATAAGGAAGTGACTTCCTTGTCTTCTTTGATCTGAAGAGGTTGACTCTCTGTGAAGAGTACAACCGAAACATGTATGCACATATGTAACCAATAATGTTTGTATAAATAAATAAAAATATACTAGAGAACAGCTCTACTTGTTATTGAGCACTTTTTATAAACACTGGGGTTTCAACGGATTAACATCTACAGAAACTAATACAATACGTGTAATACATATATATATATATACAATAATATATATATATATATACAATAATATATATATATATATACAATAATATGAAACAATAATAAACACTAGTTTATTACAGAATACACCTTGCATTGAACAATCGAAATTTGAAATAAATTTGGACATTCGTTACATGTTTATCACTCTTATTTCTTTTCTCTCTCTCTCTCTCTCTCTCTCTCTCTCTCTATATATATATATATATATATATATATATATATATATATATATATATATATATATATATATATAACATCTTATTCGTTGAGAGGAATGTTTTCATGGACAGCTATGGAATCCAATTTGGTAACTTAATATTGGTTCATAATTTGTGCTTGAATGGAATTAGGAATGTTTATTATTACTTAATTCTATTTAAGATCATGTGTGGCCAAAAATTAATCCCACACTTGGAATAAACAGCGCTCGATCTAAATTATGTTTTTTTTACACCACCCAGTCACCAGTGACCAAGACCAAAAGTCCCTCGAGGATAAGCCTTAACGAGATTGTCAATTGGATTATGAACAGAAATATGAGAAGATCGGAGGCGATGGTTGGAAAAGCAAAATTTTATTACTTAATAGGATGGCTCGACTTGTATTTGGTGACATTGGATATGTTGTAGTCAACAGAGATGCAGTCTCGTGGTATTGTTACCACGGATGTTAAGTTAATGGAATGAAAATCTGTTTATAAAAGTTTACTTTGGTTTTATGTGCGCGAAAAGGGAAGTTCTATCAGTGGTTGTAGATAGAGGAGTTTTTGTTGTGATTTTTTTACAGGGAAAACACATGAATTGGAGCTCAGTCGAGCACCTACCATGAGAAGAGAAATACTAACAATGTATCTTATATGACAAGAAAATAATGGGAAGAGAAGAGATCATCCATACTCAAGTGGTATGGATGATCTCTTCGATGGATCAAGAAAGGCTGGCTTGCTCCATATGATGAGCAACAACTGGGACCACCGAGAAGGCTGCTTCCGTTGATGGCTCTCATCCAGCAGAATAAGTGAAAAGTGCGCCCTGTAATGGACCACAGGAAACTAAACCTCCATGTTGATGCATATACTGCAGACGCTGATGTTTGTGCCAGAGGATGGAGACAAGGATCAAATGTAGCTTTACTCGATCTCTGATCTGCTTATCTTAAAGTTTACATTGGTTTACATTGGTGAGTCACTTTTGCACTACCAGACCGTTTTTTTTCCAAGGTCAAAGGTACTGTTAAACGATGTTAAATTTGGTCTGAATGTAGTTCTGCAAATAATGCGGTCCATTGTGAACGCAGTTTCATCACACAACAACCACATCAACTTTCTCCGATGATTTGTATGTGGATAAAAGTGTCGAATCCGCAACCACTGTTGTTGAACATTTGTAGTGCTTTGAACTGGCCAGCAAAACTCCAGAGCGACCGAAGGATAGGGACCCGGTGCTTGGCTTGACTGTCTGGGGAGTAGATGATGCCCTGTTTTGGAAACGTGGGAATGAGCTGCCGAAAGTCCCAGACACACTATTACCAGAAGAACGGTGCTCTCTCTCTCTCTCTTTCTCTCTATCTCTTTCTCTCTCTCTCTTTCTTTCTCTCTCTCTTTCTCTCTCTCTTTCTCTCTCTCTCTCTTACTCTCTCTGCGAAAAGCTTATTGAGCATCTCCCAGTGTACGGCTGGCTGCAAGTAGCGACTAGTGTCACCAAGCCAATAGCAAGCGCTGAGAGAGAAGGATGGGACAATCAAACAGAGGATGTCTCATTAACACGTATGCTAACCGAGACTGGTAATAGAGTGAGTCAGATCGACCCATGCAAAAGTAAATGGTGCGTCGATGGCGAGGAGCTTGGCGTGTGGGTTAACGAAAGTTCCTTGGCGTCCTACTCGAATCAAATGGGATCGTGATTGAAGATGCGTGTTGGGTGCAGCCAGAATCAGACATATGACACATACACCTCTCGAAGTTAGATAGTCTTCGAAAAGGAGTAAATCTGGTTATACACTGAGAGACCAAATCCTTACACTTGAAGACCGGCTCCTATATTTTATGTTTACCGATTGCTTACTAACACGTTGACCAAGGTAGCTAGTGAAATGCTTACCAGAAGATGGTTGCAAACTTTTTTAGAACTGCTCAAAGAGTACGCGTTTGTTGTAGACGTTGTGCTCATCAGGTCAAGTCAAAATAAAGCCGATAAGGTCCTAGAGTCTCGTAGATGTGGCTGAGGGCAATTGGAAAGGAAACAGAGCTTGTGTCGCAGATATGTGCCGACGCCAATAACAGCATGGAGCCGATCCAAATACGACTGATCCATTTAAACAGCGGTCATTCTCGTGTGAAACGGACGAAAAACTTCGTCAGGAGGATCGCCTCTTGGCACGACAAATGGGGGCTGTAAAATCTGCAATTACATCATGTCGCGAATATCTGTTTATTGATCACGCACCGATACGATAGCAACATGGGAAGATTGAATCATCAAGCGTATGATAAAGGTTAGATATGGATGTTACCCTTAATGGGGGTCTTAACTACCTAAACCTCATCGATTGCGGGCCTACTCGGTTCGCCATATGGCGACTCTTTTGGCGGGAGGATCAGCTTTGTTTTCTTTGAGAGGGGTCCACCCGAAAAATTCTTGACTTTTTAGCAGCAATAGGTTCAGAATGTTTGTATCCGATTGCGTTTCCGGTATGTATAGGCACAGTCAGAAAATGGTATTGTCGAGAGGTTCCATAGATCTATAAAACAGTTTGCCGCTAGGAAGGGGTGCGCTGCTGAAGAGGCGGTTTATTGGTACAATATCACACCGAAAGACGATGTCCATAATGCGGCGGTATTGGCGAATGCATTATACAAGTATGAAGTCTGGGTGAACAGCGTCTATGAAGCCCTGCCATTGCTACCAGAACACAAGCATGAATTTTATGAACAGGGGTACGTTGTATTGGTGGGAGTTCGGCCAAACAGATTGACAAGTGAATGGACAACGGGAACTGTGACAAAGTACTGTGTTCTCAAACGGTGTGTGTGGACGGAGTGCATCGCCATGTAAATGATCTCCGCCCTTATCCACGGATTGTAAGCAATTCCGAAGACAGTGGAAGTGCAGCGTCAAGCGATCGCGAATTGTGTGTACCCGTTATAAATGACGATAGCTCGGTCGATGATGGCTTTAGTCGGTTGAGCGACAGTGACGACAGCGACAGTATATATATATGAAATATTGAAATCATTCGAGTGTTTTTCGAGTGTTATTATCTTGTGGGGTTGAAATTTTTTGTTTATTTTTCTTCTGAAATGGTAACCTTTTCCTCAAATGAGTGTTTGCCTTTTATATACTTCAGTTTGTCGAATATTTATCAGAAATCAATCTGGAATTTCACCATATTTTCCCTCTCCGGTCTATTTTGTTATGGCATGCTATTTCACTATTCAACAATATATACTGCAACCCTCTGATGATTGACAAAATTGGACTAATTAAAAAATATGCTTATCCGATTTTTGTCATGAAACGCGCGTAAGGAATATGAACAAATAATACATTTTGTGTGTAAGATGAGAGATTAAAAAAACTCATCAAAGTACAGAAATCATGAAAATTATGGTTGTGGATTTATTCCTCATGGTCAATTGAATGCAAATATAATGATGTATATGCTCTGAATCCTGGAACACAGCTTCATTGAGCTTACAATTGAAAACATTTCAGATATTATAAGGACTATACGTGTTTTCAATATATATTGTTTGTAAAAACATATATATATATGTGTGTGTGTGTGTGTGTGTGTGTGTGTGTGTGTGTGTACATATGTGACATAGTTATTTTGTGTTACTGATACCTGCCAAGTGGTCAGGTGATCAACAAGTAAAGCAGTCCATCTACATTGATCATCCTAAGCTTGACCGCTGAGGAGAGGGGCTACCCTCTCCCAGTCAATGCTTCAATAGTTGATAAGGTTAGGAAAAACGGTAAAAGGAACTTGGAAAGATAGATTTCAGGGTCGTGAGCTGGGGTAGAGGCGAACACCTTGCTTAAAGGGCATTCGAGACAATTTAGTTGGGTGTTCGAGACATTATTCTATTGAACCCATAGATAGGATCTAGACACTTACTACCACTCATGGTCAGAGTGAATGTGGGAGGAAGGGTATCAAAGAGGGTAAGTACACACTCCCCAAAGCTCTCAAATTGGGGGCTCACTAATTTACTTGTACTTGAATCGGTTTACGCCGGAAGTGAGCTTACCTGGCATCAAGGAAGTACAGCACATCTCTGATGGCTAGGATCGATTATTTCCGGTTCGGGAAGGTATCGATGATAATTTGGAGTCAGTCTATTGTACAACATCGGAGTCCATACGACGAAATTAAGACGCGACGCCAGCTCAAGTTTTTGTGCCTGCTTTGGCCGTTGCAATCAAGGTTTTCAGCTGACCGACCCTACGCTTTCGTCTTCCGGAAATTGATCTGTGTATTAGTTCACTTTCTTCGCATCGGAAACCGTGTCAAACATAACAAAAGCGAGACAGGATGTGTAGCAACGCAGTCGAACTTCAACGTTAGAGATCCTGACCAGTTGTCTGATTCTGACCAGTCAACGCAAATAGATGTGATCGAAGATCTGTAGTCTATGCAGATAGTTCTGTTGCAGTAGCCAAGTTTGATCATGGAGGAAATTGGGGCCTCACCACCGGATTAACGTGAAGTCCATCCATCGGACCCCATTATAAGAAGACAGTAGTAGGCCGACATTAGAATTTACAGAAGGAAAAAAAGACAGCACTTATGCAGTTTACGGATCGGGTTGAAATAATAAAATTATGATTTAGAAAGCCATTCTGCGCATAAGCACTCAAAAGACAATTACGGCTGTTATTCGTTCAGTCAGATATTTTTAGAGTTGTCTAGTTTCAGTAGAATATAGTGGATACCTCTGTCATATCGGACGGGGATTTAATTTCTCTCTCTCTCTCTCTCTCTCTCTCTTTCTCTCTCTCTCTCTCTCTATCTATCTATCTATCTCTTTTGGTCCAGTCGAAAGAGACAAATCCTCTCTACCCATTCGCTAAGTTATTTTAGTGGTGTCCTATGCTCGTGGCGTCACTGCCAAGACACGTAGCTGTTATTCGACTTCTAACTGGAAAATTCCACTTAACGTAGTTTTAACCTTGCGTCGAAATTTCCCATTCTAATCTTATTTTTATACAGCAGCCTCTTATTTTGCTACCCTTCAGTTGTTGAAAGTTTTAATTATCTCTTTCCGTTGGAACCATTCCGAGGTTTCTGTAATTTCGACGAACTGAGGTACGTCACAAATGAAGAAATCTTAGTCGATGGTGAAACTACAGAAACGATACGACACACTGAACCGGCAAAGTATCTCATTATGTTTTACAGTATCAAAATTAATTCTGTAACTCCCAATAGCAATAAAATATTCACATGATTAGCACTATGTGTATTTTTCGTCATTAATCATTTAATTTCAAACAACGAATATACAAGAACGTTGGATTGCTTACCATATAGTTAAACTCTGCACTAATAAAAAATATTACACTAGTCATTCTTAATTAGTGGAATTCAAAGTAATTTGGTAAATTTTATTTTCCTTCCTTCGCCTGGGAACCGAGTGTCAAAATTCCTCATTTACTGCTTGGTTTATTTAGGGAAAGGGTTTGTAAGAGTTGCCTTGATTGATAAAAGTGGGTCATCTTGAATTACAAATCGCCATCTTGTTCGTGTCAACGTAGGATTTTTCCGTCGGCATAATTTGTAACATTTCTTAACAAGAATGCAAAAGCTGGCATGAAGACCACACGCGTGAAAATATGAAAATGAAATGGGAATGACTGAGTTATTAGAGAAAACCCGAGGATTAAGTCGTCAGAGTCCTTAAAGTATTGAACACGTTGAAGTGTTCATTTAAAATCATAGCCAAATGTCTGACTTACGTTCTTCATTTGTTTTCTTCAGTTCGCTATTGCGTAAAGATAGCAGTTAATCTATGTTATAATTAAGGGGCTTCGCTCCAAAACTACTCGACATTCTTGCATCAAAGTTTGCATCATGCATCTCTGAGATGCCAGATGTGTCATAAGCTACCACTTCTACTACCATTAATGTGACTGATACTAAAAGACACAAACAGGTATAGGGTCCAAAACTACTCGTCTGGCTTGCTGACTTCGCATGAAGGTCCCCGAGAATACCAAGTGTGTCATAAGGAACAAAATTGGTCTACGACTACTACTGCTACTACTACTACTAGTACTACTACTACTACTACTACTACTACTACGACGACGACGACGACGACGACGACTACTAGTAATACTACTAGTAATTCTACTACTAATATTAGTAGTACTACTACTACTACTAACACTACTAGTAATACTACTAGTAATACTATTACTATTATTAGTACTACTACTATTACTACTACGACTACTACTACTACTACTACTACTACGACTACGACTACGACTACGACTACTACTAGTAATACTACTAGTAATTATACTACTAATATTAGTACTACTACTACTACTAACACTACTAGTAATACTACTTGTAATAATATTACTATTATTAGTACTACTACTATTACTACTACGACTACTACTACCACTACTACTACCACTACTACTACTACGACGACGACTACGACTACTACTAGTAATACTACTAATAATTCTACTACTTATATTACTACTACTACTAGTACTAACACTACTAGCAATACTACTAGTAATACTATTACCATTATTAGTACTACTACTATTACGACTACGACTACTACTACTACTACTACTACTACTACTACTACTAATAATAATAATAATAATACTGTAAAAAGCTATAGATATAGACCGAAGAGATTATTGGAAAATAAAAATAAAAATTCTCTGGGACGTAGAAGAGACCAGATTTTGTAATAGTCAACAAGAAGGAGAAAAAAAACTACAAATCGTACAGTTCACCAATCCTAGCAGATGTAGGGTGACTAGCGAGAGGAGAGAAGAAAAACAAACACTGTCCACGTTTTTGCCGCCCTTCGCCTTTTCAAAGATAAATTTCTTTGTGCCCCTTTTTGCCGTTGAGGTTTTGGTCGTAACGAAAATGGGAAGGAGAATATGATAGAAGAGAGAAAAGAACAAAGAAAAGAGAAGAGAAAGTGACGGGTATAGAAACGAAAATCTCAGACGATATCGGAAACTGACACATGCTGGCAACTGGGTGTTACAGGACTGGCGAAGATAGTTGGGCAATAAAATCGACATTTATATCGATAGATTGAAGACTTGATTCAAGATTTGATTCAAGACTTGATTCAATATTTGATTCAAGACTTGATTCAAGATTTGATTCAAGACTTGATTCAATATTTGATTCAAGACTTGATTCAAGATTTGATTCAAGACTTGATTCAAGATTTGATTCAAGACTTGATTCAAGATTTGATTCAAGACTTGATTCAAGATTTGATTCAAGACTTGATTCAATATTTAATTCAAGACTTGATTCAAGATTTGATTCAAGACTTGATTCAAGATTTGATTCAAGATTTGATTCAAGACTTGATTCAAAGTTAAAGATTCATAGGAATATAGTCATCTTTTACACAAATCTAAAAGTCAAAATTTAAACTCGATCTGCTTCACCTATTCTGAATTTTATAAGAATTCTAGAGATCTAATGGTGTCGTATGTGTTATATGAGTCCAACATTTTCAATTCCTTAAAAAGTAAAGAAGTCAGAAATACGGACATATGTTGTCTTTAATTACACTGAGAATGACTATCTCCAATATCGAGATACATTTTGTCCTTTCTTACTGGTACACATCAATAACACTGAATGAACGAATATATATGAAAGTACATTATAATTGGTTGTATGTTTTTTACACCATATCAACCGTCGGCGAGTCATTTTATGCCGAAACGAGACGTATTTTTTGTATAGGAGTGGTTTTCCATTAATTTGGCGAAAATGTTGTAGGCAAATCATCTATAAACGATAGTGTCTATTTTAAGCGATAAATGAGGCGCTGATAGGTACTACGACTCTCCGGGTCAGATTGGAGCTGTAAGTAGTGATAATCAAGAGGGTTACCCCACACTCACCAAATCTCCTAAAGTGGGTCCTTACAACTGGAATTATTTCTGCCATGCGCAGAACGGCAAGGAGTGGTTCAGTAGTTGCTAGGGTTGAGAAAAAGGGTAGATAAGAAAAAAGTATAAAGGCTTGGAAAAATGAATTCAGGGAGGGTGGGGTATGTTCGGGGTATTTTAATGTTGTTCCTGGATCACATTCTATGTAATCCATAGATGTGAACTTGGAATTTAATACTACTTCTGGTCAAAGTAGACCTGTGAGTAATGGTATCTAAGGGGTACCCCTCAAAGCTTCTACTTTGCGGTGCCACCACCGGATTTGCTTAGGATCACATTATAAGAAGACTTTAGAAGTTCCAAAAAAGAAACGAAACAAGTAGGGTAGTCCTTCGTTCACATCAGTTATGACACTAGTTGACCGTGTTGCCCTTCTTTCTTTTGTGTTTTCCTCTTTTGATATGCTTTATTGCTTCGCGCCGAGCAGCCACTACTATTTAAATGTGTTGGGTGCTTCGTCCAAGCAAAAAAATATATATAGAAATAGATGGAAAAATTATAGATCACGTTCAATAACGCTTTGTTCGGGATCTGTCGTAGTCACGTTGATGCGATTGATCCCATCGTAAATAAAAAGAGAAGGCCCTAGACAGTATTTCCTGGATAATTTTGACGTCGTTGTTGGCGAGAAAAGCCGTGTGCTTGATACAACGAAGAACGTGGTATAGTCCTGGGAAGAGAAACAGCATGACCAAAAAGGTGGTGATCAACTATCGAACCAGTTGGCTTCGGCGGTTAGGGATGGCAAACGCTGCCATGGCATGATAGTGTTTTCCTTTACAAATCGCTAATATTGTATGCGACTTGTGTCGACACTTTTACGCCATCGCCAGTAACGGAATCGGTGACACACCCTGAGCATGTAACAGCACCAATAGAAGACCGCAATCAATCAAAATACACCGGTCATCTTGGTAGATTTGTATTGCAACTGATCATCGTGGTAACGAATGGAGCGCAAGGCCCCGCTACACACGACTTCCTCAACCGCCCTGGTCAATTAATGACGCGCCACATCGGGACAATTGTGAATTATCCGGATGTTGTAAATATAGGCTGTTTACATTCGGTGGTTGTAAAACATTTTTTTTAAATTAAACTCATATTTTGAATTGTGTATGTATTAAAATTTTCCAGATCTGGATAAAATATTTAATAGAATTTTGTGTCAATTTAGATTTTATATTCTGTAAGATTATTGATATAAGAGTTGTATAAAGACGCATAATAAATAAACAAATAAAATAAAATTATTTTAAAATACAAAAAAAAAATCAGTAAACTATACAAAATAATTTTAAAATACAAAAAAAAAATCAGTAAACTATACAAAATAATTTTAAAATACAAAAAAAAAAATCAGTAAACTATACAAAATAATTTTAAAATACAAAAAAAAATCAGTAAACTATACAAAATAATTTTAAAATACAAAAAAAAAATCAGTAAACTATACAAAATAATTTTAAAATACAAAAAAAAAATCAGTAAACTATACAAAATAATTTTAAAATACAAAAAAAAATCAGTAAACTATACAAAATAATTTTAAAATACAAAAAAAATCAGTAAACTATACAAAATAATTTTAAAATACAAAAAAAAAATCAGTAAACTATACAAAATAATTTTAAAATACAAAAAAAAATCAGTAAACTATACAAAATAATTTTAAAATACAAAAAAAAAATCAGTAAACTATACAAAATAATTTTAAAATACAAAAAAAAATCAGTAAACTATACAAAATAATTTTAAAATACAAAAAAAAAATCAGTAAACTATACAAAACAAGCAATACCGAAACGAATACCGTTTATTTAAATTGTAGATATTCTGTTTTCGTATTTACTTTAATTGAAGCGGAAATATTACCAGAGTGTTTCCTTCCAAAGTGAAATTGCTGCATTACGTCATAGCAACTTAGGAGCGTTTAAGGAAAGGTGACGGAAGTTGCCTCTCTCTATCTTTCTTTCTCTCTTTCTCGCTCTTTCTTTCTCTATCTCTCTACATCCCTATCTCTCTCACCTCGTGAACTTTCAACGCTAATACTGCGTAAATTATACAAATCTGAATGCCAAGGAGGGAGAATATATCCAATCTGTTTTCCTCAACCACCCACCAGCCCCACCCTTTAATTCCCCTATTTACGTCCACATTCTCAGGACTTTAACATCTACCTATAGCTCTGGCAACCTTCACTATGTATCTATGCAGTTAGACTCTATTGGGTCTCTCGGTAAAAGCCATAATTATTTGGGGGCTAATTGGCTGCATTCTATTATTATAGTATTTACTGTTTCGTCTCCTTGCCCACACAGTCTGCATTTATTGTTTTCCTGGGTTTTATCTATTTTAGCTTAAATGTAGTTTGTCCTAATCGCATAGTTCTGTGCATCCGTCAGTAAAGATTATGTTTCGCTGTTCAAGTGTCCTTTTCTTAGCCATGCCAAGCTATTGTCGTTGGATTCTTCTCTTGTTAGTCTTATGAAGCATGTAGTTGTATTTCTTTCCACTTTTCTTTTCTTGTCTTTTTGTTTCTGGTTTCGGTGCTTCACATGTTGTTCATTGAGACAGTGTCTCTTGCTGCGGTGATCTACTTTTCTGTGTTCTGGGTTACGTATTTCTCAAGCTGTTTTTTTGTGTCTTCCACGAATCTTCCTCTCCCTCCCACCTTCGTTTCTTTTCACGTAGAGTCTGTGCGTATCGTTTTTTGGGTGTAATGCGTTGTGTAGGGTCATTAATTTCTAGTCCTCTTGGCAAGGTACCTGGGTTATTCTTTTGTCCAGCCTATGAGTGGTCCAGAGTATCTTATTTGTGATACTGCCCAGGTGTTTATATCTTTTACTAGATTCCTGCTACATAATTTCGTTTCTAAGAGTTTTCTTGTTCTTCGTAAGTATTCTTTTCCGATCTTCTCTTTCATTTCTGTAGATTTGATGGTTATTATTATTATTTACTCACTAGGAGTTTTCACATAGGTCATCAGTGATTGCTCGCCGACAACCGGTGGTATTCCCTGGAGTCTGAGTGACAACAAGTCTCCCCAGACTTCCAGTATTCTCTACCTCTTTTCGATAGCCAGCACAAATAAATTTGCAGTATCACAACAGCCGTTTACCATTGATTTCTCGCCGACAAGGACCATTGGTATTTTCTGGGGTTTGGGTGGCAGTAAGCCTCCCCGAGGTCCCAGCAGTTTCTGCACTTCCAGTGGAGGTCTGGTTTGTGCTGTCCCTCCTCGGTCTTCTCATCCTCCTTGACCCTATGCAAATATGTTGTGTGGTGTCAGCCTAGACTGGTACCATTTTTTAAATTGTTTTTATTATATATATATATATATATATATATATATATATATATATATATATATATTTTATATTATTTTTTAAAAAAATTTATTTAATTTTATTCATTTATTTATTTTTATTTTTATTTTATTTTTATTTTTTATTATTATTATTATTATTATTATTATTATTATTATTATTATTATTATTATTATTATTATTATTATTATTATTATTATTATTATTATTATTATTATTATTATTATTATTATTATTATTATTATTATTATTATTATTATTATCATCATCATATAAGCCTTCTTGCATGCGATCTGCCCGCATTGTTGATGCTATCAGTGCCTCTCAGTAATATCGGTTTTATATCCCTGCCACACTCCCCATCACGCGTTGGTGATACAAACATACTCGAACACTAAGATAGCTTCCAACGTCTGTATATTGATCAGGTTAAAATGTGTCTCAACATGTGCATATGACATGACACAGAGTTCCCTGAATGAACTGTAACCCAACCCAATGCATACAACTAAATCATTGCCTGATTTCGAACGATACGTGCTACGCATGATTTTGCTAACGTCTCTCGCCTACTCGTCTATCTTCGGTTTGGCGTGTGTCATTTCGCCTGACGTACGAACAATAAACAAAGCTGAAAAACAGGACACCTTTCTAAAAAAGATTATCGTAAGACAATCTTAGTCGTAATCCACTGTTATTTTTGCCGCGGTGTGTTAACTTGCTGACGTCATTTGTTTTTTTCCCCCTACTGTCACTAAGAAAACTATTTCTTTCGTTCAATAACAATTACATTCTCCTCTCCCTCTCTCCCTCTCTCTCTCTCCCTCTCCCTCTCTCTTTCTCTTTCTCTCTCTCTCTCTACCTCTCTCTTTCTCTCTCTCTTTCTCTCTCTCTCTCTTTCTCTCTCTCTCTTTCTCTCTCTCTCTCTCTTTCTCTCTCTCTCCATCTATCTATCTATCTATCTATCTATCTATCTATCTATCTATCTATCTATCTATCTATCTATCTATCTATCTATCTATCTATCTATCTATTTCCAGTCAACAGGTGTTCGACTTTCTTCGTGTATTCTTCCTTTCTTTTCCCCGGACAACTTCAAAGTTTCGTCTTGTTTACGTTTGTGCAACACAACGCAGTTGTGGAGAGACGGAGATTACAGAACACAAAAACCGATAAAACAAATTGTAGAAGAAACAATGGTCAATATAGGAAACTTTTAGACACGCAGATACATCTTTCTTAATGATGAGATATTAACATTTACAGAAACGTACTGGAATTGCAAATAACTGATGGAATGTATACCTCTCTACAAATAATCACATGATGTTGAATAATCCTTCATGGTCGTCTACTGACTTTATTTGGCCTCCACGTGTGGCTGCGCATATATTTTGGATTTCATTTTTCATAATTAGAAACTGGCTTAGGATGAACAGTTACGTTTCGTAACTTCTTGGCCTTTTGACCAAGATCAAAGTGTAGTATCTGTTCCGATGGATACTACACCCCATAGACTGGTATTGTCTTGGCCTTCGGGGTTTGATTTACGCCGGTCTATGGGTCTGCCCTGTGCAGTTCTAGGAGGTCCACCCTCCCAGGCTTTGCCTCCTCTCTTTGGGGAGTAGTAAGTTTATTGCTTACTGCCTGAGGCGCCGCTACCGGGAAATGTCGACGGGGCTACCCAGGCAATTTTTAATGGCCAGATTGCTCACCTTCTCGGACGCTGGCTTTTCAAGTCCCACTTTCCCGACCCGACATTGGGTCACATCTTACCTTGTGGGAGTAAGATAACCCTGGCCTTGTGCCTAACCTCCTGGGGAGGTAAATAAATAGGATGAACAGTGCAACACGAACACGCTGAATATCGAATACATTTATTTGATTGTGCAAACCATTGTGTGACAACTTCTCGTGTGTATGTGTGTGTTTTTTTTTCGTGTCAGCATAACTTTGTTAATTATACATTTAATTGTTATGTCTGTTTATATATATATATATATATATATATATATATATATATATATATATATATATATATATATATATATAGAGAGAGAGAGAGAGAGAGAGAGAGAGAGAGAGAGAGAGAGAGTTTATTAAAAAGTTCTAACAATGCGGGAATATTCCAGGAGTTGTACGAAATAAATAGTCCCAACAAAAGCATAACAGATATCGGTTAAATATTTGGCGCCAAGCTCCTGGGAAACTTCTCAATCTTTATAAAAAGAGGTACATCCTCTCTTAAGTCTATTTCATCAGAAATTAGTTATCACGATAGCCATACGAGGATGTTTAGCAGTTTAAACAGCACACATACACATACTGGACCTGTGGTTAGTGGTAACAAAAAGGTAGCTTCACACTTTTCAAAGCTCTTCATTTGTGGTTGCACCATCGGGTGCAGTTTTTGGTCATATCCAGGATGGTTGGAGTACGCTTGAGTTGTTGATAAAGTTGGGTAAAATATGGATTGAATATGGATTGAATATGGATTACGGGATACATGCGAACAGTCAACTATGGCTGCTATGTTTATGCTATGATATCGAATGGTATAGAACCACGAGTAAAACACCACAATAATGATGTTGTCGGTTATTGACGCCAATAGATCGTCATGGAAGTTTATATTTGTATAAAGTTAGGTGTATGTATATATTTATATATTTGTACGTACAAGATTCAATTCTAAACTAATCAACTGAACATTATGAAGTTTGGAACACAGCTGCTAGGCGTAAGGGGTCGTAATGTTGGTTTTATTTAGTTTCATTTAGTTTTATGAAAAAGGATGAAAAAAAGAATTAAAGCCCTTCATAATAATTCAGATACCTCCGATTTAATACATATTCTACAAGTTTCAGGTTCTTTAGTGTATTTTAAAGGATTTTAGAGTGCATAATATGGACACAACCTCCAATCTGAAAATTCAAATATTTCAGATTTGCATTGAATTTGATTCATAGTCATTGAATACCAATTAAGCAAGATTACCTGAATTTCAATTTCTTTTTAAGACTCCTTAAGCTTAAATGTTAGACATTTTCTAGAATCAAAATCATGTAATGGATTTCGATCAAAATTGGAATAAGGATTCTCAATATAAAATTTACCATCATTATATCTTGATTTCAATCTTCGTAAGGAGACATAAAAAGTTGTTTAAAACTGTTCTGCTTGAGTAATAAATTTTACCCTGGCGGGTATTTTTCTTGTTCTGTATATAGAAAGAAGTAAAATAGAAAAGAAATTTCACAAGGATTATTGAGGGCGTGGACAACTTGAATAAAAACGTAAATATTGCCAACATCCATGATGAATATGTTGCTATGCAACCGAGAGGACTGTAACTTGGCACGCATAGGTCGTCGGTCTACGTCGGTATCCGCTTCGCCACGGCCACCTCCCAGACAATTTGAAGGATAAATGGAGACTGCAAAATGGTGATGAGATATAAATGAATTATTTAAAATGTTAAAAACTCATAATAACTATAAACAAGCCGCACATGCGTGGTCCCCCTCTGTATGTGACTCGATTTGGCGAATGTAAAATGCAATAAATTTGGGCAATTTGGGGCATTTTTGACCCCCCCCCCTTTGACCCCCGGGAGGCGCGAACCAGAATTTTTCTGAGGTCAAGGATGCTCATTTTACATCCAGAACAATTGCCTCTACATTTCGGCCAAGTTTTTAAAAATTGAATGGATGGATCAAACGTTATGGGAGAAAAGGGTCATTTTTGCAATTTTTTAGGCTTTTGACTCCCTGGGGGCGCGAACCAGATTTTTTCCAAGGTCAGCGATATTTATTTTAAATTAGGAACAATTGCTTCCACATTTATGCCAAGTTTCAGAGAAATTGAATGGATAGATGAAAAGTTATGGGGCAAAAAATGTCATTTTTTTGCTATTTCGGGGCGTTTTGACCCCCTGGGGGGCTAACCAGGGTTTTTTTTTCAAAAATCGGAGAATGTCACTTTCTAACCTGACCAAAGTTACAACTTCATGCAAAATTTCAGAGAAATTCAATGGATGGTTGCGGAGAAAAATCCGGACGGACGGACGGACGGACGGACGGACAGACTGACGGACGGAAGTGCCTCAAAACATACGTCCCCCGATTTTATAAATCGGGGCACCAACAATTTTCTGTTTCTATGTCGAAGAGAATAACATTTGATTGCTCACCTCAATAAACATCGCTGTTTCTCTCCGAGATTGTAATTAATTGCTCGAATAGTTTGACGTAGTGTTATTACTTTATTTTATCTATTGCTAATGGAGATTTTCTACTTGTCTGTCTGAAGCCGAACCTAAACTAGTACTTCTATTAATGTACTATTACTCCTATTAGTGTATTATTGCACTATCTTTCAATGCTCAATTTAGGGGGTTGTGTAGTATCTGTTATGTTGTCTTGAAGTCATCGTCCTAGACATTACCTCCTCGTTTGAGGAGATAGTATAGTTATATGTACGTTTGTCATGATATCATCTTCCTAGGCATTACCTTCTCTTTTTTCGAAGGGAGGGGGGGATGTAGTATCTGTTCTGTTGTCATGATGCTATCTGTTATGTAGTCATGAGACCATTCTCTCAGGCATTACCTCCTCCTTTTCGGGCGTGTAGCGTACTTCCACAAGACATGTTCTCAGTCAACACTTACATTATATATATTAGCAGATTACTTGTTTTAATGATATTGACTGATTTCGTGATCAAGATAAAAAGATGGATTGCATGGACTATATTGGGACCTTTCAGATGAAATTTTTAAAAGAATTCAAACTCACTGCGGGTTATCTTAATGTGTTACTGAAAGGAAAACTAAAAGCAAACAATTTTTTTTTTTAAATGTTGAAATGGGATTGTGTTTTTATTGTCTGGTGTTCAATATCATATCTCTCCTGCCATTCCTCACCGTATTCTATCTGGTTCTGTTTTATCTGCTGTTACCACTTTTTAGTGCTAGTCAAAACAATGTATAGCTAAAGGCAACAACAATGAAAAAAAACAAAAAAAACGGTCGTCTGCACCCGATTACTGGTAGGGCGTCTCGGCCAGTCTGTCGACCACTACCATAGCACCCCCTCTCTCTTTATTTCCTCTTCCCATCGCACATTCTCAAATCGTAACGCCAACCAGAACAATATCTCCAGCACGTACCTGCTGATCGTCACGTACACAAAACGCTGAAAAAATTGTGTTTCTCTTGTTCGCCATTTGTTTGCAAATATCAATTAAAATTGCATAAAACGCTGTGGACGAAGATAATAATTATTTGTTTCTCATTTTTAAAATGGTCTGACGTTAAGCAATAAAAACTGAAAAAAAATTTAAATGTTGAAAAATTTTTAAATGAGGAAAAAATAAAACTAGCTTTGCTTCCATTATTTTTACATCACTTGATATACGTGTTGTGTCTCGATTGCAATATCTACATGTATAAATAGCCATTCGTTTGCATGTAAAACTAGGGTAGGTAATACAGTATATATTCAAACGAACGAAAGAATTCGTAATGTTTGCTATCTACACGAGGCGGCAAATGTTTATTTTTCTAAGTGAAGTTAATTATAAATGTTGTACACAAGTTGGAAACGAACATTTGTAGAGAAAACGAGTTTTGTATAGTTTCACAAGGTGACAAAGTATGTTTTTGTGAAAGTAGAGTAAATTAATTATGTACGTGTCATTTTTAATGGCAAAGTATATTTCTGTTGCTATGTGTATTTATTTGTTCGCGAAGCGACATCATACAAAGCATAAGCAGTATCTACCTTGAAGTATTATTATTTTTGTAAACAAAACAACTGTTTTTTCTACTGACTTTAATTATAAAATCATAGATTGTACACTGGTCTAACATATACATTTATCTTATCGGAGTTTCAAAGTCAGTCCCAGAGAGCATTTAATTTGAAAAATCAAACTTTGATTATGAGTATTTATTTACTCCTCTCCAGGAGTTAGGCACAAGGCCAGTTTTATCTTACTCACACATGTAAGATGTGTCCCAAGGTCGAGTCGGGGAAAGTGGGGTTTGAAAAGCCAGCGCCCGAGAGGTGAGCACTCTGGCCATTAAAAATTGCCTGGGCAGCCCCGTCGGCATTCCCCGGTAGGGGCGCCTCAGGCAGTAAGCAATAAACTTACTCCTCCCCAAAGAGGGGAGGCGAAACCTGGGAGGGTGGACCTCCTAGAACTGCACAGGACAGACCCATAGACCGGCGTAAAGCAAGACCCGAAGGCCAAGACAATACCAGTCTATGGAGTGCAGTATCCATCAGAACAGATACTACACTTTGATCTTAGCCAAAAGGCCAAGAATCATAATTTTCATTTATTGGTAATATAAAACGTACTTAGCTACATGTTATTTTAAAACATTACTTTGTCAGTCCTAGCTAATATAAAATATTTTTAAATAATCACCTATAAATAAAAATCAGCAAGGGGATAAGTTATATTTTAAATTGAAGAATATAATAGGAGTGGTCTACCTTACAACTAGAAATGTGCAGACAAATAAAAATAAAAATTTTAAATGACTTTATTGCACCCCAGGCAACGTCAGCGTACTATATATAATATAATAAATAAAATAATATAATGAATAAGTAAGAATTGCGTAATGCATATATTCTAACTATATATAATATAATAAATAAAATAATATAATGAATAAGTAAGAATTGCGAAATGCATATATTCTAACTATATATAATATAATAAATAAAATAATATAATGAATAAGTAAGAATTGCGAAATGCATATATTCTAACTATATATAATATAATAAATAAAATAATATAATGAATAAGTAAGAATTGCGAAATGCATATATTCTAACTATATATAATATAATAAATAAAATAATATAATGAATAAGTAAGAATTGCGTAATGCATATATTCTAACTATATATAATATAATAAATAAAATAATATAATGAATAAGTAAGAATTGCGAAATGCATATATTCTAACTATATATAATATAATAAATAAAATAATATAATGAATAAGTAAGAATTGCGAAATGCATATATTCTAACTATATATAATATAATAAATAAAATAATATAATGAATAAGTAAGAATTGCGTAATGCATATATTCTAACTATATATAATATAATAAATAAAATAATATAATGAATAAGTAAGAATTGCGAAATGCATATATTCTAACTATATATAATATAATAAATAAAATAATATAATGAATAAGTAAGAATTGCGAAATGCATATATTCTAACTATATATAATATAATAAATAAAATAATATAATGAATAAGTAAGAATTGCGGACTGCATATATTCTAATTCTAATAAATCTAAATAAACACATATTGTCTATTGATCGTTTTATTTAATTTTTCCATTTTTATTCAATACTTGCGGATTATCAGTCGCCACTTTCTAATGAAATTTTCAAACTTGTCGCATGTGTATATATACATTTATACACGCATCGTCGTCGTCGTCGTCGTCGTCGTCGTTGTCGTCTCTGTCCTCGATCTATTACATGAGATAAGTTTTTTTTTCAATGGAGGGTTTTATTCGTATGAGAAAGGTATGTCGACATCAATAACAGGCAATAAGAACACTATCTGATGGAACTAACGTCACGCCTCGACTTCCGTTATCCGTCGAGGTCACTTAACGAGTTTCCGCTATTCTTTCCATTCTCACGTCCTTACGCTCACATTATATAACATTATCTTTTCGAAATTTCTACAAAATATTTATTAAAAATATTGGTTATAATTATATCTTTCATTAAGTCCAACACTAATCCTAATTCATAGGTAGCAATCGAAAATGGTAGGATTGCCTCCGAAATTTTAAATTCAGCTTCGAGTTATGACTTAGAGGTGGCGGTCCATCTCCTATATGCGTCGCCGCATGTCAAAATTGCTGCCATACATACTACTTATATCCGAAATTTACAAAATTCACAAAATCTTAAATAAAAAACAATTACTTTCACTTAAAATGTCAATAATAATTGTCAACAGAAAATGGCGACATGATAGCACATGTTTTTATTCGTGAAAATGCCTTAGAACTAAATTAATAAGTGGCTACAAATAACTCAACAGTACTGTCTTTTAAGAACGTTTGAATTATTAACAAGATTAGCGTGTATATAATTTTGCTTATTTCGCTCATAAGCGTAATTATTAGAAATTCTGTACCCTATAATAAAGATCAATGTGTATTTATTTCTATATAAATAAGTATAAATCAGTCTCGTAACACAAAAGTTAGCAAGTAGAAAACGTGCCTCTGGACGAAACAAATTTGGGGGAAACGAGAAAGCAAATCTACAGTCAGACAAAGCCTGCCACCTGAAATGATTTCAGAAAGAAATCCTCCACTCTAAATAAAATGTCAACAGTGGGCACCTTTTCTTTAGGTCATCAGAATTGATAATAATAATTTATATGAGAAAAATTTAATTAATGACTGACTTCTATGATCTTATATGTATATTAATGTGAACAGTGGCGAAGCATAATTTGTCCGTCATATTTGACAGAGGGTGTACACTAGTATAAAAAGAATTAATAGTCGAAGGTCGTCGGTTTTGTTTCATCAAACTTGTCCGAATTAGGAAAGTTATAATGTTTACGCGAGGAAATATTTTAATTGAAATAAAATGGTAAGTGTTTAAGAAAATAAACTTAAAGTGGCGTATAATTATTTTCTTTTTATTTTGTGTACAAAATAAATATCATCAATAAAAATCAAGAGCAAACACCCTTTTAAAATATGCTCAGCTCTTAAATAAACAATAAATTTACGTAGTTTGGTTCTTCAAAAATATCTTTTATTTTTAACAGATATATTATCTAAAGTTATGCTGTTAGATTTCAAAATTTGGACCTAATAGTATTTATGTTGACATATCAAACTTTGATTCTGACTAGCCAATTTTCATTTGCCGTTGCTATAATATGTTATTGTCATTATAATACCATACTTCCGTACAGTTTACTTTTAAATTTATTCTGCCCTGCCCGAACAATCGGTAATATGGAAACATTTTTCGCTTATTATAGAGGACTAATTGATATAAGTAATTAAAGAATATCAAAACGTTGTCGCTCGTACAGCTAATTTTTGTCTCCATAAATTAAAAAATGTATAAATAAATAAAACTTTAAAACTAAAAAAAAACTTTACTGAATCTTGGGCAACGCCGAGTAGGTAAGCTAGTATTTTATATAATTATGCACACCACAAGTCTCTATACTAACTATTTAAAAAGATTATTTAATTTTGTATACAAAGTTCATGTATAAACTGTTGCTGTGTGTTGTCTGAATATTTAACTTTATTTTTTATTTGAATACTATTTTAGATCCTCTTTTTTAAAGAGTAAAACAATTAACGGGGCTGTAAGAATAGGAGGTGTAATTCTAACCCTCAAATATATTTTCCTACATTTTTTCTAATATAAATACTTTAACATGTTTAAATATGGAGAGATGTTTAAATTAGTAAGAAAGTAAATTTATAGTACAAATGAAGACCCATCCTCTCTACACTGCTATTTCAATCCCTAGAGCCGTTGTTAATATTTCTATTCTTACTTTTTAATGTTTATAATTGTACTATGCCGCTATGGTTAACACGAAATATAAGAATCCAACTATTCTGGGTAATGTAGTTTCAGAATAGTTATGGTTATAGAGGTTTATCCTGAAAATCCTAGGAGGAGTTCGTAAACAGACGCACAACTAAATATAATTCCATCACTAACTTTCTTCAATGGATACTTTAATGTTTTTTATAATTCTGAATAATATTTAAGATGTTTAGTAGAAATGTACCGCAATTTAGGACTGAGATAATATTTTCATAGAATTGCTTTATGGAATGTATATATTAGTATGTTTCTTGGAACCGTAGACATTTCCTAGGATATTATTTTCTTTTTACAATTTAAATAAAGCCGGTACAACTAACGGAAACGTTTCCATCACGTTTTCGACATGACAATACCGACTAAAAGAAAACAAATATGATAACCTCTTCTATATAATAAAGTAAAGTCGATTTCCCCTTTTTCATCAGTCATTTTAGGTCTGTAAACACAAGTGAGATATAGAATTCTGTTATGGTCACGCTTTTTGCCAAGAATTGATGCGTGTTTTTAGAAAATATGCGACCGTTTCGTTCGGTTTCAGTAATTTCTACATTTTTCCAGCTTGTCTGACGCGTCTAAAGTAGTCATAGATACAAGGAGTCGGAGTAAATTTTACTCACACACGGAAATCTACTTCCACTACCACCAGCTTCCACCGAGAAATATTCTTCATAGGATAAATTGTCTGCCATTATTTTTTTCCTATTTCTTGCTATTATCTTTTGCCTATTTTACTTTTGCTAACTAAATACGGATCGCTCCCCACAACATACGCTTTCTGTCTTCAGTTCGTTTTGATTGGCTACAATCATTTTCTGAAATACTCACATGATTGATAAACACTAAACAAAAAATATTGAAATTCAAACATGGCGTCTCATAGCAATCCATTCAATCCATGCAATTGCAACGAACTATGCTGTTTTTGCTTAAGAATCGTTTCCTTTCTTTTTTTCTTTCTTTTTTATTTTCCTTTTTTAATATGCATCCTTTTCCATTTTTAATCTTATCTTCTTGCGGCTGTCTTTCTAGAGTGTGTGTATGTGTGTGTGTGTGGGGGGGGGGTAAACAAGTTAGACTTTAGTTTTCTTTCATGGCATTCGGTTATTCCAGAATAGAACAGAAACAAAACCAAACGTTATAATTTACACATAGCGACGAATACTTTTTATTTCTTTTAAATGTGGGAAAATATTCACTCTATTTAAAAAGTTTTATTATTAAAATACATCCATCTTAGTTATTTTTTGTCTCCATTTTAGTCAACGTGCAGATTCCCCATCGTATAAAATACGATTTTATTTTGAATATTTTATATTCGATGGCGCATTATTAGGAGGTTTACTGTTTAGTGTGTTTATTTACCTCTCTGCAAAAGGTTAGACACAAGGTCAACTACGCATTTCCCGGTAGGGGCGCCTCATGCGATTAGCTTTAAATAAACAAAAACAAGGAATAGCCTTGGACTTTACAGAAATATACCTCAGACCGACAGCAACAAAGCTGCTGTTGAACTGTCTCTTAAACCTACCACTAACCCTAAGTCCGTGTGGAAAAACTCCAATAAAAATTAAAAACAAATTATTTGCTAAATACTCTGCATTAATACAATTTTATCCACAAATTTCATAAAGCAAATTAGTATTAGCGACATAAATTGATTTAAAACAAATACACTTCGAATATTAGTTAAAAAAATGTTTTTGTTTTACCCATTCTTTTGTGACCTATTTGAGTTAAACAATATTTTATAAAAAATTATAAGCCATTTGCAAAAAAAAAAAATTTATTTTTTTACAAAACATACTCTCCCTTAAACCTTACATTAACCTTTAGTCTGTGTGGCAAACAAAATTCAAATAAAAATGAACACTCACATTGGCATGACTGAAAAATAAGCATTTTCTGCTAAGACGTTTTAGCCCCCCCCCCCCCGCTCAAAACTTAGATAAATCGCTTTCTTTTATTTATTTATAAAAATAATTTTTATAACAATTATTTTCATCCTCTTATTCATATGATCTAAAATCTTATTTTAATCACCTAAATTACTTATAGTGAAATGGGGTTTTTTCTAATTTTTTTTTTTTTCAGAATTGATACTCTACTATTTTTGAAATTTTTATAAAATCGGTATTTTATATTTTCCCCGGGCAGCGCCGGGGCACGGGTTCATGTTAAATCATACTTTAATCGCCTTAATTAATCACGGTGAAATGGGTTAGTCTTTTCTTTTCTTTTTTTTTCTTAGAATTATTTTTTTCGGTTCTATTTTTTTATTTTCTTCTCTGGCAAGAGAGAATATCCAGCGAATCGTGATGCCAAATAGTCATCATCAATGCACTCCAGACTGTCTTACCATCTTTTATGACACGTCTGCCCTCTTCGAATGTAGCCATGAGAATGAAGAAATAATCCAACTACCACTTATCGCTTGCGACTTCACATTCACGCGCTTTCGCCCTTTTTTCATTATACAAGAGTTGTATTAAAGTCGCACTAAAAAAAGAATCGCATAGAGAGTGGCAGTTTAGTTGGAGACTTGACAGCGACATCGTCGTTGCCTTGTTGTTTTTCTCCTCTCTCTCTCTCTCTCTCTCTCTCTCTCTTCTACGCTCACTCTCTCTCTCTCTCTCTCTCTCTCTCTTTCTTTCTCATCATATACTAACTTTCGGACTTATAATTATTATTATTATTATTATTATTATGTACTCACTAGGAGTTCTCACACAGGTCATGAGTGATTGCTCACCGACAGCCGGTTGTATTCCCTGGAGTCTGAGTGACAACAAGTTTCCCCAGATTTCCAGTATTCTCCACCCCTTTTCGATAGCCACCGCAAATAAACTTGCAGTATCACAACAGCCGTTTACCATTGATTTCTCGCTGGTAAGGACCATTGGTCTTCTCTGGGATTTGAGTGGCAATAAGCCTCCCCAAGGTTCCAGCAGTCTCTGCACTTCCAGTGGAGGTATGGTTTGTGCTGTCCTCCCTCGGTCTTCTCATCCTCCTTGACTCTATGCAAATATTTTGTGTGGTGTACCATTTTGGGTGGGGTGGGTGGTACTGGCGAATCATCATCATCATCATCATCATCATTATCATCATCATCATCATCATTATTATTATTATTATTATTATTATTATTATTATTATTATTATTATTATTATGAGATTTAGTGAAAGGTTAGTGAAAACAACTAAGGATATTGTTTTTTATTAAAGTTTTTCGAATATTTTTATCGTTCGGAAACGAGATAGCAAATAGCTACCATTTTGACTGCCTTACGATCTGTATATGAGGCGAAGTCCAATATAGTGTCTCGACCGCCAATCCGGACTTAATGTTAATGTTGGAATCAGTTACCTGCATATTTTCGTCCTTCTAATCGTCGAATAAATTCCAGTGTAAACTTAAAAGTCATGGGCAATCGTACACGAATTATCTTTCCTTGTTTAGGGATCACAAAAATTGATAAACGTTGAAAAATGTATCCATACTTTAAAAAAAACTGCTTTGTTTATATTGTTTTGATATCTACCTGTGTTTTCTGCCTTCTTTTGTTAGTATTTGTTGCGTTTTATTTTTGGTCAGTTTTATAAATCGTCCATGTAGCCGCGTCTCTTTCTTTTTTGCTTTTCCCGACATTTTGTTTCTAGTTTCGATGCTCTAACCTTAGAAATTATTAGATAAATTTGAAAAAATATTGATACTGTTTGCCATACTATTTATTTACTCATGTTACGTAACTATTTAGTTACTCATGTTACGGAAGTATTTAGTTACTCATGTTACGTAACTATTTATTTACACATGTTACGTAACTATGCATTTACTTATGTTAGGTAACTATTTATTTACGTATGCTACGTAACTATTTATTTAGCTATGTTACGTAACTATTTATTCAGCTATGTTACGTAACTATTTATTTAGTTATGTTACGTAACTATTTATGTACTTATGTACCGTACCTATTCATTTACTTATGTTACGCAACGATTCATTTTACTTATGTTACGTAACTATGTATATAGTTATGTTATGTAACTATTTATTTACTTATGTTGCGTAACTATTTATTTACTTCTGTAACGTACCTATTCAGTTACTTATGTTACGCACCTATTCATTTACTTATGTTACGCAAATATCTATTTACTTATGTTACGTATACATTATTTACTTATGTTACGTAACTATTTATTTACTTATGTTACATAACTATTTACTTTACTTATGTTACGTAACTAGTTATTTACTTATGTTACATAGCCATTTAGTAACTTATGTTGCGTAACTATTTATTCACTCATGTTACGTAACTATATATATTCGCTTTATGTTGCGTAACTATTTAGTTACACAAGTTACGTAACTATGCATTTACTTATGTTACGTAACTATTTTTTTCTTATGTTATGTAACTATTTGTTGTTTTTTTATGTTACGTAACGATTTATTTTTATGTTACACAACTATTTATTTAGTTATGTTACGTAACTATTTATTTTCTTATGTTACGTAACGATTTATTTACTTATTTCATGTAACGTTTTATTATTTGCTTTTGTTTCATGCTATTTCCTCTTAATTATTATATTGCTTACTGACAACAACCAATGGTGTTCCTCGGAGTCTGAGTGACAGCATAATCCTGGAATTTCCAGCACTCATCGCCTCTTTCACCAACCGTTGTAAATCATTTTGCGTTATCGCAACATTCGTGCTGGCATTGATTGTTGGTCTTCTCTGGAATTCCCAACTTTCCAATATTCTCTGCACTTTTCCAGTGAAGATCGGGTTAGTGTATTCCCTCCTCGCTATTTCCATCCATCTTGATCTTTCATGACCATTTAATGTGGTGCCAGCCGTGTGTGTTTTAAGGAAGGTCAGTTTAGAATCATTCTTCTAGTTGCTTACTAGAAGTTTCAACAGAAGTCACGATGCGTGATTGCTCACTGACAGTAACCGCTAGTGTTCCCTGGAGTCTGAGTGACAACAAGTCACCAAAGATTTCCAGTACTCTCCACCTCTTTCGATAACCATTGCAAATCATCTTGCCTTATCGCAACAACCATTTACCATTGATTTCTCGCTGGCAACGACCATTTTGTCTTCTCTGGGATTTGGTTGGCAATAAGCTTCCACAAGAACTCAGTACTCTCCACCTCTTTCGATAACCATTGCAAATCATTTTGCCTTATCGCAACAACCATTTACCATTGATTTCTCGCTGGCAACGACCATTTTGTCTTCTCTGGGATTTGGTTGGCAATAAGCTTCCACAAGAACTCAGTACTCTCCACCTCTTTCGATAACCATTGCAAATCATTTTGCCTTATCGCAACAACCATTTACCATTGATTTCTCGCTGGCAACGACCATTTTGTCTTCTCTGGGATTTGGTTGGCAATAAGCTTCCACAAGAACTCAGTACTCTCCACCTCTTTCGATAACCATTGCAAATCATTTTGCCTTATCGCAACAACCATTCACCATTGATTTCTCGCTCGCAACGACCATTTTGTCTTCTCTGGGATTTGGTTGGCAATAAGCTTCCACAAGAACTCAGTACTCTCCACCTCTTTCGATAACCATTGCAAATCATTTTGCCTTATCGCAACAACCATTTACCATTGATTTCTCGCTGGCAACGACCATTTTGTCTTCTCTGGGATTTGGTTGGCAATAAGCTTCCACAAGAACTCAGTACTCTCCACCTCTTTCGATAACCATTGCAAATCATTTTGCCTTATCGCAACAACCATTTACCATTGATTTCTCGCTGGCAACGACCATTTTGTCTTCTCTGGGATTTGGTTGGCAATAAGCTTCCACAAGAACTCAGTACTCTCCACCTCTTTCGATAACCATTGCAAATCATCTTGCCTTATCGCAACAACCATTTACCATTGATTTCTCGCTGGCAACGACCATTTTGTCTTCTCTGGGATTTGGTTGGCAATAAGCTTCCACAAGAACTCAGTACTCTCCACCTCTTTCGATAACCATTGCAAATCATTTTGCCTTATCGCAACAACCATTCACCATTGATTTCTCGCTCGCAACGACCATTTTGTCTTCTCTGGGATTTGGTTGGCAATAAGCTTCCACAAGAACTCAGTACTCTCCACCTCTTTCGATAACCATTGCAAATCATTTTGCCTTATCGCAACAACCATTTACCATTGATTTCTCGCTGGCAACGACCATTTTGTCTTCTCTGGGATTTGGTTGGCAATAAGCTTCCACAAGAACTCAGTACTCTCCACCTCTTTCGATAACCATTGCAAATCATTTTGCCTTATCGCAACAACCATTCACCATTGATTTCTCGCTGGCAACGGCCATTTTGTCTTCTCTGGGATTTGGTTGGCAATAAGCTTCCACAAGAACTCAGTACTCTCCACACCGTTTCCATTTGAAATCTGCTTAGTGCTCCCTATCCTCGGTCTCCCTATCCCCTTGACTCCCCACACTCATTTTGTGTGGTACCAGCAGAGGCTGGTCTCACTATATGTGGGTGGGTGTTTTACGGGAGTCATTTTATGGGATTTTTGACAGTTTCAGTTCCCATGGGCTCGTGTGATGATCTTTCTATGTTTTTGTTCTATTTCTATTTCAACTTATCTCTGGCTTGTTAGCGTCCGTTAGTTATGTGGGTTTGTTTCCGCATTCTAGGATTTTCATTAATGCTTTCATTGTATGGTCACTACTTTCTTTTTTGATTCCTATTATAATCATTATGATTATCATAATCATTATCATTAGTAGTAGTAGTAGTAGTAGTAGTAATAAATATATGTAATTACACTATCATTATCATTAATTATTTGTATTCATTATTTTAATCTTGATATTAATTATTAAATTATTATTTAATATTAATTATTAATTACTTGTATTATAATGTGTATTTAAAATATAGATTAAAAATTTAACTTTTAAAATTATATATATTTTAAAATATTTATTTAATATATTTATTAAATATATTTAAATATTTATTTAATATATTAATACATTAATATATTAATATTGTCGTTAATATATTAACGTTAATATTGTCGTTAATATTGTCGTTAATATATTAATATTAATATATGGAATATTAATATATTAATATATTAATATATTAATATATTTAAATAATTTTAAATCATAAATTTAAAATCTTAAATGTATAAGGTATAAAATCATAGTCGTTATATGAACGTAATATAATTTTTCATTTACTTGGTTTTACTATTTTAACATAGCCGTTACATAAAAGCATATGTCGTTAATATATTAATATTAATACATGGAATATTAATATATTAATATATCAATATATTAATATATTTAAATAATTTATATTTAATATATTTAAATAATTTATATTTAAAATTATATTTAAAAATTATTAAAATAAAATGTGTATCTAAATATTGTATTTAAATAATTATATTTTAATATTATTAAACGTACCATATTAATTATTTGTATTAATTATTAATTAATTAATTACCCTAATAATTACACTATCATTATCATTAGTAGTAGTAGTAGTAGTAGTAGTAGTAATAGAAGAAGAAGTAGTAGTAGTAGCCGTAGTAGCAGCAGCAGCCATTGAAATACCGCTGAGTTAAGATCTCGTGATAGGTAGGTAATAACGTAAGTATTAATATCTAGGTAATCCTAAATATAATCTTTATTCGCATATAACGCCCATGAAAAGAGAAACTTGGTTTCGTGTTTCCACTTTTCTACGTTTAACTGAGATAATCTCCTCTTCGTATTATATTTACTTTTTAGCACCTAGATTGCGAGTAGAAGTTGAAGACAGCCGTCTTGATGTAGACAACCATTCTTTTTTTTTTCTTTCAGGTTGTCTAACTTTCTATGTTTTAATAGTTTTTTTCCGTTTTTCTAATTTTATCAACGGCGTCTCTTTGAAGCTTAAATATAACAGGATTTTTTTTTATTATTATTAACTGCGTCTCATCGTGCGTTATTTTAAACTTTATTTTCTTCGCTAGCCTCCATGTTACTGACAGTAGCTTGACCCTGCCTATTTCCTTTTCTGATTTTCTTGGTCAAGATCAAAGTGTAGTATCTGTTCCGATGGATACTGCACCCTATAGACCGGTATTGTCTTGGCCTTCGGGGCTTGATTTACGCCGGTCTATGGGATTGTCCTATGCAGTTCTAGGTGGTTCACCCTCCCAGGCTTTTCCTCCCCTCTTTGGGAAGGAGTAAGTTTATTGCTTACTGCTTGAGGCGCCCCTACCGGGGAATGCCGACGGAGCTGCCCAGGCAATTTTTGATGGTCAGAGTGCTCACCTCTCGAGCGCTGGCTTTTCAACCCCCACTTTCCGACCCGACCTTGGGTCACATCTTACTTGTGGGAGTAAGATAAAACTGGCCTTGTGCCTAACTCCTGGAGAGGAGTAAATAATACTGACTTACCTGGCACGCGCTAGGAAGTAAGTGTAGTATCTGTTCCGATGGATACTGCACCCTATAGACGGGTGTCGTCTTGTCCTTCGGGGCTTGATTCCACCTGTCTGTGGGTTTGTCCTGTGCAGTTCTAGGAGGTCCACCCTCCCAGGCTTCGCCTCCCCTCTTTGGGGAGGAGATAGTTTATTGCTTACTGCCTGAGGTGCCCCTACCGGGAAATGCCGACGGGGCTGCCCAGGCAATTTTTAATGGCTAGAGTGCTCACTTTCTCGGGCGCTGGCTTTTCAAACCCCACTTACTCGACCCAAGCTGTGGTCACATCTTACTTGTGGGAGTAAGATAAAACTGGCCTTGTGCCTAACTCCTGCAGAGGAGTAAATAAATATACTGACTTGTGTTTCAAATGTGTTGTGACTTTAAACGGTAGAAAATTAATAAGACAACAAGGAGGTAGTTAACAAAAGCATGTTGTTATAGAACGTACACAAATAATGTATGCCACAGACAGCCCCTGAATTAGTTATAGCGACTCTCTCTGTTACCACCATTATCACTATTCAGGGTGTCGGGAGAGTCCATGTAGTGACGCAATAGGGTAGATCACCAGAACAAAAGGTCAAATGTGTTTAACTATATTAGGATTAATTCTGAATGTTGAATCCAAATAAATCGTTTATTTTGTTTGGTCAAGTCTATTTTCCGAGATATGCTCGATTTTTATTCTAGCCTATTTTTACTTTTAAAACTAACGCTATCGTTCAAGCATTTATGCGCTCTCTCTTTTTTTTCAACGCTGATTAGGCTTTTCAGGCTTGGATGTGTATTAGAATGAATCATCCTAAAAGATTGTGTAACATATGAAGACATATGATATGTTCAACATCGCAAAGTAAAGATCACAGATTTTATGAAGAAAGCGTATCGTGCTTAATTCTTAGTCAAACATCGTTTCATAGTACGTTTTGTATTAACAGTAAGGTAATAGCCTGGATTTAATGATGATCGCTCTATCCCTTAATAGACTTCAAAAACGGCCTATGCTGGAAATCTCATTTCTTTGATCAATCGTAACTCAAAAACTAATAAACCAAATTAGTTAAAACTTTGCACAAAATTTTTATTTGATAGGTACTATAAGTGTGTAGAATTTCAGCATCATTAGTCAAGGAAACCCAGAGATCCAGAAAGTTCAATCATGAAATCATGTTATCCGTGTGTACGTACGTACGTAGGTATGTGCCGCCCTGTATCTCATCAACTATTTGATGGATTCAGCTGATTTTTGGCAGAGATAGAGGTTCTAGGGTCTAGTTGATGGCATTTTAATTTCAGTTTACCATATACTTTAGTTTTCCAGAAAATTAAAAAAAAAAACTTATGAGAAGGCATTGTATTGAGGCATAGCCTTTACAAAAGTAGTGACATTCCATAAAAAATGCCAGTATACTGAAATCATATGCCCTTAATAGGGTTAAGATGAAAAATCATATACACTAAATGTACAAAAGCAAGGAAATTCCCAAATTTTTACACTTTTATTGTCATTAAGGGTATGCGAGCACAACAGGGCTATGCATTTTACTGGTAGGAATGTTTCTTCAGCGCACCTCACACACTTCATCCACTCATGCATAGAGATTTATACTGTAGTGATGTGATAATGAAATGGTTTGGTTTATATGTAGTCATACCCTTAATTAATGACAATAAAAGTGTAAAAATTTGTGGTTTCGAATCACGCGACCAGTAGTGAATAGTTAGATCTCTACGCTGACGAGTCCCGATTAAAGGGCGAAATGTATACGTACATAGGTAATAAACACAACAAATATATATATATATATATATATATATATATATATATATATATATATATATATATATATATATATATATATATATATATATGGATGGTAGATTTCGTGATATTTATTAGAACAATTCCGTAAAAACTCTGCTGATGAAGCCGTCCTTAATCTGCTATTATGTGTTTCATTCACGTGCTAACAAATCAGAATATAGGAACTTTTGGTATGGCCTTATATTTCAAAAACTTAAACTGATTAGATGATATCAGTATTACTTTTAAGTTCAGGAAACTGCCTCAAATCGAGTATTTTATGTTAGAACTTAAAAAAACGGCGAAAACTTTTCTTATTGGATATAGTTTTCTCTGATGAGAGTTCGTTAAAATAATCGCTTTTAATTTAGAAATATCTTTTAAATGCTATACTTGTTTATGGTGACTGTAACTAGAAATAATTCTTTAAAGATCGTCATTCATTCAAATTTACGGTGCGACACAGGTATGTAGGTCATAAGCATGCCATTAATATAGCATTATTTGTCGATCTGATGCTATTTTGAGTTAGACAGATTTTTAAGTGCTTAACCATTTCATATCCATTTTCAAAAGTTACACCGCCCAGACATTTTTCCTGACTACGATCAAAGTTTAATAGTCACATGAGATAAATCCTTCTTGATTGAGGTAATTTTTATTTAATCCCATCCATATCGCCCTATTTGGGGGAAGCTGGTTATTTCTACATTAAAACCCAGGCATATGTCTAAGTTTGCCCTTATTTGGAGGTAAGTGAATATGGGCACATGTACGCAGAAAGAGAGAGAGAAAGTAACAAGGTAATGAAAAGGGAGGAAGAGAGAGAGAGAGAGAGGCGGATCATTATTGCAATGAAGTTAACGGTGATTGATGCTTACAAAAAGATATTCTATCCAACGTTTTAATGTTACATAACGAAAATAGTTATTTGAATGAAAAAGTTAGCACCTAGGGGTCAGAAGTGACCTCAGTAAAACGTAAGTCAGCGAAATCACGTGACTCGAGAGGTGATGTGTTCTTCCGGGTGACATTTCAAACAAAGCGGACGCGTAAATGATGCCATCCCTGATTAGGGGAAGACGGCGCGCACAAGGTAGCAAAGTATAACGAGGCAATCTGTCTCTTTCTGTCTCTCTCTCTGTCTCTCTCTGTCTCTGTTTCTGTCTCTCTCGCGCACGCAAGCACGCACGCACGCACGCACGCACGCACGCACGCACGCACGCACGCAAGTAACCTGTCCCTTTAAAACAACGGTTTCCTTCTCTGGTTTTCTGTGTGACTGTTTATTTTCTGATTAAAGAAACCAATACAAGTTTAGAATTGGGCCGTCATGGGAAAATAAAAAATAAGAAAAAATAAAATATATCTGTATGATGTACGTATCTGTGAGAGAATGCATATATCGTATAGCAAAAATCACGTAAATTGATCAAGCAGTTTTTATTTTATTTAAAAAATCAAATTTTATCGGTAAACGAGTATCGTTGATATATCGTCGCCATATTGGACATAACCAAGGGATATAAATAATACTTTTGCGAACTAGATAAATGTAGTTTTGAATTTTATCGATAACATTTGATTTTCTTTTTAAAAAAACTACTTGATCAATTTACGTGATTTTTAGTATACGATATATGGGTTCCGCCACGGATACGTACATCATAAAGATATTTTTCAATTTGTTTTTTTAATGATGTCCCAATTCTAAACTTGCACCAATAAACCTTTTTATAGACTAACATCAGCGTCCGAGTGATTTTGTTCTACAGACGACCGAGAATCTTGGTTTTCGACGGCGACGACAACCAGTGTGTATAATAGTTTATACACGCTACAGACAACAGAAACTGGTACAATACAAATCCGCCATAACAACTCTGCAAATAAAAGTGCCAGCAAGTACAAACACGTTAGAATGTCTTTAATTTATTTGATTTTAGATGAGTAATACCAAATTTCATTGGAGGAACGCTTCAGAAATTATTTTTTTATGGAAATTGGTAAAGACAAGGCACGAAGCCACTTGATGTAAGGAGCTAAAAAAATACTACTTTAAGGTAAAAACAAAAGATTAAAATGGCTGAATTGTTTATGAATAAAGCGAAATGCATTCTGTTGGATTTAATTTCATAATTATGTTTTTAAAGTTCGTTTTAGTAGCTTATGCTATGGCATTTCTGATTTCAAAAAATAATCTATTAACGTAAAGATAAGCTAAAAACAAAGAAGTGTATGCTGGGTTTTTCTTTTATCAAATTCGTTTTATTTTTTTTAATAAGACTTTTATAAAAGTGAAATAATCAAATGATAAGTAAATAAAATTAATTTAATTTAAAGAAAAAAATTTTTTTATGGAAATCGCTCCAGACAAGGCATGAAGCCACTTGATGTAAGGAGCTAAAAAATACTACTTCAAGGTCAAAAATTAGTCAACGATAAGTGTTAAATGGATAGATTCTGACCCAGAAAACAGCAATTATTTTCCCTTTGTCAGAAACATCGTTCATGGAATGTGAGGACTAAAGGACAAAATAAGGGAAGCGAGAGTTACAAGGCTGCTGAAAGTAAACCCAAGGTCCACTTTCTACTCTCCTTAATTAATAAATTAAATGTTTCCCTTTTAAAGTCACATAGAAATGTTATGAAACACACGCACATACATCATCTGATTGCAGTGGAAAGGGGAAAAAGGGGAGTTAGATAATTTTTTATTTTACAACCTGACAGGGGAGAAGAACATAGGAAAACAGGGAGAATCTTGTGTGTTTGCCATCAATATTTGCATGAGGGAGGGTGGCAGGCTTGTTTTACAAAAAAAAAATGAGATACCGCTAGTTTAAATTTATATTTGCCCTTTTTCGCACACAAAACTAGCTCGGTTTGTGATACCTATTAGAAAGAGGTAGTTTTCCAGATATACATGAAGGGATGACGAAAAGAACAAAGTATTCAGGATAGCTAAACAGATCGCAAATACCAATATGAATAATTTTTTTTTAATGGAAATCGCTCCAGACAAGGCATGAAGCCACTTGATGCAAGGGGCTAAAAAAAATGTTATTTCAAAGTCAAAAACTAGCCAACGATAAGTGCTAAATGGATCTATTCTGACCCAGAAAACAGCAATTTTTCCCCCTTTGTTAGAAACATCGTTCATAAAATGTGAGGACTAAAAAACAAAATAAGGGAAGCGAGAAAAACGAGGCTGCTGAAAGTAAACCCAAGGACCACTTTCTACTCTCCTATTAAGTTCTTTAATTAATAAAGGTTGACTTACAACATGAGAATTTCGAGAAATAAAACATGGTATCCCAAAACGCTTTCCTTCATTTTTTTTATTGTAAGGATACAAACGAATCCCCAATTCCACTGGTCACATGTCAGCAGAGAGTTATATCAGAGAGAATGGGAGATCAATCGAGTCGGACGCTTGTTGTCTAACACCCAGTTAAGATGGATAATATATGTAATATTCAGATATATATACCTGACCAAAAGGTAGAGAGATGCCAATATCCCCGAGTAAGAACCGTGTTTTATAAATGTTATGTATAATGCTGTCTTTACGTTTTATATATTGTCAACTTTAATAAATGTGTAAATTATACTTGTTATTTTTCTTCGTATCTTCGTACTTCTAATTGGTCGATTTTACTGAGCAGTTAGGTTAATTTCCTTTTCCCAACACTGGTGACCCCGATGTCAAAATCTAAAACAATTTCCTTCTTTTTTTAATATAAAAGGGGTATTAAATAATAATAATTCCATAGTTCCAGTGACGGTCAAGTTAATTATAAGATCGATTACAAAAAACGGTATTTTATTTGGAAAGTGTTTCTTTTATTTTTATCTATATATGAATACACTAGTAGCTTATATCTACCTACCTATCTACGTTTGTCAAACTATATATAATACAACTAAATCTACTAGTAAACTGTTGCACATTTGTATGACGTAAATAATTAAAAAAACGTCACGAAATATATATGATATTTTTTTATCCATGAGAAAATATAGAGTATCACGTTAAGAGCTTCGCGGTAATCCAATGTTATTGAGACGTAATAGGAAGGGTTGAGGGTCATATGTTTAATACCTTTGGTCGGTGGAAGTTATAAAACATATTATTAAAAAGAACAATCTTTCAGGTGACACCGTTTTGAAATTGATTCGTGAAATCATAAGTCTAACAATTTTTTATTTGTAGCAGTAGAAGTAGTATTAGCAGTAGTAGTAGTAGTAGTAGCAGTAGTAGTTACAACAACAACAGTAAATTTTGTAAAATTAAAACAGTTTATTTAGAAAAGAGAAATATGGGTTACTATTAGCTTGATTGTAAATACAAACTTTTCTTCTACATTTTAAATTAGTTTTATTAATATATGTCTTCACCAACAAGCAGTAAGGGACCATGAACAAGTTAAATTAACAAGTTAAGAAATCCCATAGCGCCCAGAGTCGGACGAGCGTTCGTACATCTACTCTGGTCGGATGTTATAACAAACTGTCTCGCGCATGTCAAACGTGCGCTAGGCTTTACGTTTTTTTGTTGTTTGTTTGTTTGATTGGGACGCAAACATCGCACTTTCTTTCAGTTTGATGTTTGCAATCCGACTGGTGAAAAGCTGGAAAACGGTATACAAACAGTTCAGCGGAAGTACCTCCCACGCAAAGTGTTCTGATTGGATAATGTATCAATCACTCCACAAATGAGTATAAGCTTGTGCAAAACAAAATAGTTCGTCTACATATAACTGCTACATATTCTTCCACACTTCGACAGCAAATTCCGTAGTCTAGCGAAACGTACCGAACGCGAATACTCAGTTCATACATACACACTCTAACTGGCACGCTAACATATACACTCATCTCCATGCCTATCCCATTTATACACACGCCACAAACATGCGTACTCAATGGCTTCTTACAAAAAAAATACAACTCTTTGTTCACCAGAACGCCATTGAGACTCTCTGAACCTTCGCATTTCATACGACCTCTTTATCTTTTGTTGTCTTATAAAAATTAATTATTTTGTATGGATACACTGCCATTCTTGCTTTCTCATATTGCCTTCCCCTCAACTAAGCTACTGTGTACTTCTGAATCCAGCTCTAAACCCCATGTTAATATTCTTATTAATAAAATACAGTACAATATCATTTTTGACTGTTTACTCTTTTGTTGTTTATCTTTCGTTGTATTGAGGTTTTAAGACTGATTAAATTTAGATACGGTCTATTTTTAAATAAACAAACATACAATAACCCTTATTAAACAAGGCGGGGCCATTTTTTTTTGCGCGGGAACGCGGAAAATGTACACTGTCAAACACGAGTCCAATCGATGTCCCGGTTTTAACCCTAATTTCAGAACCTTCAACATCAAGCGAGACTGATAAATCTTTCTGGGAAGACTAGATGAATGTTCTCCTAAATCCAGGATGACCTTATTGAGGAAACCCGGGTACTCACAACAGACACTGTAATATATAGTATTAAAATAAAATAATTTATATTAGCTCTTGTATAACCTACGATCGAGCACTTTATGTTTTTTCAACTAACTTGTGATAAATGCTATATATATATATATATATATATATATATATATATATATATATACGAGGTCTGTCTAAAAAGTAGTTGACCATTATTTTTTTGGTGCGAAATAGAAACGATAGGGCGGCGCCATTCTACACAGTGAAGGAAGACACCTTCATGCGCATGTGTGAATTTTATCACCGCTACCTGCGCGTTAGTCGCTGCCTGTCGGTTGTTGAGTGAGGTGCTGCACAATGTGTTCGTCGGATTACCGATTCTCTCAAGATGACTGAACGTTTTGAGCAAAGGTACTGCATCAACTTTTGTCAAAAGCTTGATGATTCTCAAAGCAAAATAATTCGTAAGATCCAGCAGGTGTTTGGAGAAGATGCAATGGGTGTCACACAAATTAAGGAGTGGTTGAACTGATTCAAAAATGGCCGCACATCAGCGGTGAGTGACCAGCGTTCTAACAGGCTCAAAACTGCTCGGGGTGCGACTGTTGTTGAGTGAGTGCGAAATTTGATGATGGAAGATCGTCGTTCAACCATGCGGAAGATTCCGCACAGGCAATTTTGCGTGATGATTTGAACATGCACAGAGTGGCTACGAAATTTGTCCCCAAGTTGTGATCGCAGGAGCAAAATGGCTTCCGTTTTCAAGTTGCAGATGACTTTCTGGAAACCGCTAACACTGATTCCGGGTTGCTGAATGCCGTTATAACTGGAGATTAATCATGGGTGTACGGGTAAGACCCATAAACAAAAAGACAGTCGTCGCAATGGAAACCTCCTCCCAGGCCTTGCCTCTCCTCTTTGGGGTGGAGTAAGTTTATCGTTTACTGCCTGAGGCGCCCTGACCGGGGAATGCCGACGGGGCTGCCGAGGCAATTTTTACTAGGCCAGAGTGCTTCTTCTTTAGGGGCGCTGGCTTGACTCTTCCCCCACTTTCCGATCTTGTGTCACATATTCCTGCGGTTGGAGAGAATTAAATACCTGGAAGCATCTCGAGTCTCCAAGTCCAAAATAGCGCGACAGGTGCGAAGCAAAATCAAGGTGATGCTGACTGTCTTCTTTGATATCCGTGGAATTGTGCATCACGAATACGCACCGAAAAAACATACTCTTCAGACATGGCTACTTGCGACTTCTGGTTGTTTCGAAAATTGGAGAAGCCACTGAAAGGTTCCCGTTTTGTAATTAGAGAAGAGATAATGCGGAACGCGACGACAGAGATGAACACCATTTGAAAAGAAGACTTCCAAAGGTTTTTCCGGCAGTGGATAGATCGGTGGGCAAAGTGTGTGCAAACACAAGGGGCCTACTTTGAAGGGGATTGGGATCCCAACCCGTCAACTATTTGAAATATTTTTCTGGCCTAAAGTTGGATACTTTTTAGACAGACCTAGTATATATATATATATAAATATTTTTAAATATATATATATATATATTTAAATATATATATATACATATATATACACATATACATACATATATATATATATATATATATATATATATATAGAGAGAGAGAGAGAGAGAGAGAGAGAGAGAGAGTGTGAGATAGCAGCTCGATCGTTGTTGTTTTCTAAATGTTTATCCAATGAAACTCCAGTGTTAAAAAGCTAGTGCTCAATAACAGATAGAGTTGGATCATAGTATATTTTTTATTCATACAAAAATTATTGACTACATATGTGCACACATGTTTTAGCTGTGATTTTATTCAAAATCCAGCTTGTTTGGGCCATATTTAGAAAACTGAGAGGAATAGATAAATAAAATTTGTACATTAAAATAGTGAGAAAAGGATAAAAAAAAAAGACTGAACGTCTGAAAGGCCAACTGAGATGAAGAAATACTTTAATATGGGTCATATACATAAAATGATGAGAACTCTAACACAGACAGACATACATAGAGTGGGCATTGGTGCGTGTATACGTATTTATATACATAAGTGTACGAATGCATATGTATGTAGATATAAAGGAATGTGTGGGCGTATAGAGAAGTAACTGTGTCTAAGCGGATAATACTTTTCCTTCTCCACTACTGGTTCCCCTCCCCCAACCAACACGATATGGAAGAATGTAATTCATCTATTCCTCTCAGTTTAGTAAATATGTCCCAAAGAAGCTTGATTTTGAATAAAGTCGCTGCTGAAACATGTATGCACATATGTAGTCAATAATATTCGTATAAATAAAAAATATATACTAATATATATATATATATATATATATATATATATATATGAAGCAATCCAACAAAAGATATAAGCGTCAACTAATATCTTATAATTAGTGAAACATCCGGATACAAACTGAAGCTCAATATACTGGATAGAGCATTAATATCTATATACTACTAAAAGTCTATGGGTCTTGTATGTTTGCAATCAGCTTTCAGCTTTCCGGTTTTCAACATCCGGTTGCGCATGCGTAAATAGCATCGTCTTCCAATCTGTTATTCCAATTCCGTTGAACTATTATTATTAACGAACGCATGAAATTTTTCATTCTGGAAATGTTTATATCGCTTTAAATATAAAACAATTACATTTAATTTCATCAAATAGTTTTTTTGTTTTCTCCACGGCTAAAAACATTCAACGGCAGGACTTTGTAAAGTCTGTCGCAGTTTCAAAAAAGCTCCACCCTTTTAAAAAACAAAAACAAACAAACAAAACAACAACAATCATTATTAATATCAATAGCGGCGGTGAACGAAACCACCTCCCACTTTTCCTCTCACAGATTTCACCACTCCTACTCCCTCTGTTTTCGTTACGTACGCGAGACAGCCGGTTGTACCCCCTTCCTTCCTCAAATCGCCCGTTTATTATTCTGTACTTTCAACTAACAATTTCATTTAAAAGATTATATATAAAAATTTGAATTTAACTATAATAAGTATTATGGTACCTGTTCAGTGCATATTTACCTATAAGTATGGCCAACCACTTATAATTCAGTAACTATAATTTAAAAAAAAACAATTATAATAAACAGAACGACGCATAGAAATCTATCTATATTCTTTTTTCAACAATTACATTTAATTTCATCAAATAGTTTTTTTGTTTTCTCCACAAGTGTCACGCACATACATGAATTCCATAGCTAATATAACAAACTGACCCAACGGGTCACGGGTGGTCTAGTTATAATATAAAATGAAGTAATAAAATAAGGTGTCAATCAAATTTTATTAGAATTCAAAGTTCAAGCAAAGTATCCTTAAGAATTATCTTTGAAAACTCATGAGCTAAGGACTTAAGGATACTTTGCTTGAACTTTGAATTCTAATAAAATTTGATTGACACCATTATTTTATTACTTCATTTTATATTATAATATTTTATATTATAATATATATATATATATATATATATATATATATATATATATATATATTCGTGTATGCATGTATTAGTATTCGCAAGTATATATATATATATATATATATATATTCGTTCGTGTATGCATGTATTAGTATTCGCGAGTATATATATATATATATATATATATATATATATATATATATATATATATATATATATATATATATATATATATACGTTTGTTTGTATATATGCAGCCAAGCTGGTTTTCTGAACAAGATCCCCTTACATAAATGTTTACAAAAGTATATCACGGTGAGTTACCATATTTATATCTCTTCATGTAGGCGTAACTATATAAGCGGGTGGCCATGTGTATGCATGTAATCGTATTAACCCCATTAATAGCAACGTTTGATAGAAGGGTTAAACATTAAAAATAATGCGCCATTCCAAACAGCGTAAATAAACAGATATTTATGGGAATATACGTTGGATGGTAAATTGAATTAAATATATATATTTCTAAAGAGAGAGAGAGAGAGAGAGAAAGAGAGAGAGAGAGAGAAAGAGAAAGAGAGAAAGAGAGAAAGAGAGAGAGAGAAAGAGAGAGAGAGAGAGAGAAAGAGAGAGAAAGAGGGAGAGAGAGAAAGAGAGAGAGAAATATAGAGAGAGATGTATGCATATAGCTATGTGTTTATGTGTGAGCGTTGATTCCTGTATGTGTGCATGAGTGTGTGCATATATAATATTCGTATAAATAAAATGTATACTATATATATATATATATATATATATATATATATATATATATATATATATATATATATATATATAAGGTGTGTAATATTAAAACTATTTATTAATTAAAATATAAGTATTAAGCTCCGTTAAGTTGAGAATATTAAGATAAATTAAATTAAAAATTCAAATTTAGCCACGTTGCGAAGTTCACTCTCTGTAGAAGATTGGAAAACTCTCTGGATCTCATTACTTGTGTTTACAAATATATACAAGACGTATTTCTCTCTCGCATTTGAAAGTATGATCGACACGATATCCTAACGGTAGGAAGCTAGGATTCATAATATTTGGATCCTGGATTCGAATCGTCCGACCGGCGGTACGGTTACGTCATCCATACTGATGAGCGTAAGGTAACACGAAACATATGTCTATAGATATGAAAAATATTAATTTCTTAAAAAAATATATTTTCGCTTTTTTGTTTCATTTTACTTCAGTCTAAATTCTCAGAAATCAAGGGGCCCCTTCCTGGGGCTAACACTTGATCTCTATATTAGATACATAGCTATTCGAATATTCCATTAATGTTCTCCTTGCCTGTCAAACGTTGAGTTAGTAAAGTAGTTAAGAATATTAGCTTTTTTTCTCTCTCCAATTGACCCGTGAACTATGTTATAGTATATCTTTCTTGTGGTATCTTGGTCTTACCAGATTCCAGGACAATAATTAATCTAGTCTGGTGGAGTATCAAGTTAAGTGATATTACTTGAGGTAACATTACTTGGAAAATGTCTGGTGATACCAGATCAGGCTGCCCTGTGGCTCCCTGAGACGAAATTCACCTACATTGACGTTTTTTTTTTTTTTTTTTTTTTTTTTGTAAAACTTAATTATGTTCTACAAAACCAAAAACAAAAACAACAGCCCCTCTCCCTTTCTCCCTCCCCTTTTTTATTTTTTATTTTTCCTACCCTACTCCCGGTCCTGGATATGACCTTAAACTACATCCGATGGTGAGATCCGGCTTACGGACTTTGGGGAATGTGGAGCCTCCTCTTAATTACCATTGCTCCCAGGTCCACCCTGACCCGGAGTGGTAGTACCTGTTAGGGTCCCAACTATGGGTTAAATAGAAACAGATATTAAAAGGGGTAAGAAACAAAAAAGAGAAGAAAACAAGACCAGATTCGGCATTAAATAACCCAAAAAGGGTTGATATGCTGTAAAACAAAACTACCAAACCAAACTTGGAAAATGTGCACCATTCCTCGTATGAGCCAGTGTATAGCCGTGTCGAGGGGATCTTATTTGGACTTCGAATACTATGTTATTTTAGAATATTTGGTCAGGGTATCCTCATGTCAGATTATCCTGACAAACCCCTTTTACAGAGAGACCGATGACACTCGAGTATAGTGTCTAGTGCGTAATATGTGTGTGCGTATTGAGAGTTGATGGTAATCAAGAAAGGAAATAATAAAAATCCTGAGATATTCCATTATAAACTATAGGAAATATCAACACAAATAGTAATACTATTTAACACATAACTAAAGAAAAAGGGGGAGGGGTATAGTGAACAGAAACATTAAGTTTGGTTTTGTGTTTTATTTGTAAAAATTTAACTGCATTTGTAAAATCACCTTTTATAGATTCTAACAATTTACACCGAGAAAGCAGACCTTGCATATTGTATAATAAGATTAATCCAAAATGGCTGCTCTTGTTGGATTGCTCGTAAAACTTTACACGATAAATATTTGATCTTGGTACAGGGCTTTGTTTTTAATTGCATCGCCGAACATAGAGATAAACCGCACACCCTTTAATTCCGTTCATGTGATGGATTCAGATGTTTCATAATAACAGGTCGGTGATTAGCAACCATTCTTTTAATGACCGATATTTCTGTGACGTGTGTCCGAGCTTTCATCTATGCACAACTCATACCTTGCTTACGCAAGTTGTAACTTGTCTACTTACACACCTATATATATATATATATATATATATATATATATATATATATATATATATATATATATATATATATATATATATATTAATGG
>OY744522.1:29225617-29323117 GCA_963556195.1 Sepiola atlantica
AGATTATGGCTTTATAGATATATAGGATACTGGCAGGTGTAAGAAGTTTTTAGCACGGTAGAGGTAGCCCACTTCTTTTGCAGTAGACTTGGCCGTATCTCCTATGTTTTTGTTCCAATTCATGTTACCTGTGAATGTTAGGCCGATCAGCTTGAATGTTAGACTGTCAGGTAGGGTGCTATTAGCCATTGTAGTCGGTAGTTTAAAGGGTTTCTTATAAATGTTAAAGGAAAGGAGCTTTGTTTTAGTAGCATGTTACCATTCATTTATGACCCCATTAAACTACAGACTATAGGTTATTTTCTAAGGATTCAGCCATTGTCTTTGATATGTGAACGTTCGTTTTGTCAACATGTCGAGAATAAATCGCGGTGCCATAAGCAAATCTACCCATCTCTGATACAATTTCATCATGAAGGTCGTTAATAAAAATCAGGAACAATAAAGGTCCAGTGATCGACTCTTGGGATATACCCGCATTAGTGTCAAGTTGTTTGGATGTACAGCTATCGAGAACAACCTAGATCTTTCTTTTGACTAGGAATGATCTAATTATATTAAATATTCGTCAAGTAATACCATACGAAATTATATAGTTCAAGGGTGGGAGCAGGGGTTTCTTGAATTCCTCAATGTTAGTCTTCGTTTTTTCGAAATTCAATTATTTAGAAACAGAGGCTTGATTGTCCGTTTCTATAAATCAATGTCTAGTATATAACAATTTCGACACAGTCATCAAGATCGTGTTTCTATTCTCCAATGAATTATCTAATTTATTGCTTTCTGTATCGATGTGAATTTCACAAAGGTTTATTGACCGAATTAAATTGCACCTTTCATGCTGCATCCATCAATGCTGTCTTTTAACTTCTCAATTGTCGTCACCGATTTCAAACGCACCGACTCAGCAACATTTACTGAACTGAGAAAAAGTATTTCCGATGGACTCTTCTAAATCAACGTTACGGGGTAACCAGGTGCATTACACTTTTAACGTCCTAAAAATCGCACACGTTGAATTGTCCAACCTTCTCTACCATTTCTCTTATAATTGTCGTCAGCCCTCCGCTCCTAAACACCCGCAAGACATGATCAGTCTGGTTTACACTAGAAACATAAGTCATATAGCTGCTTCCTCCACTATATATAAATTATGATAAGCTAACAACCACTGACATCATTCATATGCAAATTATTCCATAAATTAACATGGACAGTTTGGTAAAATGCCTGCTCGGCATTTATATCCCTCGTGCAAGATGTGGCACAAGGCTGGAAGGTGCGGAAAATAAGTTCAAGCGCACGATTTTATTACTTCCCTCGGTAGCGTGTCTGACAGTTGACGTAAAGGTTGCGAGTTCAAATCACGGCCGAAATTATTTATAGTTTATTTAGTCGTTAATATGTGCCCTAATGTATTTGTTATGTTTCTGACTTTGAAATCAATTAAATAGTAATTACCTAACCCCCACCCCCTCTCCTGTTTACAACAATTCTCCAGGACAGACAGAAAATATCTTATGGTCCCTTCAAAATTCCTTGGTGAGGGTGCATCAGGCAGTTAGCTATAAACTGAATGCTACCCGAGAAGGCAAAACCAGTGAGGGTGGACCTCATCGAGTTGAACCGAACAAAAACCACAACTCGATAGAGAAAAGGCTTCTGCCGTCACAATGTGACGATAAAAGGTCGGAAAGTGGGATTTGAAAAGCCAGCTCCCGAGAAGGTGAGCTCTGGCGGATTATTGTCGAGGACGGATCCTCGACTGGTATGATTGTCGTAAGATAAGAGACGCCTTTATTCGCATTTCTTCTGGTGACTAAGTATATTCTATCAATCGGCAATTGTTAGAGGAGATAACTCGTGTAGGATCAAATTAGCATTGGTTCCAATACTCCTCTAGTAATCAATAGCTCTTCTTCGTTAAATCGTCAGGTTCTCTTCTACATTGACAACATACATGCGCTAATTGCTATAATATTAGTGTTTTCAAATCTTAAATTCTTCTCGCTTAACGTTTCATTATAATTGTTTTAGTAATTTAATGAGTATACGGCCCTTTGTTATATATTATACGATAAAACCCACTAGTATATAAAACGGTTAGTTGAGAATAACAGGAAATGAAAGTTCAGTCGGGGTCAACAAAAGCTGAACCCGAGCTGAGGATTACTAAACTGTAGGTATTTATAAAAACGTATATGACGTCACATGTCTTAATGAGAGAAAGAGAGAGAGAGTGTATGTTTATTCAACACCTACCCACAATAGGAGTATGTGACACAAGGTCGGAAAGTGGGATTTGAAAAGCCAGCGCCCGAGAAGGTGAGCACTCTGGCCATTTAAAAATTGCTTGGGTAGCCCCGTTGGCATTCCCCGGTAGGGGCGCCTCAGGCAGTAAGCAATAAACTTACTCCTCCCCAAAGAGGGGAGGCAAAGCCTGGGAGAGTGGAACTCCTAGAACTGCACAGGACAGACCCATAGACCGGCGTAAATCAAGCCCCGAAGGCGAAGACAATACAAGTCTATGGGGTGCAGTATCCATCGGAACAGATACTACACTTTCTTCCTAGCCAAAATGCCAAGGAAGAGAGAGTTCGAGAGAGAATAGGTCAGTTTGTTTGGCGCACGCAACGCATAACCATGAAAATTGAGATGAGCTGACGAAATTTGATGAAACATTGATTATCGATCTCTCTCCGTCACCCACACCACTCCACCCAACTTCATTGGTTAGTGATTTGGGATGAAGATCAAATTGAATAAACCTTCTCTGTCTTCTATCAGTCTTGGGTAGACTTACTCTTTTTGAAAGTGTACATAAGGAGCATTACCCTTTAACAAGATAAAACACGTTTGGATTATTTGGATTATTCAGACTACTATTCTCATTTTGGTTGTTATATTCGTAACGTTTCGACCGATTTAACCTCCGACCTTTTTCAGCTGCATCTTTTTTAACTTGGGAATCTCTATGTCGAACTTGGAAATCTATGCTCATAGAGTTTGCTTTCAATCGTTCGTTTAGTGCTGGTAGATTAAAACGAATCATTGTGGCTGCACGTTAAATGGTGTTGGTGGTTGAAAAAGTGTCTTTTGGGCGGATAAATATGTAATTTTATAAATTAATAAGTGATCTTTTCATAAACAACATTCTTCAGCACTCCAATGTATTAATTACACGAGTAACATTGGAAACAAAAAACAACGTTTTATGTTCAGATAGTTGCACATTAAAATGATATCCTAAATAACTAGAGATAACCGCATTGCTACGCATTAATAATTTCATATTTAAAAAAAAATCCAATCTTTATTTTTATTATTATTTTTTTTTTTAAATTTAACAAATAATTTATTTGAAAACTATATGTTACATAAAGAGAAGCAAAGAAACAGATACAGACATAGGTAGATAGAGAGGGAGAGAGAAAGAGAGAGAGAGAGAGAGAGTCAACAAATGACGATTAGAACGGAAGTGACGCCGCCGTTACTGACATAGCGTTGCCATGAACGATAGCCAGGGAGATGCGTTGGAACAACTAGGCTGACTCACGGGGCTTGTGCCTAGACGTTGAATCCTCCGTCCAATGTGCTGAAAAAATTTAATGTATTAATTATTAGTTATAATAGTTAGTGAAAACTGATATTTATATTTCAGAAATCATTACTTCTGCCTGATCATAGTTAACAGAACAAGAATAATCTACCCCCGTGGATTAATTAAAGTGTTCAAATCGAAATTTCGTAGAGGTTCTCGAGTTTGACACAAAGTTTTTCAAGTTCGAATAGAAGGTCACCAAGTTCGAAAAAATGTACCTGAAGAAGGTCGGAGGTTACATCGGCCGAACACGTTGTGAATATAACAACTTAGATAAGAATAGTAGTCCGAATAATCTCAATAATAAAAACGTGTTTAATCTTGTTACAGGGCTTTGTTATAAATAAAATCAAACCGAAACGTTGTGAATATAACTTAGACAAGAATAGTAGTCCGAATAATCACAATAATAAAAAGTGTTTAATCTTGTTACAGAGCTTTGTTATAAATAAAATCAAGTAAGATGATGTCCGGTTTATGGATAATTCGGACCTCGCGATATTATTGTACAGAAGCTTAATATATAATTCGATTCCCCGTAAGATTTTGCTCGGGAAAAGCTGTGTTTCAACTGGATATAGGGCTTTGTTTAAAATTGCACCCCCGGGCAGACAGACAGACAGACAGACAGAGACAGCAGATATATAGTATAGTTTGTTCAATGCTATTTTTGTTTGTGTCGAATGTGTCGACTTTTGTTCCCTGCTTAGATTTACAATGTACCTGTTTGGTTTGACTTTATTTTTCATCTAATCCTACAAGATACTAACGCTAGCCAGAAAAAAAATGTTATAGGTGAATTATTTTAAGATCGGTTCGACGCATCTTTTAAAGTACAATGCATGCATTAATTTAAACCCGATATGTTTTTACTACACTGTTAAATGTCAGTCGTGGTAAGGGCGTGTCACTCTCAATATTTGATTGGCATATTTACAAACAGAAAATAAAAAATACCTTCCCACTTCCACTACAAAAAAAGATAAAAAATATACAAGACAGCATGGCGTCACTGAAATGACGCAGACACCCTTGAAAACATGCCGTTAATTTTAATGATCTGCCGGCATTCATGAAAGTTGAGCATTTCTCGTGTTAAAGGGGGCAAATGTCAACACTAAAATCCAGTTTTATAACAAATTATATTTTCCCTTCAATTTTCAAAGTGACTTTTTGTTTCACTTAAATTTTCAAATAAAAATAGCGGTATTTATCGTAGGTTTTTTATGATTTAAAAAAAAATTGTGGGGAGGGGCTTCAAGGTGAACTCAATCCTTACTTTTTTTCGTCTGTTGTACGCAATGGGAAAATGACAGAAAATATAAGAATAAAGAGTAAAACAAAATAATTCCATTAAACAAATAAGTATACATCCTGTTTAAAAAATTAATAAAAAATCTGATTGAAATAAAATAAATTTAATACAAATTACATGATATTTAAAATGAGAAAAAGAAATCTGTTTTGATCTGTATTTTATTATTATATTCTGCATCGTTTGTGCTTTTAGCGTATGCCTATATTTTATGCTATATTTCTTAAAAGATGCTTTAAAAGAATATGAACAAGCCAATTTTTAACATTTCCACGCTGCACGGCGTTTCCCATATTCAGAAACAAGAAACCAGTATATAAAAAAGAAAATAACATCTTCGTTCTTTTCCATCCTGACGGAAAACAAGGTACTACTACTGCTTATAGTATCTCTCTGCTTGACATGGCTATGTTTTTAGCGAAATGATTGCAAAACTTAAATAAAAAGACATGATATTTAAAATGAGAGAAAAAATATGTCTTGATTTTTATTATATTATTGTATTCTGCATCCTGTGCTTTTAGGCGATTGCCGATATTTTATACTAATTTCTTAAACGATGCTTTAAAAGAGTATGAACAAACCAATTTTATAATTTTATATATATATATATATATATATATATATATATATATATATATATAGTAAGCTATGAAAATATATTTATGGCAATTAAGCTAAACAGAGGCTCCAGCATTTCATCCCTGGGGGGAATATTCAGGTATTTTAGCCTGAGGATTCCCCCGGGGATGAAACGCGGGAGCCTCTGTGTAGCTTAATTGCCATAAATATATTTTCATAGCTTACTACCTAGCTCTACTTACGTATCGAGCACTGTTGAAGTAAATACTGAAAATTGATAGATAAAAAAATTATATCTCCTTATAAAATTTTATGTGGATACATGAAATAGTAATATATATATATATATATATATATATATATATATATATATATATATATATATATATATATAGTATACATTCTTTTATTTATACAAACATTATTGGCTACATATATGCATACATGGTACAGCTGCCATTTCGTTCAAAATAATAATAGCAAATTATGTTTGTATAAATAATGTATACTATAATACAGCTCTACTTGTTATTGAGTACAATTGTATAAACACTAATTTTATTGGATAAACATGCAGAAAACAAAAATACAATCACTATATATATATATATATATATATATATATATATATATATATATATATATATATATATATATATATGGTATAAATTTTTATTTATACAAACATTATTGGTTACATATGTGCATACATGTTTGGGTTGTACTCTTCACAGAGGTTGACTCTCTGTGAAGAGTACAACCGAAACATGTATGCACATATGTAACCAATAATGTTTGTATAAATAAAAATGTATACTAAAGAACATATCTACTTATTATTGAGCACTTTTTATAAACACTGGAGTTTACAACGAATTTACATTTACAGAAACTAATACAATACGTATACTATATATATATACATATATATATATATATATATATATATATATGTGTGTGTATTCGTATATATATATATATATATATATATATATATATATATATATATATATATATATATATATATATATATATATATATATATATATGTATTCGTATATATATATGTATTCGTATATATATATGTATATATATATATATATATATATATATATATATACTTTTTTCTTTTTTCTCAAGTGGTCACATTTTTCTAAGTGAGTGTTTTGCCTTTATATACTTAAGTTTGCCGATTTTTTTTATCATATATTAACCTAAATTTTCACCGTAATTGCCCTACCAACGTTATTGTTATGGTATGTTTTTTAAGCTATTCAACCACATATACTGCAACCCTCTGAAGATTGATGAAATTTGACATATAGAAAAATAAATACTTATCCAATGTTTTCCATAGAACGCGCGCGAGGGATAGGAATGAATATTAAATTTGAATAAATTACTTTTGTGGTAAAATCAGAGATGTAAAAAAACTCATCGAAGTACAGAAATAAAGAAGTTTAATGAAATTTATCGTTTTTGATTAATTTCCCATTGTTTATGGAATTCAATTATATATATATATATATATATATATATATATATATAATTTGTTTAAAACTAAATCACTGTTGATTGATTTGGTGTCAGTAAAATTTTAAAAATTAATAAGAGTTTAAATAGTAATAGTAATATAGTATATATATATATTTATATATATATGTATTTAATTTTGTATATATATATATATATGTATATGTATTTAATTTTGTATATATATATGTATTTGATTTTGTATATATATATGTATATATATATGTATTTAATTTTGTATATATATATATGTATATGTATTTAATTTTGTATATATATATATATATATATATATATATATATATATATATATATATATATATATATATATAATTAGTACAATAATAACTGAATTGTGTCTACATTTGGTTATTGGGGAAGTGGTATTTTAATCAGTACCACTGGAGAGCCATGAATTTAATTACTGTTCTGTTTTTAAATCTAAAAAACAGTTACATGGTAAACAGCTGATGATCCCCGTTTACTAATTCACAATTAAAGTTTATCGTCCCCTGTTTATATTTAACTGTTATGTAGTTGAATCCCCTTTTGTATTTGTGTATTTTCCAGCGGTAAGTCGGTTTATTCAAGTTCTAAGTTAGTGAGATGTCGAGGGAGAGGAAGAGGAAGAGAGATTGACCATCGGGGGGGGGGTAGAAAGAGGAGTAGTCGGAAGGTGACGTAGAGAGAGGAGGGCCTGTCGGCAGGATAGGTAAGGGGAGAGAAAAGATTTTTAAAATGTTACACACCTTTATTTTTTCTATTTTGTAATCTATGACCATCCATCCATCCATCCATATTCCATAACGCCAAGGGACGTCGTCGGGAAGTCATGCAGATACTCTATCTGTCCTAACGTTTCTGTGGGCATGATAGAACCAGGACACATACAGCATCCAAATGGTCACCCATTTAGTACTGGCCAAGCTCAACGTCGCTTAATTTCTGTGATATAACCGGAACCGGTGTATCAACGTGATTAAACCGTATATATAATTCATGTCCTTATTCTAATAACTAATTAATAAGATGAGAAACATGAAATGTAGATTAGCTCTAAATTAAAATATGAGTCTTTTCGCCAGAATGTAGCATCCTTGTGCTTGTTTTACAAATATTTCAATGGATTGTGCTCCGATTAACTGGCTACTCTGGTGCCCCTCGACGTAAATTCGCTAGATCAACTCGACAATCAGCTAGATCCCATCCATTCACTGTGGAGGTTCCCAGATGTCGGAGAGCTTTCTACTCCAATAGCTTCTTTCCTCGTGCTGCTGCTGGACTCTGGAACTCCCTTCCCCCTGTTTCCATGACAGTATCGACACCCAGAGGTTTAAAACTAATGTAAACAGACATCTCGCTGCGCAGCTCCCAACTTAGGTTGACCCCCCAAACCTTCTACCTTTTTTCTCAGTAGGCCTTTACGTCTACAGTTGCGGCCTGCCTCGTTTGGGGTGAACTATGTTAACAAAAATGCGCGTAAGAGTCTACCGTTAGGTTACACAGGCTTCTTCTTATTTATTTGCCTCCTCACGAGGGCAAGATTTAGATATAAAGTCGGTTTCAATTTGGGGAAAATCCAGCTCCCATAAATGGGGCACTCTGGATTGAAAGAAAAAATTAAATTGCTCTAGTATAGAAAGAATTCTCCTTCATTGACAACGGACAGAAAAGTGCAGTTTCAGGACAGACACTACACTTTGCTCCTAGCCAAAAGGTCGTTCTTGTGGAAGCAAGTATTATTCAAGGATTTAGTGAAAAACATTCTTAGGTTATTTTTTAAAACAGCTCCCAACTTAGAATGACACCCTAAACCTACTCTCTAATTCTCAGTAGCCACTTACGTCTATAATGGCGTCCTGCCTTGTTTGGGGTGAAATATCATTAAAAAAAACGAAGATAACTCTAATATGTCTAAATCGTTATTTAGTCGTGTCCAAGCTATCTTCTCTTGTCCAAATCTAACTTTCATCAAAAGATTTGGGAATTTACTTCACAATGATGATGATAAAACATGTCCTTTTTTAACCCCAACACTAACCTTAACCCTACCCCTAACCCTAACCCCAACCCTAACCCCAACCCTAACCTTAACTCCGTGATGAATGTCTAGAATGATGGAGGCTGGGTCATAACCCTACATTTTACGTCGTCTCATAATTCAGTGGTGATCGATGTCTTAAATTCGACTTCGCTTAAACAGATCGAAATGCAGCAAATGGCCACCCTTTTAGGAACTTATTTCCGAATGATGAGAAAATGTTAAAATCTTAAATTGAAAAAAAAAACATTTATTTTCACTGTAACTGAAAACATCATTTTTCTACACAGTTAAAAGTTTGCATAACATAAAATTAGAATCGTATTTACATATTTTTTTGTTATATTACGTATATATTTATGTTTTGTTTTTAGTTCTGTCTGTATAACGACATGCCAACTATTTAAGGGTTGTTTCATGGCGATATGCAATACTTATTGTAAAGGAATCATTATATATGATTAATTAGTTGCTATTTGTCTGGGTGACATGAATGATCTGTATAATAAAGGTTAACGGATGTGTGTTCGGTCAGCTTCAATAATCACGTATGAGCAAAGTGGAGAGGCTTAATCTTAATAATAACTGATAATAATCAAAGGAAACAATAATTGCAATAGTAAATTAAAATTTTATGATCAAAAAAAGAAAAGGTTTAATCGCAATAATATCTGATAATAATAAAAAGACAGGAAATAATTTTTTTCACTTTTAATATTGACACAGAAATATTCCTTTTTATTATTATCATTATTAAAACAGAATGGAGAGAGAGAGGGGGATATATGTATATCTCCTTCTTCTTATCCATTAGTTTAATCTTCTTATCGATTGGTTTCATCAATAGTTCATACATTAGATTCATTGCTCTTTCTGCTTCTCGTAAAGTCGGTTCTCTCTATCGTTCCAAACACTTTTTCACACCTGAGGCTATTCTCTATCTCTACAAATCTACTATCAGACCATGTATGGAGTATTGTTGTCATATTTGAGACGTTGAATCTTTCCAATTTGAGGGTTCTTAATAAGGTGCAGAAACGTATCTGTAATTTGATTGTCCTTATCCTTTCTTCTTTCTCTACACCCCCTCTCCCAAATACGTGATGTTGCTAGTCTCAGTCTTTTCTATAAATACTATTATGGCATGTGTTCTTCAGAATTATGTGATCTATTCTCTGCTTCTTTTGTTCCAGCTCGTTTGACTCGTTGGTCTAATGGTCTTCATCAATTCGCTGTTTCGATACCTCATTGTAATACAGCTTCCTATTCCAGTAGCTTCTTTCCAAGAACAGCAGGCTTGTGGAACTCTCTTCCTGCTGACTATTTTCCTACTACTTATAACCATGGTATTTTCAAGACTAAGGACAATAGGCATCTACTGTCTTTGCGATAATCATAGTTGTTCTTATTAGCTCCTTACATCAAATGGCTTCATGCCTTGTTTGGGGTGATTTCCATTTTTAAAAAAATAGAGAGAGATAAAGAACTAGCGGGAATTTTGTATCTTTATCGAATTGTTTCATTTCAATGATTTTAACTAATGAATAGAAATTAAATTGCGAAGCGATAGCGAAGCATGCTATTTTACAGATAAATCGTTTTCAATAATTATTATTTCCGCATTATAGAGGGTGGTCCACTAAAAAGTAGTTCATATACTAGTCATCTGGAAGAATGTATGTAAAAATAAGCAGGTCTTTATTTACGTACTTGGTGTATGGAAGCATTTTTTTTTTCAATTACATACATATGCATTTTTCACTTACATACATATAAGAAATGTTAAACGTGTTCCCCTCTTGTAGCTATGCATTTCTGAACATGTTGCACCACCTTGACATATGACACACAACATGGCTGGGAGATCATGCTACGTTTAAGTGGATCATCATACATGGGCTTAAAAGGGTTGATATGCTGTTATATAGGCAAAGCGAACTAGACGAGAAAATGAAAAGAGAAAGGACGAGTCTTTTGAAAGAAGGAAAAAAATGGAGTAAAATACTTTTGACATATTGTTTTAAGAGAACTTGTTGAAAAGAAATCGTCTGACAAAAACAAAATGGTTGCCAATTTAGACAATTGCCACTTGTGTCATTGAACAACACGTAAATTATAACAGGAAATGCTTTTTTGTTCGAATCTCGTTCGAATCTGTAAACATTCTTATCGACCGCTTCCGGCTTCATCTTCGATGACAAGGCGCAATAAGAGACACCGGAAGTAGAAGAGGGAATAGACTGACAAAGAAAACAAGATAAAACCAAGAAACGAAGACGAAACAAAAAGATAATACATCCTGCCATTAAAAACGGCCGTGTGACGTACTACGCTGGTCACAATAACAAATTAGAATATTTACATTATCAACGCTTCGAAATGTTTTCCTCGTCATGGTTGCTGGTTCCGGCCGTTGTTATCTACGGTTTTCTTCGTGGACCTTTCGTCGGATTTTGTAAACTCCTGGCATTGTCGAACTGACCCACAACCATCGTAATAACCAGGCTAGTGCATTGGAAAATGACGTCATAGTATAAAGTATCAAATGCGATCTGTCGAACAGTCAGACTATAGTAATTTCGACAACTTCCTTCACTTAGAAATTAATCAAAATTCAGGAAATCAACTAATTTTAATGAAATGTTCAATATTTATTAATTAACGATCACGGGATATAGTTAACGCATTATTTTATTAGAAATTTAATTATTATTTCGTGTAATTTGCGTAAGCTAGGCAGCAAACATTAAATTAATAATATAATGGTGTTGTCATACATTTTTTAATTTTTAAAACATGAAAATGTTTCTTTGAATAATTTGTCTGATTTAATATTCATTCTTTAAGTAAGTCCATTGTTTTCATTCATATAGAGAATAAAACTGCCTCAGATTAGGGATTTGCCTTCGTCTTCTGTCCTCGTTGTGTTTATAACTGAACTAGTGTTGACCAGGTTGTCGTATAAAAAATATAATAAAGATGCTATGAGAATTATAGCGAGGGAAAGGGGTAAAAAAAAAGAAAAGAAGAAGTTCAATCAAATAGAAACAACATTAAGCCAGAGTAGGTTTCTCTTTATTATTACTATTTTCTTTATATTATATTTTTTATACGATACCTCGATATTTGGCTCTGTTGAGCGAGGTACGAAACCGGTCAGCTGCCCTTTCATTTTTTTAATTCTTAATTCATCATGATTGATAAATATTATCTCTTTCATGCCATTATAAAGTTTTGTACTACAAAGAAAATATTTAAATATATATATATATATATATATATATATATATATATATATATATATATATATATATATATATATACTTACAGAGAAAATACGTCTTATAAAGTAAAAGGCGACTAATAATGCAATCTTCTACATCTTTATCACTTAGGAAGTGACACAATTGATATAGTAGTATATTACAAACACAACAAACGCAGAGCTTTACGCGCTCCACTACTTTTGGAGCTGCTCCCGCTCTTGCTCCAACGCCCAAAATTGGAGCTGTCTCCTCTCACACTCCCCATTTTCAAAAAGGAGCCGTTCCAGCTCCAGCTCCTATAAAACAGGAGCGGCTCTTTTTCAGTGCTCCATAATAAAAATGTACCTTTCTTTCATAAACATTCTATTCTGTCAATGAGTGGTCGAAGGATAGTGGTGAGCGTCAAAGGATCTCGTCAATATGTTTGGGGATGTCACTTTAAGATTAAGACCGTAAAATAATATTTGACAAAATCTCGCTAATATTTTGAGATGTGCTAAGGGTTATAGGAGAACATGTCCGACAAAGCATACGTAAATTCTCGTTTCCTGAGGTATAAAATAGAAATAGAAAAGTCCCTGAAGTATTTTAAAACAATTTTAATTTTCATTACATTAGCAACCTATTTTTTTTCCAGAGGAGGAAAATTTGACCCGATATATTTTCTATTTATTTTGGAAGATAATTTAGATTTGTTTTAAGTAAATAAAGTTTTACTTTTAAACATTATTAGTGATTATTTTCTTTTTAAAGAAAACATTTATCTGTGAGAGGAGAGACAGCCAGGGCAACATTCATCGTCGTGTGGTTGTTTAATATTCGTTTATTTTAAGAACGTAACTATATTGTATAATGTATATTATTATTTATCACAAAGAAACGCGCAAGTACTTTTAAACAAATCGATTTATCCATTTTTTTTTTCAATAGTACAATTTGGGGCGAAAAAAAACAATGAAGTTTATTTTTTAAAGATTGAATAAAAAAATATTTTTCATAAGTTGGCCAAAAAATTTCAATAAATTTTCAATAACCAATGCAGAGATCCATTTAATGTCTTAAAATGTAATACAAAATATCTGGCCTAGACCTTGAGAGTTGAAAAAATATCGGGCCAAATTTCCCTCCCCCGAAAAATTAACTGGAGCAAGTTTTCTTAGGTCGGGCAAAAAAGATTATGAAAATTAAAAATTAAAATAAAAAAGGTGAAAACAGCTATATCTGAAATCTATAATAAAAACAAACTGTTTACAATTTTAATATTCGATAATAGATGTTTTAAGATAAAGAAAGATATCTAATCTACTTTCTGTTCTAAAAAAACAACAAATTAGTCAAAAAGTCTAATTGTTTGCTTTTTTAAATTAAAATGTAAGACATTTTCTTTTATCTAATTAAGTTTAAACACCGGTTTAATTGTAGAATAGGGACCGCTGTTTTTTTTTTCGCTCATTTCGCCTGGTATTCGCCCAAACTTTGGATGAAACTTAATTGTATTTTTGGTTCTGAAATAAAATTCTCATTTACTTTTAAAAGTGTTGACAATCTAACTTTAATTCCAGGTTTTAATCGCTGGCGGCCATGTTGGTTTTTATTGTTTTTATTTTATTTGGACTAAAGATATTTTTTTCCTTAGCCTAAAGATATTTTTCTTTGGACTAAAGATATTTTACTGCTTTAACATTTTATTACACACAAAAAACAAACTTTGAACATTCTATTTACAAAAGCAAGTTTTAACGGAATTAAACGAATTTAAAAGCAAACATTTTGTGAATTTAAGAATAACAAAATGTCGCCAAAAAGACGACGGTAAAAATGTGGCATATAAGTTCAATTAAAATGAAAATAAAAATTGGCTTATTTATTTAATCAGCAATAAACATCCTTGTCATAAATGAAAATAAAAGTTCAAATCTTTAAGAAAGTAACTTCAAAGACATTATAAACTCACTGGCGCATTTGAAGACATTTGTTGCCAAATTGTCTCCTTCCTTAAGAAAACTGTCCTATCAAAAATGTAACATATAGATGTGAAAAACACCTAAGAAGTTCAGTGTTCTGTTTCCATGTGTAACTCTCCCGTTCTTTCTCCCTCTCTCTCCCTTCCTATCACCCTTCCTCTCTCCCTCTCTCTCTCCCCCGTATCTCATATACATTTACTAGAGATATAATTTACAAAATAACTCAAAGAGTTTAGCTGAGACTTTTTCTTTTCTTTTTTTATTGCTGAATAAAAAAAACTAGTGCTTAAAAAAAATCAAATAATTTTGGAGCGAGGGGCGAGGAGCGCCGAGCGATAAAATCACCCCTCTTTAGTCCCAAATGGAGTTGCTTTCGCTCCATTCCCGCTGAATATAAAATGAGCCCTCTTCTCCATTCGTTCCAGCAAAAAGGAGCGTGCTCCTGGAGCGCACTCCTTTTTGGAGGGCTCCGTAAAGCCGTGAACAAACGTTACAATAAAAAAATACAATATATATATATATATATATATATATATATATATATATATATATAGTATGAATTTTTATTCATAAAAACTTTGGTCTGAAAGGGTTGACTCTCTGTGAAGAGTACAACCGAAACATATATGCACATATGTAACCAATAATGTTTATATAAATAAAAATGTATACTTAAGAATAGCTCTACTTGTTATTGAGCACTTTTTATAAACATTTGAGTTTCAACGGATTTATATATACAGAAACTAATACAATACGTGTACTATATATATATATATATATATATATATATATATTATTTATCTACCTCCCACAAGGTAAGATGTGATATATGTACATTTTTCATAGTATGTATATAAAGAGAGTATATATATATAGAGAGAGAGAGAAAGAGAGAGAAAGAGAGACAGACAGACAGACAGACAGACTAGTGCTTTTTAAATTAGTATAGGCTTTGTTTTTAATATTTTTCATATTCAAACAGAGATGCGCACATACATAAATACACTTATATGTATATGGGCGCGTGTATGTGGGTGTCCAAATACAGATGAGAAAATAAAATAAACAAAATCATGTGCTATTACAAATTAATCGTGTTTTGGAAACGTTCACTACTTTGATGGAGCCGCCGCCGTCACCACCGCCAACGCCGCCTCCCGCCAACGCCGCCTCCCGCCAACGCGGGTTGCATCATGCTACTTGGTGCATCGTTCACTCCACACGAATGATGAAACAGACAACAGACGCCGGCCACTTTACATCGACCACCGGCTTCTCTTTGTTCTAATTGCATTTATATAGCATTTACAGCTGTTACTCACCATGTGCGTCTTGTCGTCTGCCTTGCGTGACCTTCCTTCACGATTATTTCATGTTCGTAAGTTGAAAAAAAAACATTAGTTGTTGCAATAGAAAGTTCCACAGCTTTTTTCGAATGCTTGTGAAAATGTCTTTTCCTTGATTTCCATTAAAACTTTATTTTTCTATGGTTAAAGATCAATCGTATATGATTTCTTGAGCTTGTGGGGCCATGACATATGAAAGTCATCTCATCAATTTGCTGTTAAGCAACCATGAACATTGCAGACATGACTGCAAATACAGAAAAGTCGTTAGTCTTTAAATATACCCTGCATCTATGGACTCTCATATGTCTTTTTTGTCGACTGCTGACCTGCTGACTTTGTCGGAGTAGTATCCAGCTTGCCCCATTTACTTGCTTATTTACGCAGGTAGAGTTTGACAAAAATGTCGGTTCCCAAAAAGAGGCACTCAAGATCAGGGCAAAAATAATACTTGTCTAAGTCTAGAAGAATTTCTCCTTCACTGACCTAGGGCAAACATAATACTTGTCTAAGTCTAGGAGAATTTCTCTTTCACTGACCTAGGGCAAAAATAATAATTTTCTAAGTCTAGAAGAATGTCTCCTTCACTGACCTAGAGCAAACAAAAATACTTGTCTAAGTCCAGAAGAATTTCTCCTTCACTGACCTAGGGCAAAAATAATACTTGTCTAAGTCCAGAAGAATTTCTCCTTAACTGACCTAGGTAAAAAAATAATACTTGTCTAAGTCCAGAAGAATTTCTCCTTCACTGACCTAGGTAAAAAAATAATACTTGTCTAAGTCCAGAAGAATTTCTCCTGCACTGACCTAGGGCAAAAATAATACTTGTCTAAGTCCAGAAGAATTTCTCCTGCACTGACCTAGGTAAAAAAATAATACTTGTCTAAGTCCACAAAAATTTCTTCTTCACTGACCTAGGTAAAAAAATAATACTTGTCTAAGTCCAGAAGAATTTCTCCTTAACTGACCTAGGTAAAAAAATAATACTTGTCTAAGTCCAGAAGAATTTCGCCTTCACTGACCTAGGTAAAAAAAATAATACTTGTCTAAGTCCACAAGAATTTCTCCTTCACTGACCTAGGTAAAAAAAAAATACTTGTCTAAGTCCAGAAGAATTTCTCCTTAACTGACCTAGGTAAAAAAAAAAAATACTTGTGTAAGTTCAGAAGAATTTCTCCTTCACTGACCTAGGTAAAAAAATAATATTTGTCTAAGTTCAGAAGAACTTCTCCTTCATTGACCTTATTATCGATGTCGCGTGCTTTAAGGATACATTCTAGGCCCAATCCTCTTCCTGATCTTTATAAATGATCTTCCAAATCATCTTCTGAGATAATTCGTTTACATCTATGCAGACGAGACAAATATTTACGGCAGCACACACTCTCTCTCTCTCTCTCTCTCTCTCTGTCTTTTTCTCTCTCTTACTCTCCCTCAGTCTCTATATATCTCTATCTCCCTCGCCCTTGATCTCTATCTATCTCCCCCTCTCTCTCTCTCTCTTTCTCTCTTATCTCTCTCCCTCTCTCCCCCTCTCCCACTCTTTCTCCTCATCTCACTATTTTTTCTCTCACTCTCTCTAACTCTCTCTTTTACGCACCTTCCTTCTGTCTCTATCTCCCTCTTTCACTTTCCCCTCTCTCTCTCTCTCGCTCTTTCTCTCCCTTCCCCCGTCCTCTCTCTCGTCCTCTCCCACTTACTCGTTTTCCTTCCCACTCTTTCTATCTCCCTCTTCCTCTTTCGGCTCCGCCCCTCTCTCTCCACCGCCCCTCTCCCTCGTCCTCTTTCTCTCTTGCTTTTCTCTCTGTCTCCCCTCTCTATATTTCTCTCTCCCCCTCTTTCCCCTCAATCTCTTTCTCTCTCTCTCTCTCTATTTTTATATATCGTTTTTACTATTTAGTTGTATGTTTAATCCACGTATAACATGTTCCGTAATTATGGTTTGTTGTTGTTGGATGAGATAAACTAGTAAATATTCTAACGCTTCAGCGATGAAAAATGCATTAACTATGAATAATAACTTACAGGAACTCTGCAAACGATTATAGTATTATTTTATTCTGCTTTTTTAATACTAGGTTGTCTCAAAAGTTCGTAAACACTTAGTTCTTCCTAAAGTTCGTAAACACTTAGTTCTTCCAAAAGTTCGTAAACACTTAGTTCTTCCAAAAGTTCGTAAACACTTAGTTTTTCCAAAAGTTCGGAAACACTTGGTTGTAACGAATCGAAACTCGCAGCTCGATTTTATTCATGGCCATCTAGAATATAAAGATGAAGATAGCTATAACAATATAAACGAAAAAAAAACAATTAAAGATTGCATAAAAATTCAGTTTTTCGCAAGTGTTCACGAACTTTCGGGACAAACTAATATTTAAAAATAGTCAGAAAACGTTTTTTTGATTATAAACACGTAGTCGTTATGAAACTTTTCTGTGTTTATTGGAAGCGGCAAGAAAAATTAAAGTACCGTATTAGACCAAAAATATGTACCTTTTTAAATACTGTATTTATTCAAAAAGAGATTCATTATACTATGTCAAGTTACCCCGCTCTCTTCATTTTGAGAACGAAATACTGTTTTTTTTATACCCATTATTATACACAGTGACCACATTTACAAAGCGATAACACTGTCAATGTGCTAATGCAATAAAGAATCAACATTTTCAAGCGAGATTCTCGTAATTCTAAATGTAAAACATGAATCTTAATGTCTTGATGGTTTAAATATTCTCTTTGCAAATATGCTTTATCCTGCTCGGAATATTTTTTTTAGAAAAGAATCCATCTTTGTTTTCAACAGCAAATGTGAATGAAAACGTAAATTAAAATTTATACTGAAACTGATATGGCAACAAATAATAAATGTATTTCTATTTAAAAAGCGCTAGATAAATTAGAATTATCATCCTCGTGTTTTAGGTAGGTTTTGGTTATATAGATAAATAACCGTATTATCCATTACTCTTGTTATCAAATATTATTAATTCTATGTTACTTGCTATTTTCTTTCGACCCTCACCGTTGTTGTTGTTGTTATTATTATTATTATTATTATTATTATTATTATTATTATTATTATTATTATTATTATTATTATTATTATTTGTACTCACTAGGAGTTCTCACACAGATCATCGTCAGTGATTGCTCACCGACAACAACCAGTGGTATTTCCTGGAGTCTGAGTGACAACAAGTCTCCCCAGACTTCCAGTGTTCTTCACCTCTTTTCGATAACGATGCGGTATCGCAACAGTCTCTTACCATTGATTTCTCGCTGATAAGGACAATTGGTATTCTCTGGGATTTGGGTGGCAACAAGCCTCCCCAAGGTCTCAGCACTCTCTGAACTTTTCCAGTGGTGGTCTGGTTTGTGCTGTCCCTCCTCGGTCTTCTCATCCTCCTCGACCCTCTACAAATATGTTGTCTCGTGTCAGCCTAGGCCGGCACGAGTTAAAAAATAAATAAATAAATAAATGAATCAAATAATATTTCTTTAAATTAATTTTAAAAAAAAAATTAAAAATAAAATAAAAAAATCGATTTTCCTTTTTAATTTTTTAATTTTTTCCTTTCAATTCCTTTTCTTTTTCTTTTTGTTCTTTTCCTTTTCTCTTCCCTTATTTAAAAAAAAAAAGAATTTTTTTAATTCTTTTTAAATTTTTTTGGGGGGTGGGTGGGGGAGAGAGAGGAGCTTATAGTGTTTCTTGTAATTTCTGTTTCTTGGTTCATTTTTGTGTAGTGATAGCCGAGGCCGGTGTAATTTATTGGGGGGGAGGAGATTATGAAGTGCTGTTTCTTGCAGTTTCTGTTCCTTGGCTCTTGTTGTGGTGTTCTTCGTGTGGTCTTGTTTTCTCCGTTGTAAATTCCTTGTGACTGGTTAGCCTTTGTAGCTTATGTGTGTTGTTTTCCGCATTCGAGGATTTTCCTTAAGATTGCAGCTGTTTTGATCATTGCCGTCCTTTGTATGGTTTCGATAGTCCCTTTGATTCCAATTTCTCCCAGCCTTTTCTCCAGATTTTTTGGGATTGTTCCTAGTGCTCCTACGATTATTGGTATTATACTAACTTTCTTCATGCTCCATATTCCTTTCAGTTCTCTTGCTAGTTCTGTGTATTTACTTCGTATTTCCATGTCTTTGATCTTCACTCTGTGGGCTGCTGGAACGGCGAAGTCTACGATTTTACAAGATTTTTCCTTCTTGTCTATTATAATAACATCAGGTCTCCAGTCTTGTATGAGTATATCTGTTTGTATATCCATATCCCAGAGGATGTTGTGTTTTTCGTTTTCCAGTACTGTTTCTGGTTTATGTTTGCAACATTTGTCTGCATATTCGAAATTCAATTGTTTACACAGTTCCCTGTGTATTACTTTCCCAACACAATCATGTCTGTTCTTGTATTCTTTTTGAGCAAGTTTGCTACATTCACTTATTATATGATTTACTGTTTCGTCTCTTTGTCCACACAGTCTGCATTTATTGTTTTCCTGGGTTTTATCTATTTTAGCTTTAATGTAGTTTGCCTTAATCGCATTGTTCTGTGCAGCCATCAGTAAAGATTCCGTTTCTCTGTTCAAGTTTCCTTTTCTTAGCCATGTCCAGCTATTTGCGTTGGTTTCTTCTCTTGTGAGTCTTATGAAGCGTCCATGTATCTCTTGTCCGGTATATCTTGCTGCGGTGATCAGCCTTTCTGTGTTCTGGTTTATGTATTTTTCCAGCTCTTTTTTAGTGTCGTCCACACAGTCTTCTATACTTACCAGTCCTCTTCCCCCTTCGTTTCTCTTCACGTAGAGTCTGTCTGTATCGTCTTTTGGATGTAGTGCATTGTGCATAGTCATTAATTTTCTAGTCCTCTGATCAAAGTGCCTGAGTTCTTCTTTAGTCCAGTTTATGAATGGTCCAGAATATCTTATTAGTGATACTGCCCAGGTATTTATTCCTTTGTTTAGGTTTCTGCTATATAATTTGTTTCTAAGAGCTTTATTGTTCTTCTCAGGTATTCTTTTCCAATCTTCTCTTTCATTTCTGTTTATTTGATTGTGTCTGCTTCCAAAACTCCCAAATATTTATAGCTCTCTTGTTCATCGGGCGCCCTCATCTGCTCTTGGTTGGGTAGTTCCATGCCGTCAGTCGTCTCCAACTTTCCCTTTTTAATCTTTAGCAATGCACACTTTTCCATTCCGAATTCCATTTGAATGTCCTGACTGAAGATTCTGGTCGTATTTATCAGCTTTTCCAGTTCCTTTTTGCTTTTTGCAAATAGCTTCAGCTCGTCCATGTACATGAGATGGTTTATTCGGTGTTCTTTGCCTGTGAACTTGTATCCGGCATCACATTTCCTGAGTATGTAGTTGAGTGGCATCATGGCTATGATAAACAGTAGTGGTGATAGGGAGTCTCCTTGTAAAATTCCTCTCTGTATGTTTATCTCCGTCAAGTATTGTCCTCCAGCTGTCAGTTCTAATCTCCATGTTTCCATTGCTTTCTTGATAAAATTTATAATCTTGTTGGGTATCTTGTACATTTTTAAACATTCAATTATCCATGCTTTAGGGATTCTGTCGTACGCTTTCTTGTAGTCAATCCATGCCATAGATATGTTCTTTTTCTTGCTTTTAACTTCTTTCAGAATCTTTTGATCTATGTATAACAGATCATGCGTCCCTCTTTTCTCTTTCTGGCATCCTTTTTGTTCATCGGGAAGTAGTCCACGACTGTTCAGGGAATGGTAAATTTGCTCTCTAAGTTGTGCCGTTAGGATTTTCCACATTGTTGGTAAACAGGTTATTGGTCTGTAATTGCTTGGGGTCGTTCCCTTCTTGGCATCTTTTTGTATGAGCGTTGTCCTTCCTTTGGTCATCCACTCTGGTACGTCTGTTTTATGGATACATACTCTCAGTTTCTGTGCTAGCCTTTCATGTAGGGTCGTGAATTTTTTGAACCAGTACGCATGTATTCCATCGTGACCTGGTGCTTTCCAGTTTGCCATTTTCTTTAGTGTTGTCTTAATAGTTTCTTCATTAATTTCTGTTTCCGTTCCTTCTTCAATTTCTAGAAGCTTATCTTTCATGTCTTTCAGCCATTTAGCATTTTTGTTGTGATCTTCAGCATTTTCCCATATCTTGCTCCAGAAATGTATTGTTTGTGTCGGGTCCGGTTGTTCTGTTGTTGTTCTTTCTCCGTTTACGTTTTTGTAAAACAGGCTTTCATTGTTTTCAAAGGTCCTGTTCTGTTTGTACTGTTCCGATTTGTAGCTGTATCGTCTCAATCTTCCTTCTTTTGCTGCTATCTTTTGTTTTAGTTCTTCGTGTTTCTTATTTAGTCTTTCTTTGCGATTCGGATTTCTGCTCTTCCATCGTTTACTGTTCTCCTTCATCCTATTCACGGTTTTAGCTTCCTTTTGAAGTTTGGTGATCTGGGTTTCCAGTCTGATCTCCCATCCAGATTTCGTCTGTCCATTCTTTTGGTCAGTCTTCTTTTCCCTTTTTAGTTTCATACTTATTGATTTTGCCCCCGCATATATCAAGTTGTTTAGATCTGTGATAGTGTCTGTTGTGATGTACGTGAGTACTCTGTTTACTTTCTCTGTTTCAACTTTTAACTTCTTCCAGTCTTCGTTCCTTAGGGATGGAAGTTTTGTTTTGTTCTCGGACATTAATCGTTTGATGTTTTCCACTCCTCTTGCTTCTTCCTCAGATAGTTCTATAGTTTCGTCGTCTTCGCCTTCTTCAGTTTCTGTGTTTATGTTTTCCCCGTCTTCTTCCTGGGAGTTTTCGTCAACTGGTGTGTATTGATCTGTCACGCCATTTATCTTTTGTTTAATTTCCGTTAATTCCATTTCCGAGAACCATCCTCTCTTGAGTATCTGTCTTGCTTGATCTGCTATCCTTTGTGCCGTTGTATGGTAGTCAGTAGAAATGTCCCATAGATCTTTCATTCGTTTCCGATATCCTCTTTCTGTGGGGTAGCAGCTTTTGTAGTAGCATTCCATTACCAGTCTGTTCTCTTTTGTGGTCCATTTCTTTCTATGGCTTTTTGGTCTGTTTTTTTCATTCTTGAATTCTTGTGTTTGGTCAGTGTCCTTATCATATTTGGAATTTGATGGGTTACATACCTGTTTTTTGTCCGTGGTCTTGTTTCTGAAATTAAAGGGGCCAACATTCGCAGGATGCGAACCGGGTCCCCCATGTTGGCCATCGAGAGAGCACCTGCCCATCATGACACTCAGATCTTTCTTCTGAGACCCACGGCGTTTATTTGTATTTATATTTATTATATTTATTATTATATTTATTATTATTATTATTATTATTATTATTATTATTATTATTATTATTATTTATTCCTATTGCTATTATCATAATAAACATTGTAGCTGTCATTCTTATTTTACCGTTATTATTGATATACGTGCTATTATTATTGACACTATCATTATTACTATAGCTTTTAACGATATTATTATTCTTTATAATTATTACAGTTATTAGTGTTACTATTGTTATTTTATCTCCTTCAATTCTGTTTTATTTATACTACATTTCATTATACCTATTATTTTTGTTATTAATTTGGTAGTTACAACTATTATTATCACTATTGCCATTATTGTTATTATCGTCACTGTTACTAAAATTGTTATTCCAACTGTTAATATTATTATTATTATTATTACTTTTATTATTATTATTATTATTATTATTATTATTATTATTATTATTATTATTATTATTATTATTATTTTTATTTGCTATCTAGGAGTTATCACACAGGTCATCAGTGATTGCTCACCGACAACCGGTGGTATTCCCTGGAGTCTGAGTGACAACAAGTCTCCCTAGATTTCCAGTATTCTCCACCTCTTTTCGATAGCCACTGCAAATAAATTTGCAGTATCACAACAGCCGGTTACCATTGATTTCTCGCTGGTAAGGACCATTGGTCTTCTCTGGGATTTGGGTGGCAATAAACCTCCCCAATGTCCCAGCAGTCTCTGCACTTCCAGTGGAGGTCTGGTTTGTGCTGTCCCTCCTCGGTCTTCTCATCCTCCTTGACCTTATGCAAATATTTTGTGTGGTGTCAGCCTTTTTTTTTCTTCTTCTTGGTCATTTTCTTAAATTTAAAATAATATTTGTTTGGGGGGGGGGAGCTGATTATTTTTATTTATTTATTTGGGGGGGTGAGCTGATGGTGTTTCTTGCTATTTCTGTTCAAAAATGTATGTGTCGTGTCAGTTGAGGCCACTGTAATTTATTGGGGGAGGGTAGCTTATTAAGTGATGTTTCTTGCATTTTCTGTTTCTTTGTTTGTGATATGTTCTTTCGGTAGTTTTGTTTTCATCCTGTATTAGATTCCGTGTGACCTTTCGTAGCTTATGCGGGTTAGTTTCCGCATTCAATGATTTTCCTTAGGATTATAGCTGTTTTGATCATTGCTGTCCTTTGTATAGTTCCAATGATCTCTTTGATTCCAATTTCTACCAGTCTTTTTTCCAGGTTTTATGGGATTGTTCCTAGTGCTCGTACGATTATTGGTATTATACTGACTTTCTTCATGCTTCATATTCCTTTCAGTTCTCTGGCTAGTTCCGTGTACTTGCTTCGTTTTTCCGTTTCTTTGATTTTCATTCTGTGGGCTGTTGGAACGGCGAAGTCTACGATTTTGCAAGATTTTTCCTTCTTGTTGATTATTATAACATCCGGTCTCCTTGCTTGTATGAGTTTATCTGTTTGTATATCCATATCCCAGAGGATGTTGTGTTTTCGTTTTCCAGTACTGTTGCTGGTTTATGTTTGCAACATTTGTCTGCATATTCGAAATTCAATTGTTTACACAGTTCCCTGTGTATTACTTTCCCAACACAATCATGTCTGTTCTTGTATTCTTTTTGAGCAAGTTTGCTACATTCACTTATTATATGATTTACTGTTTCGTCTCTTTGTCCACACAGTCTGCATTTATTGTTTTCCTGGGTTTTATCTATTTTAGCTTTAATGTAGTTTGTCCTAATCGCATTGTTCTGTGCAGCCATCAGTAAAGATTCCGTTTCTATGTTCAAGTGTCCTTTTCTTAGCCATGTCCAGCCATTTTCGTTGGTTTCTTCTCTCGTTAGTCTTTTGAAGTGTCCGTGTAGTTTTTTTTCTTCCCACTTTTCTTTTCTTCTCGTTTTGTTTCTGGTTTCCGTGCTTCTCGAGTTGTTCTCTGGAACGGTGTCTCTTGCTACAGTGATAAGGATTTCCCTGTGTTGAGTTATGAATTTTTCCAGCTCTTTTTTTTAGTCTTCAACACAGTCTTCTATACTTACCAGTCCTCTTCTCCCTTCGTTTCTTTTCATGTAGAGTCTGTCCGTATCGTCTTTTGGGTGTAGTGCATTGTGCATGGTCATTAATTTTCTAGTCCTCTGGTCCAGGTGCCTGAGTTCCTCTTTGGTCCAGCCTATGAATGGTCCAGAGTATCTTATTAGTGCTACTGCCCAGGTGTTTATTCCTGTTACTAGATTCCTGCTATATAATTTCGTTTCTAGGAGTTTTCTTGTTCTTTGTAAATATTCTTTTCCAATCTTCTCTTTCATTTCTCTAGATTTGATGGTGTCTGCTTCCAGAACTCCAAGATATTTGTAGCTAACCTGTTCGCCTAGCGCCTTCATTTCCTCTTGGCTGGGGAGTTCCATGCCCTCTGTTATCTCCAGTTTTCCTTTTTTTATTTCTAGTAGTGCACACTTTTCCATTCCGAATTCCATTTGGATGTCCTGGCTGACGATTCTGGTCATATTTATCAGCTTTTCCAGTTCCTTTTTGCTTTTTGCAAATAGTTTCAGGTCATCCATGTACATCAGGTGGTTTACTCTTAGTTCTGTGTGTGTAAACTTGTATCCGGCATCACATTTTCTGAGTATGTGGTTTAGTAGCATCATAGCTATTATAAACAGTAGTGTTGATAGGGAGTCTCCTTAGAAGATGCCTCTCTGTATCTTTATCTCCGTCAGCTGTTGTCCTCCGGCTGTCAGTTCCAGTCTCCTTGTTTCCATTGCTTTCTTAATAAGATTAATCATCATTTCGGGTATTTTGTATATTTTCAAACATTCAATTATCCATGCTTGAGGGATTCTGTCGTAAGATTTTTTGTAGTCAATCCATGCCATGGATATGTTCTTTCTTCTGTTTTTACCTCCTTCCTTTTTGTTCTTCGAGGAGTAGTCCACGTTTATTATGATTATTACTTTTATTATTATTATTATTATTATTATTATTATTATTATTATTATTATTATTATTATTATTATTATTGTTATTATTATTATTAATGTCACCGTTAATATCTTATCACTATCGCCACTATCATTATCCCTCTCTTATTATTGCCATTATTATTGTGTTAGCGGTAAGGGAGGTAAATCTAGGTTTTAATTTATATCTTTAATCCTATAATCTATTTACTTAAGGTTTACTCATAATTAGATTTGTATGGCTTCTACACGATTTAAGTTAAATTGTTTTGTTAATTTTTAATCTTTTGGTTTGGGCTAGATCCCTTATTTTTATTAGTTTACTTGGAGTCGATCCTTTATAGTAGATTCTAACTATTGTGGGGCAGATAAATTTGTGCGCTATTCAGTTAAGTTACTTATGTTATATTTTCTAGGGTGTTCACAAACTTATCCAAAGTTAGCCGTTTAAAGTGCTTACAGTTAAAGCCTATTTCGTCTCGTTGATTTAGTAATCTACTCTCATCAGAAAACATAACAATAGCTAATTTTTCGCTAAGAGAAATAAATCACGTGGGGTTGTGTAGTGTAGTTGGACTGTTTTAAAATACTTCATTTCACAAGAGGTATGATATTTTCATCTTTTAGGGATTTAATGTAGTTTGATAGTGAGGTTCCTATTTTCTTGTTATTTGGGTTGTAAAATGAGAATTTGTGGTTAGTGTACCTGGCCTTAAAGTCAGTACTTAGACCCCCTATGTAAAATTTATTGAGATTAAGGTTGTTTTCTGTGAATACATTTGCTAAGTAAACTATATCTTTAGTTAGACACTTTATTTGCAACGGGCATTTACTTTTGTCTCTGCAGCTACATTCCTTGTTGTTATTATTATTTTGTAAGTTGTTATCCTCTCTTTTTGATATATGTCTATTATGATTCTTAATTATTGTTTACGGGTTATTTGTACAACTATCAACTAAACTTAGCGCCCCCCGCCCACAAGCTTGTCCGACTTACCAGGCGTTGAACCGATACTCAAGTGCAAACTGATAACTTACAGTTAACCAAAGTGGAATCTGATCGGCTTCCCAATCCCAACAGGCTTTTTTGGCTTTCCCTTTCCCTCTTAAAATCTTGCCTTGGTTTGAGATTTTCCAAAGCGAGACTACGAATTTCTCACTTTTGATTTTGAACTTAATTTAGCTCAGCCTTTGACACGATGCGGTAATACACATTGAAACGTTGGTTGATTGATGTAAGGCTATAATATTGTTTATGTAATTTTATAAATGCTCTACTTGGTATTGAGCACTCTTCAAAACTTGGTGTTATGTTCCATTTATTAACACATTTGAACTTGATCAAATATATATATATATATATATATATATATATATATATATATATATATATATATATATATATATATATATATATATATAAAGTAATCTAACAAAAGATATAAGCGTCAACTAATATCTTATAATTAGTGAAACATCCGGATAAAAACTGAAGCTCAATATACTGGATAGAGCATTAATATTATAATATAAAATGAGGTAATAAAATAAGGTGTCAATCAAATTTTATTAGAATTCAAAGTTCAAGCAAAGTATTCTTAAGTCCTTAGCTCATGAGTTTTCAAAGATAATTCTTCTCTTCAGAGGACCATTACCGCAGTTATACTACTACAGGTAATAAAATTACGCTTTGAAAATATAAAAAATTATATACACAAATACACAAAAATACATAACATCAAAACATATCAACTCAAAAACATACTTTTTGTTGAATCCATATAGTCCATCCAGTTCATACATATTGAGAAGCATAATCAGGAAAGACAATTACTCCAAGTTACAAACAGCAGTCCAAATACGTGTAATTGAAGGTGCCGACAAAGTTATCCAGATTGTGTATATAATTTTATATATTTTCAAAGCGTAATTTTATTACCTGCAGTAGTATAACTGCGGTAATGGTCCTCTGAAGAGAAGAATTATCTTTGAAAACTCATGAGCTAAGGACTTAAGAATACTTTGCTTGAACTTTGAATTCTAATAAAATTTGATTGACACCTTATTTTATTACCTCATTTTATATTATAATATATATATATATATATATATATATATATATATATATATATATATATATATATATATATATGAAATGCGTAAATTGACACCCCACAAAAATAATTCATGCATATATACATTTTCTGCTTCCTTCGTCCACCGCTAGCACTCAATGCCGAACAAAACTTGAAATATCGATATTTAATACTAACTGACATTTTTTGTTTCAGATATTATAATATTACCACGTAAGTTTCACACTGGTCAAAAAAGCATTATAATTCTCAGATTTTCAATGTAAATATGCAGGTGGATTTAATCAGCATCAAATGTCGGCAAACCTCGGTATTCTACTTTCCACTGTTTACCAAGTGATTTTCCAATTAATCAGCAAGGGACAATTATCAATATTTTCTTGCCTAAGTGGGGCAGCAGTCTTCATTATTAATGATAATAAGGGTATCTACTTAATTATATTATGTCTCTCTCTCTCTCTCTCTCTCTCTCTCTCCGTGTATGTTACAACTTAAATCCCGACATCTAGACCCAACGGCCATCGCTGAATAGCTAGATAAACAGTAATAATTTTAACACTTATTCGGCGGCTTCACGTCATAGTATATATATATATATATATATATATATATATATATATATATATATATATATATATATATAAAATTATCTTTAAATATTTACCTACGTACGACGTTGTTTCGAACTTATGACTCTCATCAGCGCAGGGAGGTAACAAATGACACCTTGAATCTGTAAGCATTCTGATAGTTCCATTAGGTATATATATATATATATATATATATATATATATATATATATATATATATATATATATATATATATATATACATAGAGAGAGAGAGATAGAAAGAGAGAGGGAGAGAGATCTGTTTGTACGTATGCACGCGCACACACAATTAATAGATGTGTGTGCGAGTTACAACTGTCTAAACATACCCCAGAAACTGGTAAAATAATCACTCAACTAGTGTCTAGAAGATATGCTGAAATTATAGCCTGTGGTTGTGTTTGTTGGTTATTGTTTGTCTTATTGCCGGGGTGGATGAGAAGACACACGGAATAGAGAAACAAACATATATCATATCTGATGAGAAACTAATGAAAATAGCCGTAGAAACAATTAAGAATGATGCAATTGAGCCTGGTTATTTCGTGAAATACACGAAGTTGATTGTTAGTTGTGGAATTTGTTTAGCGCGGGCGCTACGCATCTTTTACTGGTAAAGGGTGGTGCGTGTGTATGTATTTATGTGTGTGTATGTGTATGTGTGTGTGTGCGTGTAGGAGGGAGACAACTGGGTCTCAATAAGGAATAGTGTTAGCAGACCTCATTAGTTTTATATTTCATACCTGTGTTGCCCTTGTTTAATTTAATATTCCGATATGCAATACTACTCACTAATAAGTATATAAGTCAGTTGTGAGACCGCATAGCTTCGCCTGACAACGTAAGGATAGGCCGACGTCTTATCTGGGCCTTACTTCTCTATAATGTATGAAGTGTTACCGAAGTTAGACCATAGAAACTTGGATAATTATTTGATCAGACTGAAATTTTTCATGGTGGTTAATATTATCAAAGTGCATACATCAACTTTTAAAAAATTGGAAGTTGCAATTCAGTCAAAATTTCGACCTTGATTAAACTGGTAACGGCCAAAGATCAATTTCAATGTGATATAAAAGTCAGAACTTTATTGGCTAGTAGTGAGTGTTCACGATGGACATAAAGTTATCGCCAAAAGTATGACTTTCACCTTTTCCGTGACCTTGACTTTGAACTTCGACCTAGATATCTCAAAATTAAATCACTTCTACGTTAAAGCATGACCTATATATTGACAGAGATGATTCGTCAAGAGATATGGACACAAACAAACGAACAAACATAGCGACAAGCAAACTCGACCGAAAACATAATCTCCAAGGAAATAAACAAAAATTAAAGAGAAGAAACAACTTTTTTAATTTAGAATACAATTTAAATTGAAACTTTGTTTTAAGGAAATAAAACGTAATATTTATACGCATGGATCTAATTAACTCGGCTCTAATCTTGGTGACTTTCCATAATCTCGACAACGGAGTCGGGACTCTAAATTAGGTTTGGCCTCATAATTCAGAAGTGGTTGTCGGGACCCCAAATTATGCTTTGTCTCATGTGAATTTAATTTATTTATTAGGTACTAGCCGACCCGCCCCGACGTTGCCAAGGAAAAATGTGAATTGTCAAGTTTAAAACAGAAAAAAAATGTGTAACCACCTTTGCCTATTCGACGTTGCCCGTGAGTATTTGCATTTTGAAATATCGTAAAATCTTACATGCTAACTACTTTTGAGATTTTTAACGAATCTTTAGTTAACCGGGGCGTTGCTAACTTGTCAAGATAAAATAGATCAATGTTACAGGTATGTAGTTTTGGAATAGGATTTGGAAAGAATTAGTTTTAATTTTGCCATTGTATATTAATATATACTATGGCAAAATTAACATCCAAAAATACATACCTATAATATTGATCTATTTAATCTTGACGACTTGGCAACGCCTCGGTTAGTTAAAGTTCTGATACAGATTAATAATACTATGTATGCGTGTAAAAATCTAATGCACGCACGACAATAAAAACAGATTTATCTCCCTTGCACCCGTGTCTTGTTTTATTTTTGAAGGCGTATTGTTAAAAAATGGAGTATGTAAACACACGATCAAATAATTAAAAATGAATAAACAACACAGTAGGAATTTCTAACTTTGTTTACATTAAATCTGTTAAATCATCTCTGTTGTCGAGAAACGTATCGTCACTTCGTTGAATTTCCTGTGGTTTTGATAAGTGAAAAATCACTTCCTGTTTATTCATCAGTTTATTGTTTTAAATAGGTTTTCGAAGTCGGAAGTAATAAAACCGATAAAAATAGTATCATTCAACACTAAATTTTTAAATAATGTCTTGTTAAGATTTTGAATTCATCAAATACCGTGTATATGTTTTTACGCTTGTTATTGCAAAGCAATTTATTTTCGTTTTTCCAAGTATTATAATTTTAAATGGAATCGCTGTTACGAGTTTTAATTATTCAACAAATTGGTTGTACCTGCACGATTGAAAAGCAATTGTCTTCGTTTTTCATGTATTAAAAGTTTATTGCTGAAATAAAAAAGTTACCACAGTGTGTTTAATGTGATGGCCGTTTAAAATTGTTAACGAGCTATTTTTATGACGCGCTCTGTCGTATTTTCAAATTTCAAATAGCGTGTTTACGTCTGTACGCGCGCGATTAAAAAGCATTTTTTTTTGTTTTCCAAGTATCATTAATTGTTTAAAGTAAACTATCTTGCATTAATGTGTTTTAATATAATTAACTTTGCTCAAAATTTTTTAAGAAAAATATGTGTAAAGAATTTATAAAGAATAACATTTTGCACTTGAAGTGTCTTCGTTTGTATGCGTGTGATGTAAATGCATTTTTGTTAGTTTTCTAACAATCGTATCGTACTGTAGTGTGTTAATGCAATGCCTATTTTCAATTGTTAAAGGAACACTTTTATGTGATAAATAAATTGGTGTAGTTTGTCCGTTTGTCTATGTTTTTAAAGAAAAAGCAATAAGAACTTAGCTGTAGTAATTAATAATAAAAAAGAAATGAGACTTAACATGAAGGAAATAGTATAAGTGAGGAACGACACCAAAGCTGACAATTGGCGTTCAAATCATCTAATTTAAACAAAAGTTGATGTAAAAGAAAAATATTATGTCCTATTATGATATACACATTATTCTAAGAAATAAATAGGCTAATATTTATTTTAAATAGAGCAATGGTGATTTTTCTTTTTATAGCATTAGAAGAAAATTTCTTCATTTTGTCAATCTTCCAGACCGGAATAAGTATTTAAAAAAGAAACTGAAGTGAAATACTGTTCGTAAAAAAGAATATAGTGCAAGGATAAATAAGAAAAAATCTCTAATCAGAATCAAATATCGATCTGTCAGATGCCATGATATTTAGGTGTAACATCGAAAGTCCGACTTACTTAATTTTATAGATATATAAAAACATATGAAAAACATATAGCGTTATCAGTAACATAATTTTTTAAAGTTACGGCGCAAGTGCGTTAAACTGACTCAACCCTAATTTTGTCAGACTTCCACTGTAACCAGAGCGGTGGCAAAGATTGCGATAGACAAGCGTTAGTTGCCTGATGTACCACGATTGTCACTGACAAGTAAAAAAAATAGCAAACGGCGTGATGAATGTAACGACTACAAAACGTAGACGAATGAGTTTACAATAAAGCAAAACATTATGCCATGGAAATAAAATACATCTGAAGGAAAAAGTTTCGTAAGTGAAGGGTGGTGATATTGGCAAGATCTTTGAATAATGTTTTCGGTCAGTGAAGGAGAAATCATTCAAGATTAAGGCAATATGTAGTTGTGTCCCAATCCAGATTACTCCGTTTAAGGGAGCAGCATTTTCCTCAAATTAAAAAGCGACCTTGTGTCTTACTTTGCCATCACGGAGAGGCAAGTGAATAGAAACTACTGATAATTGTCGAGAACAGAATCACCGCTGTTGTAGAGGCTGATTGTCATCGCTGGGCGCTATGGGACAGGATTGAAAACTGATTTTGCTACTGCTGCTGGTCGTGACGGTCGCCATATATCCCAACGGCGACAGTGAGGCAACACCCGGAATCACGAGTGGTAACACGTATCACATTTATACAGTTTACCAATTTCTGCTGAGAGCGACGCTCGATGACACTTCAATGGTTGGATCAGAGACCAAATCGTTTCTATGTCTGCCACACGCGCCGAAGCCGTCGGAAGATCAACTTCTGCTTTTGTAACAAGAAGAGCCGAACTGTAATCGGTGAACAACACTATTATATTGCAAATCGCTGTGATATTAAATGTGTATTCTACAGATATGCGGATTTGGTTAAATTTTAGTCTTATACCTATCTAGAAAAAGCCATTCTTCTTTGAGTCTACCTCCTTGTTTTGTACTAAAGAGGAAATGGACGTGGCCTCTCCATGAGACCTGTGTTTTTCACTTACTTAAAATGTTTTAGTATTTTTATTTTTGTTTTTTTTAACATAGTTCACCTCAAACAAGGCAGGCTGACACTATAGACGTAAGAGGCTACTGAGAATTAGCGTGGAAGTTTTGGTGACATCCTAAGTTGAGAGCTGTGCGGCAAGATGCTTGTTTACATAAGTTTTAGACTTCTGCATGTCGGTAGAGTCGTGGAAGCAGGGAGCAGGGGGGAGTTCCAGAGGTCGGCAGCACGAGGAAAGAAGCAATTGGAGAAGAAGGCTCTCCGGTATCTGGGGACCTTCATAGTGAAGGGATGGGACTGTCGGATTGGTTTAGTGTATTTACGTCGAGTGGACACTAGAGCAGCAAGTTCATCGGAGCACAATCTATTGAAGTATTCGTAACAAAGTATATAGAGTCACGTTTAACAGTAACATATTAAAAAAACGTGACTGAGCATGTGTGTTAATCTTTCACAAACTTCAATTCTGTTAAACTTCTATTCTTTTGAAAACTGCTATGTAAAGTTCGAAAACATTTATTCGTTATAAATACAAAAAAGTAACGTTTTTAACCAGAGTCGAGGGCAACCAGAAGGCTCCATTTTCATTAGCTACTAGACAGAAATGTAGGGGAGGGTGCAATTCTTTTCCCAGGATAACTCCACTTACCCTTAATCCTCACCTCATAATACTGAGTGTTTAGCAAGCGAGATTAGGTACATATTTTTTTTAGTTTAATGTATGCCACGACCGAGAACTGAACCCTGGTGGCTCGGCCCATTTGCGAACACACATACAATTATGTCAAATTATTATTTTTAAATTTAATAATTAAAAAAGACTATGATTAATACTTATAAGAAAATTTTGTAAAATATTTACATGGGGTTCAGAAGTTGGAGCGAGAGTTTTTTTGGCGTTCTTCATTTTTCCTGGGCAACGCTCGTAAAATATATAGTAGAAGATGGGGGTGGGGTCTACGTCAATGACTTGACATTAAATCGCCACGTGAGACGTGCTCTACAGCATTGGTCTGTTAATAAAGCGTCACACCTAGGACCATCGTGAATTGACTAGGCTTTACGCGCGTCTCTAAATCGACTCTATCGTGGAAACGCCTTGGGTCTGCTCTCGGCCTGCCAAGCCAGCAAGACATTCGATGATATAGGTTTTAAAAAATAACATTTAATAAATTACCTATTATTTGTTATTTATTGAATAAATCTTGTATGAATTTCTGCTTTCAGCAGCGATTTCAATAAATTACACATAAATATTAATTTGTGATCCTTCAAAATTTAAAATGAATTTGGAAGCATTTAAACTATTAAAATAGAAAGTGATTTCTGGTTTAAAAATTGTTGGCAAATCCTCGTGTATGAAATGTTTTGGAAGCTATTTATATCCAATGATTTTATAAATAAAGATTAAAACATTGCCTTAACAACAATTAAATCGATTAGATATCAAACGAGCTTTTTTAGAGAAATGAGTAATCGCATTGTCTTCCGTGTTGTAATGCTATGCGTGTAGTATCGTTCATCATAGGGGAAAGATGATATCACTTAAGCTAGTCTTATTAAATAACAGGATTATGAATCAAGGCGTGAGTTGTTACATTTTCGCTTACCGAGTGTATACACCCATCAGAAAGTTATGTTTTGGGTCGTCTGCTGACAAAACCGCTCGGACGCCGATGTTAATTTATAAAAAAAAGTTTTATTAAAAAGAAAAGAACAATCACAGAAAAAAATCAGAGGTGTTACTTGCAGACACGTATAACTGAGAATAAAGACAAACAGATAGGTGTACCCTAATCCTTTGCACTGGTCGGGACGATGTGATGGCGTTACCGGTCTGGCCGTCCCTGAGATCGATCGGTCACTGGGCGTTGATCTGCTGAACCTGTTGTCTGGATGAAGACCGCCGATGTCGAGGGTTCTCGTCTAGTCGTGACTGTTTATAACAGTGAGCAATCATAGGGCGGACAGTAACCGGTTATCTCTGCAGAAAAAAGGGTCATTCAAGTAGAATAAAAAGAATGAATAATGACATTCAACTCGGTCTGGGTTTTGCGTTTTCTTCATGAAAATAATTATTCAACAAAAAAAAATTCATGATATCAAATTATACTTGTTGGGATACAAAATAAAGTCCGTTCTGTACTCATAAAGTTCAACTGTGTGTTTTCTATGGAAGAAATATAAAAACAAAAAATAGGAAGAATCTAAATCACACTCTCTTGTTACAGCAAAAAGCGAGTCCCTATTATTTCTCTGTGTGAGCAACAGTCGTAGTCATCAATTGTCTGTGAAAAGAATTTCACTAAATCGGGCAGGCACACGTTCGTCATTTACGATGGGCGAGGGTGATGGTCGGGGAACAGAATTTCTGACGTGCGTTCTTGTTCGCGAACTAAACAATACTCTCTCGTGCGCGAAGTTCCATTCGATTTTATTGAAAATCTCGTGGTTGATCTCTCTCTCTCTCTCTCTCTCTCTCTCTCTCTCTCTCTCTCTCTCTCGTCACCTCCTACCCTCTCCCAATCCAGCTCGCCCACGACGAGTTAAGACAGGTTTATTCCTCTTTGTCTGCTCACAATAAATTAAGTCTTTCCAACCCTGTTTATCGGAGAGGGTTTATTTCAGACTTATCATCGAAAAAATGATAACAAAATAAAACGAAATTACAAAAATTCCTTTGTTGCCCCGAGCAGAACTGGTCAATCTCCCTGGTCTCTCTCATGTAATTAACCGTGACTGTTTACATGATTTTCACAGACTTCTAAGCACCCTGCTCTATTGTACTGATAATTCCATTTTAAAGCAAAATTCACACTAATTTCATACCTTTGCTCTCTCTCAGTATAGCATTTTCACTAAATGCATACTAGTGCACTATCGGAGTCTTCCTGACTCTCGTGGGGTCGGCGGATACTTGTCACATCCCTACACCTAGCTACATTGTGATATCCAGCCTCTCATTGCAGACGTTTTGTTGTTTTGTTGACTTCCGTTCTGGGGGTCACCTCTTACCTTTAAGGTGTCACTCAAACTTTTCCATTCAAACAACGGCTTTTGTTATGTAACAATATTCCAATACACACATACACACATACACACATGCACACATGCACACATACACACGTATTTGTATATATAGGATCGGCGATTTTTTAAATTTAATTTTTTCAGTTAAAACGACTTAGAAAAACAACTAAAATCACTTATTTAAAGTTGAAGTTATTTTCATTTGAATGATAGCGGCATAAATATCATTAGTAAGATAAGAAAAATACTACAATTAACTTTGAATTCGTGTTAAGCAGTTAAATTCTTAAAAAAGCTAAATACCGTGAACTCTCGTTGCATAAAATGTTGAAACATTTTTTCTAAATGAAAATTTTAAAAGCCTTCGTAATTTGTTTTTATTGAATAGAAAAATTAACGAACCCATAAATATGCAAATAATTACCTATGCAGAAAAGTAGGTCACTGAAAAAAACATGTATACATCAGGCAGACACCTGCAGGTTTTTCAACATTAAAATGTCGTAATCAGATATTCAAATATGGAAGCTCGATGTGCAAATGAGACTGTATTTTTTTATTTAAACATTAAAAAGCACTTTAATATGTTTTCTCAGTGTACAATTAACAGAATAAAAACATCGATAATATTATTACACCCGCCAAGGATGTTATGATTTCGATCGAGTTTTCTAGCTATGTTTGTTTGTTTGTTTGTGTAAAACCTAGCGTTAACATCGCTTGACCTATCGCCACCAAACTTCGTCATTATATTGGTCATGTTACTACTTAGAACTGATTTGATTTTAGGTCAAGTATCCAAGTCAAAATAACAGAAAAGATGAAATTAACACTTCTGATAATATTTAGATCTGTTCACCGTAGCCAATGAAGTCTTGCATCTTGTATGACCTTGATCATTAGCCATAACTTTGAAAACATCTGTCAAGCCGAAATTTTGCCGGAGTTTCACCTTCCGATTTTTCCAAATTTGATGCATGAATCTGATGTTCTTTGATATCAGTAAGAACCATGCAAAATGTCAGCCTGATCAGATAAATAGTTTTTTGAGTTATGAACGTTTCCGTGAAATAAATTCGGGAATACTTCATACAATATGGAGAAGTAAGACCCAGATAAGACTTTGGTCGAACCTTACGTTGTAAGGCGGGGGTATTCACTCATTCACATACTTTGAATGTCCTTTCTCAACGCTTTACGACTTATCCATTTATATATGACACAAATTAGTTTGTCATTAACTTAATCAGTTTAAGTTTAAGACATTAGGCTATAATACTTTTGTCAGACAATGAAGATTTCCAAACAAACTCAATTCCACTTTTGTTTATTTTATGACAGAGTTATGTCCCTTTCACTAAACAGACAGGAACAGCGTCTGAAAACAATGGAAAAAAAACAGAAACGAAATAAGAGTTGAGTCATAAAAGTTTCCTAAATATGGTTTGTCTTAAATGTTGCTTAGCTATACAACTCTCTCTCCCTCCCTCTCCCTCTCTCTTTCCCTCCCTATCTGTGTCCTCTGATGAAAACAGCTTATTTTTGAAAATCTATATATAAAGTAAAATATTGTTTTTTGTAATCCATTGTTTGTATACTTGATGAATTAATAAATATTGTATTAATTCATCCAATTATGTTTTCCTCATTCATTTTCTTATATTATTGCGCTATCTAGTATATCGAGAATATACTTATCACGATGTGATCTAATATAAAGATATAATATTTTTATTTGTAATTTCATATATATATATATATATATATATATAAATATATAAGTCAATGTTTGTTTTGTATTATAGAAATCGATATGTTAACTATTAGAAAATACAAATAAGTTTCACTAAGGGTTAAATTTTTCACAGAATTTAAAGAAACCATTGAAATTTTCCTTCGGTTCTAGCTGTGACCACTAGAGGAAATTATCGATTAGGTCCATAAATTTCTGTCTATTCGTAGTTGACTACGGTGGTTGAATTGACGGAATGCTTGCTGCTTCTGGTCAATAGCAGCTGCACAGAACCATGGGATAGATCAGGGCTTGCTATAGAATTTTCGCGAGGGAACATGTGCTTCACTGCCTGCTTTGCCCGATTCAGTTATCTAGTTTGCGCACTGATCAGCAGGGAGAGAAAAATTTCACTCCACGGAGCTTCTCTGATGTGATCTCTGATGGAACCCTATCAGCCCGTTTGAAGTATCTCGTCATTTTGAGTAACGGTTGATTGGCTTGGTGTCGAGACTTTAGAGTGTACCAACCATTATCACAATGTGATCAGAGTTTCCAAGTGGGCTATGGGAATTCGTCACACAAGTCTTTGGCAGTGAGATCAAAGATAGGTCAAGAAGTGATGGTTGCTGATACTCACGATCTGGGAAGCGGGTCCGGGAAGTGACGGTCTGGTAAAGAGGGTGTTCAATGGAGAAACTATACGTGCTGTTGCCAGCTGCATCTGTATATCTCGAGAATCCAATCTGCTACCGGTGGTGGACATTAAAATCCCCAAATACATGTATTTCAGCGCTCAGAGCCAATGAGATTTCTGCATCTATGTCAAAGTTGAGCAGGGTACAGCTGTTGGTCGAAGAAGAACGGTGTTATTCTCACAACGTGCAGTCGATGTAACCTTCGACCTTATTCAGGTGAGTACATGGACCCGCCGGGCAACGGATAAAATACTTAGTAATAATCAGTTTTAATTAACAGTCTTCTAGAGTTTGAAGGTTAAATTCTCAGTACAGGCGAGACTAACTTAGGATATAATAAACATTATTAAGTCTTCTACCCAACCATGGCTGACAAAACGAGAACAATCTACGCTCTTGGATTGAAGACGTCCGAGGTTACATCGGCCGAAACATTGTTAGAATAACATTCAAGATGAGAACAGTCATCCGAATAATCCAAATTCTACAAATTATTCTCATCTAAAACTTCCGAATCATAATATTCTTTTAAGCTTTTCATCTGTTTAAGTGTTCGATTGTTCTCAGGTCAGTAGACTCCTGTTACATTGTTTTCAGAGTTTCGTGCAATGGCAAGGATCACGGTCATGAAAGAATATAAAACCTTATGAATATGTAAATTTGTTCGCAGTTTCTTCATAGAATCATTTATTGTTCGAGCCACGAGTCGACGTGAAAATTCGAGACATTTTGCTTGGTAGATTTTTCATGTTCGGAATTTTATATTTTCTTCATATAATTTTTCTTGAGAAAAGTTTTGGAGTTTGTTTACGTCCTACAACTTGTTTGATTTTTACTAATGAGTCACTACGTATCAAGGCTACAAAGCATTCGAGGATAGGAGTTAATGAGATGCCAAAAGTAAACCCAAAGATCCACTTTCTACTTTCCATCAGTATGGATGACCATTCTTTGACCGCTGTTCTTTTTTGTGTTTCTTGGTGTCCATTTTATTTTATTAAAAAGCTGTGTTCTGCGGCTACGGTAGTCAAATAACATCCCGTAGCTGCAATCTCTCCTCCATGCTAGTCCCAGACCATCTGGCCTTGTCATGCGCATGTTGTCGTAGGCAATGAGGTTGTTTCGCTGTACGTAGTGGTCCTAGTTCCGCCTGCTTGAGGTCAACACGTAGTGTGCCCAGCAGATTGTTGCAGTGCCGTCCTAGTCGCGGTTGGTGTCCATACACTCACCTCATCGGACAAGCGAAGGCCTGCATGGTGGAGGTGCCGCTTTAGCTAATAGATAAATCCTTAAAAGTGGAATCGCAGATGCCAAAGTGGTTATCGAGAACACAGATTGCGTGCCTGATCAGGTCAGTTCACTATGGAATGTTAACAACCTTCACGTGTCCGTGTGGTGAGTAACCGATTCTAAAAGAAGATCGGAAAAACGATATCCACGACAGTTTTCGAATCCGAAAAAAATCAGATTTCACTCCTATTTTCCAGACAATTGTGTTGCACAAGCATCACCAGCATTGTAAGCACGTTCGTTATTAAAGTCCAACTTGCAAGCGGGGTCGGCGATAAACAGTTATACAATCGAGAGCCGCATATATCTCTATTTATATAAAGTTTGATATGTTTATATGTTTATATATTTGTATGTACAGGATTCACTCTTAAACTAATTAAGCAATCATTATGAATTTTGGAAAACACCTGCTATGCGTAAGAATTCAGATAGCTACGATTTTTGTGAAATTTTAACAATAGGAATTAGACATCAATTAGTAAATATATAACAACCTCTCATATGAAAATTAAAATATTTCAGATTTACATTAAATTGTATCCATAGTCATTTGACATCAATTAAGCAAGATTCTTTGAATTTCAATTTAAGGCCTCAAATTTTCTAGAATTTTCTAGAATCAAAATAATGGATTTTTACCAAAATTGGAATAAGGGCTCTAGACTTAAGGTTTAGTAACATTATATCATGTTTTTAATATTCGTAACTAGACATAAAAGTGGTGCAAAACTGGGGAATTAATTTTATCCGTTCTGGGACGGGTATTCTAGTTGTCTTTATAAAATCTTATCTGTTAAATTTGTCGAACTGTCATCAATCAAACAGTAATCTCTAATCTGATTTTTTCGGGTGTCGACTTCTTTCCTTGGCTTGATCGTGTAGAGCCGTCATTTAAACACACATTTACTCGACGAATTTTTGAAAGTTTCTACACATTACTCGCTATACATCACTTCACACATTCGCTCCTAAATTAACAATGAAAAGAAGATTGTGTGGATGTAAACCATATGTTTCTAGTAAATGACGCGGTACGACGAATCATTACATCATTACCAATCTTATGATGCAATACATTCTAAAATCGAAGACCACCTTATTCTAACCGAATGGTCTTAAATGTGTGCTACTGATTGATTATTTTAAAATGTAGACACATATGTTCTCAACCAAATCAATAGTATGTAAATAAATATTCGAGTATTATATATATATATATATATATATATATATATATATATATATATATATATGAATTTAGGAAAATTCGGCAACGGAAAATTCGACAACAGTAAATTTATCAAAAGAAAATTCGGCAATTTTGGCAATGTATGAAAATTCGGCAATTATTGAATAAATATCGATTGAAAATAGATTTTAGAACCGTTCTTGCTGGGGATATAGTTGTAAATACGGGGCTACACCCCCCCCCCACACACACACACCAATAAAGTCCACTTCTTGTATTATGTTTTTGGTACTTGTGCAGTTTACGGACTGGGATATTTTTTAGATAAGATTTACAAGTAAAATTCAATTTTTACGATATATTTTGTTTATTAAATTGTTAGGTGAAAGTACAGAATTGTTAACAAAGCCCCCCCCCCTCTACCCATGTGAAGAATGGCTTTCTAAGTAATGTCATTATTTAAACCCAATTCGTAATTAAGTTACGAGATTAAATCCATAATAATGCATTTAGGTGTTTTCGTAAACAAGTCAACTCGAACCCCGACTACAAAGTCACTTTTGACTTTGCGGTCTAGTATCGCTGTTCTCGTAAAAAGCACTGTTTTAAATTATTAAATGTGAAACAATAGAAATCGTTAACAATGCATTTTTAGTTACATATTATTTTATTTTTTAATCCAAATGTTTGGGAAAAATTACCTACTTCAGAGATATATTAAGAATTGTTTCATTTTCTGTAGTTGTTTTTTGTTGTTGGTTTTGTTGATTTTGTTGTTGTTATTGTCATTGTTGTTGTTGTTGTTGTTGTTGTTGTTGTTGGCCGCGTTATTTTAACAGGTGCTTCTTGTCTTGTTTAAATCCTTCAATATTTGAAAGTAGTGTCGGTATTGTTTAATTTTATTGCTTACTATTTATATGTATATACATATTTGTGTGTGTATTTCGAAGTACAAAACATAAATATGTTTTGAATAATAGGGACAGAAAAAACTCTATTTCGATCAACGTTTCGTCATGAGAAAATCGTTGATAACAATGTATATTATAATGATGAAGACAAGAATTAGGGAAATGAAATTTCGATGATTTGTTTTCAAAATCCTTTAAAATAAATAAATATATATTCATAAAAAATTAGTAAACAACCAGCACAAAATACAATCAAATCAACTCATGTGAATAGCTTATATTTCGCATTTGTTTATAGAAACACTTCGTTACAGTAAGTCGCAAATATAAAAATAGCTATAGACATGAGAAGTAAATTACTAGGAATTCCTTTCATCAGAAAGCATAAAAGATTTAACCAATCCATCCAAATGCGCAACCTACAACTAATGCTGGTATTTATTCAATTTCATGCTTAGAATACAATAAAAACTACATGAGAGAAACAATATGAAACTTATATAAAAAAATATACGGGCGTAAAAGAGCAATTAAAATAAACGATTACACAAACGCCCTCGTCTCTTACATGTCAGATTTAAACCGCACATTCAATTTTACTTAGACCACATTAATATAATCAATCCATAACAAAAGAAAAATCTTCGTTGACTCACAGAATCAGATATCGCTTCCTAGTCTAACCCCATCATCAAACACCGAATAGGTTTCTACCACATTACACTTAGTTTAGTTTAAATTATAATCCGAGAGAATAAAATTAAGATAGACACCGAGTGAAGAATAATTGATAAAAAATAAATACAACTTTTTATCATTTATTTTCAAATATAATTGCATTCTCTTTCCAAATTGCCATATTTCAATGATTTCAAATAAAACTACATTTTCGTTGATTTTCGCCCACCCTATAATGCCCATGAGTGTTAAGCAACTAACGCGTGTGGCATAACTTTGTTCCTTCTTGTTTCCTGTCTCGTGATTAAATTTTTTTCGCATACGAGAGCTAAACATTTTGCTTACATGTTAAAACATCGCTCTTCCCCACTCTGTTTTCTTCAATTAAATTTTTACTTTCTCTTTCGTTTTCTCTGTATGTATAATGTCATATTAATAATGTCAAGAACCTCACCACCAATACCATAACCCTGAAGTTTGTGTAGGAGACCAGAATGACACACTCTGTCAAACGCCTGCGAAATGTCAAGCGGAATGGCCTTACCCTTTTCTGAATTATATATATATATATATATATATATATATATATATATATATATATATATATATATATAGTCTTTGTTATTGTCCATGGATGACTTTTATGTTCGTACAAATTCATAAATATATATTAAAAATAAAAAGAACGTTCTATTAAGGGCGACAATGCAATATTCTGAATGATTCTTTACAGCTTAGAAAGTGGAAAAATATAAACAAATCACTGTCACTATCGCCAGTAAAACAATAACAAATACGAAAACTATATATATATATATATATATATATATATATATATATATATATATATATATATATATAGAGAGAGAGAGAGAGAGAGAGAGAGAGAAGCAAAAAGAGTGATAAATATGCGACGATTGTCCAAATGTATTTCAAATTTCAAATTTTCAATGCAATGTGTATTCAGTAATAAACTAGTGTTTATTATTCTTTCCTTAAGCCAAGGCTTTTCAAAGATCTAAATCTTATCATCAGAGGATAAATACAGATGGATAAGTTGGCTATATATATATATATATATATATATATATATATATATATATATATATATATATATATATATTTTTTTTTTTTTTTTTGTTATTTTTATTGTTTTTACTGGCGATAGAAACATGGTTGTTTTCTTAGTATTTTCCACTTCATAAGCAATAATAAATATATAGTTTAAGTTGCCCTTTTTAATAGGACGTGTAATTATTTCATCTTATTTTGTATATATATTTATTAATTAATTTTTACGTACATATAAAAAGAATCCATAGACATGTGTTTCTGGCTGTAAGCCGTTATCAGCATGGCTAACCTGGGTTAAGGATCGAACCTACGATAATAATGTTTGAAGTCGTGCGTTTTACCACAAAGATCATAAACACCTCGGTATAATATGCACGATTTGTATAGTCATAATCTTGCGTAGTCTTTGTTATTGTTTTTAAATTAATAAATATATATATATATATATATATATATATATATATATATATATATATATATATATATATATATATATAAGAAAGGGTATTGAGACATATTTTTTTAAACCATTGTTTCGTAATAGTATTATATTTTTTTTGAAAAAACCATAACAATGGTGGTGTAAAATAAATAACATTTATTTTGATCTTAGCTTTCGAGAATATACTTCTCATTTTCAAAGAATGTTTTTCTTTTCTTTTTTTTTTCATCGTCCGATGGAAATGGACTTTTTGGTCAGAAAATCACGTTATGTCTGTAGGCGAGGTGACGCCGGTTTGAATAAGAAATGGTATTTAGACATGTTTTTAAACCATTGTTTCGTAGTAGTATTATATTTTTTTTGAAAAAACCATAACAATGGTGGTGTAAAATAAATAAAATTTATTTTAATCTTAGCTTTCGAAAAAAAATATAATACTATTACGAAACAATGGTTTAAAAATATGTCTAAATACTAATTCTTATTCAAACCGGCGTCACCTCGCCTACAGACATAACGTGATTTTCTGACCAAAAAGTCCATTTCCATCGGACGATGAAATAAAAGAAGAAAAGAAAAACACTCTTTGAAAATGAGAAGTATATTCTCGAAAGCTAAGATTAAAATAAATGTTATTTATTTTACACCACCATTGTTATGTTTTTTTCCAAAAATAAAAATATAATATATATATATATATATATATATATATATATATATATATATATATATATGTGTGTGTGTATGTGTGGGTGCTATGTGTATATGTTATATATATATATATATATATATATATATATATATATATATATATATATATATGTACATATATATAACATATGCACATACCTAACTTTATATATATATGTATATATATATATATATATATATATATATATATATATATATATATACATGCCGAATATATGCCGAAACATTGCATGATAATCGAAATGTGCGAATAAAAGTCAACGCGTTGTTCATTCAAGTTATTACTTCTTGAACAAGTCCTATGTTTACGTATTTCTCACTGCTTATTTTGCTATAAATCGACCTTTGGTAACATCTATTGGCGTATTTGCCATTACGTATTGGTGGCTCTTACTCGGCTTAGCTGTGGCAGTCTATTTATTTATCAATGTATCAATCGTCACAAGTTATGCAACATGGACGTAATATTTTCAACGTCATTCTATTACGAAGTCAATCTAGCTGATTTTTAGCTGAACCTCAAACAAATTGCTAACAAAGGTTTTTAACTTGGAGATTGGGCGTAAATAACCTCTCTTTCGGACAAACAAAAGTTTACAAAAATTAGCCTTGTGGAAAGGGGTCAACGGGCACCGATTCTAACCGTCCCTCTCTCAACTCAATTTCTGTAAATTCATCTTCAAAAATACCAAATGTAGCAATATGAAATTGGATAAAACCAACAGTTTTCATAAAGTTAAATATAATTATAACTTCGTATGACTTATTTTTGTCTCTTTTGATGTATTATTGCAAGAGCTTAATATTCTGTCATATTCTAATTTCAGGTTGGCCAAAGTGAAATACCGATAATTATGGATGCTGACAAGTGTGCTATTTGCAGCAATGAACTGTTCAGTAATAAAGAAACATTCATCGTCAGCCAGAAGGGCATCAATTCCATTAACAGAGCTTCTGAACAACGTGGAGAGAAGATCATAATTCAGATTGGTCAACGTCTTCACAATAAATGCAGACAGCGTTGGATCAACCCCAAATACATAGAAATTGACCGTAAAACAGGTCCACCCATGATGAAATGCTATCCCGTGCAAGCCGCTCTTTGTGTGTGCTTAACTTTAAGGAACATTGTCTTTTTGTGGTTCTGGAGCAAAATCTGATAGAAAGAAAAGAGGTGTTGATGTTTCCCATGTAGAAAGTATTGAGTTAAAGGACAGAGTGTTAAACGTTTGTGAGAAAGTCCGAGAAAATGATGGCTGGGCATCGACTGTTAAAGGTAGAATAGGTTATGTAGCTGACTTTGTTTCAGAAGAAGCACCTTATCACAGAAAATGTTTTGCAAACTTTGATTCGAATAAAAACATTCCTAAGGCATTCTCTTCTGCTAATTCTTCTAAGAAACAAAACCTTGACCAGAGGATTCAGAGATAAAGCAGGCATTTCTGGAAGTTGCTTAATATTTGCAGCAAAATGAAAATTAGGGAAGTCTCGAGGACACTGGCTTTGAACCATACAGTTTCTCATACATGAAATCTCGATTCTTAGAACATTTCAAAGATAAAATCATTGTCACTGAAATTAATGGGAAACATAATGTTGTTACATTCTTAAGTACAGCAAAATGTATTCTCCATGAATGTTATGCACAAAGCCGCTCAACAGACAATTCAGAATCAGGGGCTATTAAAATCATAAAGACGGCAGCCAAGCTTATCAAGAATGGCATTAAAGGTAAGTTCAGAATATTACCCGTCTAAGAATGATCTTGAACAGGGTGCGATTCTTGAATATGTTCCTAAAACATTGTTGATCTTTATCAGGAAGATATTTGCAGGCAAAGACAATGATTTGAAACTTGCATCAGTTGGTCAAGCGATAATGCAGGCTGCTTGACCAAGAGTTCTCCTTGCACCTTTGCAGTTTAGTTTAGCAGTCGAAATACATGACCAATTTGGATCGAGGTTTTTAATTGACACTCTGAATAAGCATGGTTTCTCTTCATTTTACTCGGAAGTCCAGAAATTCGAAAGAAGTGCTGCTCTTGTTCATGGCGCTGAAACTCTCTTACCTGTTGAAACTGAATTTGTGCAGTTTGTAGCTTATAATGTGGACCATAATGTAAGGAGTATTGATGGATTCAACACATTCAACGGTATGGGCATCATAGCATCTTTTACGCAAGGGAAAGTTAAAGCAAAACCAGTTTCAATGATTCAGGTCCTTTCAGAAGATATAATAAGAGTTGGAAGGATCAACATCAAGTGATTAGATTCACAGCACACCAACAAACCACCAGTGACATTTAAAGAGCTCAAGCTCAAGAAAGTTGTTGATTCCACTGCTAATGTTGACATCCTTTTAGAGGTTTAACTAATTTCACATCCATCCAGACCCGCATGGTCGGGCCTTATGCAGTCAGTGCACAAAGGAACATATTCTAGGAAATGAGCCACATTTTTTTTGCCAATGATCAACATGGACCTTAGTAACGCAACCTGCGTGTACTCAACGTTATGTTACATTAGTGATTTAGCCAGGAAAAACAACATTACACCAATTCTAACATTTGATCAATCACTTTGGTACAATGCAATGGTGATAGTGGAGTCACAGCCTAGTTCGAGTCCCCTGAAATCATTTGTCTTGCGACTTGGTGGGCTCCATACACAGATGAGCTTTCTGGGATCAATTGGTCATTTGCTGACAGGTTCTGGATTGCAATAACTTTTTGAACGTGTGTATGCTGAAAACACAGTCAAGCACATGCTAAGTCGTGAAGCAATTGCAAGAGCCATTCGTGCTCACTTCTTAGTTCATGTTGCTCTGAATGCTATTTTGTTAGCGAAAGCCTATGGTTTTCCAGTTTCACATGTCACTGAAAATGATCAACCCAACACTGATGCAGAAAAGTCACTTCATCAAAATGAAAACCTGAAGAAAGCTCAGGGGATATTGAATGGTCTCCTTGATGGGACTGAGACATTGAATAATGTTCTGTCATCAGAATCTATGACCAGGATTGCCCAGAGAATCAACCATGTGAAGGATGCGATGGTTGACCACCGAACAGCAAAATTGTGGATTCGATACCTTTATATGGTGAAGAGTCTGCAATTGTTTATCAAGGCAGAGCGTACCGGGAACTTGGAATTGCACCTTGATGTTGTAAGGAAAATGCTGCCAATATTCGCTGCAGCAGGACACATCCTATATGCAAAATCGGCCTACTTGTACTTGCAGCAAATGGAGGGACTGTCGAAAAGCCATCATGAAGTATACCAGAAATTTTCTGAAGGATTCCATGTGATTAGATGGAGTGATCGCTACTTGACTGGCTTGTCGACGGATCTGATTATTGAGCAGGTGCTAATGAGAAGCATGAAGATCTTACTCATGGCAGAGGAATGGTCGAACTTTAACGATTGGTTTGGACGCTATCACTGCCAGCGTGCGCTGAAATCAACTTTACAATGCAAGAACTTGCAGGCATTCGTTATAGCACTGGTGACGAGCACCAGGAGGCTACTTCAGCAAGAAAAGAGCGAAATGTGAGGTATATATGGAATCTCCTTGCGTTTCTCCAGACATATGACCCTTTTACGGAAGATCCGTCCATTCACAGCATTTCAAGTGGAGTAACTGGAGACAAAAAGGTGAATGTGGACAGAGCAAACTCCATCCGAGAGGCAATCATAGCTTCAATGGTTGGAGAAAATGTCCACGAGTACACTTTTAAAAGAAAGGATCGGACAATGTCAGGAATTTTATGTCTCGAAATTTTAATATTGTTAAGTTGGATTTTAAAGATGGCGCTCGTTGACCTCTTTCCGCAAGACTAATTTTGGTAAACTTTTTTATCTGAAAGAGAGTTTATCCATGCCCAATATCCAAGTTAAAAAACTTTGTTAGCAATTTGTTTGAGGTTAAGCCACATTTTGATTGGACTATTATTCGCAAATGTAGTGTCCAACTATCCTTTCAATGACACGTCACATTAATCTCTATTCATATAACGTTAGGTATGTGTATAGGTGTATGTATTTGTATGCATCGTGTTCACTTCTAAACTAATTAACTGATCATTATGAATTTTAGAATACAGCAATTAAGAAAGAACCCCTTGAATCTTAATTTCTTCTTAAGAACCCATAAGCTTAAGCTTAAAATTTTGGATATATTCTAGAATTAAAATCATGTAATGGATTTTGATGAAAATTAGGATAAGGATTCTAGATATACGGTTTAGTAGCATAATACCGTGATTTTGATCTTCATAATGGGACATAAAAGTGATCCAAAACTGTTCTTTTCTAAAAATCAATTTTACTTTGCAGTCTCCTTAAAAAATTCAGCTGGATGATTGTCAATTAGTAACAACAGAGCAAATATAAGTCAGGTTCATATCATATTCCAATAACCATTAGAAATATATATATATATATATATATATATATATATATATATATATATATATATATATATGTACAGGATTATCTCCTAAATTGATTTTAATATTTAACGGGTGCAGTTAGGTATGTCTATATATATATATATATATATATATATATATATATATATATATATCGTTGTACAGAATAAACTCTTAAACTAATGAACCGATCATTATGAATTTTGGAATTAATATTTTCGGTGAGCTTTGTATGTATTCTAGGTAACAGAGTGAGTAACGTAGGCACATTATTATTTTTTTGTAAACTCTGCTATTAAGGGGTGCAACCGAAACTGTGCAATACCCCCCACATAAAGGAATAACATCTAAATTAAGAACTAATGTATTGCTTATATATTGCGTTTTGGGATGGGTATTCTACTTGTACAGGGTGGTGCAAAAGTCGCGCATTGGTTTGTTTAGGTGATAGAAACTACAACATTTCAAGTAATTTACTAGGCTTTTCTGATAAATAATACATTTACTTAGTAATTTTGTTGCAGTACGTTTTAAAAATAATATCCTTTAAATGGGCACCATTTTCGGCCTCACAAAGACGGGCTCTAGTTAGGGCATTTTCCATTACAGTCCTTAGAATAACTGGCTCTAGTTCTTAGATTTCATGTCTGATATTGTTTTTAAGCTCTTGAATCGTTGTAGGCTTGTTCACATATACCCTTTCCTTAAGATAACCCCAAAGGGAAAGGTTAGGGGCTGTTAAATCCGGTGAACGTACAGGCCACTTAAAATCAGAAAATCTGCTAATTAAGCGCTCGCCAAACAATCCCCTTAAGAGCGCCATACTTTGTCGGGCAGTGTGGGCAGTAGCTCCATCTTGTTGGACCACATTTCTGGGTTGTCCTGAACAGCTGGTCTTAAAAAATTTTCAATCATTTGTTGATATCGCTGTGCAGTTATCGTCACCGCGACACCTTCTTCGTCTTCAAAGAAATATGGACCGATCACTCTTTCCGAGGTAACACCACACCATACGGTACATTTTAGTGGATGTAATGAACGCTGATGAACGGTTCTTGGATTTTCAATGGCCCATATTCTGCAGTTTTGCTTATTTACGAACCCGTTCAGATGAAAATGGGCTTCGTCGATCATTATCAGCTTATGGATGAACTCATTTTTTTCTCTGGCTAATTGCTGAATGTGAACAGTATAAGCTACGCGTGATTGAAAATATGTGGGTTGTAATGCCTGTACCAATTGAATTGTGTATGGAAACAGATGCAATTCACGCAAAATTCTTTGAAGTGACCTTCTGGACATCCCAATCTGAGTGGTTCGTCTTCGAGTTAAGGTGTCTGGATTTTCAGCAATGCTATCCTCAACGAGTGCTACATTTTCCGCTGTCCGTACTGAACGTGGTTTGCCAGATCGTGGAAGATCACTCACTGAACCCTGCTGTCGAAATCGGACCACAAGACGATCAATTGTGGTCTGACTGGGAGATTGTCTGACATTATAATGCCGACGATAGGCTTTTTGGGTTGAGATTATTGAACGATGGTTTCCTAAGTAAAGTTAAATAATTTTGGTTCGTTGTTCAGTGCTATATTTTTCCATGATAAATTATCAATGTTTATATCTGTAATATTCTGGAAAATAAGGAGAAAATTTGATTAAATGTGAAAGTTGTTACTGGTTCAAACTAATGCGTGACTTTTGCGCCAGCCTGTATATATATATATATATATACTAACTGGTCTAGCCGCACTGATGAGCTGTGAAACAGCGAAACAGGCTGTATGTGGATGACTATATATATATATATATATATATATATATATATATATATTGGCACAAGACAAATGAAACGGACCGTAAAAAATATATCTCACAGAAATGTTATGTTTTTTTGGAAATGTGAAAAAATAAAAATAATAAAATAAAAACTAGGTTATTGTAATATAACATGAACCTGACTTTTCGACTGCCAACTTATTCATCTATGTAATTCCTCTGATATATTTTAATCTTTGAAAAGCCTTGGCTTAAGGAAAGAATAATAAACATGTTTTTACCGAGTAAACCTTGTATTGAACAATCGAAGTTTAAATAGATGTGTCATTCTTACATATTTATCCCTCTTCTTTCATTCATCTTCATATATATATAATAGCCTTTTTAAAATTAAAAACAAAAAAAGAAATTAGTATTTACCTTGCTTCTAAAATTGCACTATTCACTCAACACAAAACAGTAAGTTAGACGTTTATTTGTTTATTAATTATTATTTTTATTTATTTTTTCACTCCCTTGTGTAATTATGATATTCCGTCGACTGATTATACCCATATACATATAAATATACGTCTCTCTCTCTCTCTCTCTCTCTCTATATATATATATATATATATATATATATATATATATATATACTAGACCACCCGTGACCCGTTGGGTCAGTTTGTTATATTAGCTATGGAATTCATGTATGTGCGTGACACTTGTGGATGTTATGATTTTTAGATCTCGTTTTGATTTGACGACGCTTGTCATGCCAGCTGGAGTGTTGTTGTCATGGCGACCGCCACCTCGATGTGTCTTGTTTGGGCGATTCCCGACTGCTCAAAAGTGGAATCACAGGCACTGGGAGGCGTTCCGTGATCGCCACAGTGGCACAAAAGTCGGTAAACATAATCATGTTTACTACCACGAAATTACGGGCTGACTGATCATGTATCGGGATTATTGTGGCGAAAATAGAAATTCAAACACAGTTTGTTGACGCCGGCCGTCAGATTTTCATCTCCGTGTTATCGGTCGTATGTCTACACCTACGTCCGCAGGCTTTTCCATAAAACCAGCTGGCCCAAGCAGACGACAGGAAAGAAATCTGGAATCAGCCAAGAACACAAGAATAGCGACGTTCGGTCCTCCTCAAACAACGACAAAAAAAACCAGCAACTTCAAGTACAAAAATTAAACAATTCAACAACGTATCACGACAATTTCGTCGGCCAAACGCCATTGAATCAGCGACGCTGAACAACAACAACACAACTATTGGCGCTACTGCTACACCGCGTCATCCGACGCCGACATCGTATAACGCAACTATTACTGCTTCTACCACTGCTCGCCTACAGGACATTGTCAACAATTTACTACTACCCACCAAGGCTTCTCGACTGTTGCGACATCCACTCCAATTCCGAAATCCCTTATCGAAAATGTCTTCCCGTTGAATTGTTCTGGAAAATAAACCATAATATTTTCCCAATTTTAATCCTGTGTTGTTCGTTCATTTTTGCTTGTCACCATACGCTTACAGTAATATAACATGGAGAAAACAAAAAAACTATTTGATGAAATTAAATGTAATTGTTGAAAAAAGAATAGATAGATTTCTATGCGTCGTTCTGTTTATTATAATTGTTTGTTTTTTTAATTATAGTTACTGAATTATAAGTGGTTGGCCATACTTATAGGTAAATATGCACTGAACAGGTACCATAATACTTATTATAGTTAAATTCAAATTTTTATATATAATCTTTTAAATGAAATTGTTAGTTTCAACTAACAATTTCATTTAAAAGATTATAAAAATAAAGGCGATTTGAGAAAGGAAGGGGGTACAACCGGCTGTCTCGCGTACGTAACGAAAACAGAGGGAGTAGGAGTGGTGAAATCTGTGAGAGGAAAAGTGGGAGGTGGTTTCGTTCATATTAATAATGATTGTTGTTGTTTTGTTTGTTTGTTTTTGTTTTTTAAAAGGGAGGAGCTTTTTTGAAACTGCGACAAACTTTACAAAGTCCTGCCGTTGAATGTTTTTAGCCGTGGAGAAAACAAAAAAACTATTTGATGAAATTAAATGTAATTGTTTTATATTTAAAGCGATATAAACATTTCCAGAATGAAAAATTTCATGCGTTCGTTAATAATAAGAGTTCAACGGAATTGGATTAACATATTGAAAGACGATGCTATTTACGCATGCGCAACCGGATGTTGAAAACCGGAAAGCTGAAAGCTGATTGCAAACATACAAGACCCATAGACTTTTAGTAGTATATATATATATATATATATATATATATATATGTATAGGATACATAATACGCGTGTACGCGCATGCGCGATTATCGACGAAGTAATGACAGCAACGATCGATCGAACGAAAATAGCTGAGCGACAGGCGAATATTATTTCAAGGTGAAGATGATGCAACCTTTGCAAATGTGAAAAAAAAAGAAAGAACAAAAAGAAAACGCGTGAGAAAAGGAAAATCGTTTGGAATTTTTTCTTCTGTCAACTTTTAATTCACATGGGATTTTGTTCAATTGTTTGAGAATCGTTAGTAATTGCATCATCCGGTCATCAGGAAAGGGGAAAATCTCGCAAGGCCAAATTTGAAGTGGACATACAGGTTGAGAATAGAGAAGATCTGGGTCAAACCATAGAAGAAAAATGCCGTCGCCCACACATGCGCGCGCCAACACGCCCCCACCCTCGTCTCCCTTACACTTCACGCACATAAAACAATGGACACGCGCGCACACACCGATAATCACATCAACTCACATGCACATATTCATGGTGCTGCTGTTATAGTGATTTTTAGTCTGGACTAATGTTCAAAATAGGGGCTGAGCCCCCTCCCCAATATTTTAAAATCAATATTTTTAAATATGTATTTACTCTGTTGTTTTCGAGTAAATCAAATTAACTTTTTGGGTATCTTTTACAATAATCCGCAGAGTGAAAACGCCCAAAAAACAAATATACAACAAATAAAAGTAACTGTAGCCGATAAAAGTTATTTTCCAACTTATCTGTGACATTTGTTTGTATTTTTAAGTCGTTTCAACTGCTATTTATTAGAAATCAGTATTTTTGTCACACGAACATGGAGGGGGGTCGTAAGCGAGGCTGGAAAATAGGCTCATCGGCACCATTTTTTTTAGTAAAAATCCGTGCCAAAAAAAAACAAGAAATGTTTTTTTACATCGAATAAAAACCCATTTATACTACGTAAAAATACAAACAAAAGTCGTAGGTAAGTAGGAAAATATCTATTCTCGACGTAGGTCACCTTCACTTATATATATTTTTTTTTTACTCCGTTCTCATTCGTTATTTGGACCTCGTCTGCGACTCTGCGGATTATTGTAAAAGATACCCAACTTTTCTAACTTTGGGGAAGGAGTTTAGGTTCTTTCACCTCTAGGTTTAAATAGGGGCAAAGCCCCCCCCCCCATCCTCCTTACAATATTTTTAAATAAATGTTTTTAACAATTTATTCTGTTTTTTTTTTCAAACAAATAAAATCGATTTTTCTAAGTATTTTATTTAGAGAAGAGGGCTAAGTTCCCGCATCTATAGTTTTAAATAGGGACACAACCGTACCCCATCCTATATTTTAAAATAAGTATTTAATCACTCGGTAAAAGTGCAGAATAGTTAACAGTTGATAAATCGTAAAAACAACAAAAAACAACGACAAATGACTATAACAAACGCAGTAGAATTTAATTATCTATTGGCCTGTATACTTTTAAAGTGCTGAAACTATTTTAAAGTTTTTTTGCTCAAAATTTTATTTCGTGCAAAATGGTCTTTACACACACGAGAAAAAAAACAAATGGCCGTTTGTCGCTTAGTTGTTGAAGGTAATTCCTGAAAATGTGTCACTAAACCTAAGTGCGAGTGGTAAGCCATGAGTTAAAGTTAGTGGTAGGGTAAGTCTTTATTTTTACAACTTTTCAGGAATTAAGCCCCTGAACAGTTAAACGACAAGTGATTTTTTTCGTGTGAGTAAAGAGAGCTTTAAAAAATTGAAAAAAAAAAACTTTAAAACAGTTTTAGTACGTTAAAAATATACAGGTCGGTAGCTGATTAAATTCTGCTGCGTTTGGAATAAGGCATTTTGGGGGGGGTTAACGACAGCTAACAGAACGAAAAAGGGGTAAAAAGACAAAAAAACAAATAGGCAACAAATAAATGGTACAAAAGGCAAGATAAGTTACTCTTTTACTAACCTGTATAAGTTTATTTAGGGTTTAACTTATTTAAAGAGTGTTTTTGTTCAAAACACACCTGGTGTCTACCTATTCAGTTAGAACAGAAAAACAAAATTGCTGTTTATGAGCCCTGGGTGGGGGCCCTTGATAATCGGTGAAGAATACAAAAATAACGCCATCGGCGTGGATACACCATAACAAGGATATTTCATCAGAAAAAAACAAAGGAAAAAAGTTTGTTTAATTTTGTTTTTGTGTTTTTGATGAAAAAAACAATGACACAATACTGGTCAACTCTGATGATGGAATTTTTTCCGGAATTAATAAGATTAAAGTAAACAAAAAAAAATAATTAATCTTGCATTGATAATGGCTTATATTTTCAATTTATAATAAACAAAATAGTGTTAGAAACACATTCAATAAATGTCACCAATCGTGGGGAAATGTAATGCTCTACCAGTATTTTGTTTAATTTTCGTATTTTGAGCGATTATTGAAACTCTGTAATTTACGCCATTTTGTTTCCGTTCTAACTTAACAGGTGGACACCAGGTTAGTTTTGAACAAAAAAAGCTCTTGATATGTATACGTTGTATAATTCATATATTTATTATAGAAGTTCAACGAAAATAATGTTACAATAGAAATGAATACCCAAAACTTCCGATTGTTATTTTGAGATGTGCTTGTGCATCTTATCAAAGACTCCGTCTGTTGGTCACGCTTGAAATCGCATTTTCACTGTCAAACGCGCAGATTGGACGCATCAGATTTTAGATGCGTCCAAGCATTTCCATAAGAGGATCTGTCTGTCAGTCCACCAGTTGGGCTGTCAGGCTTTAGTCATGATGAATTAACGGAAGTATGAGAACAAAAAGGAATAATACATTTTTATGTAATGCAGTAGTTTTCTGTTCACGTTTCAATCTACTCGTATGTTTTAAAATGTGCATTAAAAATGAACGATATTGGAATGCTTCAAGTAATTATCGTCTCATATTTCGAAAAATAAATGTTTGTAAACTGAAATATTTTTATTTTTCCAAACGACAGTAGTTTAACATGTCATCCTGGGAAATGAACTCCGAGGTTTTACCGAAAGTAAAATATGTATCTTCTTTCTATGACAGTTGGCCACGTTTTAATCAATTAGGAATTTCTAGTCATAAGTTAATGACGGTCGAAACGAAATAGTAACATAGTTTAAGGCGTCTCCAGCAGAGACTAGATTTTACAATGAAGCAAAATATGTTTAATGTCAGAAGTGAAGACGCCATCTTAAGGGCTTTTTTTACCTCTGCAGGCTTATGTGACTTGGATAATGAGTCACACGCTGGCCTCATCCTGTCTCTAGGCGCGTATCTACCATGAAACGCATCAAGTTTCATGGCCCCTCATCCAGAGACATCAATCTAGTATGAAAGAACAAAGGATGTACCCGTATTTTTTGCTGGTAAAACTAGCACGCTATTTTTCGGTGTTTGAAAAATAAAGAATATTGCAACTGTGGTATTAACTTACTACATTATATTCTGATAAATATATATATATATATATATATATATATATATATATATATATATATATATATATATATATATGTGTGTGTGTGTGTGTGTGTGTGTGTGTGTGTGTGTGTGTGTGTGTGTGTGTGTATCTAGGCAGCATCTTCTCTTGCAGGCAAGTATTGTTGAATATAAGAGACAACTCATGTCTAGATATCCTTTGGTAGATCCTTTCAATAGTCCGAATCAGGATCTTAATTTCGGAGGGGAATTGGCTGATGAATTTGCCATAGTTTGGATTTGTCTTCCAGATACTTTCAGACCCATCCGGGTCCATCTTCGGGGGGAATGAGGTTAATCAGGTACAGATCATGTGTTAGTATTATAGAAGGTTTTGGCGGGAATTATGTAATAAGTACGAAACTATATTTAGAGCTATAGACATTTTAGAATATTATTACTTATATAAAAGTTAATTCTATTAATTAGGGTTTTTTTGGTTTTTATATATAGGGCTTCTAATATATGGAGTTTTTGTTTGTTAGTACTATATTCTAAGATTTTGGTATTTTCTACTAAGAGTTTTCTGAATTCCGATCCGGGGCAGTGGTCGTTAGTTAGTATTAGACAAATGCATCGTCAATCTTCTCGACAAAGTCGTGGTAGTCAAACGTAGTTTGGGAAGTCATTATTAAATCCAAACTATGGCAAATTCATCAGTCAATTACCCTCCGAAAGGATCTACCAAAGGATATCTAGACATGAGTTGTCTCTGATATTACACAATATATATATATATATATATATATATATATATATATATATATATATATATATATAATGTATTTTTATGTAATTATTTTTATTGGTGATTGCAGCGTTTGTTGTTATTTCTGCTTACTATTATTTCGATTGTCTCACTTCCTAAGTAATTAAGATGCAAAAAATTGCATTATTAGTATTTTTCGTTATTATTTTATACGTACATAAAAGTAATCCATGGACACGTGTTTCTGGCTCACAGCCGTCATCAGCATGGCTAAATTAGACAAGGATCGAACCTTCGATATTGATGTCTATAGTCCAGCGTCTTTACCACTGGAGCAAGACGCTTGTCTAGAAATATGTAGCATTTTTATAACCTACATATTTAATGTAATTTTATGTAATTATTTTTATAGGTGATTGCAGCGTTCGTTGATATTTTGCTTACTATTATTTCGATTGTCTCACTTTCCTAAGTGATTAAGATGCAGGAAATTGCATTATTAGTCGCTCTTAACATTATAGGACGTATTTTTCGTTAATATATAGATATTTTTATTAATTTTATACGTACATAAAAGTAATCCATGGACACGTGTTTCTGGCTCACAGAGAGGAAAGATCTCATATCTCCGCTTTTAAATCCTTCAACACGGCAGGATGACATATACAGCCGGTTAGAGAGGAATATTCCTAGTTTTATTTCCCTCGATATCGGTAAACCTGGATCCCGCAAAACTTTATGATGATTGAGAAAGAAGAATGGCAAATACAATTCCAGGTGTAGATACCTTTTCAACGACAGAAAGTCGCAGCGGGCTTAAAAACGTCAGCATTTGTCGTGGATATTAGTGACGACAGCAACAGCAGATAAGTACCCAGAACAATCATAGACCCCAAGACGACAGAATTCTTCTTGTGTGAGAAGGAAGGGGACATCCTACAAGAAGCTATGAGCTTGAAAGTGAACGAGAAAATTTATAAGTGTGGCAAGACTCTCAATGATGGTAAGCTCCTAACAAAACTGGTTGCCGGAGATGGTATTGCACTCAAACTGAGATATCACCCCACGTGCTTAGTAGCGCTGTACAACATAGAAAGAGCATTTCTGAATGCTCAAAAGCAGAAAAAACCGAAGATATTCTCGAAGAGAAGAACATTTATTCAATTGCATTTTCGGAACTGGTGACGTACATTACAAATCCACCAGTTTTCCGCCTTCTACACTTGTGTTATCTGTACAACGAAAGACTGGGGCAGCTAGACATCAACTCTCCTAACACGCATGCTACTCGCCTGAAAGAGCAACTACTGTTCCATATCTCCGAACTAGAAACTCATCGTCAAGTCTAGATGTCATTGTGTCCTTTAAGACGAACGTAGGGAAAATTCTAGCACAAGCCAGCAAATATGGTGAAGCAATCCACCTGGCCAAGGCTGCTGGTATAATGCGTAATAACATGCTGAAACATAAGTGACCATTCAATGACACATTCCATGATGGATGTCGAAGATTCTGTTCCTGAGTTATTCAATTTGTAAGCATGATTGAACATGAAACCAACATCAAGTCGCAACTCCAGTATGGAATATCAAAATCTGACCTTGGAATATCACAACTAGATGGTATCATCACAACAAAGCATATACTAAACTACCCCTCACATTTAAAAAAAATACTACACTATCACTCCTCACACCAAAAAGATGAAGATATTGGCTGGGAGGATGCTATCTTGACGAACGAATATAAACTACAATGCCACTTCCAAAGGAGGCGTAATATCTGATAAGATGGTATCATGACAATAGAAAATATACTACACTACATTAACCACCCACCCACCCGAATTAGTTTCGGCTCCAGACAGACAGATACCAAATCTCCATTAGCAATAGATGAGAACCAATCATCATCATCATCATCATCATCATCATCATCATCATCATCATCATCGTCGTCGTCGTCGTCGTCGAATCGGTTACGATAAATTAAAATCATATCAGACGTGTTATATTCAATTACGCATTAATAAGGAAAGTAGAAAGTCGACTTTCGGTTTACTTTCGATAGCCTCATAACTCTCGCTTATCTTATTTTATCGTTTAGTCCTCACATTCCATGAGCGATGTTTCTGACAAAAGGGGAAAAATTGCTGTTTTCTGGGTCGGAATATATCCATATAACAATTATCGTTGACTAGTTTTTAACCTTGAAGTGGTATATTTTAGCTCCTTATTGAAGTGGCTTCATGCCTTGTCTGGAGCGATTTCCATAAAAAATACCATTTCGAAATGTACGAACCGACAATGTTCTTCAAGCTATCGGTAAAATTGGGTTCACTTAAACGTATTCAGTGAAAAAATTTCAACTCGAAATAAATGTCAAAAGAGTTGATGTGACGTAAAACGGATAAACCACATTGTTTGTTTTTTTTAAATTAAAGCGCATAGATCTGATAGCCCACTTGGCAAACAGTTTATTCTTCTGAAAATCAGTTTCATCGAAAAAATAATTTTATATTCCCCCACAGCCTAATTGATAAATTCGCAGACGATGGGATCGGATACGTATTGTTTCAATGCCTAAATGAGCACAATAGATCCGATATGATTTGAGCGCGGCATATGCGATCCAATATTTCGCGTCCGTATCAACGACGTATCGTTATATAAGGGAACATATTTCGATACTCAGCGTGTTGATTCAATCCTTCGTTGCCTTTAAACTTTCTCTCTCTTTCGTCTTTTTAGTTTACGTGTCTTTGCTTTTGGCCTTTTGGCCAAGATCAAAGTGTTCCGATGGATACTACATCCCATAGACCGGTATCGTCTTGGCATTCGGGTCTTGATTCCGCCGGTCTGTGGGTCTGTCCTGTGCAGTTCTAGGAGGTCCACCCTCCCAAGCTTTGCCGCCCCTCTTTAGGGAGGAGTAAGTTTATTGCTTACTGCCTGAGGCGCCCCTACCGGGGAATGCCGACGAGTCTGCCCAGGCAATTTTTAAATGGCCAGAGAGCTCACCTTCTCGGGCGCTGGCTTTTCAAATCCAACTTTCCTGACCTTGTGTCACATCTTACCTTGTGGGAGGAAGATAAATAAAATAATGGCCCATTTGCGTCTTTCAGTTTCAGACCTCATGTTCGGATGAACGTCAATAGCCAAACAGATACATCTCCCCTCCTCTCTCTCTCTCTCTCTGTCTCTCTCTATGTCTCTCTCTTTCTTTCTCGTAGACATACGCATACGCTCACGCACAGTCTCTTTTTTTTCTTTCCCATTCATTTGTACGTTACACATGACATTATGAATGGAAAGTCTGATGAATGAATCGATCGTTTACAGATATTGCGTAGTTGAAACTTACAACTAAACGGCACGACCGCCAGCAGGGTATCGATCAACATTGGTCCAGATAATAAAATCAACCTGGCTACTCTTATCATTCATTATTGCGTGCGAGTAAACCAATCCATACTAACAAGATAACGATAACGTTAAGCATGCGTGAATATTCAGTAAGTTTTCAATGGAAGACAGCTATTTAAAGCGCAATGGCGTTACTCCATAGCCATCTCTATAAGAGACGAGGCGATCGTGCAACTGGAGGCGATGTGAATTTTTAAGTAATTTCTATAGCAGTTTAAAGCTGAAGGGGCATCCCCCTATGAGATCCGCCTGATGTTTTAATGCATATCAGATAAGAACTATAATAGGATCATTGATAAATTTGACATTTATTGACAAATTCCTATAAATGAAGAGACGACTAAACTTGAATAAGTAAAGGAAATGCATATTTTATTGAGTGATTTTTATTTCAATATGAGATGTTGGTGCTTATCCGGATTAAGGGAGACATTCGAAAAAAAAACAACTAAGGAATATCTGTTTGATGTGCGTACCTGTCACGGGATGAATATATCTTATACCAAAAATCACGTAAATTAAGTAGTTTTTATTTTATAAATAAAAATTAAATTTTACCGATAAACGAATGACTGTGCGCGCTCTGGTCATGCCTTTGCCCCCACACCGCCAGAAACGATGCCCAAATCAACCCCGTATGCAATAGATAGGGTTATCCCCCCTTGAATTCCTCTTGAATATGTTTTAATGGAGACCGTATTTTCTCGTCATTCGTGCATCGATAAAATTTAATTTTTATTTATAAAATAAAAAGTACTTGCTTAATTTACGTGAGTTTTTGTATAGGATATATTCAGTCCGTGGCAGGAACGTACATCAAACAGATATTCTTCAGTTTGTTAGTTTAATTTTTTGTTTTGTTTTATCGAATGTCTCCCTTAATCTGGAAAAGCACCGGGATTTTTGTTTAGAGAATGTGTACTTAATCATGGTCATGGTTAGAATCTTTTCAGAACTAAATTTTCAAGGGACAATGACAGTGGAGTGTTAGCAGCTAAAAAGATTTCTGATGACTGAATGTATAACTTATCTCCAAACGTTAGATCTGTTACATAGACCCTGCTTGGGCCGCGGCAGTTCTCGTGTTGTATATTCGTCCCGGAACGGGCCGTGGCAGTTCTCGTTTAATCACGTTTTTAACACCATAAATCATATATTTTGCATACCTTTAAATTTCTCGCACCCTCTTTCTTTCCTCGCCGCGTGGAGGGATGCGCCGTCTAGTGGTTGAATTCTTTCTTTCTGCCGTGAACCACGCCGCTGCAACACAAAAGCTCCATGACCGACTCAGAAGACAAACAATCTTTTAAACTTAATTTCTGTTTTATTTCAGGCGTTAGTTATCCATCGGCATGGAGATATCCACTAACGTCGAGAGAGAGAGAGAGCAAATTACTACTTTCGTCATTACTTATCAATTAAGTCCTTGACCATTCGTGGAGGGGGGAAAGAGATGTTTCGCCTGTATTTTCTTAGAGAATCAATTCCCCCAATCATGTTGCGGACTACATCCTAAATCACGTCTCATATGTTCGCCTCCAAAGAGCAGATTGGCAAAACCTCTGCTTCCCACGCAAAAGCCCGTGACGTCACAGAGCCCGTATGCGCAGGTGCATTCGTCACAGCCTGACTCTTTTGAACCCCGACCTAAAAGGTCACATCAAAATGGTGGCCTGTCACGTCTGTGAGCCCCAACCGTGAGAACAGCCCTATTCTGTACTCGACTGTACGGGTTCACCCGCACTAAATCACGCAAGCCAAACAAACGATTTTCAACAGATACGCCCACCTCAAGATGCGTCCGTTTTCACAGGGCAATTATCCAACAGATCCTGTTATATGGATGGCTATGGTTTTCTCTCAAAAATAAATCTAACAACGCGAATTTCTATACTTTAGAATAAAATATGAAAATATATATCACTTAGAAGCATTTTTTTTTTAATCTTACTTTTTTAGTTAAGGAAGACCCTAATGATCTATAATATTTTGTTTTTTCCTGCTCTCTTTAGCATTAGCCCAGTCTACCAATATTGATCAAACAGTAATAACGGCATATACGTATACTCTCAAATGTCCTATCCTAGTCTTTACACTTATTCGCCTTCGTGCCGTTTTTCTGTTTGTTTCTTCTGTAGAGATCGGATGTATCTAGAGAAGAGAGTTATCTACCTTTGAAGAGAAATTATTTTGTAGGATAGAGTTATCTCCCTTGAGCTTATATCCCCAAATTTAGTAATTATTCTATAGAAGACAGTATTTAAAGTATCGTGGCTTTTCTTTCAAATGTTAATCTAAAAACGCACGCTTGTACGCTTCAAAATAAAGAATGAATATATATATGACTTTTAAGAAATAAATACGACAACATAAAATAAACTACTTTTTAATGATTATTTTTACTCACCTGGTTCAAAACAAAGCCAAATAATGGTTTCTTTTATAAGTTAAGTTTCTGTTCAGTTTTGTTTGTTTGTGTGTTTGTTTGTTTGTTTGTTGTGTTAGTTAAAATTCCAGTCAAGGTGATCGCCATGAGTTCAAATCTATGATCTTGAAGTGCATCCAGTAGTGGGGCCCCAATTTGGGAGCGTTGGGGGAATGTGGGGTCACCTCTTAGTTATTATTACTACAAGGTTCATTCTGACTTCGAGGAGTGGTAGTACCTGTCAGGGTCACATCTATAAGTTAAATAGAATCTGTTCTGGGCACCTTACTAATCTACCTTGAGCACCCTCGGGCAAGGTGTTCGCCACTAACCTGATCCTACCACCTAAAATCCACTTTTCACGGCAATGTCTACCTTTTTCCTTCCTACCTTATTTCCAAACCCTATCAACTACTCTAGCTACCCCTCCATCATGATAAAAATGGTGACCCCTTAAGTTACCACCATGACTAGGTTCATTCCGTAATAGTACCTGTCAGAGTTCATTTATATATTAAATAGACACTATCGATTACAAACTATATATATATATATATATATATATATATATATATATATATATATATATATATATATATATATATATATACGCCTAAAACAAAATTAATGTACAAATAACTTGTATACAAAACATAGAACGGGGTCAGCATGAAATGACCCACAGACGGTTGATATGCTGTAAAACCTGACGACCACCAAACTAATTAACATTAGTTTAAATTCATCATCTTGTATCAAATCTAAAAATAAACAGAATACTGTATCCTCGAGATGTTTTGTTTTTAGACTTATTTTCTCAATATAAATTTATTTAATTCAATTCATTCAAATAATTAATTCATTCCTGTTTCATGTATCTGTCTCGTTTCGATTAGTTTGAATTGCGATATCACGGAAATTACCGAGAATTAACGATGAATCTTCGTTTTCTTAATGTTGTACGTCTGTATAAGTATTTTTTTGATGCTTTAATTAATCGCATTTTATTTTAAAATATATGCAAATAAAGTGTGGGAGAACAGGGCGTATGTAAATCCCCTTTAGCCGTAATGAGGTTACAATGGCTGTTAAAACTTAAAAAAGAACTACTCTTCAACAACATCGTAATAAACACTAACAAATTCCAAACACCAACACAGCTCTCCAGTATTTCATTCCCCGTCTGCATTTAATGTTTCTTTTTAAAGGCAGTTTGTCTCTAGACACGTAAATTAATTGTTCACGCGTGCAAATTAGTTTCATCTATAAAAATCTCCAATTATGAACACTTTTCTGTTTTCATTCGAAGACGGATGCCCGACACATGAAACATCTAATGCGCTTCGAAACTGGTAAGTGTTTGTCTCTATTGTTGCATATAAAGAAAATAATTCATCCTTTTACAAAGATATACGAAACCATAACTAGACAGAAAAGACACTTTGTATTATTGGGATTATTCGAACTACTCTTCCCAGCTGGGGAGTTTTCCTCACAAACTTTCGGCCAATAAAACCTCCGAGCTTCTTCATACGCGTCTTGTCGAACTCGGGAATCTATACGGAATTTCGAACTGAACGCTTTAATCAATGGGAGTATTTTTTTCACATAGTTCACCCCAAACAAGACAGGTCGCCACTGTAGACATAAGGGGCTACTGAAAATTAAGGTGAGAGTTTTGGGGTCATCATAAATTAGAAGTTGTGCAGCAAGATACTTGTTGACATTACTTTTTAATTTTTGTATGTCGGTACAGTCGAGGAAACAGGGATCAGGGAGTGAGTTCCAAAGGTTTACAGCACGAGGAAAGAAGCTATTGGAGTAGAAGGCTCTCCGGCATCTTGGGACCTCCACAGTGAAGGGATGGGATTTAGCTGATTGTCGAGTTGGTCTAGTGAATTTACGTTGAGGAGGGACCAGAGCAGAAAGTTCATCAAAGCACATTCCATTAAAGTACTTGTTAGACAAGCACAGGGATGCAACATTACGGTGATTGAACAGGGGCTGGAGCTTGATGGATTGTAAGGGATCTATTAGATCAGCCACTCTTTGTTTACCTTGTCTAAGAAGGAGAGACTCCTGGATGGTGCACCAGCCCAAATGTGGCAATATTCCATGGATGGACGGATGGTTGCTTTATAGAGATATACAATATTGTCATGTGTGAGAAGTTTTCTAGCACGATGGAGGGAACCCACTTTCTCTTTCTTTGCAGTATATTGTTCTCGTTCCGTCAGCTATGACTGCGTAGAAGAATTAACTAGAATTTTTTTTAATTGGTCCCCCGATTAATAAAATCGGGGGACTTATGTTTTGAGGCATGTCCGTCCGTCCGTTCGTCCATCCGTCCGTCCGTCCGTCCGGATTTTTCTCCGCAACCACCCATTGAATTTCTCTGACATTTTGCATGAAGTTGTAACTTTGGTCAGGTTAGAAAGTGACATTCTCCAATTTTTGAAAAAAAAATCTGGTTAGCCCCCCAGGGGTTCAAAAGGCCCCGAAATTTAAAAAAATGACATTTTTTGCCCCATAACTTTTCATCCATCCTTTCAATTTTTCTGAAACTTGGCCAAAATGTAGAGGCAATTGTTCGTAATAGAAAATAAGTATCGCTGACCTTGGAAAAAATCTGGTTCGCGCCCCCAGGGGTCAAAAGTTCCCAAAATGGCAAAAAATGACCATTTTCTCCTATAACGTTTGATCCATCCATTCAATTTTTCTGAAACTTGGCCAAAATGTAGAAGAAACTGTTCTGGATATAAAATGAGAATCCCTGACCTCAGAAAAATTCTGGTTCGCGCCACCAGGGGTCAAAGGGGGGTCAAAAATGCCCCAAATTGCCCAAATTTATTGCATTTTACACTCGCCATATCGAGTCACATACAGAGAGGGACCACGCACGCGCGGATTGTTCATAATTAGTTAATATTGTTTGTAGTGCGGACGGGCCTTCATCCTTCAGAAGACTGTCACTTAAGAATTGATTTTTACTTAATAACTTTATGTTTTCTACGTATCCAAATGTATAACATTTTGTACTCATTTTAGGAGCTTTAGACATAATATTGTTTTAGATGTGTAGTATTACTACTTTATATATATATATATATATATATATATATATATATATATATATATATATATATATATATCAATGGTGTTCTCATGCGCTGTAGTGATTTATTATAATTAAATTTTAAATAAATGTTAAATAAAATGGAAGATCTATTTCATGATGCTGTTTAAGTTTTTGTTATTTATTAGTTATTTAAATGATTGTTTTGTTTTACTTTCATTTTAGTTTTGAAAAAATACAAGCAAAACTATGCCTCCAGAGGGAGCACATTTTTGCGTGTACATATACAGGCATGAAAGAAAGAAATATACACCATTATTAGTAACAATTAAGACAGCTGTCAGAGTGTCCTCATGGACCTAGGCAAGATAATATTGATTATTTTTCTTCGCTGATTAATAGGGCAATCAATTGGTTAAGAGTGGAAAGAAAATTCCGAGATTGGCGACGATTTGACGCAGATTAAGTCCGCGTTTAGATTAATTTATACTATGGCGACTCTGAGAATTCTACTGCTTTTTGGGGGGACGATTTCATACTTTAATAGTAATATATGATAGATGGGTTTATATCTGAAACACAAAAAAATGTCAGTCAGTATAAAATATCGATATTTATCATTTTTACTGCTGCTTTGTATGGCTGCAAGTGCTGGCTGTCGACGAAGGAAGCAGAAACTTTAAACATGAATGAACTATTTTTGTGGTGTCTATTTACTTCTTTCATGCCTGTGTATAAATGTAGCCTTCTTTCAACATATGTGCAAATCAATAAGCGTTTTGGGTATTATCCGACGCTTCATACCAATCACTTTATCCAATATTATCCACCTTAAATAATAATATTCCGTCTTTTGTTTCGGGCCTGGAATGAGCCATTCGTATTTACGAGACGGTTATGCAAATATGGCAGAAGATTCGTTTCGTTTTATCTCCGTAATCCAATAGGCATCCTGCGTCTTCCTATTTGCAGGCCGCGTCATGAGACTTTTCTGATGGCAGCAAATTAAGTACTAAACTAGAGCTTACAATCATCTAGATATCACGAAAGTTTACTTATATAAATTATGTTACATCGCATACATATTAGCATTTAGAGTGTTGTACTTGTAAAACGTATGTATTTGATCAGTAAGAAAATGATAATTGGTGTAAACTATTAGCTTTTTTACTTATCAAGGCCAAAGAGTATTCGAGGATAATGGTTAACGGGATGGAACAGTTGTCAGCCGAAAGCGATAAATGCAATGAACTAAAGTTAATTACGTATGGGACGGTTCACGATAATATTTGTTGATATTGGATTTAAGACGACTATAGTGTATTATACAGGGAAGCAGTTCCACTGTAATGTGTTCCATAAACGGGAGGCCTTTGCAAAGAAACTCCGTCCACGGAGTCTTGCTGTGAATGTCTTATGAGGAGGAACCAGAGAATGGAGCTCAGTCGAGCACCTTTCATGACAATAGCAATAGATTATTTATTTACCTCCTCTCCAGGAGGTTAGGCACAAGGCCATTTTTATCTTACTCCCACAAGTAAGATGTGACCCAAGGTCGGCTCGGGAAAGTGGGGATTGAAAAGCCAGCGCCCGAGAAGGTAAGCACTCTGGCCATTAAAAATTGCCTGGGCAGCCCCGTCGGCATTCCCCGGTATGGGCGCCCTGCGCAGTAAGCAATAAACTTACTCCTTCCCAAAGAGGGGAGGCAAAGCCTGGGAGGGTGGACCTCCTAGAACTGCACAGGACACACCCATAGACCGGCGGAATCAAGCCCCGAAGGCCAAGACGATACCAGTCTATGGGGTGCAGTATCCATCGGAACAGATACTACACTTTGATCTTGGTCAAAAGGCAATAGCAATAGAGTAGAGAGAGACTAGCAACGTCTGTTATGGGACAAAGGATCTATAAAGAACAGAAGAGATCATTACCAACTAGATTTCGGAATCGATTTTAAACTCTGTCTAAGGCAACGAAGAGTGCTCTGAGAAGCGCCTTCCCAAATATCGCAACCATATTTTGTCTGTGTTTTGTGGTTGCGGACGCGTTATCGGAAACTAGTTGAGGACGACTGCACTTGATGACCCACAAGACTCTCCAACTTATCCAGAAATGGATCATCTTTTTATCAAGGTTTCATGTTTTATCAGACTCTGAACATGACTCAATAGCTGATAGGTCAAACAGTTTTATATTATATTTGTTTATTCAAACATATAACATAATAATCGCCAATAATCACTTCGACCATTTTAGAAGATTAGATCATCGTTGTTTCGTAATTGGTTATATTTGTCCTATTAACATGGGATTAACCGGGGGATTGCCGATTTATTTTCTCTTCTTCTTTCAAGGTTAATCCATTCACGAGTCAAGGTGATTTTCAATTCGTTTTCACTTAAATTTAAGTAATTCTACGTCAGTATTTCATTGTCCATGGCACTTCAGTAAAGTAAAGCAAACACATTTCACATCTACTTAATAAAGTTGGTCATATCTGTCCGTCTGTCTGTTTGTCTGTCTGTTTTCCAGCATGTAACTGAAGCCTCTGGACACTCAAACAGCTGGACATAGAACGATGAAATTTGGTTCAACTGATCTCTTTTCTATGTATATTGTTTGTTTTTTTAATGTAGTTTATAAGTTAATCCCTTAATCCTCAAATGTTTAAGTAATCAATAAGACCGGGCCATTTATTTTAGCAGCCATTTTCTTTTCTAGTATTTTCAATATAATTAAATTGTCAAACAAGATATCGTGTGTTTGTGTGCGCTGACGTTTAAACGTAAGTGTTTAAAATAGGTTTCAATTTCAAATCGGTTCTTCTCAATTAATAATTTAAAAACAAAACGATATCTTAATACTAACTTTTACTTTCACGAAAATACTATTAAACAAATTATATATATATATATATATATATAAATATATATATATATATATATATATATATATATATATATATATATATATTTCGACAGCAAACTGTTTATTAGACATATGTTGTTGAAGACCACGGAATTCTCCCTCTTTATTAAGACACAACATTAGGCGCCATGATCCATCAATTGATACCAGAAATCCGACGAATCGCTCGCAGAGTCGAGAAACTGACCAGAAAGATCATAAAGAGGGAGAACTCCGTGGTCTTCAACGACATATATATATATATATATATATATATATATATATATATTTATTAATAGCAATCTATGTATTAGCATATACTATCAGTGTCCTTTTATTCTGCTGTCTCTTTAAAAGATTCAACTCGATGATTGTCAATCATTAACAACAGAGCATCTATAAGTCAGGTTCAATTTATATCCCAATAACCATGATTTGATTTTATTATTTTTGTTTTTATTTTTTCACATTTCTAAAAAACATAACATTTCTGTGATATGTATTTTTTTTTAAAGTATGTTTGGCTGACGGCAAATGAAACGGACCGTAAAAATACATCTCACAGAAATGTTATGTTTTTTGGAAATGTTAAAAATTTAAAAAAAAAATATATATATAAACATGGTTAGTGGAATATAAATTGAACTTTACTTATATATATATATATATATATATATATATATATATATATGCATTAATTAATTTCGGAAATTATGTTATGTATAATGCTGGATTTTATTTTTACTAATGTTAATGTTTGCGCGGATAATATCACTAAATTAATGATTAATTTTGTTCGCGGGGCTGGGGATAAATAATGAGAACCACAAAGTGAAAGCTGAGACTCGTACAGGGGTCGAACATGTGCCTCGTAAAAGGGGCCACCTACCGCGAGTTTTGTATTATATTGTTTGACTAACAAGCCAAACGTCTAGAGAAAGCCGAAATTGTTCAAATAATTCATCTCCCAAGCTACGTTCTTACTAGTGAGTAATCATATCTCCTTGCTCTATCAAGCCAGCGAAATACGATCAACAGGTTACATGTTCTAACATGTTATGTATAATGCTGCTTTTTTTATTCATGCTATTGTTTACGCGGTTAATATCACTTAACAAACGATTTCGATTTTGTTGGCTGAAAGAAATCATTGCCTTTTAACCGTTTATAAAGTCACATTCGTGTATATAAACTAATCGTTTAAGAAGTCTATCTTAATGTATATAAAATGTCATTTAAAAATAAATATATTTAAATCACTAAAAATAAATAATTAGACACCTAAATGCTAAACTATTTTTTTAAATATGATGAAAAGAAATAGAATTAAAATATTATATGCGGGATCGGGATCAGGGTCCTAAAATCGGCTTCGCCTCATTTGTCAGAGTTTGCAGTTCTAACGATTCTGTTGAATGGGCGATAAATTTTTATAACAGTAATACAATAACATAGGATTCAATGTTGGGTGCAGTAAGAGAGGGTTCCTAATTCATTCCCTGGCAGCGTCTGGTATCCCTACTATTTAATCAATAAAAGACAAATTACTTTGAGCTGATTTGATTTAGACACTTCAAATTTAGTAGGAATGATGCGACGTCGGTTTAGAACTGGAACTGGCCGTGAAGCTGCTTTCTCTTGTACTCTTGTAAAACTTATGCACCCATCTTTCTTCTATCTGAAATAGTATTATTTACTCCTCTCCAGGAGTTAGGCACAAGGCCAGTTTTATCTTACTCCCACAAGTAAGATGTGACCCAAGCTCGGGTCGGAAAGTGGGGGTTGAAAAGCCAGCGCCCGAGAGGTGAGCACTCTGACCATCAAAAATTGCCTGGGCAGCCCCGTCGGCATTCCCCGGTAGGGGCGCCTCAAGCAGTAAGCAATAAACTTACTCCCCCCCCCCCCCAAAGAGGGGAGGCAAAGCCTGGGAGGTGGACCTCCTAGAACTGCACAGGACAGGCGTGCAGTATCCATCGGAACAGATACTACACTTTGATCTTAGCCAAAAGGCCAAGAAGGGCTGAACTACCTAGCCTAAGTAGGAAAATGAGCCAAGAAGGAGAAAACTTCGAAATAATACCAGTCTTCCTTCCAATTGTGTTGCCATTTAAATTAAGCAATGCCTGATTAGCAGAATTGCCGTTAGAGATTACGCAACAGTTTGATTAGTATAAACTTCTCATCGCACAGAAGGGTATCTATTATCTCTCAGGGTAGAAAGAGATCAGTAAACAAGTTCGATTGGTAAACCAACGAAAATCTAACAGATGACCTTCTTAATTTATATTTGCCTCCTTTCGTAGAAGAGCTCTCAATATGACAAAAATAGACACTCGACATCAATCATAAAACAATAAAATATTCCGTTGTGTCTCAAAAAAGATTGAAACTGTTTTCTGAATTATCGTCCCAAATTTATCTCGTCAAATATAACTGTCAGCTTTAGTACAACGATGAAAGAACCCCAATTCAGAATGGGATTTTGTTACTTTAAGTAATAAATACTTTTCATTTTGAACTGGAGTGCGTTATAATTTAGACACTTAAAGACAATCATTTACAAGCCATATATTTAATGAGTACCAAATCTAAGTGCACATGTTTTCATAGGCTGATTCGCTAAGCTATTCTATTTATATAATAAACTAGAAGAATACCCGTCCCAGGGCGGGTAAAATGAATTCCTCGAACAGCTTTGAACCACGTTTATGTCCCCTTGCAAAGATTAAAATCAAGATATAATTATATTAAACATTATGTCTAGAATCCTTACTCCAATTTTGGTCAAGCCAGAAACGACGTTTTATCCGACAGTTTAAATAATTCCAAATTCATTTCAAATTTCGAAGGTTCACGAAGTAATTAATTATGTTTCAACTATTAAAAGATTAAAATGGTTGACTTGCTTACGAAGAAACGGAAATACATTATGGTAGATTTAATTTAATAATTAAATTATTTTTTAGAATAGTATTTTTAAAATGTTCGTTTTAGTACTAAAGGCTATGCATTTTTGATTTTCAGAAATAATTGATTAAGCTAATATATAAAAGTAGGCCAGTCTATGTCTCCACTAGTTTGTCCACCGTACATCTTCTTCAGAACAATATAATGTAATTCGCTTTACTTTCTTTGAAAATATACTTCATCCTCCTCGGAATATTTTGAAGAAGGAAGCCATTTTTGTTATGAGCTGCAAATGTAAATTGACGTGGTCACCATCTTTTGTCTAAGCACCAAATGTTATTACTAATAATAAATACTCATATTAATACTTTTTCCGTGTACTACTAATAAATAACAGCTATATAATATTATCTTTTATCCCTATAGAAACAGAGGTGGAAAAAGTTTCTCCGGAAACTTTTAAATTTAAAAGTCTCTTCAAATGATATCACCGACGCAAACAATAAATTACCTCATATAAAGCTTCTTTATTTATTTAAAATTACGTTTATTTCTTCGCAAACACCGTATTATAACAAATAGTTATCTTCGTTACTGATTCGTACACACAGTAAGCGATTTATGTTTAGCATATGCTTATATTTTTTCTATGCCACGAGTGGATGTTTTTTTTATATCACCTAAATCTTTTTACTTACCAAATAGAAACAACTCATTTATCTTCGTTACTGATTCGTACACACAGTAAGCGATTTATGTTTAGCATATGCTTATATTTTTTCTATGCCACGAGTGGATGTTTTTTTATATCACCTAAACCTTCTTACTTATCAAATAGAAACAAATCATTTGCATACAAGCGTGGTAGTTCTTTTTACTTACAATACAGATTAACAATTAATACTATATACACGCGGAAATTCTACTAAATTAATATTTAATTCTGAGTAATCAGTCCTTCTTGACGGTCGTGTAATGATCTTCTTCAGAACAATACAATGTAATTCGCTTTACTTTCTTTGAAAATATACTTCATCCTCCTCGGAATATTTTGAAGAAGGGTGCCATTTTTGTTATGTAACGGGGAACAGAGATATGATCTGAAAATGGTGACTGAAATGTTTAATACACATTGACAACCCAGTTTAACTTTTCTAAAACAACAATTATTCACATGCAAACAAAGAGAAGACAAAAGAGTCGACGAATATATCACGGAGTTGCGTCAAAAAGCGAATAAATGCGAATTCGAACAAATTACAGACAGACTAATAAAAGATTGTCTGTTGCATAAAAGAAAGACTGATAAAAGATTGTCTGTTGCCTAAAGGAAATATGTGACGTGAAAGGATATTACGAGACCCATCTCTAGACTTGGAAAGCCTCAGTGCCAAAGAAGCAAAGAAACATTAAAAGATAATGGCTACGTCGGAAACAGAAAATATATCTATGATTCGTGAAAGAAAAAACAAAGGAATAAAAAACAAGATGGCTAGATAAAAGAACAAGAATCCCGCCCAAAAGCAAAATTTGGTGGACCAATGTACCTACTACTCAAACTGTCCTGCATATTACAAGAACTGTAAAAAATGTCGGAAAAAGGACATTTTGCCAAGATGTGCAGAACAAAAGAGCAAAAGATGTACAAAATTGAAAAGTCCAGCAGCACAGAAAGTTTCGCCCACTAGGTGTACGAGATGAACGTCATATTTAAAAAGAAAATAAATGCACTACGGACGGATAAATAGAAACATAATACTCAAAGTTAACGAGACATCGATAGACTTCAAAATTGACTCAGAAGTAAATTTACTATCAGTAAAAAATATATAATATAAAGCCTAAGCCCCAAATAAACAAAACGTCGGTAAAATTAACCGCATATAACAATACGAAAATTCCAGTAATCGGTATTGATTTACTCCTCTCCAGGAGTTAGGCACAAGGCCAGTTTTTATCTTACTCCCACAAGTAAGATGTGACCCAAGGTCGGGTCGGGAAAGTGGGGTTTAAAAATTGCCTGGACAGCCCCGTCGGCATTCCCCGGTAGGGCCGCCCCAGGTAGTAAGCAATAAACTGAAGCCTGGGAGGGTGGACCTCCTAGAGCTGCACAGGACAGACCCATAGATCGGCGTAAATCAAGCCCCGAAGGCCAAGACAATACCAGTCTATGGGGTGCAGTATCCATTGGAACAGATACTACACTTTGATCTTAGCCAAAAGGTCAATTATTTTATTTATCTACCTCCCACAAGGTAAGATGTGACACAAGGTCGGGAAAGTGGGATTAGAAAAACCAGCACTCGAGAAGTTGAGCACTCTGGTCATTAAAAATTGCCTGGGCAGCCCCGTCGGCATTCCCCGGTAGGGCCGCCTCAGGCAGTAAAGCAATAAACTTACTCCTCCCCAAAGAGGGGAGGCGAAGCCTGGGAGGGTGGACCTCCTAGAGCTGCACAGGACAGACCCATAGACCGGCGTAAATCAAGCCCCGAAGGCCAAGACAATACCAGTCTATGGGGTGCAGTAGCCATCGGAACAGATACTACACTTTGATTTTAGCCAAAAGGCCAATTAGCTGCACTGTAACTTTACAAAGTAAAAATGTAAAAATAAACTCATACTTCATAATAGCGGAAACCAATGCAAATGCGATCATTGATGCAGAAAGATGAGATAAATTAGGATTAATAAAAAGAGTACACAAAATAAACAGGATGGATATAAAAGGCTTGCTAGAAAAATACAAAGATTGTTTCGACGACATAAGCAAACTATTAGTTACACATTATATTACAGATCAGGCTGTCTGAAAATACCGGCTTCCTGGCCAAAAATGCACCAAACATTGATGTTATTGTTTTGTTTTTTACTTTTCCTTTGCAAAACTCAATCATGTTCTGCAAAGCCAAAAACCAAAACAACAATTCTCCTACACAAAACAACCAAACGAAACACCATGAATAAATATTTGAAGATATAAAAAACTTGAACCGCAAAAACTTTTACCCAAATGACCGGATTCGGCATTAAATAACTCGAAAAGGGTTGATATGCCGTAAAACAAAACCACCATTATATTACAGTAGACCCGGATATAAAACTAACCCCGCCAAGGAATATTCCATTTGGTAAGAAACCAAAACTGAAGAAAGAAGTAGAAAAAAAAATTACACAAATAGGTACAATAAAGCCTATCCAGGAATCGACGGGTAAATTCACGCGTAATAGTGGTGAAACAAAATGTCAGATTAAGACTATTTTTAGACCTCAGAGACTTGAACAAAGCGATAAAAAGGAGCAGTTTAAGTTACTTACTGCTGAAGCAATATTCGCAGAAGTAAACAATCCGAAAAACTTCTCAAAATTAGACGCCTCAAACGAATATTTGCATTTACGCAGTAAATTCGTAATTATTAACATTTAATTTTTATATTTAGTCGTGTTCCCTTCCATCGTCTACTTACGGTGTACACAGTGTGTCAGAAGTTTTCCAAGTTCAAATAGTGAAAATTATAGAAGATATAGAAGGTACAAGAAATTCCCAAGACTTCATAATAGTATGGTTAGAAACTTTAGACGAACACATAGAAATACTCAGAAAACTGTTCGACCAACTACGAAAAGCAAGTTTGAAACTTTATAAATTAAAATGCGAATTAATTAACATACTTATGAAATCTAATCACTCAAGAAGAGATGAAACCAGACTCTTAGAAAAATAAAAGCTATTACACAAATGCCTAGTTTTGAAAATAAAAAAGACATCCAAAGATTTCTAGGAATGACGAACTATTTGTGCAAGTTCATACCAAAATACTCTAAATTAACTACACTATTAAAAAAAATCCTATAGAATCAAGTACAATTCTCATTCGACAAATCTCAGATAAAAACAATAGAGAAATTGAAAAATAATACTAACAAGTGCACCAATTCTACAATTTTATGATCCAAATAGACAAATAAAAATCACCAGAGATGCAAGTAAAAAAAAAAACATGGAGACACGTTGTTACCTGTATCATACGCGTCACGTTCGACAACTCTTGCAGGACAAAACTGTTGTCTGATTGAATTGGAAACGCTCAGCATAGTATGCGCTTGTAATAAATTCCACCAATTCATTCATGGAAGAAATTTTCTTATTGAAAATAATCATAAACCCTTAAGGCAGATTTTCAAAAAATCAATCACGAAAAGCCCCCACCAAGAATACAGAGATTCTTATTAGCAATCCATAAATATGAGTTTGAAGTGACATATATTCTAGGCCGTGGGTCAGTAATTGCAGACACACTGTCAGGCGTATATATATATATATATATATATATATATATATATATATATATATATATATATATATAACGGATGATACACAAGAAGTTTTCAGATACAGAAATGGATAAATATATCCATATATTTTGAGACAGTATCCGATGAGTGACCACAAACTTGACATATACAGGGAAGAAACTAGAAAGACCCAACATTACAGATGCTAATGGAGTATGCAACATCAAATTGGCTAGAAAATAATAAAGATGTGCCACTCTCAATTGTGCCATACATGCCTGTCCGTGATTAGATCTCCGCCGTGAAAGGAATACTAAAAGACATATGAATAGTGGTCTCAAACTCTTTAAGAAAAGAGGCCCTACAAAAAATCCACACGGAATATTTAGTGATAGAAAATGCATCGCAAGGGCAAAAGAAGTTATATATTGGCCCAATACAAACAATCAGATCAAAAAATGATAGCCACATGCACATATTGCATAGACTATCAAAACCAATAACCATCGTAACCGATAGTACACCATGAAATACACTACGGACTAAAGTAGAACCAGCTATATTTAATTTGTATTACAAGGCGTATGTAATAATTATAGACTACACAGCCAGATATTTCGATATTCACAAACTACATAATTGTGAATCACACACGGTGATTAAAAAATAAAACATACTTTCGTCAGGCTTAGTATTCCGCAGATAGTAATTAGCGACAATGGATCGGAGTGTGGATCAGCAAAATGCAAGAAATTTGCTAAAGAATGGGATTTTAAACATATTACGACGAGTCCGAATTATTCACAAGCAAATGGACTTGCAGAAAGAAATATACTAACTAAAAAGAGAACACTAAAAAAGCTTTTAAAATATCCAGGAGCATACTTAGCATTGCTAGCATAAAGAACCAATCCTCTGAAAAGTTAATCACCGTTAATGAAAAGAACACTTCGAACAAACTTTCCCAACAATGCACAATAAACTACTGACAAAGTGTGAAGCGAATGAGAATGTGAACAAAAATACAGAGTTACAAACCCTGAAAACAAACAACCCTGTTCATATACGATTCCAAGGAAATTGAAACAGAAAAAAGAGTAAGAAATTGAAAGAACCTCGTCCATATCTAATATAAAAACAGAATGGAATTGTTTACGTCGTAATAGACGTCACTTATTAAAAGCAAGTGAAATCAATCAAGCATCACACCAACACACAACACAACATTCACAAAACTGAACAGAACAAGAAAGAAGTATTAGGTTCCCAGCAAGATACAGAGAATAAATAAATGAAAATAAAACTTTTAAAACAATCGGAGATGTTAGATATACCATCACCCTTGAGTGCAACCTCCCACCACCACACTGACTAGTACATAGCAGCAGATACCTCTCTATCTACTAAACGAGTTGTCTCAATAAAGTCTTAAAAGCGTCAACACGTGTTTGCCTTATTCCTTGTTGTTACCATTTGCCATTATGTATTTACATATAATATAACAATATAACTTAAATAAACATTTCAAAAGTAAACAAGCTTAATTTAAATAACAACAGAAACAGTTGTTTTTTAATGTATTTGTAGGTTTTCGCTACAAATATATTTACCCGGCCAAGGCCCGTTAGGGATGCCAATAATAACAAAAATAATGATGTGTAGGTCATGTAAGGTGGAAAACCACACACATATACGGACACACGAGGAGGAGTCTCACAATTAATATAGAGATATGGATTATATGATAAAAACCGATTACAGCCAGACCATGTAAGACAATGAGAAAAAACGTCTGATGCAAAAACACCGCCATGGGATTATTTTAATATTTCAATTTTGAGAGTAAGTATTCAAATAGTCAGGAATCCTTAGAATATCGATGTATATTAATATGAATGTTATTATTATTTGACTTTTTTTCTATATATCAAGACATATCGTTAATCTATTTTGTCGCACCGAATAACCACTGATTGTTCGACTTTGATTATTATTTACTTATACATGATACTTATGGATAATATAGAAGTGAAGAGGCATGTCATTTTACTATCTAATTTACGTACGTGTTTACGGTGTGTACAAACACACTATATAAATTAACTGAAAAAAGAAGGTCGCTTTTTTTCTGAAGTCTGACTAAATCATTAAAAACTATTAGAGAGTGGCTGAATCAACACAAAGTGATATATATATATATATATATATATATATATATATAGAGAGAGAGAGAGAGAGAGGGAGAGAGAGAGAGAGAGTGTGTGTGTGAGAGAAAGGGGAAGAGGGAGAAATACAAAGATTATTAAGTTGAGAGACTTGTTCAGTTGATTACAAATTACGACTATTTAAAAGAATTAAATGTATTTCCAAACATGACTCAATCCCAAAACTAATGAATATTTTATTTTGTGTCAGTAAATTATATAGCTTTCGTATAATAATAGATAGTGCTATAGGTTTCAATCACGTGTTTGCCTTCTGTAGTGGAATATACAAAACTCTAATCATTTGCTATATAGAGCTATTTTTTCTCTTATTCGTGTACGTCATCTTCGATTTTTAACGAAGTTTTCGAAATGAGAATAATAAAATAATCATAAAAACACAGTTTTTAGTCATTTATTTCAAAGTAAACGAGAAAAGGGTTCATAAAACGAAATGAAAAAAATGTTAAAATAAGTCATTTCATTTTTATGATTATTTCCCCATTTCCGGAATTAAGTAATTTCACAAAATTAGAGAAACCACATAATATTCTCGAAGCAACGACAATTAGGTTGACGAAATAAAAACGACCACGTGTTTACTATACATTTTGACAAAAAAATTCGTGACCGGCGGTGAATATTAGTTGGGAATTTAAATTTAAGTTATATAAAAAAACACAATGTTGAAGTGTTTGTGTTTAGTTTTTGTACATAGTGAAACAAATATTGGAACAAATACATAGAAAACATTGACAAAAGGTTGATGAAAAAAAAAGGTGAGCTCCCTCTACCGAGCTAGAAAACATCTCACACCTGACACTATCCTATATATCTACAAAGTCACCATCCGTCCATGCATGGAGTATTGTTTTCAGATCTAGGTTGTTGCATCATCCACTAGTCTGCCCCTCTTAGACAAGGTCCAAAAAAGAGTCGTCAAATTAATACGTCTCTCACTATCCTCCAAGCTCCAACCCCTGCCCCATCGCCGCAATGTTACATCCTTATGCTTGTTTTACAAGTACTTCAATGGAATGTTCTCCTATAAACCTACTATTATAATGCCCCCTCGACGTAAATACACTCGTCCAACACGACAATCAGCTAAATCCCATCCATTCACTGTGGAGGTCCCCAGATGCCGAAGAGCCTTCTACTCCAATAGCTTCTTTCCTCGAGTCGCCGGCATTTGGAACTAACTCCCTGCTCCCTGTTTCTCCGACTGTACCGACATGCAGAAATGTAAAACTAATGTGAACAAGCATCTCGCTGCACAGCTCCCAATTTAGGATAACCCCAAAATTCCACCCTAATTCTCAGTAGCCCCTTACGTCTACAGTGGCAACTTGTCTTGTTTATGGTGAACTAAGTTTAAAAAAGAAAATAACAAAGCACATCTTAATTTACTTGAAGATACATCGCTGTCGTCATAAATATGATTATGTTTTTTCCAACATTACGTTCGGTGTAGTGTTCTTGAGTAGATGTGTGAGAATATGCGGGCAGAAGAGAGAAAGGCAGACAGAGCAGAGCGGAGAGAGAGGGAAATAGAGAGGGAGAGAATATGAGTTAAAGAAAAACAGAAATTAAAATATAACCCAATGTGTTCCGTGTTCGGAAACATTTATGAAAAAAGAATCTTAAACTGCAGTAAACACGTTCCGAATGCAATTTTTAAGAGGTGTACTTTTTAAAGGGTTGTAATGTTTCAAGGGGTGTAACTTTTTTAGGGATGTAATTTTTAAGGGGTGTAACTTTTTTAGGGATGTATTTTTTAAGGGGTGTAATTTTTAAGGGGTGTAATTTTTTAAGGGGTGTAATTTTTAAGCGGGTTAATTTTTTAAGAGGTGTAATTTTTGAAAAGGTATATTTTTTTAAGATAATCGTTATATCCTCTTATCGTGAGTATTGCGTAATTCAGCTCAACTAAGTTTATTTACTGTTTTCTTTTGGTGTGCATTTTTTACATTAAGGCATAAGCATGGAACACCAAGTGAGAAACGAACTCATTCGTAATGGAATGCTAGCTATTCATTACAATTTGTGAGGCATCCCTGCGTGTTCTATTTCTAAGTATCCATACTTTGTTTTGATGAAAAGAAACATTTTTTGCTGATGGCTCAAATGTCGCAAAGCCTCTAACACACCCCAGAAGAGGTTGGTGTCATAGTAGGAACAAAAGAGAGCAGCCCACCTTCATCGTTAATGATTTTCATTGCATCATTTGCACACCAAGTATCATCGTTTATAGCTTACACACGCTGCGATGCCAGCATCCCATTTCCCATTGCAGTACAATCACAATAACATTGGCAAACAAATGATAAACATTCTTACTTCATTGACGAAGTTTAGCTTTATACGACACAAAGCTATATGGCAAATACACAAAAATAAAGAGATTGTATAGCGCCGGTATGTAAATTAAGACGTGCTTACATTAAAAATTAACATCTATCGACATTTATTGGTGTTGAAAATGAATTTATTGAAATTGAATTACCATCCGGAATAGTTAATGCTTTATACCGGCTTCTTATAGGCGATAAAGCTCGGCTATGCTAATTACTGTATTAGTCAAGTTAACACCATTACGGTTAACAATAAAAATTACTACTATTTGAACAGGAAAATATAACAAGAATTAAGAAATAGGAAAAAGGATTGATGGTTTTTATTTATCAACAAGGCTACTACTACTATTATTACTACTACTACTAGTAGCAATAATAATAATAATAATAATAATAATAATAATAATAATAATAATACGTGGTGTAATCTGTATTTTCATGCTTTTGTTCGTCAGACGAGTCCAAATTTTGTAGAGAAATATTCTATTTAAAAACAATTGGTAAACTGAGTCAGTATGTTTGTACAAATGAGCGTAAAAGCCGTGAAATGTCCGTTGACTTGTGCAGGTTTGTTCCAAGGAACGAGTGTGAGCGTGAGAATGTCTTGACACTTACCAACAATGTTACTACAATGTGTCTATTGCGTTCACTTCCACGCTAATGCTGTCACAAAATGGTATGAACCTGCTTTCCGCCCCCACGAAGTCAAGCTACAAATAACGGTTTTCCCTTACTGAATTGTTTATTGTTTACTGGCTATTAAAAATATCCAGGACCATATTTAGCATTGCTAGCATAAAGAACCAATCCTCTGAAAAGTTAATCACCGTTAATGAAAAGAACACTTCGAACAAACTTTCCCAACAATGCACAATAAACTACTGACAAAATGCGAAACGGATAAAAATGTGAACAAAAATAGAGTTACAAACCCTGAAAACAAACAATCCTGTTCGTATACGATTCCAAGGAAATTGAAACAGAAAACGAAGAGTAAGTAAGAAATTGAAAGAACCTCGTCCATATCTAATAAAAAACAGAATAGAATTATGTACGTCGTAATAGACGTCACTTATTAAAAGCAAGTGAAATCAATCAAGCATCACACAAACACAAATTTACTGTGTAAACATATTTAATGAACAAGGCCAACAAATGCAACACACAACACAACATTCACAAAACTGAACAGAACGAGAAAGAAGTATTAGGCTTCCAGCCAGATACAGAGAATAAATAAATGAAAATATTTTTTTTTTTTAATCGGAGATGTTAGATATACCATCACCTTTGAGTGCAACCTCCCACTACCACACTGACTAGTACATAGCAGCAGATACCCCTCTATCTACTAAACGAATAGTCTTAATAAAGTCTTAAAAGCGTCAACACGTGTTTGCCTTATTCCTTGTTGTTACCATTTGTCATTATGTATTTACACATACTAAAACAATATAACTTAAATAAATATTTCAAAAGTTAACAAGCTTAATTTAAATAACAACAGAAACAGTTTTTTTTTAATGTATTTGTAGATTTTCGCTACAAATATATTCACCCGGCCAATAATAACAAAAATAATGATGTGTAAGTTACGTAAGGTGGAAAAACACACGAGGAGTAGTCTCACAATGTTATTAATATAGAGATATAGATTATATGATGAAACCGATTACAGCCATACCATGTAAGACAATGAGAAGAAACGTATAATGCAACAACACCGCCATGGAATTATTTTAATATATCAATTTTGAGAGTAAGTATTCAAATAGTCAGGAATCCTTAGAATATCTTCTTCTTCTTCTTTCGTATGAATCAGATAATTCTGGTGTTGGCATTAGTTTCCCCGATGTTTTTCTAGTTAGAAATCTTTCTAGAAAGGCATCGGGTGGAAGGACCACGAGAAGGTTGCCAATATCCCTAAGTGAAAGTGATACTGTGGAAACGACTGGATTAGAACTTGGAACACCCAGAACTTCAGTCCGTGTCGTTATCCACTTAACTTAGAATATCGATGTATATTCATATAAATTTTATTATTATTTGACTTTTTTCTTTATCCATTTCGAGACATATCGTTAATCTATTTTGTCGCAACCCATAATCACTGATTGTTCGACTTTGATTTTATTCAAACATTCATAAAATGTGACATATTTTAAGGCATTTTTCGTAGATAACTAAAAATAATAAAAGTATTTACTTATATATGATCTTTATGGATAATATAGAAGTGAAGAAGCCTATTATTTTACTATCTAATTTACGTACGTGTTTACGGTGTGTACGAACACACTATATAAATTAACTGAAAAGAGAAAGTCGCTTTTTTTCTAAATTCTAAGAGTCATTAAAAACTATTAGAGAGTGGTTGAATCAACACAAAGTGATAGATAAAAAGATAGAAAGATAGATAGAGAGAGAGAGAGAAGGAGAGAGAGAGCGAGAGCGAGAGAAATACAAAGATTATTAAGTTGAGAGACTTGTTCAGTTAATTACAAATGACGGCTATTTAAAAGAATTAAATGGATTTTCAAACATGACTCAATCCCAAAACTAATGAATATTTTATTTTGTGTCAGTAAATTATATAGCTTTCATATAATAATAGATAGTGCTATAGGTGTCAGTCACGTGTTTGCCTTCTGTAGTGGAATATACAAAACTCTCATCGGTTGCCATATATAGCTATTTTTTCTCTTATTCGTGTACGTCATCTTCGTTTTTTAACGAAGTTTTCGAAATAAGAACAATAAAATAATCATAAAAACACAATTTAGAATCATTTATTTCAAAGTAAACGAAATGAAAAATGTTAAAATATGTTATTTCATTTTTATGATTATTTTCCCATTTCCGGAATTAAGTAATTTCACAAAATTAGAGAAACCACATAATATTCTCGAAGCAACGACATAAAAGCTATCACGTGTTTAGAATACATTTTGACAAAAGACTAGTGAACGGCGGTGAATATTAGTTGAGACTGGAAATTTAAGTTATAAAAAAAACAATGTTGAAGTCTTTGTGTTTAGTATTTGTACACAGTGAAACAAATATTGGAACAAATACATAGAAAACATTTACAAAAGGCTGCTGCAAAAAAGATGGGCTCCCTCTACCGAGCTAGAAAACATCTCACACCTGACACGAGTCTTCCATGCATGGAGTATTGTTGTCAGATCTGGGCTGGTACCTTGTCTAAGAGGGGAAGACTAGTGGATGACCGACGGTCTCCCCCTCTTAGAGAAGGTCCAAAAAAGAGTCGTCAACTTTATATGTCCCTCACTATCCTCCAAGCTCCAACCCCTGCCCCATCGCCGCAATGTTACATCCTTATGCTTGTTTTACAAGTACTTCAATGGAATGTTCTTCTATAAACCTACTGTTCTAGTGTCCCCTCGACATAAATACACTCGACCAACACGACGATCAGGTAAATCCCATCAATTCACTGTGGAGGTCCCCAGATGCCGAAGAGCCTTCTACTCCAATAGCTTCTTTCCTCGAGTCGCCGGCATTTGGAACTCCCTCCCTGCTCCCTATTTCCCCGACTGTACCGACATGCAGAAATTTAAAAGTAATGTGAACAAGCATCTCGTTGCACAGCTCCCAATTTAGGATGACCCCCAAAACTTCCACCCTAATTCTCAGTAGCCCCTTACGTTTACAGTGGCAACTTGCCTTGTTTAGATTGAACTAAGTTTTAAAAAGAAAATAAAAAAACACATCTTAATTTACTTGAAGATACATCGCTGTCGTCATAAATATTATTATGCTTTTTGCAACATTACGTTCGGTGTAGTTTTCTTGAGTAGATGTGTGGGAATATATATTTTTAAGTAGGGGTAATGTTTAAGGGATGTAATTTTTAAGGGATTTAATTTTTTAAAGGTGTATTTTTAAGGGGTGTAATTTTTTAAGGGGCGTAATTTTTTAAAGGGGGTTAATATTTTAAGGTGTGTTATTTTTTAATGGATTTAATTATTTTAAGATAATTGTTATATCCTCTTATCGTGAGTATTGCGTAATTCAGCTCAACTAAGTTTATTTACTGTTTTCTTTTGGTGTACATTTTTTACATTAAGGCATAAGCATGGGACACCAAGTGAGAAACGAACTCATTCGTAATGGAATGCTAGCTATTCATTACAATTTGTGGGGCATCCCTGCGTGTTCTATTTCTAAGTATCCATACTTTGTTTTGATGAAAAGAAACATATTTTGCTGATGGCTCAAATGTCGAAAAGCCTCTAACAGACCCCAAGAGAAGAGGATGGTGTCATAGTAGGAACAAAAGAGAGCAGCCCACCCTTCATCGTTAATGACTTTCATTGCATCATTTGCACACCAAGTATCATCGTTTATAGCTTACACACGCTGCGATGCCAGCATCCCATTTCCCATTGCAGTGCAATCACAATAACATTGGCAAACAAATGATAAACATTCTTACTTCATTGACGAAGCTTAGCTTAATGCGACACAAAGCTATATGGCAAATACACAAAAATAAAGAGATTATATAGCGCCAGTATGTAAATTAAGACGTGCTTACATTAAAAATTAACATCTAACGACATTTATTGGTGTTGAAAATGAATTTATTAAAATTAGATTACAATCTAGAATAGTTAATGCTTTATACCGGTTACTTATAGGCGATAAAGCTCGGCTATGCTAATTACTGTATTAGTCAAGTTAACACCATTACGGTTAATAATGAAAATTACTACTATTTGTACAGGAAAATATAACGAGAAATAAGAAATAGGAAAAAGGATTGATAGTTTTTAGTTATCAACAAGGCTTCTACTACTACTATTACTACTACTATTACTACTACTACTACTACTACTACTACTACTAATAATAATAATAATAATAATAATAATCATACTTGGTGTAATCGGTATTTTTATACTTTTGTTCGTCAGACGAGTCCAAATTTTGTAGAGAAATATTCTATTTCAAAACAATTGGTAAACTGAGTCAGTATGTTTGTACAAATGAGCGTAAAAGCCGCGAAATGTCCGTTGACTTGTGCAGGTTTGTTCCAAGGAACGAGTGTGAGCGTGAGAATGTTTTGACACTTACCGACAATGTTACTACAATGTGTCTATTGCGTTCACTTCCACGCTAATGCTGTCACAAAAAGGTATGAACTTGCTCTCCGCCCCCACGTAGCCAAGCTACAAATAACGGTTTTCCCTCAGTGAATCGTTTATTATTGCTGGCTATCAAATGAATGGCTGACAGATACTAAAAGCATTGATTGATCGAAAAAGATATCGTGCTAGAGAATAGGGCCATTTTAAATTCATGCTCGGAATGTATTCCAAGATGGTTGCGTGATTGCACGTGGGTTGACATGAAGCGAACTTACTTTTAAATTGATCGACAGTAAATAGTGAATTTGTGAGGGAAAGCACAAGCAGCAATTTTACCATTTTAGCATCACTTTATAGTCTACACTTATACCTCTATTGTCACTGCTGATTTGATATTATTAGACTAGGTTAGACTTTAGAAGAGATGATGAATAATTATAGATTTGTTAGGGCTATCCTCAAGTATAAAACCTGATTTCATAAATAAATGCTTTTAGAGATTACTATTATAAGAATAGGTTAGCATTCAGGAGAGATGAAAAAACAATACATGACTTTTAGACCATCCGTAACTATTAAAGTCTGATTTTTATAAATAAATGATTGTGGGAAAGTGTGTGATGATTTTATCATTAGGAAAACTATTATTCTTATAGAGATTAAAAAAAAGGTTTGTCTCATTTATATATTGCTATGTATACCTTTGTGGGCACAGAGTGGCTTCATCTGAACGCATGCGCGACAGCGCAGTCATCTTGGAATGGATTTCTCGGAGCTGCAAGATGATAGAGAAACACGGACATGATGATTATTGACTATTCATTCTCCCCACCAATTTCTCTGGCCGAGTGATTAGTCACAGAATAACGTCAATTAATGTTTCCCTACTTGTTTGCTCATAAGAACAGAACCGCAGATGACTTTTGTACTCCACCACTGCGACATACCAACTACTACTTAACTCAGACTATTTTAAACATACCCTCTCTCCTAAACATTATATATCTGAACCAACTAGACTCTCTGTCATCTCTCATTTGTTTTATACTTTGATACTTTGATACTTTGATACTTTTCTTCAGGAAAAAGGCTACTCAGCCTGTAACTCCTGCTCCATGCCTGGTCTTATAGTTTCAGTAGGCGCATGCGCGGGTCGAACAGTGTATTGCTTACTGGACCAGTACTTGTCTAGTTTGCTTTTAAAGTCAATTGTGTCTTTTGCATTTACAACTGAATTGGGAAGCTCATTCCAGTTGTTCACTACTCGAAGTCCAAACGAATGCTTCCTAGTGTTGAGTCTGCTGTGCTTCTTGGACAGTTTGAAGTTGTTTCCCCTTGTCCTGGAATTGGTATTGAGTGGTAGAAGTTGTTTTTGGTTGATGTTGACCTTGCCTGTTAATATCTTGTACACTTCTATCATATCACCTCTTTAACGTCGGTAGTGCATTGACGGTAGTCTCATCTCTTTGAGCCTTTCCTCATATGGCAGGTCTTTGATTGAGGAACACAACTTTGTTGCTCTTCGCTGAACTCTTTCGATTTTGTCGTTATTGGTGGATTCTTGCGGCGTTTCTATATTCCAATATTGGCCTGACCATGGTTGTGTATAATTTCTTTATGATGGTCTTGTCACGACTAACAAACGTTCTTCTAATCAGTCCTAAAAGATGATTCGCTTTTTAATGGCATCAACAACATGTTGGTGAAAAGAGAGTTTATTGTCGATGTGCAATCCGAGATCTTTTTCGTTTTCGGATTCCTTTAGGTCTTTTATTTCTCCATTACTGTCCTTCATTGTGTATGGTGTTCTGTTGTTACCATGGCCGAAATGCATTACACTACACTTGCCTGCATTGAACAGTAATTGCCACTCCTCCGACCACTTAGATAATTTGTTCATATCACTTTGTACTGATGGTGTGTCTTCTGGTGTGGTAGCCTTGTCGTACATTTTTGTATCGTCAGTAAAAATACACACAACACTATTGATAGCATCTGGAAGGTCATTGATAATTATAACAAAGAGTACCGGCCCGAGAACGCTTCCCTGGGGAATCTCACTGGTGACATCAGCCCAGTTGGATACGTGGCCATTTACAAATACGCGTTGGATGCGGTTCTGTAGGAAGCTACTTATCCATGTCTTAGCTTTGCCTGTAATACCATAGCTCTCAATTTTGGCCACCAGCCTCTTGTACGGCACTGTGTCGAAGGCTTTTTTGAAGTCCAAGTAGACGACGTCTACAGGGTCCCCTCGATCCAGCACTTCGGTCCACTCATCAAGGTAAGTTATTAGTTGCGTCATACAGGATCTACCTGGAACAAATCCATGTTGTTCATCACAGAATAAGTTGTTGCTGACGAAATGTGTCATTAACTTCTCCCTTATTATGTTTTCCAATACTTTGCACAGTACTGAAGTTAAACTCACTGGTCGGTAGTTGCCTGGCATATTTCTATCCCCCTTTTGAAAATAGGTGTAATCTGACCTTGTTTCCATTGACTTGGTAGTCCTCCTGATTCCACAGACCTACTAAAGATTGTCAAGAGGGGTTTAGTGATGTGGGAGGCAATCTCCTTAATGACTCTTGGGTGCAGTCCATCTGGTCCGGATGACTTACTGACTTTAAGCTTACTCAATTGTTTCTCAATATCTTTCTCTGTCACGTCTATGGTAGATAGTTCGACATTGCATTTGTCTGTAATTGTGGGCATGTTTTCCAGATGTTCTTGTGTGAAGGCACTGCAGAAGATGTCATTCAGGACGTCAGCCTTAGATTCGTCGTCAGAGTGCATGTTACCATTGCAATCTTTTAAATCGCTAACCGCACTCTTCACTGTGGTCTTTGATTTTATGTATTTCCAGAATGCCTTTGGATTTGTCTTCGCCTCATAGGCCAGCGATTCCTCGAAAGACATCCTGAGACTTCTGGTGTAGTTTCGCAGTTTATTTCTGGTTTTACAATATTGCTCATAATCAGATTCTGTGTACTTTTGCCAAGCTTTTTGTTTTGCTTTTGCTTGTTTCATGGCTGCTCTGTCAATATATATTTGGCGTTTCTTGTTTTTTCCTCCACCCGATGTGTGAACTGGGATGTGTTTTTCCATTACATCACTGATAATGTTAGTAAAAACATTCCACGATGCTTGCGTGTTTTTGTTCTCCAACTCCTGTTTCCAATTTACATTTGCAATAAAACTGCGCATTCCATCATAGTCACATTTATCATACTTGCACTTCTTTGTAGTGCTTGTGATAAATTCTTGGTGGCAAATATAGTCAAACATCAGAGTACAGTGGTCACTATTTCCTATCGGTGGAAGGTACTTGGTCTCTTTTACCACATTTTCTTCGTTTGTTAATACCAAGTCAAGAATTGATGGTCTTTGAGTGCTACGATATCTGGTGGGTTGGTCAATGTGCTGAATAAGGAAACTGTCGTTCAAACACTCTAAGAACTGGTCACATTCTGATCCCTCCCTGTCTGTCGCAACACTTGTGTCCCAGTTTACTTGGGGGTAGTTGAAATCACTAACTATGATCAGATTCTGAAAGTTCCTATCTGAGACTGCCTTCAATAATGCTTCTAACTTTCTATTGTTTGTGCCGGCACTTGATGGGCTTTTGTATATGCACCCAAACACTACAACCTTATTTCTTCCTACTTTGATGTTTACACAACTGACTCTCGGAAGCTGTGCAAATTCTCAGTCTCAAGATTAAAAACCTCCATCATATATAGCTTGGAAACATACACACAAATCCTCCGTCCTTCCTGGTCCAAATTGTTTACAGGTGGATGATATCCATCTATAATCAGTTCCGTTGCATGTAATTTAGATTTACAATTTTGGGGCTTTATTTCAGTGAGTTCTATTATGTCTGGTTTTAAATTGTCTACACTCTGTTCAAGATCAGTCATTTTGGTTGTAATCACATCAATATTTGTTGATAGGATCTTTAGCCGGTTCTTAGTAAATCCATTTACATAGGGGAAACCTTTCTGTTTATTGTCTTTATGCTTGGATGATGGCCCCACCCTTGTATTGCAGTGCCCTTTCTCTGGCATAGACAATTTTCCCTCCGTTGATAAAAATATCCTTCTCACCTTTGTTTCTCCTTTCGTTAAGTTCTTTCCTCAGGTGGTACTGCTCTTTTCTCTGCCTTTTTGTGAGATCTGGTCCGACAAATACTCCGCAGAAGACTTCATTTTTTTTTCAGTGATCTAGAGTTCTTGAGTATTTGTTTCTTGACGTGCGTGTTTTCCAAAGTCACCTTGCTGATTCTCACCTGGAGCACTTTTCAATTACATCCTTTTCTTTTACTCCTAGGCCATCAAACAGATTTGTCACTTTTGCTATGTCTTCTTCCCTCCTTGCTTCGATCTCTGTTTCCTTCGACTCTGGCAAATTGTGGATGATAATGTTCTTAATGCGGACTTCTCTTTCCCTCTGTTCCTCTATCGCCTCACTTTCTGTGTCTGTATGTTTGTCAATAATTTTAGCAATACAGCCCTTTTCTAATAATTCCACTCTTTCCTGTAAGTTCTTCACAACACTCCTATCTACTTTGTTTTCAATTCTCTTCGATAGCATCCATTCTTCTTATAATAGATTGCATATATGCGGAACACTTTTCTGCTATGTCACATTTCACAGCTGTCAATGCCGGCTTTTCACATTCAAGGCAAAACCAATGCAAGGACTTGTTTACTAACATTATTTCGAAGACACTGGATTCCATGCCTGCACAGTCAATACAAAACCAATTTCCACACCTCTCACATTCCATCAATTTGTCATCTTGGTCTCCAAATACTGAGGTGAATTTCTTACAAGTCAATTCTGTAATAGATAGTTTGGAAGCAGATTTCTTTGGCCTACCTCTGTTTTGTTTTCTTTTCTTTTCTCCTAAACCAGAAGTTGCCTTGTCGGTTTTATATGTTTGTAAATAAGTAGATAACAATCATTTGTCTAAGGATATGTGTAAATACTACCCTCTCGCTGGTAGTATTTAAAAATAAATACTTTTAATTAAGTATATATTGTTTGCAAGAAAATAAAATCAATAAATTATAGTAAAAGAAGTAACTGGAATATAAACAGTAATCGAAAAGGCTTACCGATGCAGACGCTAAAGTCTTTGTAGATATTTGTTGTTTTTCAGGAATGCGAATGTCAAGCGTTCGTAAATATGTGTAATCCTCTATTCTCGAATGAAATTCGCGTTCTAAATAAATAACCTGTATTACTTTAATTTTACGTAATAAAAAAGAATAGCAGTGTCGGGGCGATACTGCTATTATTTTCTTATTACATAAATTTTGTGATGTATAAAATACAAAGTGAATTTAAAAAGAAACCAATCAATATGTATACGCAGTAATGATAAAGCGAGTATGTTAGTATTTTGGAATAAACAGTGTTCGTATCATTATTATGCCATGAACAATTACGACCCACTGATTTTTGTGGTGGGAGGAGTCGATAATTAGATGTGAGTAAAAATGGCAGTAACTTTCTCTTTTTGAAAGTCGTATTTGGGAGAAGCAGGTAATCCGGATGAAATGTAAGGCTTTTGAATGAAGACAAAATGAAAGCATACTTTTTGAGGGGTTAGGATCATTGGAATGCGAGACGGATTAGCATATGACGGTTTGGGTTATTAACCTATTATGTCTGAATGCAACGGAAAAATCGACGTTACTTTATTGTATTTATTATGATTTCGAATGGGTTAAAGAAAAAATACCTACAGTTGACTGTTTATTTAAAGTGTGAATTCCTTTCCGAATTCATTTTAGACGGCGGAATTGTCCGACTTGTTATTTGTTTTACAATGTAAGTTTCTCTAATGCTTTTTTTTATTTCAATGGGCTAGGTCAACATTATCGCGAGTAGAAAAAACACGAGTCTTTTCTGAACTATTCATCATTGACTTTGCTTTTTTTAATTTTCTCCCTTTAATTTGATTCATTTAATTATTGGGATGGAGGGGGGCTAGACATTAAAAAATAACACTGGTTGTTAACAACATCAAAGACATGGGCGGAAGTTTAAAATGAAATTGAAAGTGAACATTCGTCGTTCACATAAAGAAATAAGAAGAAAAAAGACAAAAGAACGTCCCATATTAAAAGGTTTTAAAAAAAGAAAAAAGAAAAAAAATGTCTAAATCAATATAGAAAAATGAAAGGAAAAGAAAGAAAACGTCTCAAACTAGAAGGTGTTAAAACAGAAAAGAAGGGAAAAACGTATAAATCGGTATTGAAAGCAGAAAGGAAAAAAAGAAAACGTTCTTTGGGGAAAAAGATTTGTATTCTTCCTTCTTTTATTCTTAATTTAGATCTGATGCAAAATTAACATTTTATAACAGCAAGGTTTTATCCACACTGCTATATAGAAGTGAAACTTGGCATCTCAGAATCAGACGCGTTTGATTCCAAATGTTTTAGAAAGATTCTAGGGATCAAATGGAGCTATTGAATTACCAACCAAGAAGCCAGAAACCGCACTAACCAACAAGTGGTATCGTTAATAATCTACAAACGACTTCTAGGCTGGCTCGGACATACTTTCAGATTGGCCCCAGAGAGATTTGCAAACTAAGTGCTTCAGTGGACCTCTGATGGTAAAAGAAGAAGAGGAAGACAACATATGAACTGGGATCAAACAATCAAGAGAGATTTGATCGCAACGGAAAGAAGCTGGAGGGACGCTATTGATCTGGCTTCAGACCGAAACGATGTTTTACTTTGACTGACTCATGCTTTGCAGGACGCCGGAGCTCCTAAGTCTAAGTAAGTCTAAGTTCCCTTATTCGTTGCGCAAACTTTTGTGTGACTAGGCGGATATATATTTACAAATAAATACACATTGCTCGTTATTATATAGTGAAGGGTTGATACTACAAAGGTACATATTTCAAGATATTCACAAATACTCTCGGTAAAAGTATGAGACAATAATTATGAGTTAAATAGTTAACTGTGATCAACAATTACTCGTTCACCATAGTTAGTGAGTTTCAGCATTAATTAACTCTAAATGAGTTACTATTCTGTAAAACAGGCAAAAGCAACAAATGATGCTGAAATTATAATAGCAGTACATTTTAAGTACGAGAACTTAGAATTACGCGATACGGTGAAATTATAGGATTTACGATTCATGAAAATTCTTGTACGTGATTTTTGCCGGAAATAAATTGATTTTGAGTGTAATTCGGCGTTTAATGAATTAATAGAAAATCAAGGATCAACGTTCACTTTAGAAATTGGACCAGGCACTATTGGGTTTACTTGTTAATAGTCTCGATCTTTTGTGCTTCTACAAGCATGACAGGGCGATTAATAATTGATATAAAATTTGCGGTATGAAATTTTTAGAAAGGCATGAAACCAGGAAACAAAGGCAAAGGGATAATTCACATTACAGACTAGAATAGACTGAAAATAATACAGTCCTGAGGATGCCTTTAGCAAGTACTTAAGTAAAACCTGCTAATCCATACATGTGTTACCACAACAGAACAACCGCCACCACCCCACCACCCCTGCAGGAAGTTCTGTTATCAATCGTGTCGTGAAGCTCTCCGTAAATAGTATGCTCTAGTCAGTTAGTTTTTTAGGATACACAAATGAACAAAGTTTTACAAATACACGTATTTCTATATGATTGCACGTCACGTGTTATTCAGCAGACGACATTATTTTGATTTTTCTGCTGAAATACCTAATATAATTATATTTCTAATTTTAAATAATTACAATGGGTAACAACTAATGCAGAAAAACAAGAAATTGGACAAGTCTTGGGTGAAAAAAAACTACAATGGATACTTAAAGAGGTTGGCGTGGAAGGAATTAAGATGCACAAAAGATGCAGAAACTTTCACCAGTTGTCGAGGTCCTTTCAAGAAATCACTTTAATAACTTTTCTTGAGTTAAGCATCAAATATGTACTAGAAAATATGTTAACATTGAATTTCCTAAAGTTGATGAATCTAGGTTAATGCTTGATGGGCCAAGAGGGGGTTGGTTCTGTCAGATGTAGAGGTTTAAAAAGCTGAAAGACAAGAAGGTGATGATCTGGGCTGATATTATTAATAAAACAATCATTTGACTATTTGTTGCATAAAGAGGGTCGGATTTGAATGGAAAAGTTTAAGTCACTCTTTTAAGTGTCAGAGGCGGAAGTCGCAAAACCACGTGAGTTCCGAAGGGAAGATTTGATGTATTTTGGCTAGCCAAAGTGCGAGCAAAAATGTCGTGTCTAGCACGCTGTCCCCAAGTGGATGACAGCGAGCACAGTCTAACGAGACGAGCAATCCGTCTATCTTCATATCTGTCTTTCTCTCTCTATCCCACGCGCATCAAAGCGATCCGTCCCGTTGATGACTGCTCTTCTTTGTTTAAATAAACCTTTTTTATAAATCAAAAGTATCGATGAAACATATGTATAATGGTTCATACACGCAAGTGAAGTAAATGAATACATTTACAAGGGAGAAAGGAGTGAATCTGAACCGAAAGAAAATTATTGCTCATTTTTTAACAACAGTTTCTTCTTCTGGGACAATGGGGAAACCTCGTAACTTTAAATCAAACAGTAATTTCATGCATGACAATGCAAATGTATATTCTTGTGGGGTTAGTAAGTTCTTTGAAATAAAAAAAGATAATTGAATGGTAACCGTTTGACCTAAATCTTATTGAACAGCCCTGATCTGTCGTAAAGATGAACTGATATCAATGTGAAAAACAATATAAAACCAAACCAGAACTTTGAGAATCAGTTAATATTAGCGACGGCAGACGTAGCACTTCAACAAGAATATATCAACCTAAATGGAGACAAAAGGATAATATATAAGTGTTATAAATATTTTTAAGCTGTTATGTGTATGTCAAAACATGAATTAGTTATGTCTAACTTCATTTTCCTTTCACTTCAACACGTGACCAATATTCGTAATATTGCATAATAACGTGCGTATTTTCAATAAAACTTTATATTTTAAAAATACACATACCCGAGCTTTATTCAAGGCTTATGCCACACTTGTGGCACTAGCCCTGAATATGTGGTCACAATGTAAGTTTAATTGACTCAAGTATTTTTAAATTATTTTAAAATATCCAATTTGAACAAAAAGTTGAAACGCAGTAAATATCTCTCTCTATATATATATATATATATATATATATATATATATATATATATATATATATATATATATATATATATATGTATATATATATATAGGTCGTTCATTTAAATATTATATCATCAGAGTTGACCATTACATTAATCTTGCATTGATAAAGGCTTATATTTTGAATTTTAATAATTCTGACCCACAAATGAACAATTTGAACAAAAAGTTGAAACGCAGTAAATCTCTCTCTCTCTCTCTCTCTCTCTCTCTCTCTCTATATATATATATATATATATATATATATATATATATATATATATATAGGTCGTTCATTTAAATATTATATCATCAGAGTTGACCATTAAATTAATCTTGCATTGATAAAGGCTTATATTTTGAATTTTAATAATTCTGACCCACAAATGAACAATTTGAACAAAAAGTTGAAACGCAGTAAATCTCTCTCTCTCTCTCTCTCTCTCTATATATATATATATATATATATATATATATATATATATATATATATATATATATATATATATATATATATATATATATATATAGGTCGTTCATTTAAATATTATATCATCAGAGTTGACCATTAAATTAATCTTGCATTGATAAAGGCTTATATTTTCAATTTTAATAATTCTGACCCACAAATGAACGAATTATTTTTCTAAACTACCAGCATGCCCATGCACCTTCGTTCGACAACCAGAATTTGAATTCATCATAACCGCCAAGACTACACTGCGGATAACACCCATTACAAGGACGTTATATCAAAAAAACATTTTTTTTGAAAACACTGACTTCTCACAGCCTGGACTCTCCTCCAGCGCTCACAGTAGCTACGGCTACTACTTTCCTTCATCTCTCCATCATGTCAACACCAAATTTCGATGTACTTGCATTAAATTTTTCTTCAAATTATCATCCTGAGGAAATCTTACAATAAAGACGAAACGTTAATGAATATATCAAAAATATCTCTTAGTTTTTCCTTTTTCATTTCCCATTACGTCGGATTACTCTCATCCTTCATTTCCTATATATATATATATATATATATATATATATATATATATATATATATATATATATATATATATATATATATTATTTCGTGTATCCACATAAAATGTTATAAGAAGATATAATCTTTTATGTATCAATTTTCAGCATTTACTTCAACAGTGTTCAATACGTGAGTAGAGCTAGGTAGTAAGTTATGAAAATATGTGTATGTCAATTAAGCTACACAGAGGGGTCCACGTTTCATCCCCGTAGGGAATCGTCAGACTAAAATGCATTTTAGCCTGGTGATTCCCTACGGGGATGAAACGTGGAAGCCTCTGTGTAGCTTAATAGCCATAAATATATTTTCATAACTTATTAGATAGATAGATAGATAGATAGATAGATAGATAGATAGATAGATAGATAGATAGATAGATAGATAGATAGATATTTCGTTGTGATGCATTACTGCTTACCTTCGTTGTAGGAACCCGAGTTTCGTCTCTGTTGTTTGGTGTATCTCGCTGTTCTTCAATCGTAATGAACAAACACATGGACTCTGGCTTTGGTTGTTAAAGTTTAACGTAAAACAAAGAGGCGGAAATGTTTGCATGTGGACGAGGCAGAGAGAGAGAATGAGGGAATTAGAGAGAGATTTCGACAGGCAATTTTGGTCTACTGCACCCCTTCTCCTTCAGTCCTCCGCCTACTGGCAACGGACCGACCATTTTCAAGTATGCCTTCGTTGGTGGTCAGGAACAAAAAACAGAAGCAGCCCCGAACGGAAGTGACGTCATTTACTATTTCCGCTTTTACTCTTCTCTCTCCGGGAACCCCCTAACTATTTAACATACCTTCACTTTCATTTTCTCAAAATATCTACTTGTAAGTATTTTCGACGTATTCACCTCTCAACACTCGTTCTATTCTATACCGAAAAATAAAAACGGGCAACAGGAAACCCCCCATTTAACATTACTATGAACCAAACATGGTGTGTTACCTCCACCAGCATATTAATTTTTTATTTGGCCTAAATTCTACATCGGCCCCCATATGACATTCTTCTGGGATGTAGAAAAAA
>OY744522.1:29333117-29398117 GCA_963556195.1 Sepiola atlantica
AGAAGAGGTTAAAATCTGTACAGCTGCTATTTGAAGGTTAGTACTTTATAAAAATCATATTAATATTTTTTTATTAGTGGCGCTAATTTATATGCCAGGCCCGGGACTTGAGACACTGGAAGAAAGGTAATGTATGTTTTCTTTTTTTTAACATAGTTCACCCCAAACAAGACAGGCCGCCACCGTAGACGTAAGGGGCTACTGAGAAAAAAGAAAAGGGGAGAAGGTTGGGGGGTCAACCTAAATTGGGATCTGCGCAGCGAGATTCTGTTTACATTAGTTTTAAATGTCTGCATGTCAATACTGTCGGGGAAACAGGGGCAGGGTGGGGAGTTCCAGAGGCCAGCAGCACGAAGAAAGAAGCTATTTGAGTAGAAGGCTCTCCGACATCTGGGGACCTCCACAGTGAATGAATGAGATTTAGTTGATTGTCGAGTTGGTCTAGTGAATTTACGTCGAGGGGGCACCAGAGTAGCCAATCCATCGGAGCATAATCCATTGAAGTATTTGTAAAACAAGCACAAGGATGTTATGAAAAAAATCCAAAGAAAGTAGTAATACCTGGGATGATGGTCTCCCGTAACCGTTAAAAGTTGTGGTGAATTCTAAAGTAACACGAAAGCGCTGCCTATCTGTGTATCCTAACAGTAAGCGTGTGTCCATGTGGTAATGTAATATAAAAAATGTCGGAAGCGATCCGCGAGCAGCGGTCATACCAGAACCGTGAAAAAAAAAATTATAATCTAAGGAACCGAAGAAATTAAATTTCTCCGGAAAATGTCATTGTCGGATCCGTCGTTACTCCTTCACGGATTAAAACGACGGTGACAACGCAGAATCCCCACATCCGAAGGAGGCGGTAATGCCTGGGAGAAAAGTATCTCGTTAGTAATGAAGCCAATTTTATGTACGGTATTTATTAAAGAAAGAATTCATTCAATTAGCGAACACGTTAAGTAGTCGATAGTTATTACCAAAGGCGTCACCCCTATTCAAAAGGAGGTTGCAATGGCTTTTAAGACGGTATCTCTGAGTAATGCAACATTTTCTATTTGACATTGTTTATTAAAAAAAAGAATTCAGTCCTTCACCATTTCGAAAGGAGGTGGTAATGTCTGGGAGAAAGGTAATCCGTGAGTAGTGCATCATTTTTCAGGTATGATTTTTTTATGAAAAGAAAGAATTCAGTGAATACACTTTCAATAGTTATGAGCGTAGGTAAAAAAAATCTACATCATTTTTCCATCAACGTAGCTGACTGCTAACCATAAAAAACATTGACTGCTGCGTTAAGCGAGTGACGTAATCTTTTTAGTGGGGGGGGGATAACGGATTTATATGGTGACTGTTTGAATCCACAAATCGCAAGTTTGAAGGCGATTTTGTACCTGTTTAATAATCGGTCCTGTATAAAAGAAGAAAGTAAATAAATGAAAAAGAAATTACTGTCAAATGCGAAAAATGCAAGTAAAAGAATCCTGACAATTTAGCAGCCATGTTTTAATTCAAAAGAATTTATTTTATGTTCAGAAATCGCTTTTGCGATATATTTACTTATTCCGAAGGTATGAAGAGGAAAAACAAACTTAAATAACTAGCTAAATGGACCCGGCAAGACCTAGCAAAGAAAGTTTTTTTTTATTAAATAAATAAATAATATTAATCGAGAGGAATTTTAAAAAGATGAAATGCATTCTTAAAAGTATTAATATTGTAAGCGCCTTGTTGGCCGGTGCTAATTTTCCTTTTTGAATTGTTTTTTAATAAGCGAATTAATTTCTACTAATAATATTTTATTATAACGTGCTTTGTGTCATTTGACTTGTGTTCCTTTACAGAACTCTTTCATCTGTTGTCATATTTGCGAATAAAAACGAATTCTACCGTTCATGATTAAAAGTTAATCAAGAAAAAATATCCCAGCCGACCGGTTTCGCCCTCTCTTAACAAAGGCTGTATCGAGAGATTTAAAAAAAAACGAGGGATTTAAAAAAAAAAAAGGGGGGGTGAAAAGAGAGAGTACAGAAAATAAAATAGCTTTATGTTATATGTACAATGACGGATGAATCTTAGAGACTGATCACATCTAGTCCCAATAGACATTCTCTTTGCTTGCAAAGGGAGGGACGTTTAAGACAAACGTGGATCGTCTCCAAGATTTTTAGATGGTATAACGAGTGAACATGACTGAGAATGGTGAAGGACTCTACTATCCAATCTTAACGTCGTCCTAGCCACGTAGTCAGCACTGCAACTACATTTAAAATGATAAATTACATTATTTTTATGGTGGTGGAGGTAAAACGTCTTCACGAGAAGACGCCAATAAAGGTTTTGTAGAAAACACAACACGCACATTTGAAGAAAAATAGTAAAGGGAATTTCTTTTGGGACTAGATCCGATCAGTCTCTAAGATTCATCCTCTATTTTACATATAACATAACGCTATTTTATTTTCTGTACTCTCTCTTTTCACCCCCTTTTTTAAATCCCTCGTTTTTTTTTTAATCCCGAGATACAGCCTTTGTTAAGAGAGGGCGAACCCGGTCGGCTGGCATTTTTTTCTTGATTAATTTTTAATCATGAACGATAGAATTTGTCTTCCCTTCATGCTTGCGATAAGAAAATGGTGTACTCAAAAAAAAAGTCATGATATATATATATATATATATATATATATATATATATACCAGAAGTCAAAAAGAAGAGGGAATCCCGCACTAGATTTGGAGTCAATTTTTTTTTACTCTGTCAAAGCAGTAAAGGGTGCTCTGAGCGGCACCCTCCCAGATGTGGCCAAAGTAGTCCATTTTAAGACGTATTTAACTCTTATAAAGGTAGAAAATTGCGTCAGGCGTGAGATACTTTTTGGAACAATAAAATGATCCAAACATTTTTTCTAGCGACTTTAGCTACGGATTTAATGTAAATGTTCTATTTCAAGTCTGAATTGAAGGTCAGTTACAGAAGCTTATCAAAGCAAGCGGTTTCCTCAAAGAGATACATACATTTCAATTTGGGCAAAGTGAGGATCTGAGAGTTTGTGGTGAAAGGAGAAGGCTTGGTTTTTAGTGTATTAAAAGTAACCAAACACCCTTTTCCCATTGAACCTAGTGCTCAAAGTCTAAAGACAGAGAGCACCAGAAAGATCTTGATCATTAATGCTCTACCAAGTATTGCCATAGACTGTTGCATCATCTGCATAAATGTCGACAAATGATCTTAAAATGTGATTTCAAAGATCATTGATGAAGTTCAAGAAGAGAGTTGGGCCCAGAATTTATCCTTGAGACACGCCGGCGTTGATACTATGTACTTCATACTTCTGTCCATCAACGACTACTTTAATGAACCTATCAGAGAGAAAGGATGTGATGGTTCAGAGGACATTTCCAGGTATTCCATAGTTAGCAAGCTTGTGAAGTAGACCTTAATGTTAAACACTAGCAAAGGCCTTTTATATGTCAAGAGCTATTGCTCTTGAAGCGAAGTCCCCGTCTATAGATTAACTGATACTGTGTGATATTACAATCAGCACATCAGCTGTTGATCTTGCAAGACGACATCAATATTGTTTATCACTGAGTAGGCTGTTTCTGTTACAATGATTGACAGCTTATTCATGCCGCACAGGAGACTTATCGGTCTGTACTGGGATGCAAAAACCGATCTCCAATAGTTTTGAATCGTGGACAAACTGACGATATTTTTCAAGACAATCGGAAGCATTTCTTCTGTAAGTAACGATTGAACCACTTTGTAAGGATAGGAGCTAGTTCCGGTTGCAGTTGTTTAAGCACTATGATTGGAATGTTGTCAGTACCAGTTGCATTTCTAGCATCAACAATCTCGAGAAGTTTGAAAATATCCCGGGCAAATATATGGATGTCGCTCAGAGTGTTTTCAGCCATATCCGGAAATTCAGGTGGTAGGCGGCCCTGATCACAAACGGTGGAATTTAATGCAAAGTTCTTTGCAAAATGTTTGACTTTATCGGATACTGATGAAATTACCTGTGGTCCATTGATAATGGTTCAAATAGAGGTTACGCATCTGTTCAGAATCTTGTTTGTTATTTGACAAAACTCGTGGGAATCAAACCTTTGTTCAACCACTCTAGATTTTAACGGATTGGGCATATGATTCTCTCGCGTTTTCTATAACCTTTTTGCAGTGGTTTTGGTTTCAGAACATCTATTTCGCTGAAAGCAAATCGAATAATGGTTTCGGTGGCACATTTTTAGGCGTATCACGGCTGCCTATTTGGTTTCTGTTGGAATTTCTTGGGAGTGGGTATGAAGCTCTAAATACCAACGGTTAACCAATCATTTAAATTGGGTGCGATACAAAAGACATTTTTTTCAAATATAGAATGCAGAGGAATTTCTGATATGAAAAATCTGAGGCTGTCTCAGTCAGCCCTCGAGTATCGATACACTGTGCGATGTAGAAGGACTTCATATGTCTTGTTCCACTTCGTTTTGATCTTAATTGAGACAACTGAGTGATTGGAAGATCCCAGCGGAGACAGACCAGTGGATGAGCACAGTTCAGGACACGTTGCCAGGAAAATATCCAGAATACTTGCAAAATGTCCGTCAACATCTTCTACGCCAGTAAGTCTGTCAGTCATCTGCGTAAGATCATAAGCAAGATGAAATTAATTTGTTTTGAAACAATTGTAAAAGAACTTTCGCAATGAATTATTTTACAAATTACCTAAAAAGCTATTTTATTATATATATATATATGACATTCTCACTTCCCTGCACTGATGAGAGCAAAAGCTCGAAACGACGTCGTCTCTAGGTATATATAATTTTATATTCATTTATGAATATTATTATCAAAATCCCCTTTTAGAAACTTAAACTTGAGCACTCTTCAGAGATATTTTTTAAAAATAGACATTCCCAAAAACTACAAAGCGAGGCTTCGATTAGGTTAGTTGAGTCCTATACATTGTATTGATGCTTATCGCTCGACGTAATTGGCACAAATATAACTTAATCTCTCCGTGTCAATTGATAATTTTCTATGACCGAGAGCATAGAGCATAGAGCGAAAGCGTGCGGAGTCAAGGGAACTCTGTGAACCGGATTCGTGCTTTGTGACCGTCTGAAATTATCATTTCCCTTTACTGATGAGAGCATAAGCTCGAAATGACGTCGTCTGTAAGAAAATATAATGTAATCTTTATTTATGAAATTCATCAATGATGTCTAAAATCACATTTTAAGATCATATTATTTATATATATATATATATATATATATATATATATATATATATATATATATATATATATATATGTGTGTGTGTGTGTGGGTGTGTGTGGGTGTGTGTGTGTGTGTGTAATTATTATTTCATGTATCCACATAAAATGTTATACAGGAATATAATTTTTAGTTATCAATTTTCAGTATTTTATTCAACAGTGCTCGATACGTGAGTAGAGCTAGGTAGCAAGCGATGAAAATATAGTCATGGCAATTAAGTTACGTATCGGCTTTTAAATTTCATCCTTGAATATATGTTCAGGCTAGAAATACAAGCAAGCACGTGTTAAAATAAAATCACCCATTATATTGACACAACCAAAATAAACATAAGTATTAATAATTTAATATATATATATATATATATATATATATATATATATATATATATATATATATATATATATATAATCATTTTTATAATAACTATCTTTTAATGATGGGTATTGAACATTTTCTCTTGCAAGTTTTGACCTAAGTATCCTATACACACACAGACATATATATATATATATGTGTGTGTGTGTGTGTGTGTGTGTGTGTGTGTGTGTGTGTGTGTGTGTGTTGTGTATGTGCGTGTGTGTGTGTAAAATTTATGTGGGTGTGGGTGTCGGAAAACGAACACCTGTTACTAAGGTCTTCTCTTATCAGTTACCATAGGGATCGACTGTTCGTGTCAAATATTCTGACACCTAAAATAGTTTTCCTCTATCTAAAATGTCAATCATGATAGCGAAGTTGGCTGTGACTTTCTCACCTCTATCTCTCGCCAGTAATCGAGTTCCCGTATAATTGGGTATTAACATTTTAATATATAATGCTCGTACTCTGTGTTAATCAAAAGTAAACAAAAATGATTTTTGCATGTAATTATCGTTAATATACACAGTAAGCGCGTGTGTGTTGGCGGTGCGTGTTGTCACTTGATCCTGCCAAGGCTTAGAATCAGGCAAAAAAAATATGGTGTTGGCTCTTTTTGATTTACTTATACAATTTCTTGTGACTTTCACCAGTATAGTATACAGTATCTAATTTATTAATTTATAGATGTTTGACACACTGGTTAGATAAGAGAAGTTAAGCGACGTTAAGTTTGGCAAATACTAGATGAGAATAATAGGTGATGTGTGTGTGTGTGTGTGTGTGTGTGTGTGTGTGTGTGTGTGTGTGTGTGTGTGTGTGTGTGTGTGTAATGACGGTGATGCCTCTTTGCAAAACGAAACATGCATCTGAAGATGCCTTTAGCAAGTAGCTGAGTATAACCTGCTGAACCACGTGTTGACACAACGAACAACCGACACCTCTGGAAGAAAGTTCGACTTTCCGGGGAGAATATGCTATCCACTGGTGATGAGACTGAAAACAAGTAAAAATGAAGTCATAGTTTACAAAATTTGTTCGTGTTTAGACAACTTGAACAGCCATGGTTTTATATTTTTAGATGAAGTATTATTATTTTTACGCCGTTTAAAGCTTTCGAACAGGTGTCCTCATCTTGGTTGTTAACATATTCATAGCACACTCTCCGACCTTTTCACGGAGCCTTTCTTCGTACTCGATAACCTCCTGGAAATATCGAACTAAACTATTTATGTAATCATCTTGGGTAGACTGCTCTCATTCCGCGGTCCTAATCTTTAAGAGATCTCGCATCAGTTATTTTTTAAGTTCCTTCGCCTGTGCTTGAACCTATTCACTTTGGAGTATCTCTTAACTAACGCATCTATCTACTTAGGTAGTTGAATATAATGTCGTGTCGCGTTCTGTCTTGTTTCTCTGTTCGACTCTCACTTCTGTTCTGACTTTTTGGCCGTCAAGTTTGCTGTTTTTATTAGAATTTGGCACTTCACACTGGCTCGCTAACTTTATCCTTTCCGACGAGCGTGAATTGTTTCAATAGGTCAAAACTGTTGAGTTCGCATATTTCTATGAACCCCTTTTTTATTTTGGGGGCGCTAAAAAAAGAAAAAAGCAAGCTAAGCTAACAAAGAAAGTAATGGAGAAGATTATATAAGTCTCGTCTCGCATCTCTACTTTTCATAGTATTAAACTTCACTGAAGCCAGTTTTTCGGTGGTACTTTCCAGACAGTTTCAAAAATTCAATTCGATTAAAGACTCACAATCTCTAAATTTTTACAAAAATGATAAGCCTAAATATTTTACAGGAGATACAACCACAAACAATTTTAATTGGTTTACGTGCACAACTGTTTTGTAAAATATCACGAATAAGGTAATAATTTTTTTAACAACTAGAAATATAACATCAATTTGTGTGAACGTAGTAGTAATCATAATATATCATCATGGCAAACTTAAAAACTTGTGCGAACGTAGTGGAAATCATAATATATAATCATAGCAAACTTAAAAAGTTGTGCGGACGTAGTAAAAATCATAATATATAATCATAGCAAACTTAAAAACTTGTGCGGACGTAGTAGAAATCATAATATATAATCATAGCTAACTTAAAAACTTTGTGCGGGCGTAGTAGAAATACTAATAGATATAATCATAGCAAACTTAAAAACGTGTGCGGACGTAGTAGTAATCATAATATATAATCATAGCAAACTTAAAAACTTATGCGGACGTAGTGGAAATCATAATATATAATCATAGCCAACTTAAAAACTTGTGCGGACGTAGTAGAAATCATAATATATAATCATAGCAAACTTAAAAACGTGTGCGGACGTAGTAGTAATCATAATATATAATCATAGCAAACTTAAAAACTTGTGCGGACGTAGTAGAAATCATAATATATAATCATAGCAAACTAAAAAAACTTGTGCGGACGTAGTGGAAATCATAATATATAATCATAGAAAACTTAAAAACTTGTGCGGACGTAGTAGAAATCATAATATATCATCATGGCAAACTTAAAAACTTGTGCGGACGTAGTGGAAATCATAATATATAATCATAGCAAACTTAAAAACTTGTGCGGACGTAGTGGAAATCATAATATATAATCATAGCAAACTTAAAAACGTGTGCGGACGTAGTGGAAATGATAATATATAATCATAGAAAACTTAAAAACTTGTGCGGACGTAGTAAAAATCATATATAATCATAGCAAACTTAAAAACTTGTGCGGACGTAGTGGAAATCATAATATATAATCATAGCAAACTTAAAAACTTGTGCGGACGTAGTAGAAATCATAATATATAATCATAGCAAACTTAAAAACTTGTGCGGACTTAGTAGAAATCAGCATCTATAATCAAATCAAAATTAAAACGTATTCGAATGTAATAGCAAGCATCATACGTAATCATAGCCAGTTTAGATAGAAACGTGAAAAGCTGATTTGTAGTTACAAAATCTGATATACGAGCCAATTCGTAGATTGTTTGTTGTCCTTTGTTATGCCTCTTACAACATCTGCTTTTTTAACTAACTGTTCATTAAACTCTTTAAAAAATTTCAATTCAAACAAAACATTTAGACTTTGAATACAATATGACTATACAGGTCAACATTTCGTCAGATATTTTCGAAAAATGTCCTCTTAATTCATTTTTTACGATTATTTTTTTCATTCTTCTGATGCCGTCTTAAAATTTCTGTTTTTAATCTGATCCTGAAACTTGTTCCAAAAATATATTAGCGTAAAAATTCAATTGTTTAACAAATGTAGCTTTTGAAATCTGCCTTAGATGGAGGAGAAATATTTTAAAATGCTCACTATTGTTAAAAATAACACTAATTATTTTTAAAGTTTAAATTTAATACTTCATTGCATTAAATTGAATCAGAATTGTGTTTATATATTACTTTATAAACAAGAAAATTCAATTGGTTAATAGATGTAGTTTTTTTAATATGTTTTGACAATAACCTTAAATGTTTAAAGGCACTATTTAAGAATGTCCACCATAAAAGTTAGAAATGCCATTAATTATTTTAAAAGCTTCAAATAAATCACCTCATATTCTTTCCCATAGTAAAGTAGTTGATCCTAATCTTTCTCATTAACTGTATTTTTTATCTTTCTTAGTTTAGTCAGTCTTCTTTATATGCTTTGTAATCTCAATATTACATTCCAATTTCTATGTGGCGACACTCTATATAAGAACTTAATATATCTTTAAAACAAGGTTTAGCTCCCTTAAAATAATAGCTATAATCATCTTAGAAGTTATAACGTAAATATTTTAACGTTATAACTTCTTTAAAATATTTTTTAAAAAACAGATTTAAATAAAAATGCACCAAACTATAATTTATCCACGTCTTATTGTTAATATTTTTCATGAATTTCTTAAGAGACGTATTCAATTTATTTCTATTTTATTTTGGGGTATTTTCGTATGAAGAAAAGAAACAGTAATAAATCAGAATCTTGCTTTATTTATAATATGATTTGTTACATTAATTGGCTTTGAAACAATTGTAAAATACTTTTGCTTTCCTTTTTGAAATATTCTATATTTGAACTTTATATATCTTTAAAACAACGTTTGGTTCAATCAGTCGCGTCATTCTATTTTCCTTCGATATAATTGCTAATGAAACACGACAGGGTGTGGCAGTACAGGTTTACCATTCTCTTGCTGACCTGGCTGGTCAATCATGAAAACAATTGGACTTTCTTTTTTATTTCTCCATCATGAGTGGACAAGAATAAAATTGTAGATAAATAAAGAAAAAGTGCAAAGAAAGTGTTTCGTTTTGAATTAACATGAAACCGTGTGTATTGTTTGGATTATTTCGACTACTGTGCTATTCTTGGCTGTTATCTTCACAACGTTTCGGCCAATGAAACCTCCGACTTTTTCAAGTGCATTTTCTTTTTCACTCGAAAATCTTTATGTCAAACTCGAGAATCTGAACGGAATGTTTTTATTTAATACACGAGAGTAAATTGTCTTCGTTTAGTTAGCCATGCCCGAGTAATTATATCGTAATTTATATCGCCTGTACTGAGGATTGAACCTTCAACCTCTAGAAGACTGTAATTTAGAACTGATTATGACTTACCACTTCATCCGCTGCGCCACCAGTTCTACATATAAAGATTCCCGATTTCGACAAGACGCACCTGAAGAAAATCTGAGGTTCCATCGGCCGAAACGTTGTTAAAATAACATTCAAGATCTGAACAGAAGTTCGAATAATCAAAACAATGAAATTTATCAATTCTCATCTAAAAAAAATTGAAACCAATTATATTAGTGACAAAATATAAAACAGGACTTACACTACACAAGTACATGTACTTGACTGACTTTCCCAACAATTGTGAATATTTTATGTAATCTAAGCAACATGTGGCATGAATATTACTTTTTGTATCGATGCCATGTATATTACATGAACACACACATAACACTAATATTACACAAATACAAACACAAGACTGACTTCCGAAACAATTATAAATATTTCATGTAATCTAAGCGACTCGTGGTACGTTTATTATTTTTTAATTAATGGGATTTGTGTTGAACAACCAAAAGTAAAGGGGTATGGAGAGAAATGAGTTAAGTAATGCTTAACGGTCTAGACGAAGAAAGTATTGGTTTGTTAATAAAAGTTTGAACGTCTAGACGAAGAAAGTATTGGTTTGTTAATAAAAGTTTGAACGTCTAGACGAAGAAAGTATTGGTTTGTTAATAAAAGTTTGAACGTCTAGACGAAGAAAGTATTGGTTTGTTAATAAAAGTTTGAACGTCTAGACGAAGAAAGTATTGGTTTGTTAATAAAAGTTTGAACGTCTAGACGAAGAAAGTATTGGTTTGTTAATAAAAGTTTGAACGTCTAAACGAAGAAAGTATTGGTTTGTTAATAAAAGTTTGAACGTCTAAACGAAGAAAGTATTGGTTTGTTAATAAAAGTTTGAACGTCTAAACGAAGAAAGTATTGGTTTGTTAATAAAAGTTTGAACGTCTAGACGAAGAAAGTATTGGTTTGTTAATAAAAGTTTGAAGGTCTAGACGAAGAAAGTATTGGTTTGTTAATAAAAGTGTGAAGGTCTAGACGAAGAAAGTATTGGTTTGTTAATAAAAGTTTGAACGTCTAGACGAAGAAAGTATTGGTTTGTTAATAAAAGTGTGAACGTCTAGACGAAGAAAGTATTGGTTTGTTAATAAAAGTTTGAACGTCTAGACGAAGAAAGTATTGGTTTGTTAATAAAAGTGTGAACGTCTAGACGAAGAAAGTATTGGTTTGTTAATAAAAGTTTGAACGTCTAGACGAAGAAAGTATTGGTTTGTTAATAAAAGTTTGAACGTCTAGACGAAGAAAGTATTGGTTTGTTAATAAAAGTGTGAACGTCTAGACGAAGAAAGTATTGGTTTGTTAATAAAAGTTTGAACGTCTAGACGAAGAAAGTATTGGTTTGTTAATAAAAGTTTGAACGTCTAGACGAAGAAAGTATTGGTTTGTTAATAAAAGTTTGAACGTCTAGACGAAGAAAGTATTGGTTTGTTAATAAAAGTTTGAACGTCTAGACGAAGAAAGTATTGGTTTGTTAATAAAAGTTTGAACGTCTAGACGAAGAAAGTATTGGTTTGTTAATAAAAGTTTGAACGTCTAGACGAAGAAAGTATTGGTTTGTTAATAAAAGTTTGAACGTCTAGACGAAGAAAGTATTGGTTTGTTAATAAAAGTTTGAACGTCTAGACGAAGAAAGTATTGGTTTGTTAATAAAAGTTTGAACATCTAGACGAAGAAAGTATTGGTTTGTTAATAAAAGTTTGAACGTCTAGACGAAGAAAGTATTGGTTTGTTAATAAAAGTGTGAAGGTCTAGACGAAGAAAGTATTGGTTTGTTAATAAAAGTGTGAAGGTCTAGACGAAGAAAGTATTGGTTTGTTAATAAAAGTTTGAACGTCTAGACGAAGAAAGTATTGGTTTGTTAATAAAAGTTTGAACGTCTAGACGAAGAAAGTATTGGTTTGTTAATAAAAGTTTGAACGTCTAGACGAAGAAAGTATTGGTTTGTTAATAAAAGTGTGAACGTCTAGACGAAGAAAGTATTGGTTTGTTAATAAAAGTGTGAAGGTCTAGACGAAGAAAGTATTGGTTTGTTAATAAAAGTGTGAAGGTCTAGACGAAGAAAGTATTGGTTTGTTAATAAAAGTGTGAAGGTCTAGACGAAGAAAGTATTGGTTTGTTAATAAAAGTTTGAACGTCTAGACGAAGAAAGTATTGGTTTGTTAATAAAAGTTTGAACGTCTAGACGAAGAAAGTATTGGTTTGTTAATAAAAGTGTGAAGGTCTAGACGAAGAAAGTATTGGTTTGTTAATAAAAGTGTGAAGGTCTAGACGAAGAAAGTATTGGTTTGTTAATAAAAGTGTGAAGGTCTAGACGAAGAAAGTATTGGTTTGTTAATAAAAGTTTGAACGTCTAGACGAAGAAAGTATTGGTTTGTTAATAAAAGTTTGAACGTCTAGACGAAGAAAGTATTGGTTTGTTAATAAAAGTTTGAACGTCTAGACGAAGAAAGTATTGGTTTGTTAATAAAAGTTTGAACGTCTAGACGAAGAAAGTATTGGTTTGTTAATAAAAGTTTGAACGTCTAGACGAAGAAAGTATTGGTTTGTTAATAAAAGTTTGAACGTCTAGACGAAGAAAGTATTGGTTTGTTAATAAAAGTGTGAAGGTCTAGACGAAGAAAGTATTGGTTTGTTAATAAAAGTGTGAAGGTCTAGACGAAGAAAGTATTGGTTTGTTAATAAAAGTGTGAAGGTCTAGACGAAGAAAGTATTGGTTTGTTAATAAAAGTTTGAACGTCTAGACGAAGAAAGTATTGGTTTGTTAATAAAAGTTTGAACGTCTAGACGAAGAAAGTATTGGTTTGTTAATAAAAGTTTGAACGTCTAGACGAAGAAAGTATTGGTTTGTTAATAAAAGTGTGAACGTCTAGACGAAGAAAGTATTGGTTTGTTAATAAAAGTTTGAACGTCTAGACGAAGAAAGTATTGGTTTGTTAATAAAAGTGTGAACGTCTAGACGAAGAAAGTATTGGTTTGTTAATAAAAGTTTGAACGTCTAGACGAAGAAAGTATTGGTTTGTTAATAAAAGTTTGAACGTCTAGACGAAGAAAGTATTGGTTTGTTAATAAAAGTGTGAACGTCTAGACGAAGAAAGTATTGGTTTGTTAATAAAAGTTTGAACGTCTAGACGAAGAAAGTATTGGTTTGTTAATAAAAGTTTGAACGTCTAGACGAAGAAAGTATTGGTTTGTTAATAAAAGTTTGAACGTCTAGACGAAGAAAGTATTGGTTTGTTAATAAAAGTTTGAACGTCTAGACGAAGAAAGTATTGGTTTGTTAATAAAAGTTTGAACGTCTAGACGAAGAAAGTATTGGTTTGTTAATAAAAGTTTGAACGTCTAGACGAAGAAAGTATTGGTTTGTTAATAAAAGTTTGAACATCTAGACGAAGAAAGTATTGGTTTGTTAATAAAAGTTTGAACGTCTAGACGAAGAAAGTATTGGTTTGTTAATAAAAGTGTGAACGTCTAGACGAAGAAAGTATTGGTTTGTTAATAAAAGTTTGAACATCTAGACGAAGAAAGTATTGGTTTGTTAATAAAAGTTTGAACGTCTAGACGAAGAAAGTATTGGTTTGTTAATAAAAGTTTGAACGTCTAGACGAAGAAAGTATTGGTTTGTTAATAAAAGTTTGAACGTCTAGACGAAGAAAGTATTGGTTTGTTAATAAAAGTTTGAACGTCTAGACGAAGAAAGTATTGGTTTGTTAATAAAAGTTTGAACGTCTAGACGAAGAAAGTATTGGTTTGTTAATAAAAGTTTGAACGTCTAGACGAAGAAAGTATTGGTTTGTTAATAAAAGTTTGAACGTCTAGACGAAGAAAGTATTGGTTTGTTAATAAAAGTGTGAACGTCTAGACGAAGAAAGTATTGGTTTGTTAATAAAAGTGTGAAGGTCTAGACGAAGAAAGTATTGGTTTGTTAATAAAAGTGTGAAGGTCTAGACGAAGAAAGTATTGGTTTGTTAATAAAAGTTTGAACGTCTAGACGAAGAAAGTATTGGTTTGTTAATAAAAGTTTGAACGTCTAGACGAAGAAAGTATTGGTTTGTTAATAAAAGTTTGAACGTCTAGACGAAGAAAGTATTGGTTTGTTAATAAAAGTGTGAACGTCTAGACGAAGAAAGTATTGGTTTGTTAATAAAAGTGTGAAGGTCTAGACGAAGAAAGTATTGGTTTGTTAATAAAAGTGTGAACGTCTAGACGAAGAAAGTATTGGTTTGTTAATAAAAGTGTGAAGGTCTAGACGAAGAAAGTATTGGTTTGTTAATAAAAGTTTGAACGTCTAGACGAAGAAAGTATTGGTTTGTTAATAAAAGTTTGAACGTCTAGACGAAGAAAGTATTGGTTTGTTAATAAAAGTGTGAAGGTCTAGACGAAGAAAGTATTGGTTTGTTAATAAAAGTGTGAAGGTCTAGACGAAGAAAGTATTGGTTTGTTAATAAAAGTGTGAAGGTCTAGACGAAGAAAGTATTGGTTTGTTAATAAAAGTTTGAACGTCTAGACGAAGAAAGTATTGGTTTGTTAATAAAAGTTTGAACGTCTAGACGAAGAAAGTATTGGTTTGTTAATAAAAGTTTGAACGTCTAGACGAAGAAAGTATTGGTTTGTTAATAAAAGTTTGAACGTCTAGACGAAGAAAGTATTGGTTTGTTAATAAAAGTTTGAACGTCTAGACGAAGAAAGTATTGGTTTGTTAATAAAAGTTTGAACGTCTAGACGAAGAAAGTATTGGTTTGTTAATAAAAGTGTGAAGGTCTAGACGAAGAAAGTATTGGTTTGTTAATAAAAGTGTGAACGTCTAGACGAAGAAAGTATTGGTTTGTTAATAAAAGTTTGAACGTCTAGACGAAGAAAGTATTGGTTTGTTAATAAAAGTGTGAAGGTCTAGACGAAGAAAGTATTGGTTTGTTAATAAAAGTGTGAAGGTCTAGACGAAGAAAGTATTGGTTTGTTAATAAAAGTGTGAAGGTCTAGACGAAGAAAGTATTGGTTTGTTAATAAAAGTTTGAACGTCTAGACGAAGAAAGTATTGGTTTGTTAATAAAAGTTTGAACGTCTAGACGAAGAAAGTATTGGTTTGTTAATAAAAGTGTGAAGGTCTAGACGAAGAAAGTATTGGTTTGTTAATAAAAGTGTGAAGGTCTAGACGAAGAAAGTATTGGTTTGTTAGTAAAAGTGTGAAGGTCTAGACGAAGAAAGTATTGGTTTGTTAATAAAAGTTTGAACGTCTAGACGAAGAAAGTATTGGTTTGTTAATAAAAGTTTGAACGTCTAGACGAAGAAAGTATTGGTTTGTTAATAAAAGTGTGAAGGTCTAGACGAAGAAAGTATTGGTTTGTTAATAAAAGTGTGAAGGTCTAGACGAAGAAAGTATTGGTTTGTTAATAAAAGTGTGAAGGTCTAGACGAAGAAAGTATTGGTTTGTTAATAAAAGTTTGAACGTCTAGACGAAGAAAGTATTGGTTTGTTAATAAAAGTTTGAACGTCTAGACGAAGAAAGTATTGGTTTGTTAATAAAAGTGTGAAGGTCTAGACGAAGAAAGTATTGGTTTGTTAATAAAAGTGTGAAGGTCTAGACGAAGAAAGTATTGGTTTGTTAATAAAAGTTTGAACGTCTAGACGAAGAAAGTATTGGTTTGTTAATAAAAGTGTGAAGGTCTAGACGAAGAAAGTATTGGTTTGTTAATAAAAGTTTGAACGTCTAGACGAAGAAAGTATTGGTTTGTTAATAAAAGTTTGAACGTCTAGACGAAGAAAGTATTTTTTCTCCGTATGTACGTGGATTTGTGAGTGGGTTTGTGAGACAGACAGGCCGTCGCTATAATTAGAAGTCCATGACTATGACATACTTATGTTTTTGGGATGCCGGTAGCCAGGGGCTACAGCAAAAGTTCGTTTTCCCGTCAAGAATATGTGTAGCAGTTACTAACACTGTGTTTTGAATGGCATAGGTCCTGTAGCGAGTTGAGGTTCTCAATGCATCTTCTACACGACAGCGCTTGGGCGTTCGCTTATATAGATAACACAAATGGGTGCCCGGCTCAATGAGGCGACCTTTTCCGATTAGTCGAAGTTCGATTTAGTAAACTAACTGAGATTGACTATTTTGATCCAATCAGTTTTAAGTATATCTCAGATCGTTTCTATATTGTTGTTGTTGTTGTTTTAACTGTTTTTGTTTTTGTTGCTGTTGTTTTTGTTGCTGTTGTTTAGCGAGTTGGACTTCTGCATAGAGCTTACGAAGATCGTGTTTCAGAATTGTCTGGTCTGCATGAAGTTCTATTCGTTAGTCGCAGCTATTCGCTAACCTGCAAGATTGCATTTTTTACCATCGACACCGAGAACAACAAGGCTCAGTGGTTGCATGCAAAGTCGGGGAAGGTTTGGCCCAAAATACACAAAGGAATGGTGCAGAAGCAACGTTGTCACTATCACTCCACCTCTTTTCTTGTAACACGCAGAGACAGATTTTTCTGAGAGCCCTGTCAACCGGGTATCTCTGGCACTACCACGTTGCCAATCCCCTTATCACGGTGACTAAGGATTGAACTTTAGGGGAGTGCTGCCGCTGCTGGGGTTCTACAACACAAATACACAAGATTGACTTTACACAATCACACACGCTAGACTGACATTCTCAACAATTATGAATATTTGAATGTAATCATTGGGAGTATTGATTTTGTATTCACGAACATCATATCACACAACCATAACCACAAGACTGACATCCCCAAAATTATGAATATTTGTATATAATCTAAGCAACAGGTTTTATCGGTAATATTTAAGTACTAATGGGTGTAATATTACACAACCACACACGAAACTGAATTTATGTAACGTAGCTCTTATTGTGTTTAAGGTCACCAAATATAATTATGTTACGTTGCTTCAAATAGGAAGCCTGTAACGTAGCCGTTATCTTGTTTAAGGATTCCAAATAGCAATGTTTGTAACGCAACCGCACTAGATGTTTATAATGTAACAATCGTTATGCGTCACGTATCCATTATATTCATTGACAGGTTCGCTTGTAACTCGCCAAAATGCCACGTTAAAAAACATAAAATCTGCACTTACTTGGTTTACCTCGACCGGTTGATCGTCTTAGCATTTTGAAGATTATTTTCTTTGGCAGGTTTGATCACAAAAGAAGAATCGAAACAAAAGAAATTTCGTTGTTGTCTTCTTTGTGTTTGACATCGTCTTACTCTCGCACTCATCTATCTTATTCCAGCAGGTTCCAGAACGAAGCTCCCCCCCTACACACACATATACTCTGGTGAGACAAGCTAATGACTCGCCCCCCTCGCTTGTCGAGATATAAAGTACATCTCTGTTTTGTGTTTCAATCAGTTCGTCGTATTAAGAATGTGTTTAGTCCTTCCTAAACAACAAACCCAATGTCTATTTTTTAATCTATTTACTGAATTTCGTTATTCAAGACCAGTTAAATAGACAAATATTGAATTCTAGATTAAATCAAATTTCGTTATTCACATTCCACAACCACACACACAACCACACACACACACACACACACACACACACACACAAACACACACAAACGAGACTGAATGTCTCAATAGTTATTAATACTTTATGCGACCAAACGGATAGTTTTTATAAGTATAATTGTTGTTTTAATGCGCAAATTATTTTACAAAGACACGCACACAAGCCTCAATTTCCCAAGGGTTATGCATATTTTAATGTCACCTAAGTGACAGGTGGGATAACTATGATTTTACTATGAGTGAGCTTTAAATAACACTGGCAGGGTTATCTGACTTTGCCCGGGTAGCACATGCAACAGAATTGTAAGTCTCAAGAGTAACTTTGTTGGCGGCACCTATTTTCAACATATGAGAGTCTGCTCACTTCGCTTCCCTAAAAAAATAAATCAAACAACTAATTACATTACTTTTGTTATGTCTACAATGTTCCTAAATATTTGACCAGTAGCTTTTGACTTCATAGATATATTCTTTTTAAGGTGCTGTTCTGTTCCCTTTGCTCCCTTAAAAAGTTAATCTACTAGATGTCATATTATGTTTACTATTTCTGTTATAAATGTTCCTTCCTATAGATGTACAGACTCACAGACACGCCGACGTTTATCTTTATTCAATAGAAAACATCGCACCACCAACCCTGCGCCGTGAGGCGGCTGTTCTTGCACTGTCAAGAAAGGCCACTATCGATGAGGACCACCTTCTCCACAAGCTCGCCACAGAGACCCCTCCACGAGCTTGCCTGAAGTCACGACGCCCATTCTCGGAGCATGCCCACCAGCTCCTGCTTTCAACACCCGGTGACGTCACAAAACGAATCTGGCTGAAACATTGCTGGACGGAGGAATGGCAGGCAGCAGATAAATCAAGGTTGCACAGATTTGTGGAGGACCCGGATAACCTACCAGGCATGAACCTCCCTCGCCGGCAGTGAACAATGCTCAACCGCCTCAGGACAGGTGTCGGCCGTTTTGCCGCGACCATGAAAGGATGGGGACTCAGGGACTCGGGGACTCGGCTGTCTGCGACTGTGGTCACTCTGAACAGACAGTAGACCACATCATCGAGTCATGCCTTAAATATCGACCATCCAACGGCGAAGCCGTCATAGCTGCGCTAGACAACGAAACATTAGCATGGCTTTTCTCAACCGAGCTAGTGATCTGACAGTGAGATGCTGTGAAGCAAACGAAAGAAGAAGAAGAATATATGACTGACAGAACTCTTGCACCGGCGTTGCCCGGGAAAATTGAAGAACCCAAGAAAATTCTGCTCCTACCCCTGAACCACATATAAGTATTTTTCACCGAATCTTTAGTTATTTATAAGTATTAATTATTGAGTTCTTTAATAATTAAATTTATAAATAATGATGAATATTTAAACGTTCGTATGATTTCATGAGTAAGTTTTATAATAAAAAAGAAGAAATAACGAATATTTGATGCCCAAATCCGAAATAGAAGCAGAGACTTTTAGTTTTTCAGTACAAACTCAAACGACGGAGCTGTCACTACCGGCGTAAGAAGTAGCTGAAAATGAAGTTTTATGGGTAAACTTCGGCAGTTGTAGACGCGACAGTAACATTGCGCACTGGTGTAAATTTAATAGTAGTTCTTGTTATGTTATTTTATTAAATACATAAGAAATAGATTTGCCGACTAAAAATCATTAGTTAAAAATGTATGCGCGTTTAAATATAATTATTTGTTTATAATGCAAGCACGATGTTGTTTACTAAATATATATTAAGGTTAAAATTAAGTCCGTTGTTTACGAAGGAAAAAAGAATGTAAATAATATGTAACAAATCTATGAAAACTAAATATTACATTATTAATTATTAGTAAGTGAATGCTTGACGTCGAAGGCCGCTTATTACATTATTAATGATTAGTCAGTGAATGCTTGACTTCGAAGGCCGCTTATGACATTACATTATTAATAATTAGTATGTGAGTGAGGCCGCTTATGGACGTATCGAAGGCCGCTTATGGACTTACATTATTAATGATTAGTAAGTGAATACTTGACTTCGAAGGCCGCTTATGAACTTACATTATTAATGATTAGTAAGTGAATACTTGACTTCGAAGGCCGCTTATGAACTTACATTATTAATGATTAGTAAGTGAATACTTGACTTCGAAGGCCGCTTATGACATTACATTATTAATAATTAGTATGTGAGTGAGGCCGCTTATGGACGTATCGAAGGCCGCTTATGGACTTACATTATTAATGATTAGTAAGTGAATACTTGACTTCGAAGGCCGCTTATGAACTTACATTATTAATGATTAGTAAGTGAATACTTGACTTCGAAGGCCGCTTATGAACTTACATTATTAATGATTAGTAAGTGAATTCTTGACTTCGAAGGACTCTTATGAAATTACATTATTAATGATTAGTAAGTGAATGCTTGACTTCGAAGGCCGCTTATGAAATTACATTATTAATGATTAGTAAGTGAATTCTTGACTTCGAAGGCCGCTTATGAAATTACATTATTAATTATTAGTAAGTGAATGCTTGACTTCGAAGGCTGCTAATGTAATTACATTATTAATTATTAGTAAGTGAATGCTTGACTTCGAAGGCCGCTTATGAAATTACATTATTAATGATTAGTAAGTGAAGGCTTGACTTCGAAGTCCGCTAATGAAATTACATTATTAATGATTAGTAAGTGAATGCTTGACTTCGAAGGCCGCTTATAAAATTACATTATTAATGATTAGTAAGTGAATGCTTGACTTCGAAGGTCGCTTATGAAATTACATTATTAATGATTAGTAAGTGAATGCTTGACTTCGAAGGCCGCTTATGAAATTACATTATTAATGATTAGTAAGTGAATGCTTGACTTCGAAGGCTGCTTATGAAATTACATTATTAATGATTAGTACGTGAATGCTTGACTTCGAAGGCCGCTTATGAAATTACATTATTAATTATTAGTAAGTGAATGCTTGACTTCGAAGTCCGCTAATGAAATTACATTATTAATTATTAGTAAGTGAATGCTTGACTTCGAAGGCCGCTTATAAAATTACATTATTAATGATTAGTAAGTGAATGCTTGACTTCGAAGGCCGCTTATGAAATTACATTATTAATGATTAGTAAGTGAATGCTTGACTTCGAAGGCCGCTTATGAAATTACATTATTAATGATTAGTAAGTGAATGCTTGACTTCGAAGGCCGCTTATGAAATTACATTATTAATGATTAGTAAGTGAATGCTTGACTTCGAAGGCCGCTTATAAAATTACATTATTAATGATTAGTAAGTGAATGCTTGACTTCGAAGTCCGTTAATGAAATTACATTATTAATGATTAGTAAGTGAATGCTTGACTTCGAAGGCCGCTTATAAAATTACATTATTAATGATTAGTAAGTGAATGCTTGACTTCGAAGGCCGCTTATGAAATTACATTATTAATGATTAGTAAGTGAATGCTTGACTTCGAAGGCCGCTTATAAAATTACATTATTAATTATTAGTAAGTGAATGCTTGACTTCGAAGTCCGCTAATGAAATTACATTATTAATGATTAGTAAGTGAATGCTTGACTTCGAAGGCCGCTTATAAAATTACATTATTAATGATTAGTAAGTGAATGCTTGACTTCGAAGGCCGCTTATGAAATTACATTATTAATGATTAGTAAGTGAATGCTTGACTTCGAAGGCCGCTTATGAAATTACATTATTAATGATTAGTAAGTGAATGCTTGACTTCGAAGGCTGCTTATGAAATTACATTATTAATGATTAGTAAGTGAATGCTTGACTTCGAAGGCCGCTTATGAAATTACATTATTAATGATTAGTAAGTGAAGGCTTGACTTCGAAGGCCACTAATGAAATTACATTATTAATGATTAGTAAGTGAAGGCTTGACTTCGAAGGCCACTAATGAAATTACATTATTAATGATTAGTAAGTGAATGCTTGACTTCGAAGGCTGCTAATGAAATTACATTATTAATGATTAGTACGTGAATGCTTGACTTCGAAGGCCGCTTATGAAATTACATTATTAATTATTAGTAAGTGAATGCTTGACTTCGAAGGCCGCTTATGAAATTACATTATTAATTATTAGTAAGTGAATGCTTGACTTCGAAGGCTGCTTATGAAATTACATTATTAATTATTAGTAAGTGAATGCTTGACTTCGAAGGCTGCTTATGAAATTACATTATTAATGATTAGTAAGTGAATACTTGACTTCGAAGGCCACTAATGAAATTACATTATTAATGATTAGTAAGTGAATGCTTGACTTCGAAGGCCGCTTATGAAATTACATTATTAATGATTAGTAAGTGAAGGCTTGACTTCGAAGGCCACTAATGAAATTACATTATTAATGATTAGTAAGTGAATGCTTGACTTCGAAGGCTGCTAATGAAATTACATTATTAATGATTAGTACGTGAATGCTTGACTTCGAAGGCCGCTTATGAAATTACATTATTAATGATTAGTAAGTGAATGCTTGACTTCGAAGGCCGCTTATGAAATTACATTATTAATGATTAGTAAGTGAAGGCTTGACTTCGAAGTCCGCTAATGAAATTACATTATTAATTATTAGTAAGTGAATGCTTGACTTCGAAGGCCGCTTATAAAATTACATTATTAATGATTAGTAAGTGAATGCTTGACTTCGAAGGCCGCTTATGAAATTACATTATTAATGATTAGTAAGTGAATGCTTGACTTCGAAGGCTGCTTATGAAATTACATTATTAATTATTAGTAAGTGAATGCTTGACTTCGAAGGCCGCTTATGAAATTACATTATTAATGATTAGTAAGTGAATGTTTTACTTCGAAGGTCGCTTATGAAATTAAATAGAAATTAAAGTTTTTCATCTAGTATTGATATAAAAATAAGGTCAAAAAATAAATAATATAATATTTATGTTATGCAATGTGTTTTTATTCTAAATAGGATCAGATAGTCATCTAAAAGGAAAATATCTCCTGACGTGTTTAAATAGTACAGTGAAGAGCAGACGTGTTTTGTTATTATTTTTAAGATAAATGTTTATTATTAAACGTTTTCTCCGAATACGCACTTACATGGCTGAGTGTCTTCCAAGCCTTACGATCTTGGGCCAAGGGATTCGCTTGGTTGATGTTCATGTTCATCCATTCACAAACGTTTTCCATCCATCTTTTCTTTGGTCTACCTTCCGACCGGCTTCCTTGTATTATGTCTTCAACGCATATTTTGCATAGCCCCACACTGGAAAGCTTAATGTGACCAACTAATCTCAACACTTTACATTTGATAGCAGATGACATTGACGGTATGTCAGTGAGTTTTCGCAACTCTGTAATACTAATGTGATCAGATAGTTGATGATCAGTAATGTAGCGTATGGTGTGGCTTTGGAAAGTTTTTACTTTGTGACGTAATTTTGCAGTCTAGTTGACATATTCAAGTTTGTAAAAAAAACTACAGGAAGGATATGTGTGTTATAGATTTTCGCTTCAATATTTATGGTGGGCGGTTTTGTTTCTTGTGAGGGCGGCCCTACCTAAGCCGATTTTGTGTGATTCACAGCTGTTTTCCTGTCGTTTGATGAAAACAGCTTGTGCCCAAGGTAAAATAAAAACTCTGTAACTTGATAAACGTTACACGAAGGAAAATAAGCGAAACGTAGCATGGGTAACAGTTTTATTAGAAATGCAGATTTAAACGAAAGAATTTCGTGTTAAAAAAAACTGTAAATAGATGTTTTTTTACAGAAAGCAAGACGGAAAAGCGGCCGTTATCTCCTGTCTGCGCACGCAGAACCGAAGCATGACGTCATTTAAAGGCGAATACAGAAAAAACAGAACGTGGCCTATTTAAATAGTGAGATCAAACATTAAGTAGTGCCAGTAACGTTTCGTTTCGAAAGGAAGGTGTTTTCATTATTAATAATCGGAAGAAGTGCTTTTGTTATAATTTTTATTTATTATCCAGATATTATACTGATACATCTAAAGTTATCGAGCGCACGGGGTAATACGAAAATGTGACATAATTAGATGTCTTCTGTATTTCCTCACGAAGCATAGGCTGCGGTAAATATAGTTGTGACTGAGAGAGGGTTATCTCCTCCGACTCTCTTTTTGATATCAGTAATCAACGGAGAAACGGGTGAGCAGAGTTAATATAAAACTCAATTATATCGAATAAAAACGAATGTTTTTTTTTCCTGACACGGACTAACTTAGATAGAAAATTATTAACGAAACAATTATTGGTATGTAGCTTTTCTTTGTGAAACTATACTAGTCAATCAAATAGGGGAAATCTCACTTGACTTTATAGATAAGATAGATAATAGACTTTAATTTTTTAAGTTATTGCTCAAGGGCAACGCTTGATTTTCACCAAATTCTCTTATGCATGCACGTAAATAGTGACAATATCCGGAATTACCTCCTCCTTTATGAGGGGAGATGATGTATTGCCTGTCGTTGGAAACTCCCTCATTTGTGAAAGGATTACTTACGGGATGAGACAGATAATTTTGTTCCTATTCAGAATGTCCCTTTTGGGGAGCTGCATTTTCCCTAAATTAAAACCTGTGCTTAGGCTATCTTTCCTCTCAAGGGGAGGCAATTCAATAGGGATAATATCCAGCATTAACTCATCCTTTTAGATTTTGGATAAGATCAAAGTGTATTATCTGTTCTGATACTACGTTTCATCTGACGTGTCATTGGTCAATGAAGGAGAATTTCTTCTATACGGAGGCAATTTTTATCTTTGTCACAATCCAGAGTGCCTCTTTTGGTGGAGATAGATTTTCCCCGCATTAAAAGCTACTTTGTGTTAACTCTGCCCACATGGGGAGGCAAGTCAATAGGAACTCCTTCCCTTCTTAGGAGTAGGGATTTACTGCGTGTCGTCTGAAGCTTCATCTATTGTGAGAGAATGCCGACGGGAGTATATATATTTTGTGTTACCATATAGAGTGCCCCTATTTGGGGAGTCAGATTTTCCACACATTAAAACTGATCGAGAGTAGATTGTTCTTTGTGTGGAGACCAATAAATAAGGATAATATCCTGCATAGAATTTTCCTTTTCCTGGTGGGCAATGTATTATTTGTATCCCCTATCTCTCTCTCTCTCTCCCTCTCTCTCTCTCTCTCTTTCTCTCTCTCTCTCTCTCTCTCTCACTCTCTCTCTCTCTCTATATATATATATATATATATATATATATATGAAGAAGAATGGAAAGGAATTAGTGAAGCAAAAGCCAAATCAAATTTCAATTCAATTGCTCAGAGCAAGGTATATTCCGCAAAAAGGCAATTTATTCAAGTTAAATTTTCCTTAAGCCAGGCTTTTCAAAGATCAAAATCTTATCATCAGAGGAAGTCGCTGGGATAGATAAGTTGGCAAAGGCCAAGATTTCAAATTTGAAAAAGTAAAATAAAAGTTAGTACACCACTTTATATATATATATATATATATATATATATATATATATATATATATATATATATATATATATATATATATATATATATATATATGTATATATATATATATATATATATATATATATATATATAAATATATGTCTCCCTCTCTTTCTATATATCTCTCATTTTTTTTACTTTTAAATTATCTCTCTCTCAATTTCTTACTTTTGAAACTCTCTCTCTCTCTCTCTCTCTCTCTCTCTCTCTCTCTCTCTCTCTCTTGACTCGTGAATTTCCCTTGGTTAACGCAACACACCTCTTCCTCTGATTGACTCTAACTGCTTCGATATCAAAGAAAGAAAAAAAGAAAGAAAGATGAAAATCAGCCGATACTTGACCTAAAGTAAAAAGTTCTATTTGGAATAAACAAACATCTGGGTGCTTCCATATTACAGGGCCGAAAAATTATTATCTTTAATATTGAAGAATCAAATGACAGGGGGAGATAATTCAAAGTGTTTCCACAGAATTTATCTTCAAATGGATTTTACCGTCATCCAATTTAATTAACTTAAAGTTAAGTAAAAAGTATATACGTAAAATGGATTATTTAGGAATCAAACAATTACAACGCATCCGACACCAATAAAAAGTTTAAAGATTTGTTGAAATAAATTAAGCATCAGAGAAAGTAAAAAATAGAAAAATACGTAAATGAAAAGAAAAATATATGAAACATGGGAAATAAGTTTTTTTTTAAATAAATGAAATCTTCGCACTTGTAATTAAATGCGTAGTTTAGTATAGATTCTGCTGTCATAAGACGATCCTCCCAGGAATTATCTCCTCTTTTTTAAGGACGTGGGAGTAATGCTCTTAGGTATTACATCCTCCTTTGGAGGAGCGGTTAATGTAGTATCTGTTCTGTTGTCATCAAACCATCTTCCCAGGGACTACCTTCTCCTTTTTTAGGGATGTAGAGGTGGGGAGTAGTGAAGTATCTCTTATGTTGCCATAATACCATTCTCACAGGCATTACCATCTCCTTTTATTTTGGCTATACTCCCAGCTATAACCTCCTCTTTTGGGGGCCAGTATAGTATATGTTCGTTTCTCATGATATCATCATTCCACGATTATTTTCTCCGTTTGGGGTGGTGGTTAGGTTACTATCTGTTCTGTTGTCATTATATCATCATCCCAGGCATTAACTCCTTCTTTGGGGGGGGGGGGAGGGGCATTCGTCACGATACAATCCTCTCCTTTGGGTGTCAGTTTAGTATATTTTCGTTTACTATGATATCTTTCCAGCCAAAAATAAATGCGATCAGAGGGAGGTTAGGGTTGCTAGTGTTATATGTATGTTTATATAAGGTCATTATATAAACATACAAAAACCTAAACTTCTAAATAATTATGAATATTTTTATGTAAACCAAACGAGGGTATTTTTACCCCACCTAATAAACTGGTATTGTCCTGGCATCTGTGTCTGGATTTACGCCGGTCTATTGGGAGTTGTCTGGTCCTGTGCAGTTCTAGGAGGTGCACCCTCCCAGGCTTCGCCTCCCCTTTTTGGAGAGGAGTAAGTTTATTGCTTACTGTCTGAGGCGCCCTACCGGGAATGCCGACGGGGCTGCCCAGGCAATGTTTAAATGGCCAGAATGCTCACCTCGAGCGCTGGCTTATCTAATCCCACTTTCCCGACCTTGTGTCACATCTTACCTTGTGGGAGGTAGATAAATATACCATCGGATCTTGGCCTTTTGGCTAAGATCAAAGTGAGGTATCTGTTCCGATGGATACTGCACACCATAGACTGGTATTGTCTTGGCCTTCGGAGCTTGATTTACGCCGGTCTGTGGGTATGTCCTGTGCAGTTCTAGGAGGTCCACCTTCCCAGGCTTCGCCTCCCCTCTTTGGGGAGGCGTAAGTTTATTGCTTACTGCCTGGGGCGCTCCTACCGGGGAATGCCGACGGGGCTGCACAGGCAATTTTTAAACCCCACTTTCCCGACCCGACCTTGGGTCACATCTTACTTGTGGGAGTAAGATAAAAACTGGCCTTGTGCCTAACTCTTGGGGAGGAGTAAATCAATACTAGTATTATTTTTCTATTCATGAGCTTGATGTTACACAAAAACACATGGAAGAGTTTGCAAGAAACATCTTCAATGTTGAATTTCTTAACAATTCTGAATATTTTAATGTAATCTAAGCATCAAGTGCTACGAGTATTGTTTTTTTATATTAATTATTTTTATATTAATGGTTTTTATATTAATGTATTTTATATTAATGTATTTTATATTAATGGTTTTTATATTAATGTATTTTATATTAATGGTTTTTATATTAATGTATTTTATATTAATGGTTTTTATATTAATGTATTTTATACTAATGTATTTTATATTAATGTTTTTTATATTAATGTATTTTATATTAATGGTTTTTATATTAATGTATTTTATATTAATGGTTTTTATATTAATGTATTTTATATTAATGGTTTTTATATTAATGTATTTTATATTAATGGTTTTTATATTAATGTATTTTATATTAATGTATTTTATATTAATGGTTTTTATATTAATGTATTTTATATTAATGGTTTTTATATTAATGTATTTTATATTATACAAACACACACAAAACTAACTCCCCACAAACAAAACTGAATTTTTGAAAACATGAATATTTTAATGTGATATAAACGATTAGGTTCTAAAAATTTTACCAAGCTCCAGCCCCTGTCCCATCACCGCAATGTAGCATTCTTGTGCTTGTTTTACAAATATTTATACTGATTATGCTCCGATGAACTGGCTACTCTGGTGCCCCCTCGACGTAAATTCACTAGACCAACTCGACAATCAGCTAAACCCCATCCATTCACTGTGGAGGTCCACATATGCCGGAAAGCTTTCTACTCCAATGCCTTCTTTCCTCGTGCTACTGGTTTCTGGAACTCCCTCCCTGCCCCCTGTTTCCCCGACGGTACTAACATGCAGAAATTTAAAACTAATGTAAACAGACATCTCGCTGCGCAGCTACCAATTTAGGTTGACCCCCCAACCTTCTCCCTTTTTCTCAGTAGCCCCTTACGTCTACACTGAATATATGCGAAAGTTATTTCTGTCTATCCTAACTATATTAACCTTAAAACATTGAAATACCATATATATAGGCATACCCTACTCACTCAAACAAATTTCGATTTTGCTTATTTGCATATTTATTTATTTTTAAGTTTTTAATAAATTAATATTCTATAATCAACCTTTCTACTTTGTATTGTCAAATTTTCATCTACATACGCAATCGTTTTATCGATAGTACTATTATTATAATTATAAATAAAATAAGATAGAGAGATTTAATTTTTTTTAAATGATAGCGTTTAAAAACTTATTTAGAATTTCATTTTCAAGGGAGATAATTTACTTCCGGCTTTAGTAAAATGTCAAATATCGCTGAGATGTCGAACAGATGCTACGCTTTGATCTTAGCCAAAAGGCCACGGAACCATAAAAAGTATATTTTGTGACTAGGCATTTTTAAATTTTAAAAAGAAAATTGATTATATTGGATTATTTGTTAATGGCCAGTATAGTGTAGTATCGGTTCTGTTGTTATAAGACTGTCCTCCCAGGAATTACTTCCGCCGTTTTTATGGGTGTGTAGGGGGGATTCTCCCAGAATGAAAAATCCCCAAGACTCCATTTAGTCAGAATATCTTTTAAGGGGAGTAGTGTAATATCGGTTCTGTTCTCATAAGATCGTCAACGCAAGAATGACTTCCTCTTTTTTGGGTGGAGGGAAGTCGTGTTCGTTCATCATGATATTATCGTCTGTCAGGGGGTGTCAGTGTAGTATATGGTTCGTTCACCATAATACTAGCTAAGGAAGAATGATAACTCAAGTGTATAATAAAGATGTTTTTTTAACTAGAAAATGATGAAAGTTATCGTTCTTACTTAGCCAGCATATTCATCTTTGTTTATAAAGATGGCGACTATATTTTTCCAAACAATTTTCATTTAGGCGTTTCACGTGGACAATGAAACGTGCCACGGTTTTTAATGTTATATAAATAAATAAATGCAAATGTTTTTTCCACCTATTCTTACTATATTGATATTAAAACGGTGTATGCTTATTTAATTCTCAGTAGTATATTTTCATTCGTCATGATACATTCCTCCCAGGCATTACTACCTCTTCGTATACATTCGTTCATCACGATACCATTTCCTCAGGATTACCAGTTTTGTGGGGGATGGAGTTAGTGTACTATCTATTCTGTTGTCATCATATCATCCTTCCAAACATAACCCTCTTCTTTGTGGAGGTTGGGGGGGGAGAGTCAGTGTATGTAGTTCGTTCATCATATCATCCTTTCAGCCTCTCATTTGCATATTTATTTATTTTTATGTTTCTAAGGAATTAATATTTCCTAATCTGTTAATAATTAAATACATGCGTTTAATATTTTTTTAATAAATGTGTTGCTGTTGTTGTTGTGGTTGTTGTTGTTGTTGCTGTTCCTATTCCTATTTACTTCCTCCCACGAGAACAGAGTTAGGCACAATGTCAATATTTAACGTGTGGAGAATCCAGCTCCCTCAAAATGGACACTCTGAATTGGAACAATAATTTCAATTGCCTCGGTCTAGAAGAATTCCTCTTTGAAACAAAATAAAATTTATCGACGTTGAGTATTTTAAAGACCATATCAATTGACCTTTTTGTTGTCTTTTTCCTAAAAAACAAAATTTGACGATGTTCATGCACAGTATATTTCCCCCATATTTGAATATATCAAATAACACTACGACAATCATCATTTTTTTTATCTCCTCTTAATTACCAAAATGACAAATGAAAATTACTTCTTTGGTTTCTGTAAAGAAGACTACAGCGTCAGTAATTACTGCCCGGAGGGCGCGTAGTTTTTGCTAGTATTACATAAACAGACACATTTAAGATGAACTGTCCAGCAATTATGAATAGTTGTATGTGATCTAAACAAGAACTTATGTATTTTTATATTAATAAGATTTATATTACACAAACACAAAGTATGACTAGACAAATACAAACATGACGCTGACTTTCTCAACAATTATAAATAATTGCACGTAATCCAAGTGGTAGGTGCTACGATTATTTGCTTTTATTAATGAATTAACATTTCACAAACATAAAAGAATAACTTTATAAAAAACACACACACAAGACTTAAGTTCTCAACAGTAATGAATATATGTTAATGTAATTAAAGCGATATGTGTTAGGCGTATTCTATTTATATTGTTGGGCTTTATATTACGTAAACCCACGCGCAAGACGTTTTACACCTACATAAAACGGACTTTCTCAAGAATTATGAATATTTGAATGTAATCTAAACAACTGGTGTGATGAGTATTACTTTGCTATACATGTATTTTATATTATACACAAACAAACTTCATTATATACAAACACTCAGTCTGACTTTCTAAACGAGTATAAATATTTTTATGTAAATTCAACGGATATTTCTACAAGTACTATTTTTGTATTAATGCCATTTATATCACATTATTTATATCACATTATTTATATTACATTATTTATATTACATTATTTATATTACATTATTTATATTACATTATATATTTTACATTATTTATATTACATTATTTATATTACATTATTTATTTTACATTATTTATATTACATTATTTATATTACATTATTTATATCACATTATTTATATTACATTATTTAGATTACATTATTTATATCACATTATTTATATTACATTATTTATAACACATTATTTATATCACATTATTTATATTACATTATTTATTTTACATTATTTATATTACATTATTTATATTACATTATTTATATTACATTATATATTTTACATTATTTATATTACATTATTTATATTACATTATTTATTTTACATTATTTATATTACATTATTTATATTACATTATTTATATTACATTATTTATATTACATTATATATTTTACATTATTTATATTACATTATTTATATTACATTATTTATATTACATTATATATTTTACATTATTTATATTACATTATTTATATTACATTATTTATTTTACATTATTTATATTACATTATTTATATTACATTATTTATATCACATTATTTATATTACATTATTTAGATTACATTATTTATATCACATTATTTATATTACATTATTTATATCACATTATTTATATCACATTATTTATATTACATTATTTATTTTACATTATTTATATTACATTATTTATATTACATTATTTATATCACATTATTTATATCACATTATTTATATTACATTATTTATATTACATTATTTATATCACATTATTTATATTACATTATTTATTTCACATTATTTATATTACATTATTTATATTACATTATTTATTTTACATTATTTATATTACATTATTTATATTACATTATTTATATCACATTATTTATATCACATTATTTATATTACATTATTTATATTACATTATTTATATTACATTGTTTATATCACATTATTTATATTACATTATTTATTTTACATTATTTATATTACATTATTTATATTACATTATTTATATCACATTATTTATATCACATTATTTATATCACATTATTTATATCACATTATTTATATCACGTTATTAATATTACATTATTTATTTCACATTATTTATATCACATTATTTATATTACATTATTTATTTTACATTATTTATATTACATTATTTATATTACATTATTTATATCACATTATTTATATCACATTATTTATATTACATTATTTAGATTACATTATTTATATCACATTATTTATATTACATTATTTATATTACATTATTTATTTTACATTATTTATATTACATTATTTATATTACATTATTTATATCACATTATTTATATCACATTATTTATATTACATTATTTATATTACATTATTTATATTACATTATTTATATCACATTATTTATATTACATTATTTATATTACATTGTTTATATTGCATTATTTATATCACATTATTTATATTACATTATTTATATCACATTATTTATATCACATTATTTATATTACATTATTTATATCACATTATTTATATCACATTATTTATATCACATTATTCATATTACATTATTTATATCACGTTATTAATATTACATTATTTATTTCACATTATTTATATCACATTATTTATATTACATTATTTATATCACATTATTTATATCACATTATTTATATTACATTATTTATATTACATTATTTATATTACATTGTTTATATCACATTATTTATATTACATTATTTATTTTACATTATTTATATTACATTATTTATATTACATTATTTATATCACATTATTTATATCACGTTATTAATATTACATTATTTATTTCACATTATTTATATCACATTATTTATATTACATTATTTATTTTACATTATTTATATTACATTATTTATATTACATTATTTATATCACATTATTTATATCACATTATTTATATTACATTATTTATATTACATTATTTATATCACATTATTTATATTACATTATTTATATTACATTATTTATTTTACATTATTTATATTACATTATTTATATTACATTATTTATATCACATTATTTATATCACATTATTTATATTACATTATTTATATTACATTATTTATATTACATTATTTATATCACATTATTTATATTACATTATTTATATTACATTGTTTATATTGCATTATTTATATCACATTATTTATATTACATTATTTATATTACATTATTTATATTACATTATTTATATCACATTATTTATATTACATTATTTATATTACATTATTTATATCACATTATTTATATCACATTATTTATATTACATTATTTATATCACGTTATTAATATTACATTATTTATTTCACATTATTTATATCACATTATTTATATTACATTATTTATATAACATTATTTATATTACATTGTTTATATCACATTATTTATATTACATTATTTATATCACATTATTTATATTACATTATTTATATTACATTATTTATATCACATTATTTATATCACATTATTTATATTACATTATTTATATCACGTTATTAATATTACATTATTTATTTCACATTATTTATATTACATTGTTTATATTACATTATTTATATTACATTATTTATATTACATTATTTATATTACATTGTTTATATCACATTATTTATATCACATTATTTATATCACATTATTTATATTACATTATTTATATTACATTATTTATATTACATTATTAATATTACATTATTTATTTCACATTATTTATATCACATTATTTATATTACATTATTTATATTACATTATTTATATTACATTGTTTATATCACATTATTTATATTACATTATTCATATCACATTATTTATATTACATTATTTATATTACATTATTTATATTACATTATTTATATCACATTATTTATATTACATTATTTATATTACATTATTTATATTACATTATTTATATCACATTATTTATATTACATTATTTATATCACATTATTAATATTACATTATTTATTTCACATTATTTATATTACATTGTTTATATTACATTATTTATATTACATTATTTATATTACATTGTTTATATCACATTATTTATATCACATTATTTATATCACATTATTTATATTACATTATTTATATTACATTATTTATATCACATTATTTATATCACATTATTTATATTACATTGTTTATATTACATTATTTATATTACATTATTTATATTACATTATTTATATTACATTGTTTATATCACATTATTTATATTACATTATTTATTTCACATTATTTATTTCACATTATTTATATCACATTATTTAAATTAGATTATTTATATTACATTATTTATATCACATTATTTATATTACATTATTTATATTAGATTATTTATATCACATTATTTATATCACATTATTTATATCATATTATTTATAGCACATAATTTATGTTACATTATTTATATTACATTATTTATTTCACATTATTTATATTACATTATTTATATTAGATTATTTAGATTAAATTATTTATTTCACATTATTTATATTACATTATTTATATTACATTATTCATATTAGATTATTCATATTACATTATTTATTTCACATTATTTATATTACATTATTTATATTACATTATTTATATTAGATTATTTATATTACATTATTTATATTACATTATTTATATTACATTATTTATATTAGATTATTTATTTCACATTATTTATATTACCTTATTTATATTACATTATTTATATCACATTATTTATATTACATTATTTATATTACATTATTTATATCATATTATTTATATACAACTCTGACTTAACACAAACGCACCCAAGACTGAATTGTGAATAGTTTTATGTTATTTGAGCAACGGGTGCTACGAATAGTATTTTTGTATTAAAAATTGACTTTAGGCCTTTTGGCTGAGATGAAAGTGTAGCATCTGTTCCGATGGATACTGCACCCCATAGACTGGTATTGTCTTGGCCTTCGGGGCTTGATTTACGCCGGTCTATGGAACGGTCCTGTGCTGTTCTAGGGGGTCCACCCTCCCAGGCTTTGCCTCCCCTCTTTGGGGAGGAGTAAGTTTATTGCTTACTGCCAGAGGCGTCCCTACCGGGGAATGCCGACGGGGCTGCCCAGGCATTTTTTTTTATCTTTTCACTTAGAACTGTCGTAATTTTGGGAAATCTAGGTCAAAGATCAAATCATGGCCACGGAAAAGGTGAAAGTCACATTTTTGGCGATAATTACGGTTCTATTTATCGTAGAGATTCGCTACTTTACCCCAATTGTAGCCAATGAAGGTTGTCATCGTATATTACATTGTAATTGACCGTTAATCTTGACCTTAAAAGATTCGGTAATGATCTAAATGTTAACGGAATTTTAACTTCCTTTTTTTTTTATATTTGATATATGAATCCGAGGTTCTTTGATAACAATAACCACCATGCAGAATTTCAACCTGATCAGATAAGTAGTTTTTGAGTTATCAACCTTTCCGTGGCATAATTTCGGGAATACTTCATACAATATGGAGAAGTAAGGCCCACATTTTGGTTCATCCATACTGGGGTATGCAGTCTCAAAATTGTCTTATGTTCTTGTTACGTAATATAAATGCAATTGGAAAATCAGCTCACATTAACTAAAATTGACGAACTTTATACAATCACACACGCCAGACAGATCTGTTAACAACTATAAATTACTATAATAAATGATAAAAATGTCTTCACTTATTTAAAATATATTTCGAAAGAAAATACTGTTTGATGTGTTTCTTTTCCGTAAAGAACTTCATCAAAGTATAATTTGAGAAGATTAGATTTTGCAAAGAAACCAAAAAAAAAAGCAGCTGTAGATTTTTAAATGTAGCGATTATGTTTGAAGTGTGTAAACCAGGGGTGGGCAACCTCCGGCCCGCGGGCCGGATATGGCCCGCGAAGGCTTAGCGTCCGACCCGCCACCCTGTTATGCTTTATCATTGCAATCCGACCCGCGGACCTCCCAGTAAAACTCATATCATTTTGTGACATAGACGTAAAAGTAGGTTTCAATTAAGATTTACAGTGGGATAAAAATGTATAAACATCAGCGACCGATGATGCATGTATATTTCATTTTTCTTTAACTATTAATTTAAAATCCTTGGTCTGAGATAAAAATAGAAAAAGAGAAAGAGAGAGGCAAAGAGGAAACAAGAGACGAGGAAAGGCCATGAAACAGAGAACTTATGTGAGGTGTGTCAAAACGAATGCTGGATCAACTTGCTACTTCCCCCGTCATTATTTTTTATGATTCCGAAATGGCTCTTCGTCGGCGCCTTTTATAACATCACATACAGAAGTCTCCTGAGTAAAATATCAGATTTGTAGATTGTTCAATGCAATTTTTGTACAATTTATTCATGTAAACAAAATATAGTAATTCTGAGATTTCATTTTTCACTCCGGCCCGCGATCTCCTTCCTAAAGTCTCATCTGGCCCTCACTCTGAAAAGGTTGCCCGCCCCTGGTTTAAACATTCGAAAATGTTCCGAGATCGCACACGATTTGATCGTTCGACGTCCACAGTGTGGTGAACAACGAATAAAGAAAGAAAAGTAGAATACGACGGGGGAGGAGCAACAGAAAATAAAACAGACAATGGGGAAGTAGAAGAGGGAGGAAGACCAATGAAATAAACTTGTGATCCGGTTTAAACTCACAATAGAGTGAACACTTATGAAAAGCGCAACCTGTGGCAATTCCTCAATAAATTAAACAAAATAGGTTTTAATTGGATTATTTTCATGAATATGCATGACATACAATTAATGAGATTTAGTTATTTCAATATAATTATACTGAGACGATAGTTTGGTTTCGAAACATCATATCGAATACGCCAATAATGAGCGCTGATGACTGGCGGTAGAGTGGGGCCAAATTTAAATATATAATTAAAATAACACAACTGAACATTATCGATTTTTTTACTAAATTAATATTCAGATATTTAGAAAACCTTCACAACGCAAATTATTTGTTTTTAAAATAAATTATTTATTTACCTTAAAAACATTTTTTTTAACTTGAGTACTTTCGGTAATATATACCATCTTAAGAAGAATAAGCATATTTTTTTCTACTTCTTCTTCATTTTTTTTTCTTCCTGACTGGGACAAACTTATCGCAGTCAGGTTGAAGTTCGTCTTGATTTCATGGACGAAAATGTTGATATGGCTGTGTGCCTCACGTGGTTATGTGGGAAAGGTATTTTGAAAAGTCACACATTGGAAACGTTGGCGGACTGGCAATAATAAAGATAATATTTTTTTATAAAATATTTAGAAACCCTTCACAACGCAAATTATTTGTTTTGAAAATAAATTATTTATTTACCTTAAAAAACAAATAATTTGCATTGTGAAGGTTTTCTAAATATTCTATAAAAAAATATTCTCTTTATTATTGCCATTCCGCCAACGTTTCCAATGTGTGACTTTTCATAATATTCAGATCATTTGGACTACTATTCTCATCTTGGTTGTTATTTTCACAACGTTTCGGCCGATGTAATCTTCGATCTTCTTCAGATATATCTTTTCAAACTCATAAACCGGCTAGTTTAAATTGGGAATCTATCTGTCGAACAGGGGAACCTACGCGAGATTTCAAACTGAACCCTTTTTTATCTACGGGGGTTGATTATTCTCATTCTGTCAGCCATGATCGGATATAAGTGTTAAATTATGTTATTCTTACTAATTACCGTTGGGTAACAATTGGGCATAAGTGATCATCTTCTGGAGGTGATGGTTCAATCCTCACTGTAGACAATACTAACTAAAGAATAAGATAAATTAACACTACATCCCGGAATGAGAACAATATATCCCCGTGGATTAAATAATGTGTTTTGTTCGAAATTCCATCTACCAAGCTCCAGACCCTATCTCATCACCGTAATGTTGCATCCCTATGCTTGTTTTACAAGTACTTCCACGGAATGTGCTCCGATGAACTTACTACAATTGTACCCCTCTCAACGTAAATACTCCCAGCAAACCAGAATAGTAGCAAAATCTCGCCCCTTCACTGTAAAGGCCCCCAGATGCCGGAAAACTTTCTACTCTAATACGTTTTTTACTCGGGCCGCTTGCATTTGGAATTTCCTTCCTGCTCACTGTTTCTACGCGTATACCAACATGCAGAAATTGTAATGTAACGTGAACAAACATCTTGTTGCATAAGCCGCACCTTAGGAGAACCTCCCCTTATAAATCTGGCCCCTAATCGCAGTAGCCCTTTACATCTCAGTGGCAATATGCTTTTGTATGTTAGTATAAAAGTATTAAAAAAGTGTTTTAGTTCCCGAGATCGACAGAAATATTCCCAAGTTCTACTAGATGGTTACCAATTTCGAAACGGTGCACCTTGAGAAGGTCGACGGGTTACATCGGCCGAAACGTCGTTAATATAACAACGTGGTGGTTATATAACAACGATTATGAGAATAGTAGTCCGAATAATCCAAATAATGCCAATTATCAATCCTATTCTTAAAAAAATCCCAAAAAACAAGCTAGTATGTGTTCAGGCCATAAAAAGGGTGGCACATGTTTTCATTGCTACCTAAATTACCTACACCTTTTATAATTAAAGTCACTTGGAAAACGCCGTTGTCGTTTTGTTTACAAACAATATTAATACTTCAAGGTAGCTGCTGATTATTTTTGCTATCATGTTACTTGTACCTATCTGTACTTGGTGCGACATTAATCCTGGGCGGGTTGAACCGACTTCCTTCGAAGAGGAAAGTTTCATGGAAGTATCAAATTCACAAGCGGCCCTTAGTCGTGTGCATATCCCGGTTAGGGGAAATGACGACGTTATGTTTTTGCAGTTCTTGCGGGGGGGGGGGGGGTCGACGTCTTCCTACATACAGCGCCCTTCTGGTACCGACCAGGCTCAACGTTGCTTAACTTCGGTGATCTAACAAGAACCGTAGTGTCAACGTAATTATGCCATACAGTATAATGTCAATTGGCCAACAGATAGATACACATGCCAGCATAAACAAACCTATTTTGCAACTAGTAATTACACCAGGGGCGGGTAACCTTTTCAGAGTGATGGCAAGATGAGACTTTTGGAAGGAGATCGCGGACCGGAGTGAAAAATGAAATCTCAGAATTACTATACTTTGTGTACATGAATAAATTGTACAAAAATTGCATTGAACACTCTACAAATTTAATATTTTTTTCTCAAGAGACTTCTGTATATGATGTCATAAAAGGTGCTGACGAAGAGCCATTTTGGAATCATAAAAAATAATGACGGGGGAAGTAGCAAGTTGATCCAGCATTCGTTTTGACACATCTCACATAGGTTCTCTGTTTTATGCCCTTTCCTCGTCTCTCGTTTCCTCTTTGCCTCTCTCTTTCTCTTTTTCTATTTTCATCTCAGGTTAAGGATTTGAAATTAATAGTTAAGGAAAAATGAAATATACATGCATCATCGCTCGCTGATATTTATATATTTTTATCCCACTGTAAATCTTAATTGAAACCTACTTTTACGTCTATGTCACAAAATGATATGAGTTTTACTGGGAGGTCCGCGGGCCGGATTGCAATAATAAAGCATAGCAGGGTGGCTGGACGCTAAGCCTTCGCGGGCCGGAGGTTGCCCGCCCCTGAATTACACATACAGATTCAAATAGAGAATTTCCTCTACTTACACAAAAAAAAACATTTCTTTTTGTAAACAATCATGAAACAAAACAAAACTCCTGTTTCCTTTACAGATGTTCTTTTACAGCTTATCTACAACTTTTATAATTAAATTCACTTGAAATAAATGTCGCCGCCTACTAAAAATACTAATGATTCAGTTTGCTGCGGTTGATGTTGACGTCCCTTTAAATATATACTAAATTACCTTCTTTAGTGTCGCACGAAAAAGAATAGCTATTTATACATATAGATTTTGAAACAGAGACACCGAACGTATTATTATTATTATTATTATTATTATTATTTTGTGCATTTGTAAAATAATGATGCAGACATGTTGAGTAATAACGCATAAGACGTCACGGGGAGACTAAGGGCATCACCCCGCAATAATGAAGAAAAGCCGAAGACTAGATAGATTGTCAATTAGGTTAAAAGAACAACGGAAATGAATCGGTGACCTTTGAACGAGCCCAGGTGTGTGAGGTCGACGAGTTCATTTCGGAGTATGACGTCGTAAAAAAAAACGACTCGGTAACCTTTAAAAGAGTCAGGTGCACGAGGCCAGAAAAAGAAGACACCCGGAGTGCAAACTCAGAAATTAAAACGGCGGTTTTAAATGAAGGAAGAAGGAGTGCTTACATAGCAGAGATCGAGTTGAGAGGATATAGAGAAAAACTTGTCGTGGGTCAGCCGATCTGCCGTAGACAACTGGCGTGGGGATCACAACTCTTCCCTAGATTCCTGGAGCAGACTGCTACAGAACGTATTGTCGTGTTTCCCTCTATGTTGCAAGGTAAATCACTCTGCCGGGTTTTCGTGAAAATAACCTACGTTGGGTAGAGTCGAAAATCAACCGCCGTCAAGGTAAAGAAAGAGGTTTCTTCGTAAAACAAGGGAAACAACAATGATGTCAAAGGATTTTTGCTAACAAAGAAATATTTAATTATATATATGTGTATACTCAACTTACACCAGCTGGTGGTGAAGAATAAAGAAACAGAGTTTCTCGAGCACATCCTTGTCTCTATCGTTATATTCTTTTTATGCTACCGGGTCCACTGAAGGAATGGATACTCACTAGGAGTTCTCACGTCAGTGATTGCTCACTGATAATAACCGGTGCTATTCCCTGGAATCTAAGTGAATACAATCTTCCCCAGATTTCCAATAATCTCAACCTCTTTTCGTTATTCATTGCAAATGACTTTGTGGTATCGCAGCAGCCGCTTACCATTAATTTCTCGTTGGTAACGACCATTGGTATCCGCTGGGATCCGGGTGACAGTAAGCCTTCCTAATGTCACAGCACTCTCCGTACCTTTCCGGTTGAAGTATGGTTAGTGCTCTCCCTCCTCGGTCTTCCCATCCTCCTTGATCCTTCATGACTATTTTGTGAGGTATCAACCGAGGCTGGATCCATCAGCTTGTTTTTATTATTATTATTATTATTATTATTATTATTATTATTATTAGATATAAGGTAGAATTTACTTCTAGCATAATAGATGTACAGAATCCATTCAAATTCTATGGTTTAATGAAGAAATTGCCAAGAATTAAAGATCTAAAAATGAATTATCAGGATTCGTTGTGAAATTAGTTTCTCCTTTTTCTCTCCATTTCCCAGCTAACAAAATGGCGTTGCATGAATGTTGCAAAAACGTTGCTTTAACGTTTTTTTCTACATTCCCCACAACACCATCGTAACGTCGCAAATACGTTGAGCTCTAACGTTACATTGATATTTTAGGCTACTCATAAAATAACATTTTTTCTTTAAATGAAACAAACTCCAAGAGAAATGAAAGGGGTATAGAGAAAATATTTTAAAATATTAACCGAAATAAACCCACTTTTGTTATCGCTGAAATTCTACAATCGTGTCAAGAGAATTCAAAGAATTTCAATATGGTGCCAGGTGATCCGCAGATAATGGATGTTCAATTTAAGCAAGATTTTAGAATGTGCATCCTTCATCTAAATTAGTTTTAATGGAAAAAATGTGGAGAATAAAGTCACAAAAGCGTCACATATCCAACCTTCAACTAAAATACATCGTATTTCCAATGTTACAACAACCTTTCGTGTTAACTGGGTCCGAGTGTCGGCGCTATTTACTTCCGAAGCAGTCGACGTGGAAAGTGGTGCTTCGTTTTAGTTTGTGACGTCTTAATTAAAATAGAGCGGGAAAACCTAAGAGAGAAGTCTTCATAAATGGAAGCTGTTTGAAATTCGACGAAACGTGACGGGAGGCAAATGTGCAGTCAAGTAGTAAAGACGATGAAAGTGAAAGGTTGATCCATGCAAAGTTGGCAATGGAGATATTTTGTGCCGAACTTTACGGCCGATTAACGGGTATGTTGCGTACTGTGTGTCGCATGCGGTGGGCGGGAAGGGTATGGCTTTAAATTGAATAAGAAAACATGGATGGCGATGTTGCGTGCTTTGACGCACGTAGCAGCAGAATTGGTGTCGTACTGGGAATAGGGTGTGTCAGAGCAGAGGATGCAGCGTTCTTCGGGGGGCATGGGGGGGGAAGACTGACGCAATAAACATAATGTCGCTGGATTGGAAGTGGTAACTGTGAGCATCAATTAAATTCTGAAGTAGAGACACAAAACAAAAACATAGCGGTTAAAACGAAGTGTAAGAGTGTAGGTTGGTGTGGATCACGTCTGTAATGAGAAGGGAAAGCAAGCTGCAGGTGACATGCATCAGAAATGCATGTCAAGCGTCGTTTAAACATTCAGGTGGATTTGACCAATGAATTTCACCGGCATGTCATAACCAGTCATGTGCCATCGGATGTCTAATGAGAGAGAAAGGTGGAGACGAGAGTTTGTGAACACGGCTTCTTGGCCTTTTGGCTAAGATCAGAGTGTAGTATCTGTTTCGACAGATACTACACCCTATAGACCGGTACCGTCTTGGCCTTCGGGTCTTGATTCCGCCGATCTGTGGGTTTGTCCTTCACAGTTCTGGGAGGTCCACTCTCCCAGTCTTTATCTTCTCACATTTTGAGAATGGTCAGTTTATTGCTATCGCCTGAGGCGCCCCTACCGGGGAATGCTGACAGGCGTTGGCTTTAAATGTCACAAAGACCCCCGACCCCCACCTTTCCCCCTTCCACAACGGGCGTTATGCCTAAGGTGTGGTGCATTCCGAGGGATGTAATTTTCATTTAATATACAAATGAATGTTTCCGAGGAATACACCAGCCTAAATAAATTCTTGGACTTTTGGTCAAGATCAAAGTGTAGTATCTGTTCCGATGGATACTACACCCTATAGACCGGTATCATCATGGCCTTCAGGGCTTGATTTCGCCGGTTTGTGGGTTTGTCCTGTGCAGTTCTAAGAGGTTCACCCTCCCAGGCTTTGCCTCTACTCTTTGGGGTGGAGTAAGTTTATTGCTTATTGCCTGAGGCGCCCCTACCGGGGAATGCCGACGGGGCTGCCCAGGCATTTTTTGTAGTTTAGAGTGCTCACCTTCTCGGGTGCTGGCTTTTCAAATCCCACTTTTCCGACCTTGTGTCACATCTTATCTTATGGGAGGAAGATAAATAAAACGTTCACCCTCTTGCACGCTGAGGTAACATAAAAGACAGTCGTCTAAATAAAAAGCGTAAGTGAGAAAAACTTTCGGCATGAAGAAGGGGGGAGTTACAAGAAAAACGAAGATTTTAAGCCATTGTTAATCTAAAAAAAAGAACTTAAACTTCATTTTGTTGTTGTAGGACTATGCACGCGATATTATGCACGCGATATTAACAAAGATGGCGACCCTGACCGGCGAGACAGTATATGCAACACACGTTTTTTTAATTCGATGCCGTAAGGCAGGACAATCCGAACAACGGACAGAATACGCGTGTTATCAGGGAAGAAAAACAAAAAGGGAAAAGGTATTATTTACCTCCTCTCCAGGAGGTTAGGCACAAGGCAATTTTTATCTTACTCCCACAAGGTAAGATGTGACACAAGGTCGGGAAAGTGAGGCTTGAAAAGCCAGCGCCCGAGAAGGTGAGCACTCTGGCCATTAAAAATTGCCTGGGCAGCCCCGTCGGCATTCCACGGTAGGGGCGCCTCGGGCAGTAAACAATAAACTTACTCCTCCCCAAAGACCTCCTAGAACTGCACAGGACAGACCCATAGACCGGCGTAAATCAAGCTCCGAAGGCCAAGACAATACCAGTCTATGGGGTGCAGTATCCATCGGAACAGATACTACACTTTGATCTTAGCCAAATGAAGAAGGGGTTGTTACAAGTAAAACGAAGATTTTAAGCCATTGTTAATCTAAAAAAAAGAACTCAAACTTCATTTTGTTTTTGTAAGATCTACTCTACAGACTATGCACGCGATATTAACAAAGATGGCGACCCTGATCGGCGAGACAGTATATCCGACACACGTTTTTTTTAATTCGATGCCGTAAGGTAGGACAGTCCGAACAACGGACAGAATACGCGTGTTATCAGGGAAGAACAGAAAAATAGGAAAAGGTAAGGGATAAAGAAGGAAGGATAGAATAAGACGGCGGGTGGTGGGGGGGGGGGGGATAGAAAATGCGGAAAAAGGAAAACGGTAGAAGACCAAAGAAAGAAAACTGTGATCCGGTTTGAAATGACAACTTAATGAACACTTATGAAAGGCGCAACCCGTGGCAATTCCTAAGTAAATCAAAGGAAATAGGTTTTAATTGGATCATTTGTATGAATATGCATGATATACAATTAATGAGTTTTATCTAATTCAATGTAAATACATTGAGACAATTGTTTGCTTCCGAAACTCACATCGAATACACAAATAATAAGTATTCATTACTGTCGGTGGAGTGGTGCCAAATTGAAATAGTTTTGCCGTGTAAAATAATTAAAATAATACAACTGAACATTATCAATTTTTTTTTTTATTGAACTAATATTTCGATTATTCGAATTACTAGTTTAACCTCGGTTGTTATTTCCACAACGTTTCGGCCAATGTAACTTCCGATCTTCTTCAAGTGCATCTTTTCGAAAAGGGGAACCTTCTATTTTAATTGAGGGATCTTTACGTCGAACTTGGGAACTTGCACTGGACCCTTTATTTAACACACGTGGGTAGATTAGTCTCATTCCGTCAACCATGACTTTGTAGAAGTGTCCATTTATGTAATGCTTGCTAATTATCGTTGGATAAAAATCAGTTCTAAGTGATTGTTTTCTGCGGGCTGAAGGTTCAATCTTTTCTATAACTAGAGAATAACATAAAGTAGCACTAATAACGGTCATGGTTGACGGAATAAGAACAATCTACCTCGAGGATTTAATAAAGGCTTCAGTTCGAAATTCCCTATAAGTTCCAAAGTGTGACATAAATATTCCCAAGTTCAAAAGGTTGCACCTGGAGAAGCTCGGAGGTTACGTGGGACGAAACGTTGTGAATATAACAACCAAGATGAGAATAGTAGTCCGAATAATCTAAATAATACAAAATATCAATCCTCATCTCAAAAACTCTGAAGAATAAGCTAATATTTGTGTGCTAGTCTGTCCGAGCCGTACAAATGACGACAGATGTTTTTATTGCTTTTAATCTTACCTACAACTTTTATAATTAAAATCACTTGGATAAAAACGTTGTCGTCTTGTTTATAGACAATATTAATACTTCAATGTAGCTGCTGATGATGATTGATTTGATGTCGCTTGGCGAACAGGTAGATACACATAGCAACATAAATAAAGAGATGTTGTTACTAAAAATTACACAAACATATTTAAATAGAGAATTTATTCTTCGTCCACAAAAAAATACATCTTTCGTAAACAATTGTGAGACAAAAAAAAACTCCCGAAAAAAATATTGAGATATACAGTACCGTCACAACAGCGACGCATACTCTCGCTATCAAAATACGAGCGATATAGAAAAAAATTAATACTAGAATTATGGGCTCTAAGGTCCCAAATTCTAGTATATATTAAATATTAAATTGTTTTAGCGCCAAAACGTAGTTAAAGCAAAATAAATTGCTTTGGACAATTAAGATAATTTCAAACACTATTGATAATATTTATCCATTCATTTATTTTTTATTATCGCTTATGTTTGAATTCATGTTTTGAAACATGACGTAAATCATAAATCCATGACGTCACGCCAAAGCTATAATTATTTTGTAACGGTAATCTCTATTCATACAAAAAAAAAGTCCAAATAACTCAGTTAGTAGAAAGTCAGACTGAAGATCTCAAGGTTTCGGTTTCGATTTCCGGTCATGGCATCCGCTTTATTTGTTGGTAATTTATTTTTCCTATTAATGCAATATTTTCCATTTCTAAAAGTAGTAAAGATATCTGAAATGTCAAAATAAGACAAATTCCGTAATGTATTTATTAGCATAAAAAAAATTTGAATGACGGACAGATTGACAAAATCTATATATATATATAAGATAAACCGAAATAAGACAACCTTTTTTATCGCTGAAATTCTACGATTGTGGCAAAAAAATTCAGAGAATTTCAAAATGGTGGCAGGTGCTCCGTAGATAATGGATGTTACGTTTAAGCAAGATTTTGTAATGCGCATCCTTCATCTAAATTAGTGATTCTTGATAGAAAAAATATGGAGAGATACAATTAAGTCGCAGAAGCGTCACATATCCAACCTTCAACCAAAAATACAACGTATTTCCAACGTTACAAGAACCTTCCGTGTTAACTGGGTACGAATGTGGGCGCTATTTACTTCCGACGCAGTTCACGTGGGGAGTGGTGCTTCGTTTTATATTGTCACCTCTTAAATTATAGCGGGAACATCTGAGAGGAAAGTCATTATCAATGGAAACTGTTTCGCATGTGACGTGGCGTGACGAGAAGCAAATCTGCAGTCAAGTGGAACGGACGATCAAAGCGAAAAGTTGGTTCATGCAAAGTTGGGAATTGAGATATTTTCTGCCGAATCTAACGGGTGGGTCTTTCTGGAAGTTGCATGCGATAAACGAAAAGGGTAGGGCTTAAAACAGCAAAGGAAGGATGGATAATGGTCTTACGTGCTGTGGCGCACGTAGCATAAGAATTGGTGCCGTACTGGAGGTAGGGTGTGTCAAAGCAGAGGTTGCAGCGTGCTTAATGGGGAAAGACTGACGCCATCAGCATGAATATAGCTGAATTGGAGTCGGGCATTTGGGACATCAATTAAATTCTGAATTAGAGACGAAAAAAACCTACCAGTGAAAACGGACTGGAACAGTACAAGTTGGCGTGGATCTAGTTTATAATTTTTCTTTGGGGAGGGTAGATTCTTGGATCTTTTCAGCTAGAATCTCATTGGATGTTTTGCACCACTTTACAAACTTTGAGTAGTGGTAGCAAAACAATAGCACCTTCTTTTGTGCAACAGTCCATGGTTGGGCTTTTAAGCCTCTTGTGTGTCTTTCTTTTTTTTTTGCTGCATTTGATGGAGATAGGGGGCCAGGACCTTTTGTCTCAAGGCCTAATGGCTGACCCTGGTTGGCCTCTATTGGCTGGAGCACCATTTCCAGAGGCAGAAAGGTTTACACCATTGCTTACATCTTCCCGTCTGGTGTATGAATGGGTTGATGAGCCCTTTTTATCCTGGGTGTCGGCCTGCCAGTATTTATTTTTGTTTTTATTCATATTTTTATCATTCATTTCCTCATTGTCAACGGCTTCTGATTGTTTATTCGAAGCTGCCCTCTATGAGTAGAGGGGGTGCCCCCGTCCGCAATTCGGGAGACGTGCTGGATGGCTTGAGGAAACAGCACACCATTTGTTTTGAATATTTTGTCAGGGTTTACTTCAAGTAAAAAGTATTCTCATGTCAGAGTCTCTGACACCCCTGTAGAGAGAGACCGAAGACACCCGAGAGTGGTGTCTAGTAAGCATTCAAGTCCTCCCCTCAGAATGGAAAGCAATCTGCAGACTATATGCAACAGAAGTGCATGTATAGCATCGTTAAGGCATTCATGTGGATTTGGTCCATGAATTTGACCTTCATATTATAGCCAGTCCTTTAAAGGTTTTAACTGACGTTCTAATTGTTTTATAATGAACGAGAAAATGGTACGAAATCTTGTGAGTACGATGACAATTGAGTAACAACGTTCACTCTCTTTGCCAGCCATGCGACATAAGACAGACGTGTAAAAAAACGCTAGTGTGAAACACTTCAGAAAACTTGAGGGTGGTGGTGTACGCGTAAAACGACACTTTTTACGCGACGATCTAAGGAATATTTTGCACAACGAATTACGCATACACATTTAAATAGAGAATTTACATGACTTACACAAAAACATTTTTTGTAAAAAATTGTGTGACTTTTCTTCTGAGAATGTGAATTCCTTACTTACCTACAAATTTTATAAGTTAATTCCCTTGCAACAAAGCATTACCAATGATTTCGTTCGCTTGAATATATACTGAATTACATGCTTTAATGTCACAGCCAAAAGCAATATCTACTTATACATATGGGTATTAAAACAGAGACACCACCACCACCACCACCAATAATAATAATAATAATAATAATAATAATAATAATAATAATAATGATGATGATGATGATGATGATGATGATGATGATGATGATGATGATGATGATGATGATGATGATGATGATGATAATAATAATAATGCTGCTGCTGCTGCTGCTGCTTATTATTATTCATAGTAGTCTCAACTTTTGGATGTTTTTAGTTGGGGTTTTGTTTTTTGTTTTTTGTTTTTTTGTTTTTGAACATCAAGTCAATTCCCTTGACCTTAGACATTCAAGCTGTACCTTAACACTTTGGTCGTTCCTAATAGACAAACCTTTTGCAGAATTGGAAAAGAAATTGTCTCGTCAATCTGTCTAAGCCATTTATGGTGGCTTTTCGTTATGGTTCCAAGCGCTCCAATTACAACGGGGAGCACTATTACTTCTTTACATTTCCATAGTCTAACTAATTCCCATTTTAGATCTTGATATTTTTTTCGTGTTCATTCTCCTGCACTCTTATTATTATTATTATTATTATTATTATTATTATTATTATTATTATTATTATTATGATTATTATTATTATTATTATTATTATTATTATTATTATTATTATTATTATTATTATTATATCAGAGTTAGTAAGTAGAATTTACTTTTAACTTTATAGATTTAATGAACGTATGAAGATTCTATGGTTTACCAAAAATTGAAAATCCAACTTTTAATCGTATACATATTTTATGATTATATGAATTTTCATAGTTCGCTGTAAAATAAGTTTACTTTTCTCTAAAATGTTGCTGAAATGTGACAGCCATTAACTGCTGAGCACTTTATACCATTTTCAAATTCTGGGAATTTTCCTGACACGTAGAATGTCAGCGATAATAAAAGGGTTTTCGATTCATATGTTTGAAATATTTTTTTTAATATATCCCTGTTTCTCTAAGTTTTGTTTCACTGGCATCTTTTATATAACAGCCATCTTGAACGTTTCTTCTTTGTAAGCGGAAAGAACGTTGTTGTTTTTTTTAGAAGAGGTGGTATCACCCGAAATATCAAAATATGTTGTACGATTACGGATTCGATGAATAGTAAGTGAAAAGAAATCTACTGAAATAATATGTGAAAAATTTACTGAAAAATAAATAGATTAAGTTTTTTGAAGAAAAATATCGCATATATCATCTCCATTTTTTTTGTTTTGTTTCATCTATTCTTTGAACGTTATGGCTTGTTCAACATTGCATACAGCCTTATTAAATATTTATATATTTTTTTAAATATTTTTATTTTGTGAGTAGTCTAAAATAGCAATGTAACATTATGTAACATTAGAAGGTAACGTATTTGCAACGTTACATGGGCGTTGATGGGAATCAACAAAAATACATTAAGGCAACGTTTTTGCAGCATCTATGTAACGCCGTTTTTTCAGATGTAGATAAAAAAAAAACGTCGATAGTGGCGTGTCGTTTTATTTTGTGACCTCTTGCTAAAAAATAGCGCGGGAAAACCTGAGTGAGAAGTCATCATTAATTAAAACATTTTTCTAATTCGACAAAGCGTGACGTGAAGTACATGTGCAATGGTAAAAACAACAAAAGTGAAAAGTTGATCCATGAAAAGATGATAAATTTCGTGCCGAATTTGTACGGATGATTGACGGGTGGGTGTTTCTGGAAGTTGCATGCGATAAACGGAAAGGGTAGGGCTTGAAAGGGAATAGGAAACATGGATAGCGGTCTTGCGTGCTGCGACGCACGTAGCATAAAAATGGGTGTTGTACTGGAGGTAAGGTGTGTCAAAACAGAGGATGCAGCGTGTTTAAGGGGGAAAGACTGACGTCATCAGCATAAATGTAGCTGAATTGAAGGGGGTAATGTTGTCCATCAAATTGGAATAAATACATAGCATTCCCCGGTAGCGGCGCCTCAGTCAGTAAGCAATAAACTTACTCCTTCCCAAAGAGGGGAGGCGAAGCCTGGGAGGATGACCTCCTAGAACTGCACAGGACAGAGCCATAGACCGACGTAAATCAAGCTCCGAAGGCCAAGACGATACCAGTCTATGGGGTGCAGTATCCATCGGAACAGATACTACACTTTGATCTTAGCCAAAAGGCCAGTATTTAACGCCTACCCACAATAGGTGTATGTGACACAAGGTCGGAAAGTGGGGTGTGAAAAGCCAGCGCCCGAGAAGGTGAGCGCTCTGGCCATTAAAAATTGCCTGGGCAGCCCCGTCGGCATTCCCCGGTAGGGGCGCCTCAGGCAGTAAGCAATTAACTTACTCCTCCCCAAAGAGGGGAGGTAAAGCCTGGGCGGGTGGACCTCCTAGAACTGCACAGGACAGATCAGACCCATAAACCGGCGTAAATCAAGCCCCGAAGGCCAAGACAATACCGATCTATGAAGTGCAGTATCCATCGGAACAGATACTACACTTTGATCTTAGCCAAAAGGCCAAGTAGATAATGGAGGAAGGGAAGTTATTTGGTGATTGATTTCACTGTTGCTCAGTCGTGTTGCATGCAGTACTTTAAGAAGTGAAATGAAGAAGAAAGACAGAAGGGAAGATAAGAATAGTATATCTGGTTTTGCTTCTGTGATGTCGACCGGCTCTTACTTGTGCCTTGTTTCTTTAAGGTCTGCGAAACGCAACTTTTACACTTGTCTCAAAGAGGGAAAATCAGAGGAAAAGAAAATAAGGAATTGTACAGAAGACAACAAGTAGACAACAAGAAAAGGAAGACAACACGGAAAGGAGACAGAAGAGTCAAGTAATAACGATACATCTCAGGGAGACAGAGGCAAAACTGATGTTTGAAAGATTGATTTACATAAAGGTAAAGAAGAGGGGGCAGTCATCATACCAGTCATCATACCAGTAATCATACTAGTCATCATACCAGTCATCATACTAGTCATCATACCAGTCATCATACTAGTCATCATACCAGTCATCATACCAGTCATCATACCAGTCATCATACTAGTCATCATACCAGTCATCATACCAGTCATCATACCAGTCATCATACCAGTCATCATACCAGTCATCATACCAGTCATCATACTAGTCATCATACCAGTCATCATACTAGTCATCATACTAGTCATCATACTAGTCATCATACTAGTCATCATACTAGTCATCATACCAGTCATCATACTAGTCATCATACCAGTCATCATACCAGTCATCATACCAGTCATCATACCAGTCATCATACTAGTCATCATACCAGTCATCATACACACAAACACTCACGCACACATTAACATAAACTGTGAGGTAAGAAGTAAATAGGAAACATACAAAAAGGCAACAAACAAGGAAACAACTTAAGTAGTTTTTTTATTTCGTACTAGCAGAGCTACCCGGTGTTATCCAAGAGCATAGATAAAAAAATACAAAGAGTTTAAAAAGACGTAGCATCTCTCTTTTAACATCTTTCTCTCTCTCTCTCTCTCTCTCTATATATATATATATATATATATATATATATATATATATATATATATATATATATATATCTAGCAAATGGTTCAATATAAGAGAAAGAAGGTGAAAGAATAAATCAAGAAATAAAAATGAATCTGCCTGACTGTTTGACCTAGTTTCAGTGTTGTTTTTGTAACATATCTGTCTCTCCGACTAACAAAGACGAAACTAACCTCCTCTGCTTGTTTTGCTGGAATATACATAGATATTATAGATATTGCTGTAATTTGGGGTAGGCCACACAGCAATACCACTTGAGAATGATGGGCTGTTTCATCACTGGACAAAAAAAAATTACTAACCAAGGTGTCTATTATGTGAAGTGAACAAATTCTGCAAGATCTCAAGTGGTATGTTTTCTTAGTAGGAACCCTCGTATCCAAAAAGACATTATTATTTCAAAGACGACCGCCCATTTCTTGGGTAGTCTTTTCTCTTAGCTAAATATTTCTCCCATTGCAGGTCTGTCGTTTGTATCACGCATCTATGCATCCCACTAAACAGGCAGCACTGTGCATGGTTACTGCCAGGGGAAAGCACAAAAAACATTGGATAAAAGCTTAAACACTACCAAATATTATTTTTACTTAAATTACGTTTAGTAATAAAAAAAAAAATAATGTGAGTTTTGTTATTTTTGTTTATTTCCGGATATTTTTGGTCAGGATTTCGACCTTTTCTTTCTGACGAGCAACACACATAGAACATTCCAGATATATAATCGTATCTTGGTTGTCTAAGTAATAACGAAACAGTTCGTCATGAAGTGGATTTTTTTAATGAATAAAGACGTGCTTACTGGAATCTAATTTTCTATAGTTTATATATATATATATATATATATATATATATATATATATATATATATATATATATATATATTCAATATTTGTTTATGTAATTTTATACCATTTCAATGTTATAAAGGAAAGAGTCACATCATTTCATAAAACTTATTTTTTTATTCAGCATACAATTGTTTCGGCAAACACCAATATATTTGTAAATTGCTCCAGTGCATTTAGTACTTGGTGTGGCTATCTTCAGTGTTAATTGTATAAAACAAGGCAAAAACGCAAGAAATATGAAATACTAGGCGATCAAAGCCTAAAATTACAATCAACACTCATATGAAATATATATACATATCCATATATATATATATATATGTGTGTGTGTGTGTGTGTGTGTCCTCAGAAAAATACGAACGAAACCGGTCAAATCTCTTGTTTTTGTTTTTCTCCTTCATTTTAACCTGTTTTCCGTCTGTCGGTTTTCACACATTTTGTCTACCACGGCATTTCATTTTCATGACTTATCGTGCACCTTAGCCCATTATATATATATATATATATATATATATATATATATATATATATATATATATATATGTGTGTGTGTGTGTGTGTGTGTGTGTGTGTGTGTGTGTGTGTGTGTGTGTGTGTGTGTGTGTGTGTGTGTGTGTGTGTGATTATGTATGTCTTTGAGTAATATTTCGTTCTATTATTTATATTAGCACCAGTAGCGCGTTTTAGCACGAAATGTTAATCGTATGTTCTTATTAGTTATCAGTAATAAATAGTACGGACCACACTTTGTGTTTCATGTTCGTCCCTTCACTTTAAAGACCGTATTTGCTTCTACACAAATTATTCCAATAAAAATAACTTCACAGCAACTGAGGTCAGCAACGTTTCCAGTACTTTAACACATACACAGACACACGAGAAGTTGTCACACAATTTCCTTAATACATGAAGTAATTGTTCTTATAAAACCGATACTTTTCTTAAAGAAAGTGTATGTTTTTATTGTATTATATTTCTTTTTTAGAATTATTAAAGAACCTTTCTGAAATGGGTATTCCTAAAACTACAAAATTAACATGTTTTTATTTTGTTTATTAAATGCTTGATTATACAACAACAACAAAAATTAAAAATGCGTTTCTCGGTAAATGAATAAAACTAGTAAAAAATATAACTCATCTTCTTTCTTTCTTTTAACATAAGGTTATCTTGTGAGATTTTAAAAGTTGGACCTAAATAGCATTTAAGCTGACATAACACACTTTGATTTTGTCTAGACAATTTCCATGTGTTATGGTTATATCATGTTATTGGCACTATAATAATGTACTTTGCTACAATTATTTTTTATTATTATATAGTCACGCCTGGAAAACTCGTCATATGGAAAATTTTTCAATTGCGACCGGAAAATCAAAATCAGCAAGGAAAATAATTCATAGTTCCAATTGAAGAGTATAAAAAAGTTATCTTCCTTGCAATTAATATTTTATTTCATTTTCTGTATGAGTTAAAAAAATGTGCAAACTAATAAAAATTAAAAGTTAAACTGAATGCACATAAAATCGTTAATATATAAAAACATTTTCAGTTCAAGCAAAATCAATTAAAGTTTAATTTTCATGATATTAAAAAGTTAATTATAATTTTATTTCAGGACAAAAATACAATTTAAGACTAACAATTAATTTTGTTCAATAACCAAGCGAAATAAGACTTTTTAAAGAAAACACCGGAAGTGGCCGATACTTTGCCGAACAGTTAATAAGTACCTATATTAAATGAAGCAACTTTTCAATTATGGTTAAGGTCGATTACACCTGTTCCCCTCTCCCCGTCTTAATAATGGGTTTAATAATTTTTTTTCATACCAATAAGTGAATCAACTTTATTTTCTTTTTTGGGGGTTTTGAAGAAATTCTTTTAACCCTAACCCCTAACATAACCTTTACCATATAACTAACCTAACCCTAACCAAAATTAATTGAACAGTTGCTGTCACAGCAATTAAATTTATTTGGGTTTTCAATCGCATGCTTAGTGTCGTCTGCCTTTTTACATTTTTTGCGGCTTTTAAATTGTAAACTGTTTTAGCCATTTCCGGTCTATTCCATAAATCACAATGGAAAACAATCGGAAATATCCGTGTCGATATGAGTCCGGTTCCGTAGAAACACCAAATATATATATATATTTTTTTTTACTTTTCAACCAACCCAGTGGTAAAATAATGCTTTTTCTTCTTTGGTTTTATTTATCTACCTCCCACAAGGTAAGATGTGACACAAGGTCGGGAAAGTGGGATTAGATAAGCGTTCGGGGGTGAGCACTCTGGCCATTTAAAAATTGTCTGGGCGGCCCCGTCGACATTCCCCGGTAGGGGCGCCTCAGACAGTAAGCAATAAACTTACTCCTCCCCAAAGAGGGGAGGCAAAGCCTGGGAGGGTGCACCTCCTAGAACTGCACAGGACCAGCAATACCCCTGGCTTCTTTGGTATTTACACAAAAAAATTAACTAAAAAATTGTAAACTTGAGTTATCGTTCTTAGCTTGTTTATAAATATGGCGTCTATATCTTTCCGGTCGAGTTTTTATTCTTGTGGTGTATTTGATTAATATTCCTTTTTTTTTCTTTTTTTTTTTTGTCTGTGTGTATCTTTCTGAAGTGGGGTTTTATTTACTCCTCCCCAGGAGTTAGGCACAAGGCCAGTTTTATCTTACTCCCACAAGTAAGATGTGACCCAAGATCGGGTCGAGAAAGTGGGGTTTGAAAAGCCAGCGCTCGAGAGGTGAGCACTCTGGCCATTTAAAAATTGCCTGGGCAGCCCCGTCGGCATTCCCCGGTAGGGGCGCCTCAGACAGTAAGCAATAAACTTACTCCTCCCCAAAGAGGGGAGGCAAAGCCTGTGAGGGTGGACCTCCTAGAACTGCACAGGACAGGCGTGCAGTATCCATCGGAACAGATACTACACTTTGATCTTAGCCAAAAGGCCAAGAAGCCCTTTCTGAAGTATTATTTACTCCTCTCCAGGAGTTAGGCACAAGGCCAGTTTTATCCTACTCCAACAAGTAAGATGTGACCCAAGGTCGGGTCGGAAAGTGGGGGTTGAAAAGCCAGCGCCCAAGAGGTGAGCACTCTGACCATCAAAAATTGCCTGGGCAGCCCCGTCGGCATTCCCCGGTAGGGGCGCCTCAGGTAGTAAGCAATAAACTTACTCCTCCCCAAAGAGGGGAGGCGAAGCCTGGGAGGGTGGATCTCCTAGAGCTGCACAGGACAGACCCATAGACAGGCGTAAATCAAGCCCCGAAGGCCAAGACAATACCAGTCTATGGGGTGCAGTATCCATCGGAACAGATACTACACTTTGATGGTTCGCACTGGATTTCTCCATTCAGATTTGTCTAATTGCCACAGTTATATTCGGACTGATGGTCCATAACATCTGTCGCCAAATACTAATATATTCTGTATCTATCTGTATAATTTACTCTTAAGAGAATTATATTATCACTAGAAGAATACCCGTCCCATGACGGGTAAAATTAATTCCCAGGACAGTTTTTGCGCTGTTTTTATGTCCTCTTACAAAGATTAAAAGATATAATTCTAAACCTTAAAATTCGTATCCCAATTTTGATCAAAATCCATTGCATGATTTTAATTCGAAGAAATGTCTAAAATTTTAGGCTTAAGCTTAAGAAGTCTAAAGAAGAAATTAAAATTCATGGAATCTTGCTTAATTGGTGTCTCATGATAATAGATCAAATTTAATGCAAATCTGAAATATTTTAATTCTCAAATGGGAGGTTGTGCACATATTATTCTCCCCTTATGCCCCCTTTAAAATACTCCAAATAAACTGAAATTTGGGAAATATTTATTAATTGATCTCTAATATCTATTGTTAAAATTTCAAAGCTGTCTGAATTTTCACGAAAGGGTTCTACCCCCTCTTTGCCTTCATTGCATAAACCTAAATTAAATAAGTATAGTCCACATCACCCACCATTAAGCCTATGAGTTGTGTTTCAAAATTCATAACGATCGGTTAAATAGTTTAGAAGTGAATCCTTTACGTACAAATATTTATAAACATAGACACATACATGACTTTATATAAATAGAGATTAACAGTAAATTATACCGAAATATGAAGAAAGCAATTGTGGAATTTCCACAGGTCACGCTATTATTCTTATTTACACTTAACTAATCTAATAATTAAATTTATCAAATGTCTATAATTCAGTTATTGAATTGGTTCAGCTTTGTTATTGTCTTTTTTTTAATTTAATTTAATTTTTTTATTCTTTTTAATTAACATTAAATTCTATGCTCAATACACGTTTTCTTTTGTCCGATTAACTTTTGTCCAGACGGCAATTTGTCAGCTGAGCATTTGTCCTGTACTGTTTCACCCCTTCCATCTTTGAGACACAAAAAATTATTGATGACGTCATTCACATAAGCAAATAATCGTTGATGACGTCATTTATATAAGGACATCGCTATCAAAGTAAAATAATCTATCAACTCTCCGCTAAAAATAAAATATTGCTGATGTAAGAAAAAAAATCTATAATGCCTATATTTATTTACCTTCCCCCCTCTCACAGCGGCAAAGTTAGATATAAAGTCAGTTTATAGTGGGGAATACGGCTACCCCTAAAAAGGGGCACTCCGAATGGATACAAAATTGGGCACGTCGGAATTCCACAATACGGGTTTCTCGTGCGACTAGCAATAAATCATCTCTCTTCAGAATAAAGAGGTAATGCCTGGGAGGATGACCTCCTAGAACTAAACAGAACTATACACCAGTTTGATATAAGCCCAAGGGCCTATGTAAAAAAAAATCCATAATGTCCATATTTACGTGCCTCTCCACGAGGGCAGAGTTAGACACAAAGTCGGTGTTTAATGTTGGGAAAAATCCAGCTCCCCAAAGAGGGGCACTCTGGATTGGGACAAAAATTTAGATTGCCTCAGTCTAGAAGGACTTCACTGACTGAGGACAGGGGGACAGATACTACAGTTTGATACCAGACCGAAGGCCGAGAAGTGCAGTGCTTTGTACATAATTAAGAAAGAAAGACAAAAGTATTATTACCCCACCCCCACCCCAAAAAATATATAAATAAACTTTGAAGTAGCGAATCAGCCAATCAGAATCGAGTAGTAGTAAGCGAATGCGTGAATAGAAAAAAACGTATTATCAGAGGAAAAAGACTGAAATGAGGGAGGAAATAAAAGAGGAAAAGAAGAAAGAAAAATGTTCTACAAGAAGAAGAAGAAAATGTCAAACACGGATAAATAAGTATTGCATGTGTGATGGTACACAAGTCGGGTCGCTCATCGAAAAATGCGCGTATATTGTAATGTACAAGATTCACAAAGTAAATGATGTTTTTTTCATTTACAGCTGCGACCACTAGCATTTTGCACTCGCAAAAAAACAAACAAAAACTATAAGTAAGTTGGTAAAACATCATATGGTCCCCAGTGAGTTTATATGAAAGTGCCCGCGATTTCGATGCTTCCCTTTCAAAAAAACTCCCTACTCATGACGCCGGCTCCTCGCCTCAACAAACACATTCACTTTTCTCTTTGCAAATACACGCACACTCACATAAAATAGACGCGCGTATTCACTCCGCCGATAAAGTTATCTATACACAATACACATTTATTGACAATTATTTTAATTCAACAAAAACGCGTATTAAAAAAAAAACTACTAGCGTTTATTGTTTTTTTACATCGAAAGACTTAGTGATGATTTCTGCAATTGTTTTAGACGTGAAAAAACGAATCTGAAATAAAAGTGCGGACTAAAAATCTACGAAACTTCTGAAGTTGGATGCTTTTTTACCTATCGTAACAAGTGGATTGTTTATTGCGGTCGTCAATATTACTTTAAAACGGTTGTTTTCGAATCCCCAACAAGTAAGTGTATTTTTATTTTGTGTTTAATACTATTTTTAAAACGGGAAAAAAAAATGTTTTCTCTTTCAACAAAAGAAAAAGCGAAAAATCATTAGATTATTTGTAAGTATTTTTTTTTTAAGTATTATTGTGGATTAACACCCTACGCTAAATCACCCCCTCCAAAAAAGGAGATTCTACTTTTTTAGGCGATTACGCGTGAACACCCTGAAAATCTTGACGGAAAAGAAGAAACCAAAACATTAATTTAGAATTTATAGTGTGAGATCAGTTTCGCATATACATTTAACATAAAATAATCTCCCCTTCCGGGCCATTCTGGCGTTTTAGGGCAGAGAACCAGATTTGTTTTACTCTGGGAGACAAATCTTGTGCATTTGAGGGGGCTACTTTGGGGGGGCGATTACGTGTGATTTTATGACCTTGCCACTCGGACTTAGGGTTAGTAATAAAACAATTTGGTTAACTGTTCGAAAAAGCTAGAATGGCCCGAAAATGTGATATTATTTTACGCTAAATTTATATACGAAAATGATCCCCCATGCTAAATTCTATTTTTGTTGTGGTTGCTTGTTTTTGTTTCTTCTCTCCGCCAAGTTTTCCAGGGTGTTCACACGTAATCGCCTGAAAGGTAGAATCTTATTTTTTGGTAGGAGTGATTCAGCGGAGGATGTTAACACTGTGTGTTTCACTTGTTGGCACTTGTAAGGAATTGGTAAGAGGAGTTAAGTACTCATGTAGTTTGTTCCGAGTATTGGCGGAAAATATCTAGTTAGTCCCGGATGTGGCCGAAGCCGTTTACGATTTGAAATCCACTTCTTTTCTTTTTTTCTTTAAAGTCTATAACTTTTTAACCCTAACTTAATCATTCGCATGCTTAGTATCGTCTGCCTTTTTACATGTTTTTTTGTTTTTTGCGGCTTTCAAATCGTAACCTGTTTCGACCATTTCCAAGACTGACTCGGGATCCTCCGTCGATACTCGGACTGACTACGTAAGTACTGAAAACCTCTGTGGGTACCTATACCTTTCACAAGTACACACTTATTTAATAATTTTACAGCTTTATTTATTGTTTATTTGTAAAGGTTTTCTACATCCTTTCTCTAAAAAAGAAAAAACATTAACCATTGCTTTCAAATCATATCGAAAATAGTTCATTTTAAAAAAAACATGTATTTAAGAAGCCGACAAGTCGTCGTTAAAACACGTGTAAACGTTTTCGAATAGAAAGATCAGCTGACGGGGGGAAATAGACACATTAATTGAAACAGATTAACAAATAGATTTTTTTTTTTTAATTAAGCGAATATTTTTTTAAACTTAAATATTTAAATAGATAAATAAATAACTTAAAATAACTGACTTTTATGTTTTTATTTTGTTTTTAATTAAATAAAATGAAAATCTGATTTTTTTTTTAATAAATTTACTTTTTACACATTTCTCTTTAATATACATATCCCATCGTTACTTTTGTTTAATTAATGGGGGGGGGGGGTAATATTAACATTTGGAGATTTTTTTATTTTTTTTTTTTAAATTTTAATTTCTGATTTATCTAAAAATTCTTAATTTTAGTTAAAAAATAATCCCAGAAATAAATTAAGTAAAAATGTTGTAAAACAAAAGAACACCGAGATAATCGCACGTTTTTCTTCTTTTTTATATATAATTTTAAAACTTTATTTCATAATTTCGGAATTCGATCTGTCATCACCGGCCAGTGCTTGGTCGGCGCAGATCACAGCAAGCCGAACAGGACTGTCTCTTATGTTCGTTGTTTTGCAGATTAGTATCGGTCTTCGGCATGCAAGGCCACTAGGACCATGTTATTTCAGAAATTAGAATAAATCAATCGGAAAACGAAATCCAATCCCATGAACTGAACAATATCTTTCTACGGCAAATAGTTTCCAATTTAGTTAACGTCATGGTTGTGTTTCATTCCCCTGTAATGTGTACTATACATACGGTCATCAATAAGGAAGTTATATATGCATGTGTTTAACCGCCCCCCCACTTTTTAGGAGAGCCCCCCCACACACTTTTATAACTGTCCCGCCGGTCCTGCTATATGTGTATAAAGTAGGGTTATCAGAATGCCGACGGGTCCAATTCGAACTATTTTTACAACCTTCTAGTGTCCCCTCGTAGGAGGAGGAGCTGAATTACCCCCAACGTTAAATAACATCTTCATTATTGGGGGGAAAAAAAGGCCCTCTTTTATTTTTCGGTAACAAAAATCATTCAAGATGTCCACTCCCCACTTTTATTTTCTCCCTAAATTGTATTCATTTTGGAAGAACACAACCCACTCCCCAAACACAATCCCTATTTCATTTCCTCCGACTTAAGTCCCACTCCCAATTAGAGAGAAACCTGTTTGTTTTTTGGTGTGATTTTTTTGTTGTTTTTCTTTTCGATGTAAAAAAAACTCTTAGGTTGGGTCGGGAGGGTCTTACAAACCTGCCCCTGATTTTTTTTTTTTTTCTGGTGCTTTTCTTTTTGTGGTGCTTTTGTTATTATCATTCTTGTCCCACTTCCCATCATTTTTCATGAAATAGTAAATATGTTTTTTTTTTAAAATTAATTTAAAACCATTGAGAATATTTTAACTAACCATAGAGTAAATGTGGTATTGTGGTGATTACTGAAGTGAAAGTGATTGGCAAATGGTGAAAGAATGAAAGGAACTTGTACGAATGAGCTAAAAGACAGACGATGACCACATACACCTTCCCACACTTTTAATGGCCGTTTGCCTAATTTATTAAATCGTATTAATATCTTCTTAGCAAATAGATAATTCAAAATATAGTATCTGTTCTGTTCTCGGTCGGAGAAGAGATCCTTCTCAACCGAGGCAATATTTATTTGGAGGGAGTTGGGATCCCCCCACATTAAACACTAACCTTGTGTCTAACTTTGCCATCTGGTGGGGGTGGGGGTGTAAATACGAACACTTTACCTGGTGCGCGCTTTCGGACAGGTGCTGCTGACGCAATCTTTACACCTCATGTTATCATAAAATAAATGAAAATAGTCTGTGTATATTATAAGTGGCAGCAGTGCCACAGGCGACTATTTGTGTTGACATTACAGTTCAATAGTAGTACTAGTAGCACATTTTTCTTTTCTTTTTCTTCTTTGTTTTACGTACTCCTTTTGAAGGGGAAGAGGGGTTGAACACAAGTGGGGCACTCGATCGGCCTACTAGTCGTGTGAAGCTATGCCTAAGTGACAGAAAATGAGTTGTAATTCACAAGTTTGTTCAGTTTTGGGCCATTATTCGTGTTGTATGCGTCTCTCTGATAACCCGTTTTCTTGATAATTAATAATTAATTTATATTTGTTTATTTAATCTGACTTCAAAAGCGCAGCATGCTTACACATTGGGGGGAGCTTATAGTGGAGAACCCAGCTCCCCTAAATAGTGGAGCAGTCTGGATGGGTGAAAAATTTGTCGTGATCGGACCTGTCGAAATTCCCCGGTGGCATCACCTCAAGCAACTGCCGATATAAGAAGAGATAATGCCCGGGAGGATGGCCTCCTATGACGTAACGGGAACCATACTCCACTATTTGACACAAACAGGATTTTATTTTTAAAACATGAAAACAGAAAATCATTTTCAAAACTGACATGTGGCTGGTCAGAATCACGTGGTTATATATACACCGCATAATGTCATTGTCCTTTTGATTTCTATTCAAAAAATGTGTTCATACCAAATCGAGGATACGGCCACGACAATCAGTCCGACAGTCTGGATCATATTTAAGTAGGTGATGACCTTGCATCTGTCTGGCTGGGGTATGGGTATGTGCGATTCGAGGAGGTCCACCTTCCCAGGCTTTACCTGATCGCGCTTCGAAAACATTGCTAATCGCCTGAGGCGCCTTTACCGGAGAACGACGACGAGGTTGCTCAGGCAATTTTGAGCGCCGGAATGTACACACCACGTGCACTAGCTTTTCAATCCTCACCTTCCGAACTTGTGGGACATCTTCCCGCGCTAGAGGGTGGGGTGGGGGTAAATACCCTACCTACTCAACAGGACTTTTGGCTAAGATCAAAATGTAGTATCTGTTCCGATGGATACTACACCCCATAGACTGGTATTGTCTTGGCCTTCGGGGCTTGATTTACGCCGGTCTATGGGACGGTCCTGTGCAGTTCTAGGAGGTCCACCCTCCCAGATTTTGCCTCCCCTCTTTGGGGAGGAGTAAGTTTATTGCTTACTGCCTGAGGCGCCCCTACCGGGGAATGCCGACTGGGCTGCCCAGACAATTTTTAATGGCCAGAGTGCTCACTTTCTCGGGCGCTGGCTTTTCAAACCTCACTTTCCCGACCCGACCTTGGGTCACATCTTACTTGTGGGAGGAAGATAAAACTGGCCTTGTGCCTAACCTCCTGGAGAGGAGGTAAATCAATACTCAACAGGACTTTTTCCTTCGCTTTTTCCTCTTGTCATAATTAATCGCATATTGCGACAAGATCTCAAGCTTCTCGCAACATATGATAAATTATCGCAAAAGACTAAAATTTCAGAAAAAAGTTTTCTAATTCAACTTGTATTTGATTTTAAATCCTCAATCTCATCCGTCAACTAAACTACTTGAATACTTGCCAGGCACGGACTCGCAGCCGTATATATCAGAGTGGTATATAGTTCTGTTCGGTATCGGGGGTCATTCTTCCAGGTATTACCTTCTCCTTTGCCAGAAGGGATTTGCTTATTGCCGGTCGCCTAAGGCGTCCCACTGGGAAACCCACCCACGGTAAATTTTACAACTATTCAGAAAGTTTTCTTTTTGTATGTGTGCGGGGGGGGGCTGGATCTAGCACCCACCCACACACACAAACACGTTAAACTGACCTCGTGTCACATCCAGTCCCTATTAACTTCTCTGTAGCAACCCACGAGAGGAGTTATAGACATATGGTTAGTTTTTTTAGGGGGGGGGGGGGCACTTTAAAAATGTATTGGGGGGGGGGGATATATGCTCAGTGTTAATAACGAAGAATATTCTGTTTATAAATGACGGCGATTGTGTCACGTGAGCCCAAATGCTGGCGGCAGCGAGAGTGCGGGGGTTGGGCGGCGGTTTGCGGAAAATCCATCAATCTTCATTCTATTTCGTAAGGTAAATAATTAATAAACAAAAAAATGTATTGGGGGGTGGGATATATGCTAATTGTTAATACGGAAGACTATTCTGTTTATAAGTGACTACGATTGAGTCACGTGAGCCAAAATGCTGGCACCGGTGGGTGGCGGGGTGGGCGGGGGCTAAAAGTGCTGCCGTGTGGGGGAAATCCGGCTCCAAAAAGGGGTCACTCTGGATTGGGACAAACACAAAAATTGGTGACAGAGGAAGAAAAGATTAAGCCAGAGAACACTAACAGATACTACACTTTGCTATTAGCCATAAGTAATAGTCAAACCCGACAAAAGATATTCATTAAGTTACGAAAAAAATATCTGAAAAAAAACTTTTATTTTACAGTTTAAAACTACATAAATCTTGGTGTCCGATTTAAAAGCTGGTGTAAGCTAACTTAATTGCTCTGTAGGTTTAAGTTTTTGCCGTCTTGTAGAAATATCGTGTTTGGAAAGACTAAAAAAAGTGTCTCCGTTCAATGACAAGCAATATGCTCTCTATTGTGAGGTGTGTGATCTGAAATGCCAGCTTTCAGCTTGAAAAAAAAATCCTCAAGGTCAAAAACATAAAGAATCGATGTCAATTGTAAATCTGATATTTTCAACTCGGGATGTACGTCGCAATAGCAATAAATAAATAAACCGTCCACCCACACCTTTTCTGATATAAACTCTAGATTAATACAATTATACGGCAACCTCTCGTGTCTATGTTTCTCGCCTCTACAAGACCGGCATATTATTATTATTTATTTTTTATTAATGGAATATTTATTTAGATAAAACAAATAAATAGCGTAATATAAAACAATTGTTTTGAAAATCCTATTTAAAACAATAATGTGATTATGAAATTGAATCCATCAGAAGCTATTTACATGCAATAATTGTAACCACAAGTTGTCAATTAATAATTTAATGACCAAAAGATACCGTTAATGAAATGTAACTTTTAAGCTCATTATAAAACACCAAAAGAAACGGCATAGTTTTAAAAGAAGAAAAAAAACAAAGAAAAAATGAAAGATTGTATCAGTTCACACACACACACACACACACACACATACATATATATATATATATATATATATATATATATATATATATATATATGTATATATATATATATATATATAAATATATTTATATATATATATATATATATATATATATATATATATATATATATATATATATATATTAATGATTAATTTATAAATGTGTACCCAATGTTCGATTAAAGATATGCTCACTATTGTAGATAGACCATTATTATAGTTACATGAAAGTGAAAATAAGAAAATAAAATTACATACTTTACAAGGATTTTCTATATTTCTATACTATACGCTGTTGTACTATCTGAAATTATTAAACTTCAAAAATATAACATTATATATATTATATATATATATATTATATATACGTATATATACATATAT
>OY744522.1:29405617-29545617 GCA_963556195.1 Sepiola atlantica
AAATGGTACCCACTCAAAGCTTTCCATATTCATTTGACTCTTTGCCACTACTGACTTCTCGCAGCCTGGACCCTCGTCCAGCGCTCTTAGTAGCCACGGCTACTACTTTTACTTATCGACCCATCATGTCAACCCAATATTTCGATGTACTTCCATGAAATTTTTCTTAAAATTATCATCCTGGGAAGTCTTAAATAAAGATGAAACGTTGATGAATATATAAAAAATATGTCTTGGATTTTCCTTTTTCATTTCCCATTACGTCGGATTACTCTCATCCTTCCTTTCTCATATATATATATATATATATATATATATATATATATATATATATATATATATATATATATATATATATATATATATAATGTTGTATATATAGAGAGAGAGGGAGAGAGATATTATATAGATATTATATATATATATATATATATATTATATATATAAATATTATATATTGATATTATATATATATTATATATATAAATATTATATATTGATATTATATATATATATAAATATTATATATTGATATTATATATATATATATAAATATTATATATTGATATTATATATATATATATATATATATATAAATATTATATATTGATATTATATATATATATATATATTATATATAAATATTATATATTGATATTATATATATATGTATATTATATATAAATATTATATTGATATTATATATATATATACATATTATATATAAATATTATATATTGATATTATATATATATATATATATATATTATATATAAATATTATATATTGATATTATATATATATATATATATATTATATATAAATATTATATATTGATATTATATATATATATATATATATATATTATATATAAATATTATATATTGATATTATATATATATATATATTATATATAAATATTATATATTGATATTATATATATATATATATATATTATATATAAATATTATATATTGATATTATATATATATATATATTATATATAAATATTATATATTGATATTATATATATATATATATATTATATATATAAATATTATATATTGATATTATATATATATATATATTATATATATAAATATTATATATTGATATTATATATATATATATATATATTATATATAAATATTATATATTGATATTATTTATATATATATATATTATATATAAATATTATATATTGATATTATATATATATATATATATATATATATATTATATATATAAATATTATATGTTGATATTATATATATATATATTATATATATAAATATTATATATTGATATTATATATATTATCCATATAAAATAGTGTCTCAATCAGTAAAGTTAAAGGAAGTAAGAATTATGCTCCACCATTGTTTTCACTAATATTTGTATTCATATAAAAAACGTCTCAATCAGTGAAGTTAAAAAAAAATGATTATTCTCACCATTGTTGTCACTAATATTAATATACATATAAAATAGTGTCTTAATCAGTAAAGTTAAATGAAGAAACAATTATGCTACGCCATTGTTTTCACTAATAATTATATCCATATCAAATAACATCTAAATCAGTAAAGTTAAAGGAACCACCATTGTTTACACTAATATTTATATCTAAATGAAAATAACGTCTCAATCAGTAAAGTTGAAGAAAGAAAGAATTATGCTCCGTTGTAATTTGCACTAATATTAGTATGATTATAAAATAACGTCTCAATCAGTAAAGTTAGAGGAAGAAATGTTAGTGCTTCGCCACTGTTTTCACTAATATTTGAATTCATATAAAAAAACGTCTACATCAGTAAAGTTATAGGAAGGAATAAATATGCTCCGCCATTGTTTTCACTAATATTTGTTTCCATATGAAATAACGTCTCGATCAGTAAAGTTAAAAGAAAGAAAGAATTATGCTATGCCATTGTTTTCACTAATATTAATATACATATAACAGTGTCGCAATCAGTACAGTTAAAGGAAGAAAGAATTATACTCCGCCATTGTTTTCACTTGTATTAATATGCATATAAAATAGTATCTTAATCAGTAAAGTTAAAGGTCGAAATAATTATGCTCTGCCATTGTTTTCACCAATATTTATATTCATATAAAATAACGTCTCAATCAGTGAAGTTAAAGGAAGAAATAATTATGCTCCGCCATTGTTTTCACTGATATTTGTATTCATATAAAATAACGTTTTAATCACTGAAGTTAAAGGAAGAAATAATTATGCCCCGCTATTTTTTTCATCGATATTTATATTCATATAAAATAACGTCTCAATTAATGAAGTTAAAGGAAGAAATAATTATGCTCCGCCATTGTTTTCACCAATATTTATATTCATATAAAATAACGTCTCAATCAGTGAAGTTAAAGGAAGAAATAATTATGCCCCGCTATTTTTTTCATCGATATTTATATTCATATAAAATAACGTCTCAATTAGTGAAGTTAAAGGTCGAAATAATTATGCTCTGCCATTGTTTTCACCAATATTTATATTCATATAAAATAACGTCTCAATCAGTGAAGTTAAAGGAAGAAATAATTATGCTCCGCCATTGTTTTCACTGATATTTGTATTCATATAAAATAACGTTTTAATCACTGAAGTTAAAGGAAGAAATAATTATGCCCCGCTATTTTTTTCATCGATATTTATATTCATATAAAATAACGTCTCAATTAATGAAGTTAAAGGAATAAATAATTATGCTCCGCCATTGTTTGCACTAATATTTATATTTATATAAAATAACGTCTCAATCACTGATGTTAAAAGAAAAAAAAATTATGCTCCGCTATTGTTTTCACTATCATTTGTATTCATATAAAATAACATCTCAATCAGTACAGTTAAAGGAAGAAAGAATTATGCTTCGCCATTGTTTTCACTATTATTTGTATTCATATAAAATAACGTCTCAATCACTTATGTTACAGGTAGAAATATTTATGCACCGTCATTGTTTTCACTAAAGTGTACATAGGAAATACCGGTGCTTATGCAGTAGAGGGTACATAGGAAATGTTTATGCCTCTTGCTATATAGGGTACATAGTAATATCGGTGCTTCTGCAGTGTGTGGTACATATGTAATATAGGTGCTTTTGAAATATACGGTACATAGGAATTATCGGTGCTTCTGCAGTATGGGGTGTATAGGAAATATCGGTTCTTCTGCAGTATAGGGTCCATAGGAAATGCCAGTGCTTCTGCAGTATCGTGTACATTAGAAATAAAGGTGCTTCTGCAGTTTACGGTACCTAGGAAATACCGGTGCTTCTGCAGTATAGGGTACATAGGAAATATCTGTGCTTCTGCAGTATAGGGTACATAGGAAATCCCGGTGTTTCTGCAGTATAGGGTACATATGAAATTCCGGTGCTTTTTCTTTATTAACCAAAAATATTTTTGAGGGTGGGAGAAAGTGAAACAAATTTTGGGAGGGAGGGAATTTTTTTGTTTTATTATTTTAACTGAAAATATTACTTTGGGTGGGGGAGAGTAAAAAAAATTTTTTGGGGGTGGGAGGCAAATTTTTTTTTTTTTTCTTACTAAAATATTTTTGGGGGTGGGGGAGAGTAAAAAACATTTTGGGGGGTGGATACATTTTTTTAATTTTTAACTAAAAATATGTTTTGGGTTGAGGGGGCCGGTAAATTTTTCTTATTTTTTTTAACTAAAGATATTTCTTTGGGTGGGGGAGGGTAAAAGAAAAAAAATTGGGGGGGGGAGCGTAAGTTTGTTTTTTTTCTTACAAAAAATAAATATTTTTAGGAAGGTTGGCTTTACCTCCTCCTTTTTTAGAGGTGTGGCGGTGATGTAGTATCTGTTCTGCTTCCAACTAGCAAAAATATGTGACTGGGGGCTTCAGCAGTATACAGCCCTATGGAATACGTTTTTAGAGATCTTATGCAGTATTGTGCCTCTATTGAATACGTTTACTTCTTCTACTTCTTCTTCATGAACCGGACACAAAGGCACCATATGGGTTCTCTGATGTAATAAAGGCGCATTAATAGGAGTTCTTTTTCATCATAGTGACACTACATGAATGAACTTGATTTTATTCTTTGATACGAAAGGGACGCATTAATATGAGGTATATTTTATAATAGTCACACAAAATAAACGAACATAATTTTGGTTCTTTGAGGCGCATGGAGATAGGCACATATATAGTATGCACACCGGAGGCAGAGATAGGTACGTATATAATATTCACTCCGGGTCGAAGATAGGCACGTATATAGTACGCGCACCAGGGCAGTGATAGGTACGTATATAGTATGTGCACTGGGGCGGCAATAATATTTATATAAGATATAATATATATATATATATATATATATATAATATTTATATAAGATATAATATTTATATAAGATATAATATTTATATAAAATAAGATATAATATATATATATATAAGATATAATATATATATATATGATATAATATATATATAAGATATAATATATATATATAAGACATAATATATATATAAGACATAATATATATATATATATATATAAGACATAATATATATATATAAGATATACATATATATCTTATATATATGTATATCTTATATATATATTACATATGTCTTATATATTTATATATATATAAAGATATATTAAAAACATCTTTTTTAACATAGCAGGCCGCCACTGTAGACATAAGGGGCTACTGGGAAAAAAGAAAAGGGGAGAAGGTGGGGGAGGTCAACCTAAATTGGGATCTGCGCAGCGAGATGTCTGTTTACATTAGCTTTAAATTTCTGCATGTCAGTACTGTCGGGGAAACAGGGGGCAGGGAGAGATTTCCAGAGGCCAGCAGCACGAGAAAAGAAGCTATTTGAGTAGAAGGCTCTCCGACATCTCGGGACCTCTACAGTGAATGAATGAGATTTAGTTGATTGTCGAGTTAGTCTAGTGAATTTACGTCGAGGGGGCACCAGAGTAGCCAATTCGTCAAAGCATAATCCATTGAAGTATTTGTAAAACAAGCACAAGGATGCTACATTGCGGCGATGGGACAGGGACTGGAGCTTGGTTGACAGTGAGGGACCTATTAGGTTGGCGACTCTTTTTTGGACCTTGTCAAGGAGGGAGAGACTAGTAGATGATGCACCAGCCCAGATGTGGCAACAATACTCCATGCATGAGCAGATGGTGGCTTTGTAGAGATACAAGATAATGTCAGGTGTGAGGAGTTTACTAGCACGGTAGAGGGAGCCAACCTTCTTTGCAGCAGCCTTGGCAATGTCTTCAATGTGTTTGTTCCAATTCATGTAACCTGTGAAGGTTAGGCCGAGGAGTTTAAAGGATGAACTCTCAGGTAGGGTGTTATTTGCCATGACAATCGGTGGTTGGAGAGGTTTCTTGTAGTTATTGAAGGAAAGGAGCTTTCTCTTTGTGGCATTAAAAGTTACCAACCATTTATGGCCCCAATCCACTACAGCCTGGAGGTCATTTTCTAAAGATTCAGCCATTGCCTCGGATATGATCACGTCCGTTTTGCCAACATGGCGAGAGTAAAGAGTGGTGTCGTCAGCAAATAAACCAATCTCAGACTCTATGTCATCAGGAAGATCGTTTATATAGATCAGGAACAACAAGGGTTCAAGGATAGATCCCTAAGGTACACCAGCATATTACAGGTATAAGATCAAGCCCACAAGCTTTGGGGTGTCAAGGGGTTTTATTATGTCTCTGACCTGGGATGGGGTGATGACAAGGTTATCAAGTGTGGCTTCGGTCCGCAAAGGGAATTTGGGGAGGGTTTGGTTATCTGAGTCCAAAGTAGAGTTAGAAGCGAAGCGCTGGGCAAGTAGTTCAGCCTCATCAGTGGCCGTGCAAACGACATCATTGTGGTTTGATAGTGGGGGAATCGTTGATTGACCATTATTCACTACACTATTGTAGATTTTCCAGAAATCACGACTACCTAGTTTCTGTGACTGGATGCGGTTTTTTGTTAACTCATTATACCTTCTCTTCGCTTCACTTATCACGGCCTTGCAATTATTTCTTGACTCTATGAATTTATGTCTATTAGTAGCTGACTTATGGCGGCCGAATTTACGGAATGCTTGTTGCCTCTCAGAAATGGCAGCTGCACATTCCGAGGTGAACCATTGAGGAGAGTGGGGCTTGCTAAAGAATTTTCGCATGGGGACATAGGCTTCAATGCCTGCTTTGACCCATTCAGTTAATTCGTTTGCACACTGGCCGACAGGGAGTGAGAAGGTTTCCCTCCATGGGGCGTCACTGATGTGATCTCTGATTGACTCAAAATCACCTTACTCGTAGTATGTTGTTGTTGTTTTGAGCAACGGTTCATCAGCTTTAGGACGACTTCTTAGGGTGATATGTATCATTAGCACAATATGATCAGCATTCCCGAGTGGGCTATGAGCTTTCGTCACACAAGCCTCGGGTATTGAGGTCAAAAAAAGGTCAAAAAAAGGTCTAGAAGTGAGGCTTGTTGGTCTACTCGATCGGGGATGCGGGTCGGAAAATCGACAGTCTGAAGGAGGGAGTGAGCTAAGGAGAAATTATACGTAGAGTTGCCGGTTGCGTCAGTAAGGCTGGCGAATCCCAACCAGTCGCAGTGGTGGGCATTAAAATCCCCAAATACATGTATCTGGGCATTCGAGTCAATTAAGAGTGCTCTATCTATGCTTTCAGAGACAGAGTTTAGCAGAGTACAGTCCTGGGTCGACGGGGAGCGGTATAAGAAATATAAGTAACTGACGCTGTGATGTAAAGTCAATCTAAAGCACATGTAGTCGTGGTCATCTGATTCTAACCTATGTTCTATAGTCAGGGGGAGGGTGTTCTGAACATAAACTCCTAGCCCGTGCATATGTTTGTCAGAGTATTTACGGTAGAGTGGGAGGTAGTCAGTCATGTCAAAGTGGTGAGACGAGTTAGTCAGGAGAAAGGTTTCTACGTCGTTGGTGTTGATTCTAAGATATTTGTGAATGTGAGTCTCAAGGGCGGAGGCGAAAGTGTTTTTTGTTGGGTGTCTGGTTTAGGTTTGCTTTTATTTTTTTGTAATGACGTTTGTTTTGATTATAGAGTTGGTTGGCCAAGGTGTGTACTTGTTTGGTGCCAATAAGCTCACACAACCAGTCCATTAGTCACGACCTGGTCCATGGGGGTTGTAGCCTCGGGAAAGCCTACCGGAAATAATTGCAGGGTCCCTTTCTATGCGCGACATGGCACATACAACTACCCACGGTATTATGCAACTGATGACAAGCTGTCTAACCTGTACCCTCAACCTGTCGGAACAAGAGAGGCCCAGACTGGTCATGTAAGATTTAGTGACGAAAAAACTTTCCCCAAGTTGCCCAAATAGAGAGAAAGAGAACAGCGTTCATTGTCCTAGTAAGGAAACAAGGTTATGCACTGAGTGTTTAGAGGCGTCCCAGCGCTGATACCTCTGCGCCTGACTAATAAACAAAGAAAGAGTGCAAGGGCCGGCGATAGGCAGAACCTATTTACTCCTTAAGCAATTGTAGGTTTGCAAACCGGATATTTTGTTCGAGATTCCAACTCTAGGAAGGTTGTCGATCAAGACTAAGGAGGCCTCCCTCCCTAACGGTTTACTGCCATGGCATAAGTAGCCGGTAGCAAGGTTTTTTTGTCAAATTTCCTTCTCTTAGGTGGATGGCCTTACAAGGTCTTATGGGTCCAACACTCCAAGAGGGGTAAAGATAAGAGAGACACCTTTTTGAGGAAGACATTTTGCTTCTTTTTGTTCGCTACCATAGTAAAGACGTCAATTCTCTAATTTTTTTTAAAATTTATTGTTCGCATATCATTTAACGAGTACTTAGGGATTGTTTGGAATATATGTTTTGAAATAGTGAAAGAAATCATTACGACTGCCTGCCTCGTCTATTAGTATTGATACGTTAGAAAGAACTAGATTAATTAAATAATTAGTCAGCCAGCATGGGATTTCAAGAATTTCTTTAGTGGGAAATCAATAGACAAGACATAAGGCAGTGTATAGCAATAATTTAGCACATTTAAGTCAAACACAGAATTAAGTAAATTCATATAAGACACATTTAAATTTGAAGATAATGGTGAGTAGTAGAATATTGAAAAGAATAAAAATAAAGAATAAAGAATATAAGATATACATAATATATATACGATATATATAAGACATATAATATATATAAGATATATATAAGATATATATGTATAATACATATATAAGATAGATATATGTATGACGTATATAATATATATAAGAGATATATATGTATGACATATATAATATATATAAGATATATATATGTATGACATATATAATATATATAAGATATATATATATATATGACATATATAATATATATAAGATATATATATATATGACATATATAATATATATAAGATATATATATGTATGACATATATAATATATATAAGATATATATATATGTATGACATATATAATATATATAAGATATATATATGTATGACATATATAATATATATATAAGATATATATATATGACATATATGATATATATAAGATATATATATGTATGACATATATGATATATATATAAGCTATATATATAATATACATATATAAGATATATATATAAGACATATATAAGATATATATATATATAATATGTATATATATAGCTTGATTGCCATATATATTTTCACTGCTTACTATCGAGCACTGAAGTAAATACTGAAAACTGATAGATAAAAAATTATATCTCCTTATAATATTTTATGTGGATACATGAAGTACTATTATATATATATATATATATATATATCAGATATAGATAAAATATATATATAATATGTATATATATCAGATATAGATAAAATATATATATAATATGTATATATATCAGATATAGATAAAATATATATATAATATGTATATATATAAGATATACATAAAATATATATATAATATGTATATATATAAGATATATATAATATTTGTATATAATATAAGATATATAATATTATATAAGATAATATATATATAAGATAATATATATATAAGATAATATATATATAAGATAATATATATATACGTATAAAATTATATAATATAATATTATATAATATATATTATATAATATATATAATATAATACATATTACGATAAAATATATATAATATATATAATATAATACATATTACAATAAAATATATATAATATATATAATATAATACATATTACAATAAAATATATATAATATATAATATATATATATTATAATATATATAATATAATATATAATATAATATATTATAATATAATATAATATATTATAATATATATAATATAATATATTATAATATATATAATATAATATATCATAATATATATAATATAATATATATAAAATAATATATATATGACATAATATACATTATATATTTTTATAATATAATATATATATATATATATTTTTTTTTTAATATAATATATATAATATATATATAATAATATTATTTATATAATATATATAATATATATAATAATATTATTTATATAATATATATAATATATATAATATATATAATAATATTATTTATATAATATATATAATAATATTATTTATATAATATATATAATATATAAATAATAATATTATATATATATATATATATATAAGATTAAATAAGTACAATAGTTGTATAGTGGATTTCGTAAATTGGATTATTACTTAAATTTTTTGTTAATCGATTTCGCCAAATAATTACATAATATTACTTTTGTATGTTTTAGACATACTTTGTCCAATTTTTTTTCATAAATAGATATATACACATTGTTTAAAAAAACTTAATAGTCGATTTTCTTCATTTCAATCTGTAATTAAAAATAAGCAAAACTGCTTGTTTTGTTTTTTCTTTTGGTTTTTTCCTTTAAATTCGTATTTAATTAAATTAACTGTTAACGTGGCCTTGATTTCGTTAATTGACCTTTGTAGCTTTTTTGTTTTGAATATTAAACCACAAGTTTTTTGGATGCATAAGTATAAAAAGGATCTTTCCCGATTTGACATTGTTCCTTTTTTTTTACTACTTTTGCAGCAGTTAGCAAGCCACTCAAGGATAAGGCGTTAATTGATGTACAGAGTAACATTTAAGTTTTTCCATCATCGTACGCCATTTTGTACGTCACAACAATATCTGACGCATGGATGATAGACCTGTCATTATTTGTTATTCTCATGTCAACATGACGCAATCGTTGTATGCGTGTGGGTGGCAAGCGTGGGATAGAAGTTATGCAGCACTTTCATCTTTTGTCATCTGAAACATACTTAAACTCACGTTTACTTGAAAGATTAATAAAACCAACGGTGTTTGTACAGAGAAGCGTGCGAATTAAATTATTAATACCAAAAAAAAAACAGTGTAATATACTTACGCAGCAGATTTAAATAAGTATCCTCACCAAAAAGTAGGAAAAATGATCGAGTAGAATTTTAATTTTAATTAAAAATAAAAATCAGTTTCATCGTATTTTGATTACTGCCATTGATTTATTACGTGTTAATATGACAGACTGGGTTACCTCCCTCTGAATTTCGTGTTTTTCACTCGAATCAATGGCCGTACTCGATTAAACGATGTAACGGATTTTTATTTTTTTATTACAATTCTATTCGATAATTTTTGCTAATTTTTGGTGTACAAACCTATTTTTGCTTGATACATAAGTATTTTAAAGAGTTTTCCGGTTAATTTAATTGGAACTGCGATTTTCAGCGTTTTTCATATGTACGCTTCTCTGTACAAGCACCAAAAAAACTTTTATGGAGATTTACTAAACCTCACTTTATTAAATAGTCATGTATCATTTTTTAAGATTTGAATAGCTGTCCCTATCCGGCATTGCCCGGGAGTATTTTTTATTTCATTTTTATTTCTAATCTTTTTTTCTTTTCTTTTTTTTTGCTGTCGTGTTTTCTTATATCAAATTATTATTTTTTTGTTATTTTAAAAAGTTGAATTTAATTATTACTTTATCATTTGGTCATTAAATTATTAATCTAACCAAATTGTTATAACTAATTTTGCTAATGTAATGTGTTAATCTCTATTTATAGATTGATTACATATAAATAGCTTCCAAAAGTATTATTTACTCCTCTCCAGGAGTTAGGCACAAGGCCAGTTTTATCCTACTCCCACAAGTAAGATGTGACCCAAGGTCGGGTCGGAAAGTGGGGGTTGAAAAGCCAGCGCCCGAGAGGTGAGCACTCTGACCATCAAAAATTGCCTGGGCAGTCCCGTCGGCATTCCCCGGTAGGGGCGCCTCAGGCAGTAAGCAATAAACTTACTCCTCCCCAAAGAGGGGAGGCGAAGCCTGGGAGGGTGGACCTCCTAGAGCTGCACAGGACAGACCCATAGACAGGCGTAAATCAAGCCCCGAAGGCCAAGACAATAACAGTCTATGGGGTGCAGTATCCATCGGAACAGATACTACACTTTGATCTTAGCCAAAAGGCCAAGGCCGTAAAAAGGCATAATAAGGGCCGGCTGACTCGCTAGTGGGCCTTGCGCAAAACCAGGTTGGCCTTTTTAGGGCCAAGTGTCACGAATTTGGTGTGTTTTGGCCATCGAAAATTCCGTTTGGCCTTTTTTGTATGAATATTCTGAAGTTCGGCCAAGCGTATCGCAAAATTGAAAACAAACACAAATACTTCGCTAAAAACGAAGAACAAACACAGAAAAAAAATTTTTTTAATAAAAACAAAAAGTAAAAATGAAAAAGTGACACGAGCATTTTTTTGGCGAGAAAATGGCACTTTTTCATTTTTACTTTTTGTTTTTATTTAAAAAAAAATTTTTCCGTGTTTTTCAATTTGGCGATACGCCTCGCCCCGCATAAGTGAACTCCAGAATATTTGTGGTGAACACCAGTTAGTTACTCTCTCTTTCTTTCTTTCTTTCTTTCTTTCTTTCTTTCTTTCTTTCTTTACTTAGTCTTTCTTCGTCTCTTAGTTGGAGAACAGGGACTGATCGCAAGATCTCGCAAAACAACGTGGCCGAAGGATTTCGGCCAGCTTGACCACGCGAGATCTGAAGTCAATAAAAAGAACACCGTTCCTTTTCTCCCTCTCTCTTTTTCCCTCAGCGTTCTGAGACGAACGAACACACAAAGAACTCTCGGCGACCCCCCCTCCCCCACTAGCTCGAACGAGCTGTGTGGAGGAGGGAGGAAAAAGAAAGGTAACCCTTTTCAATTTAAGAATTAATCTTTCAATCCAAACGAACTCGTGTTTCTTCAATACATATTGCATTCTACACACAAAAAGACATTTCAACACGCATCGCATTATACGCCCCAATTATGAACTTACACTCTCTTTTAAATATTAAATAAATAAATTGTTTTGTTAATATAAATGTTTTTCCTTTTTTATTAACCATTATAAAAGGCCTATTCGTATATGTTGTATAGCTTCCTCATTCCTTCGCTTTCTTTAAGGTAAGTTTAAATAATATTTTCTTCCTTTCTCTTTGTTTGTAAATCTTAAACAGTTTTATTTAATCTCCACGTGGTCCGATTGTGGAAGCCTAACGGTGTGATAACATGCAGTTATAAAGGCATCTATCACACTACCTATGGTTGGGGGATTCATTATCGCAAAACCATTTGTACGGCATCCTTCGCGACTGTGGTTAAAATCCAAAATCCATTGTTCTCTTTTGAATCTCCCGCCATTAATAACTTCCACCCCCGGCCATATATTCACACAAAAAAGGCCAAACGGAATTTTCGATGGCCAAAACACACCAAATTCGTGACATTTGGCCCTAAAAAGGCCAAACTGGTTTTGCGCACGGCCTACTAGCCAGTCAGCCGGCCCTTATTATGCCTTTTACCAGTTTTTTTACTATATGAGGATTTGATAAGAATTTTAAAGCCCAAAATGAATATTCATACGACAGTTTGAATGCTTCCAAATTCCTTTCAAATTTCGAAAGGTCACGTGGTAATCCATCCCGCTCCATTTTTTTTAACTATTAATAAAGGATTAACATGGCTGACTTGTCTACGAAAAACGAAATGCATTCTGGTGGATTTAATTTCGTAATTAAATTATTTTTTTAATTGGGATTATTAGAAAAATTGTTTTAGTACTTTACGGTATTTCATTTTTTTAGTTCAATAATCGGTTAATAGTAAATAAAAAAAGAATGAGGTATAAGTCACGTAGAGGCGAGAAACGCGCACACACGTACAGTCTAACAAGAAGGGAGTCACACACTTTTATTAATTTGATACAGTGAAAACAAAAATGTCCGCTACAATGTTTACCGTGTCCGCGAGAAATTCGAATGCATTTTTGACGCCTTTAAAATGTCAATTCGAAAGTTAATTAATGTGTATCGGCGAAAGTCGTGTCTTATGGTTCAGTATTCCCCCTAAACCCAAAGATAAAGAGTATTTCTTGAAGAAATGAGTGTATCATAAGCAAATATTATCAATGCCAAAATTCAACTTAATTTGCCAGAATCTAAACGCAATTGGCTTTAATAATAATCATCCAATCAACGCAAGTCATCGTTTTTTTTGTTTTTTTACTTTTATCCGTCCCAAAGAAAGCATATTTCCACCGAAACGTAAAGGGCTATCATGATCAGGGCCAGATTTATACGAGCAGTAGGGTGGGGCAACCTGAGTAGGGAGTTAGTTGGCCAGGAAGATATTTGTTCATTTTACATTTAAATTTCTGCATTGTTAATATGTAGCAGCAAACTACAAGCCGGTGCACAGCCGCCATATTGTTTGAATATCAATGACTTCTTAGCTTCCCGTTGATTGGTTCAAGCAATCTACTTCCTCGTTGGCTTGACCAATCAGTGGCCTTCTCTTAGGCGAATCTCGGAGTGCTAAGGTAACTATATAAACACTTGAGCGCAATACGCCACTCTCTTCTCTCTCTTTTTTTTCTTAGGCACGAGACGCCTCTCTCTCTCTCTCTCTCTCTCTCTCTCTCCCTCTCTCTCTCTCTCTCTCTCTCTCTCTCTCTCTTCTTGTTTGGCACAGCCAAACACACGTCACCCCTCTCTGGGGACGCAACAGACATCTTCCCGGGCCTTTGGCCCTGGGTTCGGCTTTGACAAGAAGACAGGGATCCAAAATGGCTACTGCCTCATACACGTGGAATTAATATAACACACACACACATACTTACATACAAACATAGACGCATCCTGACACCGTGACCAGTGTACAAACATTCTATATTATAAACTATTCTCTCTTCCCTACTAATGGGAAATTATAGTAATGGACTTCCTTTACTTTTGCTTTCGTCCATACTTATGGAAATACTAATCCCTTTCCTTTTTGTTCACATACTAACGAGGAAGACTCAATAAAGGTGTTTTATTTATTAGAAATGGACTTTGTCTCATTTTTCTATACTATATATTCGCACTCTTTATGCATCAGGTGCATCATGAAGGTGAGCACTCTAGCCTACAAAAAATGCCTGGGCAGCCCCGTCGGCATTCCCCGGTAGGGGCGCCTTAGGCAGTAAGCGATAAACTTACTCCACCCCATAGAGGGAAGGCAAAGCCTGGGAGGGTGAACCTCCTAGAACTGCACAGGACAAACCCACAAACCGGCGGAATTAAGACCCGAAGGCCAAGACGACACCAGTTTATAGGGTGTAGTATCCATCGGAACAGATACTACACTTGCTTCTTAGCCAAAAGGCCAAGAAGCTCATTTACATCAGACAAAACACCCAAATATGTCTGCATAGAATTAATAAGGGTTTCAACATCATCTGAATAATGCATAATTTTTCCTTGGCCTTTTCACTGGGAACAAAGTGTAGTATCTGTTCGGATGCTACACTTAGTCTATTCTGTTCTCGGTCAGGGAAGGAGAAATCTTTCTAGATCGAGACGGTTTTAATTTTTTTTTTACCAATCCAGACTGCTCCTTTTTTGGCAAGCTGAATTTCCTTCACATTAAAAACCCATTTTGTGTCTAACTCTGCTCTCGTGGGGGGGGGGGGGGATTAAATAGGAACAAGCATAAATAAAACATCTTTTTTTTTATCTTTTTGACAATAAATCTTTGGTATTGCAGACATATTGATTAGTTTTCCTTTAATCAACGCATAATTACGACATAATCACATTGAAACACCAGTTCGCATTAGATCACCGAAGTTAAGCGACGTTGAGCCTTGAGTGACCATTTAGAGATACCAGGAGGTATATGTCATCTCCCCTGACCGGGATATACTTGCGACTGGGGACCACTTGTGAATTTAATATTCCCTAGAAACTTCCTCGTTTGAGGAGTCCAGTACAGCTCGACCCACATAAAGTATTACCAAATCTATAATGTAAAAATAAATCAAGGCTACTCACATAGTAGTCCAAGGTATTTAAATTTTGAAACCAGATCAGATGATCGTTAATAGTGAATCTCTTCATTTCTTGGATGTCCTGTACTGAGCTTTACTGAGAGCGCGTACGTTTTTCCATGTTTAATCTTTCTACTCAAGGATTTGTCAACTATGTCGAGCCCATCAATGCAGTATTAACTCTAAGAGTCTTCTATGATGACAATCGTGTGACCTCTAAATAGCAGTGGTGAAAGGAAGGCAAATCAATATCCGCCAAATACCAAATAGGTCAGAAAAAAGGATGCGGGAATTGTCAAGCTAAAAGGAATAAAGACAACTCCATTCACAATGTGGACGTTTTCACTCGTGCATTGTTGAGACAGCTATTGATGTGGAAGGCAGTCATGTAACATTAGCCTCTAATAAAGCGATTTAAGAGTATCCACATAGATTTATATCCTGTATTAATCAAATGTCATCAAACACGTTATGCAACCTGTAATAACTTGTTTTTTTCAATTGCTTTTTTTCGTTTCATTTATTAATTAAATTGCATAGACTCTTTCTTTCTGCTTTCTTTTCTTCTTTTTCTTTTTCTTTTTCTTCTTCTTCTTCTTCTTCTTCTCTCTCTCTCTCTCTGTCTTTCTCTCTCTATTATTCCTTTTTCTTTTCCTCTCTCTATTGCTTTATTGTCTCTCCGTCTTCCTGCCTCTATTAATATGTCTCTCATTCTCTTTCTAGTCCTGCCTCTTTTTCTCTTTTTTATTTACGTGTTTCTCTGTTTATTTCTGTTAATCTGGTACTTTATAGCTCTTTCTCTCTCTCTCTCTCTTTCTCTCTATCTCTTTCTATCTATCTATCTATCTATCTATCTATCTTTCTCTCTATCTATCTATCTATCTATCTATCTCTCTATCTCTCTATCTATCTATCTATCTCTCTATCTATCTCTCTTTCTCTCTCTATCTATCTATCTTTCTCTCTATCTATCTATCTATCTCTCTATCTATCTATCTATCTTTCTCTCTCTCTCTCTTTATCTCTCTCTCTCTCTCTATCTGTATCTCTCTCTCATTCTCTCCACCTCCTCTTGTATTTCCATATCTCTTTCTGCTTCTCTTTTTATTTCTGGTTGTCTCTTATCTTGTTCTATTTCTCACTCTTAATCCCTTTGTCTGTCTCTCTCAGTTTTTATGTTTGTTTCTCCCTTTCTGATTCTCTCTCTCTCCCTCCCTCCCTCCCTCCCTCCCTCCCTCTCTCCCTCTCTCTCTCTCTCTCTCTCTCATCCTAATTCTATTTCTGTGCAAACCAATATTGTGAGCAGAAGTACAACATGCCAGGGCTGCAATAAATACTGCAATATTTATGGCAGTAAATGGGATTTCAATTTTGTCTGCATGGAGCGGAACAAGAACTTCTGCACAGTATCCACTGTTGCGAGGACAGTGGTCACAAAAATATATGTGACGTGAAAGTCGTAAACCACTAACATCGGACTCTGAGGATGTCATTCCAAGGCATGGTAGACACCGGTGCCAAAATAAACGTCATCTTAGAAAGCGACATGACTGTCAAATTCAAGCACTTCTGTCATACCCAAGTTCAACTCCAACCGTTTGGAAGTAAAACTATCATCTCCAAAGAAGAATTCAACATAAATAGCTCTGCCTATCGCCCGACCTTTAAACTCCTTCTATGTCTATTAGCCAGGCGTAGAGGTACAAGCACTGGAACGCCTCTAAAGACACCTAGTGCTTGGCCTTGTTTCCTGACTAGGGCAATGGACGTCGTCTCTCTTTCTCTCTATCTGGGCAACTTGGGGAAAGTTTTTTCGTCACTAAGTCCTACATGATTAGTCTTGGTCGCTCTTGTTCCGACAGGTTGAGGGTACAGGTTAGACAGCTTGTCTGGCTGTTGTTTCTGACTGGTAGTTAGGAGCCCTAACTCTTAGGTAGCGCTAAGAACGGCTGCTCCGTCAACAGTTGTATAATATCGTAGGTAACTGTATGTGCCATGTCGCGCATGGAAAGGGGCCCTACAGTTATCCCCGGGATGTCTAAGTGAAGAGTCTCTTCTTTTGTAACAAGGTATTGGTCACATAAAGTCATTTCTGATGCAGGATTTTGTAAGAATTTCACCCGAGGGTTAGCATTTCCAATGTTGTGCTTCCTAATAACATCCGGATAGTTGTCATGGAGATTTCCGACTTTACAATTGAAGCCTCCCACGACAAAAACATGATCTTGTTTTGATGTTTTATCTAGGATTTCTTGCATTTGATCATACATTTTATCAATTTCTTTTTCTGAGCAATCAAATGAAACAACTAGCAAAAATATGCGACGGGAGGCAGCATGTACTTGCTAGTATATATCATATATATATAGTATATATAATATATATAGTATATATAATATATATAGTATATATCATATATATACCAATATTAATTTAAGTAAATATAAAATTATTTTTACCTACATACGCCAGCGTTTTAAAATTTCGCTCTCATCAGTATAGGAGATGATGATCTTAGATGGTCGCAAGATTCGAACCCAGTTACAGAATCACCCTAGACTCCGCAAGCAAGTGTCCTAACCAAACGGCCACGAGACATTACTACACCAAGAAACGGAATTTAAGTTTTATTTATGCGGAGCAGGCACATATAGAAAGACTGTCTAGAGTGTTTGACAAATGTTGTCGGAACACACACACACATATATATATATATATATATATATATATATATATATATATATATACTGGCAGTATTCACTTGGTGTTGCCAATGTGGAGATATGTTAGTCGGAAGGATTTTTAGGAAAAAAATTTCAAATGTAGCCATGTTTACTATTTTTGCCTTGAAAGAAAAGTTTAAAATAACATTTATAATATGAGGTCAAGTAATAAAAAAAAACTGTTAGCGCGGTGGTGTTCTTAAAAAAACTACGTTTCTTACAGACAACTGTAAAACGGCAAATGGATTTAATGAATCAAAACAAATTCGAATTATTTTTTAAAAAAGCAAATTATTTTAAATCTTAAAAATATCAATAAAAATAATTATTTAAATGTTGACACATTTTTAAATATATTCTTCACTGAGATATTTTAAATTTTATTTTGTTTCATGAAACGAAGAAAGTCTATTAAAAAATGAATTTCGTGTCTTTACATTCTAATATATTTTTAGTTATTTTATGGATCTAACCAATAACTGGCCCTAGTAACCCCAGATGAAATTGAAGAAAAATTTCAATGGTGTCTTTAGATTCTGTGGAAAATGTAACCCTTACTGAAACCTACTTGAATATTTTAACTGTTAACATCAATTTCTCTAACACACAAACACTGATTTATATATTAAGAGAGATTGAATTACCTACTAGACACTATCCTCCAGTGTCTTCAGTCTCTCTGTACAAAAGTTTGTCAAAACAACCTGACATAGGGATACTTCACCCTACAAGTAAACCCTGACCAAATATTCAAAATAACATAGTATTTGAAACTCAAATAAGATCCCTTCGACACGGCTATACACTGGCTCATACGAGGAATGGTGCACCTTCTCCTAGTAATGTTACCTCAAGTAACAGCACTTAGCTGGAAACTCCACCAGACTAGATGAAAATGGAATCCGGTAAGACCAAGGAACCACAAGAAAAATATACTATAACATAGTTAACTGATCAATTGGGGAGAGAAAAATTAATGCCCTTAACTTCTTTACTAACTCAACGTTTGACAGGTAAAGGAGAACTTTAATGAATATGTGAATACCTATGTATCTCAAATAGAGACCAAGTGTTAGCCCCTAGGAAAGGGCCCCTTATTTTCTGAGAACTTCGACTGAAGTAAAATAAAAGTAAAAAAAAAAAACAGAGAGAGAGAGAGAAGATATATACAGGATGGGGAAGTAAAATTTACAATATTTTGAGGCAGAGATTGAAAGACAGTGTATGACCAATTAGTTTATTGAAAATCATGAGAATTTATCTGCCACAAAAAAATTACATAATAGAAAATGTTTTTATTCTATGTGTCCTCCTTCTTTCTCAATAACTGCCTTCACACGCTTCCTGAAACTTGCAAAAGTATTCCTCAAATATTCGGAAGACAACTTCTCCCATTCTTCTTTAATAGTATCTTTAAGAGTCGACATTGCTGTGTGATGTTTTATTGGTAGCATGTTCTAAAATACACCAAATAGCATAATCTAGAGAATTTACCTCAGGGATAGAAGGCGCCCATAAACATGATTCCCAAAAGTTGCTAAAGTTGTATTTGTAGACATTTTGTATTTCTCTAGCTGCATGGGCTGGAGCACCATCTCATGTCCATAGATAATTACGATCTCGGCAGTTTGCTTTGAGCCATACCAATACCTGGCATTTCAGAGTCTTGTACTAAGTATAAACATTGATCTTTTCATCAACTTTGTAGAATTTTATAGACATTTTCTTTCCATCGGAAGCCACTACAACAAAAACCATAACTTGTGCAGGATGTTTAGTTCTGAATGTCCCATTAACCTCAGCTGTCGATTTTGCGATAAATCTGTCATTTCTGCTGTTCAGAACAGCATCGACAGTGAAGATCTTTTCATCTGAAAAGATCGTTACAATGGAGGACTTTTTCTTGAAGCATGTAATAATTTTATTGCACCTTTCCAATCTCTTTTCCTTCATAGTTGTTGTAATATTTTAACTTAAAATCATATTTTACTGCATTTCTCATGGTCTTGTTGTCTACCTCAAGTTCAATTGCGATTTTTCTCATGAATTTGGTTGGATCTTTAGGGTTTTGATATTTGAAAGCTTGAATAAAAGCTTTGGTACGTTTTTTGTTGCTTCCTCCACTTCCAGACTTCCTCTTAATAGTTTTGCACATATAGTCATTCTATTTTTTACATTATCAACAGTCTTTATGGACACTCAAACTATTGTTGAAATCCCCTTTGATTTAGCAAATCACACACTCGTTGACGTTTGCATTCATAATTACTCATATGGGCAAAGGATAATAGTGTTAGGTATGAATATGACATCAATATATGCTACGTTTCAAAACAATTGACTTAGTGCTTGCTGATAAAAAACAACTTAACGTTCATTGTAAATTTTGCTTCCCCACTCTGTATATACTAGAAGAATACCCGTCCCAAGATGGGTAAAATTAATGCCCCGGACAGAACAGTTTTGAACTCTTTTTACGAAGATTAAAATGAAGGAATAATGATAATAAACTTTATGTCTAGAATCCTTATTCCGATTTTGATCAAATTCATTACATGATCTTGATTCTAGAAAATATCTTAAATGTATGGTTTAAGTATAATGGATCATAAGAATGTGTGTTTATTTATATACAAATAAATACACATTGGTCTTTATTATAGATTATTTTAGTTTGTGTTTTAGGTTGTGTGCATATCAATCTTTTTTGCATGATTTCATCTGCAACACAATACCGTTTCTTTTTCTAGCTGCGGCAGAGTTTGCAAGAATGAATCTTTACCTTCGTTTGCACGATCATAGGTGTGGTGGGGGCGGGGCGTTGGGGGGGGGGTCTCCGAGATCATTGTGCAGGGCTTTCTCCTTAGTCGCTTCCTGGAAAATTCAAATTTAAATACGAGTTTCGCGATGATGAAATACAATACCTATTATCAATTAATTGAACACCAGTTGCTATTTTATCGATTTTATGCTGGGGGAGAGCGATTATCGATTCATGTCTTAAAAATTGGCGATATATTTGCTAGGATTTGATCTCTACTTATTTGGCAAGAGCATCAATTAAACCAATCACGCATGCTCACTATTATTTTATGTTGATGCATATAAGCAACAGCTTTGTGTATACATTTTATGAGAAAGCTACTAAAAAGGTTGGGGAACTAGCTGTCTTTATATGTATTCATAAAGCTATTAAAGATTTACATCTGGAGGGCGCATGTATTTGATAGGTTTTAATAATTTCCAAATCGTTGTTCCATGCTTATTTTTGTTTACATTTCAATCAGCATGTTTTGCTTGAAAATAGTTATTTGTCATTTTGCATCTGATTTCTTGTCAATTAACCACTAAATATTAAAGTTACTGGAAAAAAAAAAAAAACTTTTAACTATTATTTTATTATCATTTTCATTTTTCATCTTCGTGTCTCGCGCTGAGGCGAGACGTTTCCTAAATGACTTCCAACTTCTCCTGTCTGTAGCCATTTTGCTTGCAGTGCATGCTTGGATCAGTTCACCATCAACTGATCATCTCCATCTCTTAAGTGGCCTACCGCATTGATTTGAGTCATCAACATCGATGTGGGACACACTTTGGAGCGTTTCGGATGACTGACGTTGGTGTTGCCGGATTCCGTGACCAGCATTGGTCTGGTCTGGTGGAGTATCTCACTTTGTGTTGTTACCTGTGGCAAAATCACTAAGATAAGATGCAACGTTACTTTGTCTTATGACCCAATGTGTATCCATGCTGAGTGGACCTTTTTATACTGGGTGACACCCTGCTTTTTTTGTTTCATTTTACTTCAGCCGAAGTTCTCAGAAATCAAGGGCCCCCTTCCTGGGGCTAACACTTGATCTCTATATCAGATACATAGATATTCGAATATTCTATTAAAGTTCTCCTTTATTTCTCAAACTTTGAGATAGTAAAGAAGTTAAGAACATTAACTTTCCTCTCTCTAATTGAACAGTTAACTAGTATATTTTTCTTGTGTTCTCTTGGTCTTACCGGATTCCAGGAAAAGAATTCATCTAGTCTGGTAGAGTATCCAGCTAAGTCATGTTACTTGAGGTAACATTACGAGAAGGTGCACTATTCCCCATATGAGCAAGTGTATAGCCGTGCTGAGGGGATCTTATTTGCGCTGCGAATACTATGCTATTTTGAATATTGTCTAGTAGCTAATTCAAACTCCCCTGTCTAGAAGGTAATTCAAACTCCCCTGTCTAGTAGGTAATTCAAACTCCTTTGTCTAGTAGGTAATTCAAACTCCCCTGTCTAGTAGGTAATTCAAACTCCCCTGTCTAGTAGGTAATTCAAACTCCCCTGTCTAGTAGGTAATTCAAACTCCCCTGTCTAGTAGGTAATTCAAACTCCTTGCCAGTATAAAAGCAGACATGTAGCATAAGATCAGATCATGAGTTGTGAGTTACAAATAAAAAAAGTAGAAAATCTTTCAAATAACAATAATGTGGAAATACATAGAATCAAAGATTAGTTTCCATCTTAAATTAATTTTACTTTTCTTCTTCTTCATTCGATTATTTTTGAACAGGCCTTTAATTAGTCATCTATAAAAGGTTGGGGCCTGCCTGTCAGTCTTGATCGAAGTCTTCCACTCCAGGCTCAGCGATCACGAGGATCTACGTTTGTAATCCCCAGGGCTGCACGGTCACACTTACACAGCTCATCCCAAGAAAGACACGGTCTTCCAGCATGCCGACTTGTTGCAATGAACATGTTTCTGACCCGGGAGATCCAGCTGGAGCTTCGCTTGACATGGCCAAGCCATCTCATCCTGCCCAGCTTAAGGACATCAGTTATTTCCTGTATACCAAACCTAGAGAGAAGATTCTTGAAGAGAGGGTCGTCTTCCGGCCTGACATGACAGATCCATCTAATCATGGCTCTTTCGTTACGCTGCAGTCTCTTGAGAGTTCTCGCCGATGCAGACCATGTTTCAGAGCCATAAAGCATAACACTCCTCACACAGCTGGTCTACACCTGTCCTTTAGTTGTGATCGCCAGATGCTTATTTGTCAAGAAGGAGAGGAGTTTTCTAAAGCCCCTCCAGGCAGACTTGCATCGGATACTAGCAGTAGTCTCACAACCACCATCGGCTGAAAGAGAGTTGCCCAGATAGCAGAATTCAGCTACAGCTTCCAGTTTGCTATCCCCGACCATGATCTCTTTCACTGACCTGCCGTCGATTAGTCTAGCTGTGACCACATAGCAAGGACACCTGTATTACTGATCCGGTCGAAGTAGGCCACTGATTCCACTGCATCTCTTGTGGACCCAGTAGGAACAGACGGTGCAAAAGATGGAGTTTCTCCCTGCACCACTCAGGCAGACTGCACAAAGGAACTTTCCTGATCTTTTCATAGAATTCAGGTTGGGACCAGCAATCATTACCTTTGTCTTAGCAATTAATGAAAATCATTTTTAACAGACAGATTCAACTTTCATAAATAGTTCTCTACTTGCTGTTCCAACTTGTTTTTAATGAAGACAATCCTGTTTACAAAAGCCTTTTCACAATTTTGTACATTTTACGATTAACTTGCTTAATAAATTGAAAGCCCCTGAAAACTGAACTCTAAGTTTAAAACATAAGACGATTCATAATCTGACAAGTTGGCGTTCAATCGATAAAACAAAAATGAGATTATTTTTTTAAAAAAATATTAAATAACAAAAATGCTAGAACAAGTGTTTGCAATGGCGAAATATCACCTCCAGATGGATCATGTTACCTTAAACTTGGATAGTAAACTGAAACTCCTACCTAAAACATTGCACAAAATTCGGTGCATAATCGATTTTTCTTATGTTTTTATTAAATATGAGCTAGCTTCACCAACTTTGTAATTGAATTCCTATTCACTACTTGAAATCATTGAAACGAAAATAATCGATAAGAAAAGACAAAATTAATGCTATTGCTACCTCAAACTTAAACACTCTTTCAATACAGCAAGACAAGGTAGACACACATATGTTCAATTTTAATGTATAGATTATTAGTTAATTAGATTAAGCCTTCTCTTTTTTGCTCATAAAAATTAAATTTACATACATGATTATTAAAGAAAGCCGGATACACATACGTTCACTTTTATTATATAAACTAGTTGTACCTACCTGGCACTGCCCGGGATGCAGCGAAGTCATTTTAGTTTTTAAATGTTATCTGTTCGCACATTTTTAAAACTTATACGGAAAAAGAAATAAAATTTTAGTTGTAACGTAGACAACTCTTGTTATAGTCCTCAATTAAAAATGAATTATTCATCCTTGCTGATTTTAATTTTTAGGTGACTATTTAAAAAGTGTTTCATATTATCAATTATCTGGGATTGACTAAGTAATTTTTAAAATAAAGTGTAGCGAAACATGTTATTATATTAGCAATAACAAGATATCACTAAAATAATAAATGAAAAAAGCAAAGTTTTATGTCAGCTTACATGCTATTTAAATCTGACTTTGAAAATCCGAAAATCCGACAAGATAACTTTATATGTTAGATAACTTATTGGCAATAACAAGATATTACTAAAATAATAAATGAAAATTGGATAGTCAAAAGCAAAGTTTTATGTCAGCTTACATGCTATTTAAATCTGACTTTGAAAATCCGAAAATCCGACAAGATAATTTTATATGTTAGATAACTTATTGGCAATAACAGGATATTACTAAAATAATAAATGAAAATTGGATAGTCAGAAGCAAAGTTTTATTTGTCAGCTTACATGCTATTTAAATCTGACTTTGAAAATCCGAAAATCCGACAAGATAACTATATATGTTAGATAAGTTATTGGCAATAACAGGATATTACTAAAAATAACAAACGAAAATTGGATAGTCAGAAGCAAAGTTTTATTTGTCAGCTTACATGCTATTTAAATCTGACTTTGAAAATCCGAAAATCCGACAAGATAATTTTATATGTTAGATAACTTATTGGCAATAACAGGATATTACTAAAATAATAAATGAAAATTGGATAGTCAGAAGCAAAGTTTTATTTGTCAGCTTACATGCTATTTAAATCTGACTTTGAAAATCCGACAAGATAACTTTATATGTTAGATAACTTATTGGCAATAACAGGATATTACTAAAATAACAAATGAAAATTGGATAGTCAGAAGCAAAGTTTTATTCGTCAGCTTACATGCTATTTAAATCTGACTTTTAAAATCCGAAAATCCGACAAGATAACTTTAAATGTTAGATAACTTTATCTGTAAGAAGAAATCTTAGAGCGGAGGGGATGGGCCGTTTCTTATACATCTGCCATAGATTTTACTTTTTCTTGTATGGTTTCTGTTTCTCTGCAGAAAATTCCATGAGAACTTTTCAATAACTAATGTTTATTTGAAGTTAATGAAATTATCAGTAGATAATCAGGATTTGATTGACCATTAAGTAAAATAATCATGTGTTTAGGGCATCAAAAAAAGGGTTAACACCCCTGAAATTTCCCATCAACGGATTTACCATGAATCATATAGCTCAGCAGAAAAAAGGGAGCTGACAAAAATGTGAATATATCATCTCTACTGAAAATTTACTGCAGTTAGTTGTATGCGTAGAGATCAAGGCCGGTCCGCTGCTAGGGCAAACACTTGTTTGCTTTATGTCAGGGGCGGGCAACCTTTTCAGAGTGAGGGCCAGATGAGACTTTTGGAAGGAGATCGTGGGCCGGAGTGAAAAACGAAATCTCAGAATTACTATATTTCGTTTACATGAATAAATTGTACAAAATTGCATTGAACACTCTACAAATCAATGAGACTGCTGCTGCTGTTTGCCATGAAAAAGTATTTCCATATCTGGCTCGATGGTTGAGGTAGACAACAGAAGAATGTTATTGAGGTGGGGGTCCGAGAGTTGGGGGTGAAGGTGAGACTTTGTGTACTTCATTTTCAAAAATTATATGAGTTTTACTTGGAGGTCCGCGGGCCGGATTTCAATAATAAAGCCTAGCAGGGTGGCGGGCCAGACTATGCCTTCGCGGGCCGAATGTGGCCCGCAGGCCGGAGGTTGCCCGCCCCTGCTTTATGTGGTACATTTATATCCAAAGTTTTTTTTTAAGATTGTATTTGAGCCCTGGGTGCTATTTATCTTTTCTTTCTTCACAATTCCCCAAATCTTGAGTAAGTAAAGCAATAGAGAATAAGAATAATTTTCTTCTTCAATAATTAACAACTCAACTATGTTATAGTTTCTCTTTTTTGTGTTTTTTGTTTGGTGTTATGGGATTCCTGGACCAGGATTTGTTTTGGCTAGGCTGGTGGAGTTACTTGTGGTAGCATCACTAAGAGAAGGTGCACCATTACTTTTCTCATATGAACCGGTCTGCAGCCATGCAGAGGGAACCTTTTTAATCTGGTCGACATCTTGCTTTTTTTATTTTTTATTTCATTTCAGTTAGTCTGAAGAGATCAAAAGACTCTTTATCAGAGCTAACACTTGATTTTATAGTGAATAAAATTTATATCCGAGAACTCTTTTAATGATTCCTTTTAGAGCTGCTATCTGTATTTCGCTACAGCTTGGTCTTTCAGAGATTGTGTCTAAGTATTTTTAAAGATATTTTTCATTAGGTCAGTTGCGTCTACAATAACCGGTATAATGTTTTTTTTGTTTTTGTTTTTTTTCAGAGACCATGTTGTTTATAAGTTATTCTTGAGGTCCTGATATTTGGTGATCTATTTTTGTTCGGCTCTTTTGAGGCTATAGTCATGATCTTCTAACTGCTTGTTGCCGGATTTAATGTAAAGGTAGTTGGTTGTAGAAAAAAACAAAAGTTTTCTTTCAATGTCCATTGCTGTGTGTGTTCAGCATGTGTGGATGTACATCCAGCTATGTCGTTTCTAGTATTTTCAAGTAGTTATGATAGTATGTCGTTTTGAATGTTCAATGTTGTCTTTATCATTCTGTCCTGTTGCGCTCTGATGTCAGCTGGAAAAACTCTGAGCTTGTTGGGTTTTATCTCAATCGATCGGCTCCCAGACTTGTTGCGTTAGATCAATGGGGGAAACTTCGGGTTAGCGTTGTTATTAGAAAGGCAAAAGGTGAAGAAACACAAAAAAGGAAAGAGGGAAACAAACATAAGAGAAGGAAAGGCAGTGGCTTAGCAGGCCAGTAACTTATTTCGCTTGCTCGAGCTTACGACAAATCCATCCCTGTGTGAATTAAACACTCCGCAAGTAAAACTGAACTACCTTGAAGAATTAATATAAAACTGAAGTTTATACAAAAGATTGCAGATAATTTCAGTCTTTTAATAATAGAATAAAAACATTTTCCAATATTTTTCCAATTTAATTTCATTCCGTTTGGATCTTTAGACCTTTCTCAATTGCTTTTCTTCCCATTCACTATATACTTGCCGTTCTCCACAAGGCCAGTTTAAAATGTGGGGAAAATCAAACTCCCCAAAAAGAGCTATTCTGGATTGGGACAAAAATAAAAATTGCCTCAGTGTAGAAGAAGTTCTTCACTGAATGAGAACAGAAAAGATGAAGTGTAGTATTGGAACAGATATTACACATTGATCTTAACCAAAATGCCACCACAGGCTTAGATTTTTTTTACTTTTCAAATGAAACTCTTTTAGATTTTCTCCAACATTATTTTAATCATTTTACATTTAATTTGGGTTTTTTTTTCTTATTTCTTCGTGATTTTTTTTTTTCATTATGTACTTAAACTAGTGTACATTCTCCATCAAAAATCATGAAACGAATTATGCTTCGCCAGTGTTCGCACTCACTATTTATCTTGATTGATTACTAAAATATTCATATAAAATCACAGAATTACGTTAGTAATTTAATTTTTCATATATAAATTATCATTTCTGGTGACCTAAAGAAAACTCCTACTGTTGACGTTTTACTATAGAATGGAAGATTTCTTTCCGAATTCATTTCAGGCAACGGGGGTAAGTCTGAGGTGGTTGTCTGACTTGCTATTTGCTTTCTCGCTTGCCCTTATCACTTGAAGTGGTTTCGTCCGGGGGGGGGGGGGGGCTAGAAAACGTCACATGTTTTTCTCTCTAACTCTTACATGACGGGATTGAAGTACATATATTTATTTATATACAAATAAATACACATAAGTCTTTATTATAGAGTGGATGATTCTGGCACAAGGCCACACTATTTAGAGCACCTGGTGACAACTGTATGATATTAAATTGTTAACGATTGGTTTTATATTTAAATGTCTTCTGATTTAAATCCTTTTTCCTCCTCATTATGTAGAACCGGGTGTGTGGGTGTGTGTGTAGGTGTGTGTGGGTGTGTGTGTGTGTTACCTTATCCTCTAGTTTGCGTGATAGTACAGGCCCCCAGCCTGCCACTTGTGGTTGTTCTCTCTTCCACCGTCTGTCATTACCCCCTCCTATTCATTCATAAACCTTACTCCTGCCCCTCCAATGACATTTGTATTCAACATTTCACTACATCATTTCTTTCCTCCTTTGTAAACCTCTTCCTTTTTCTTTTCCCTTTTCTTCTTCTTCTTCTTCTTCTTCTTCTCAACTCAAAGTACTTTATAACATAATAAAGTCTTTAGCTGGCTACATGCCATGGAATTTCCCCAGTCAGCATTGTAAAAATAGAAATTATTTTTCCACTCTAGATTTTTCTGTGATGGAGGGCACACTATTGAATTACGGTTCGATACAGGGTGGGTGGATATACAAAATTACACCAGGGGGGTGGGGCGGCGGGAGCACTAAAACAAATAACGTAACGATCTAAATAATTACGTATTGCATAACGTGTATTGATGTTATGAATTCTTTTGCTGAGTATACAGTTTAAATTCATTTCATTTTTTTTTTAAAGTCCGTTCTTTCTTTGTTTTATATACTAATGAATCACAACTTACCAAGCCCCAAAAGCCACTCGAGGATAAGGATTAATGAGATTGCCAATTGGATGATGAACAATATGATGAGAGGATTGGAAACGATGGGTGGCAGGATTTGATTACTTAAGAGAACGGCTTGACAAGTATTTATTGATATTGGACTTGAAGACTGCTATGTTGTAGTCAACAGGGAAGCAGCCCTGTGGCTTGTGTTACACAGATGGGAAGTTCTCGGAAAGAAACTTTGTTCATGGAAATTGAGTTTGGTTGTAGGTACAATGATGAAGAGAGGAAAGTTCTTTGCAGTGGTGGTAGATAGTAGGTGCTCGACTGAGCACATTCTAAGAAAATACTGATAAAGTAGAGGAAGGCTAGCATTAGCAACGTCTCTTGTAAAAGTAAGTCTTGGCTGCTGAGCCCTCTGCATGCCCATAACAGGAAATTTCAATCTTGTTTCTTCCGTGGGGAAGAGAAGAGATCATCTCCCACTAGATTGTGAAGTTGGAATTTAATATTAAACAACCTTTGAGAATGTAAGAGACAGGTTAAATTCCACACACACATAATAACATCTTTTTTTACATTTAATTTGGAGTCCTGGCTATGACCTTAAAATACATCCGGTGATAAGCCCCCAATTTGGGAGTTTAGGGATTATCGAGTTATCCTTTAGTTATGACTACTCCAACGTCCACTTTGACCCAGAGTGGTAGTATCCGTCAGAGTCCTTTGTTCCGGGCACAGCATTAAATTGTCTCAGCATCCTTTGGCAAGGTGTTCGCCTCTAGCCCACACCATCATCTGGAAATTCATCTTTCCCAGATCTTTGTACCATTTTTTCTGCCTACCCTATTTCCCAACCCTAATCCTTTTTTCTGTCCACTAGACGTCTTTGGTGTGACACAAAATCGCATCCATTGGTAAGGCCTCAATTTGGGAGCTTTGAAGAGTGCGGAGTCATCCTAAGTTCCCTTTTACAACCTGGTCAACTCTGACCCGGAGTGGTAATACCATCTACGTGTTAAATAGAAACTATCGATTACAGACTATTTATTGACAAAATATTCACCTGCAGAACAAATAAAACTATAAACGAATCGTATATAAAACATATGTATGGCTTCGGCATGAAATGACCCAATCAACTCTTGACATAAACTGCAACAACCAAACGGCCAACATGAAACTTGGAAAAGAAGACAAATGTTAGCGTAAAATTATAACAACAATTGTTGTCATTCCTTGATCATATTTAATGACTGAGACGTAAAAAAGTTTAAGAACCCTAAAACTGGATTTTAAAAAAATATGGTACTTATAAGGAATGGATATCCAGAGAATTTCAGTACTTGAATTATAGATTTATTGAATAATTGTTGTTATTTAAGGTAAACATCCTGTGTTTTGATAAATGAGAAGATATGAAAATTGTTACCCTTTTTATTGTTATATTTTATATTCACTTTTGGGGGTGGGACCGAAAGATGAGGTCAGCATTGATTGGATGGAGACGGGTGTAAGTAAAGTGACATTAATTGAAATATTGGTAAATTTATAGTGTTTAACTCCCCATTGAGATACACCCGTCGTTTTTCAAGAATCAATGAAGAACCTTGTGCACTTTTACTCCAAGCCCTGAATCCCTTATTAATATTTCTATTTTTTAATTTCTATAATTTTTAAGATATAAATATGTAAGACATTGCATATATTTTATGGATATCAGGCATGAACGCAGATCTTATGATGATAATGTTGTCTTTCCTTTGATCAAAATGAAATATATTCATCCAAGTAGTTAGAGTAATGTAGTTTCAGAATATATATTGTGCGAGAATAAAGGGAGAATTAAAAAAATCGAAATAAGGAAAAGGGATAAACAGGATTATATGGAAACGAGAGGAATGGGAACCGTTCTCATTGGCTGATGCCTGCTTACGTCTCGTTAAAAGAAAGGCCGAAGATTTTATGTTAGCTTTCAAGGAGTCGATCTTGCACGTCCGTAGTCAGGTTTGGGTGTCTGCTTGAGCTGATATGATGGTAAACCTGAAATCGGCAATGAGGGCAGTGTATCACTGAGAATCTCCCTTGGGGAACCTGAAGAATGTATTTCACCATTGTTATGGGTGTCTCTCAATTTTCAAGTTATAAATACAATAAAATAAAGTTGTCAATTGCGATGGCAGACCCCACGATAGTTTCTGTTGGATCAAAATGATATATACTTATCCACTGGATAATATTAAAGTACCAACTTTCAGTCTATATATGATAATGGGGGTCCCTATTTACTTGCCTACCTATGAGGACAGAGTTAGACACAATGTCAGATTTAATGTAGGGAAAATCCAGCTCCCCAAAAAGGGGCACTGGATTGAAACAAAAATAAAAATTGCCTAAGTCTAGAAGGATTTCTTCTTCACTGACCGAGGACAGAAAAGATAAAGTGAAGTATCAGAACAGATCCTACACTTTGCTATGGGGATCTATCTCTAAAACTCTATGAGGAATTCCTAACAGTTAGGAACTAAAACACATAAAAAATACAGACCTTAGAGCTTGAAGGTAACTGGGATTTCATGGAGAAACCCGACCTAGTTTGCCAAATCTAGACAGGGGAAGATCTATTCAATCATCAGTCCAGAAGACCGCTGAAAAAACTCTGTTGTCAAGAAGAGTAGAGGTGAAAGACAAACTTCCACTTCCGGAACATCGAACATTTTTATATCTTTATAATCTATGATTAAGCGGAATCTGTGTGGTGTTTTCTGTAACGTCACTATCGTGGAGGGAAGCATACTGATTATTAAGGTAAAGTCTTTTGGGAAATTATAGGCCATTTAAATCCATAGATTCTAATTAAAAAAGAAATTAAAAATATACAAATAGTCGGTCAGTTTCCAACTTCTGGAGAACTAGAGCAAGGGCAGTAACTCTCCCAAAGACTTCCCAGAATTTTTTCCCTTCTCAAAAAAAATTACCTATAAGCTAATCAAAATCAAAATTTAACTTCAAATGCAATTCAAATCAAAACAAAAATTTAAGTCTCAAGTCTTAAGTAAAAAAAACTAGGGTCAAGAGAGGCATATATCCGCATGCGTATTATTATTAGGGGACCAGGGAGATAAAAAAAAAACTGGTCAAGTGAGGAGGTTTAATGTTTTTTTTTTTTTAACGTAGTTCACCCCAAACAAGGCAGGCCGCCACTGTAAACTGAGAAGAAAGAAAAGGGAAGAAGGTTGGGGGGGAGGGGGGTCAACCTAAACTGGGATCTGCACAGCGAGATGTCTGTTTACATTAATTTTAAATTTCTGCATGTCAGTACTGTCGGGGAAACAGGGGGCAGGGAGGGATTTCCAGAGGTCAGCAGCACGAGGAAAGAAGCTATTTGAGTAGAAAGCTCTCCGGCATCTGGGGACCTCCACAGTGAATGGATGGGATTTAGTTGATTGTCGAGTTGGTCTAGTGAATTTACGTCGAGGGGGCACCAGAGTAGCCAATTCATCGAAGCATAATCCATTGAAGTATTTGTAAAACAAACACAAGGATGCTACATTGCGGCGATGGGACAGGGACTGGAGCTTGGTTGACAGTGAGGGACCTATTAGGTTGGTGACTCTTTTTTGGACCTTGTCTAGGAGGGAGAGACTAGTAGATGATGCACCAGCCCAGATGTGGCAACAATACTCCATGCATCGCTTTGTAGAGATACAGGATAATGTCAGGTGTGAGGAGTTTACTAGCACGGTAGAGGGAGCCAACCTTCTTTGCTGCAGCCTTGGCAATGTCTTCAATGTATTTGTTCCAATTCAATATAGGTGGTTTAATTGCCGGAGTGAAATTGTTAATATTTAAGGGTTTGTCTTAACTAACCCCTCCACATCTGATCATGATCAGTTCTCTTGAGCATTTCATACCTTCCTACCCAGAGTCTATAGCGTTCATCTGCTTAAGTTTTGTTTTTTAATTTGCATATGGTGTATGAATGTAAATATCTTCGAAACGACAAAGACTGAGCTTTTGAACATTCGTGTGTCGATTGCTAACTATGCCAAAAGGGTGTATCAAAAATACCAACAAAAAAAATGTTGAAGTTATTTAAAAAGAAAAAAAGATTGTTATTACTTTTCCAGTGTTTCTTATTAGACGATCTTTAAGAGTAATTGCTCAAGAACTGGTCTAAGTTCGACGTCTCGTTTTTTTGGTGTCAGTAGCTGCAATTGACCAATACTCAACTTTCTCTGAATGGACATTAGACATTCAAAAATGTTGAAAATCAACCTATATAGTATATATGCTTTACTGCTGCGAATTTCTGGTATTGGTGAGTAATCTGACATGGAGCAAACTGTAGTATCTGTTTCCTTGGATTGGTTACAAACAAAGACAAAATATATTTGAAACAAAGAGACTTCGTATTTAATTAATTGTGAGTTTAGATTTGTTTCAATTTTGATTTTCTTTAAAATAGGTTTTATTATTCGAGTCTACTCTGGTTTTGTACGGTGTTGGTTTTGTTAAATAATTTTTCTTTTCCGGGTATAATTTCAGTTATAATCCTCCATATTGATCAATTTCACTTTTTCTATTCTAGGACATATATAAAATTAACTTTTGGTTGATGTATACAACAGTTTAGCCATCCAACTCCAAGAAAATTCTATTTTTTGTTACGAAATAAACAATTCTGAAAAAATGTAAATATCTGCGAAATTACAATTCTGAAAACTACTGAATTGAAAATACCCCAAAATGTTGAAGTTATTAAAAAAAAAGATTGTTATTGCTTTTCCAGTGTTTCTTATTAGACGCTCTTTAAATTTAATTGTTCAAAAATTGGCACAAGTTAGAAATCTGGTTTTTGGTGTCGGTACTCATCATTGACCAATTCCAAACTTTCTCTGCATGGGTGTATTTGATATTCCAAAAAAGTTGAAAATCGATCTCCCCTACTTTACAGCCCACCCAGTCAGTAGCGTGGTGGCAGGGGGGGCGCCAAAATGGGGTTTTAGGGGGCGCACCCTTTGTAGGAGACCCAAGAAAATTTAAAATAAAGACCTTAATAAACACAAGGCAATTCTTTAACATAAAGTAATGCATTTTAGTGCTAAAAAATGCATCAACGGGGGCATCTGGAGGCCTTAAAATGGCAAAATTTTCCGGGGCTCCGCCCCGTACCCCACTGAGGGACTTCCAGCGCCCCCCAGACCCCCAGCTGCATTTTTTCGCGACTTCATCGCTCATATCCGGGGGGGGGGGCGCGCCAAATCAGTGATTGGCCCCTGCAGCCATCAACCTCCCACCACGCTACTGCACCCAGTGGTCACTCGAAATATAGGAGATTTGTGTGACCCAAACTTTATATTTTTCTTTTTTTTTTTCAAAAAATGTTTTATTTTATTTTTAGGTTGTAAAGAATATTCGTAAAATGTTCACACTTCTTTTTCATTTTATTTTAGACGCATTTTTTATTATAAAAAACATTAATATTTGTAATAAATCGTTATTGAATAAAGTTCACAAATAGTGGGGTAGTTTTCACTGGCATGTGTGGGGGTCGTCATACCTTTTTTTGGTGATAACTACCTCCACAAATAAAAATAATAATAAGAAAACTTACATGCAAAATCAACGGAAGTTTATTTACTGAAATAAACTATTAACAAATAGAACATATTTCTTTTTGTAATGAGTTCATGAGTCCTTTCTTTAGTTTCAGGGTAAGTAAAAAGAAGAATGTCTTTTCTTTTGTTGAAATGTTCATTTGTTATATAATGTTAAAAGAGGCAATAGGTAATGTTCGCCTGTGAAATTGTATGAAGCGCGCGAAAGGGTGAAATGGAAGAGTGCTAGTAAGATGCGTGTAACCTCCGGATGAAAAGTCAGTTGAAAGAGAGAGTTTGATGTTTGTGTGTGCTTAAATACTATTTGGATAGGCTCCAGCGAGCTTAAGGAGAAAAGTTTAGAAAAATTTGTCTTTGGAGAAATCTCATTGGACAGAAATATCACGTGGTGTGCTCCCAATTACGTCCGCTCGTTTTGAGTTGATTTAATATATAAGGCCACATCGGAATTTGCGTGGGCGTTATTTTTTATTTGTCACGCGCCAATACGATTATATTCACTCTGCGCGCCTAAATTGTATTTATTCCAAACAACAATTTTTATTCGAATCTTAACCGTGTCAACTGGCACACATGTAAAATCCATGTAGGGTTATTTACCTACTTCGTATATATATACAGTGTCGTGTGTGTACGTGTTTATACATTTGTATAAATAAACACCAGAACAAATTAACCGATCTGTATAAATTTTGGAACACAGGTGCTAGGTGTAAAGGCAGGTAATGTAGGCTACATTTAGTTTTTTTTAAAACGGAACTGTCGCCACAGTTTCTTTACTAACAATTACATCTCTGCAACTATCGCCGCAATTTCTTTCTTTTTCGTAATGTTAAAGACATGAGCACTTTTAATCGTTATTAAAGAAACTGTTACATCTTAAAAAAAAACAAAAAAAGTCGTCGCAGTTTCTTAAATAACAATTCCAATTCCTCTAATTTGCATTAGATTTAGTGTCCCAAATTCTCTTCCGAAAAAAAAAAATCTTTTAGTCATTGAGAGTTATTTCCCTTGCATTAGTGCTTTAAGCTACAATAGCGCCAAGTTTGGTATGTGTACGTGTTTATACATTTGTATAAATAAACACCATGACAAATTAATCGAGCTTTATGAATTTTTAAACACATGTGCTAGACGTAAAGACGAGTAATGTTGGCGAGATTTAGCTTAATTTTGTAGTTTATGCAAAAGGAGGGTCTGAAACCCCTTCGGTAAAAATTTAAATCCTTCTGATTTCGATGAAACTCTAACAATAGTTATTAAACATCAATTAATAAATATTCTTAAAATATCGGTTTCTTTAGTGCATTTTAAAGGGTGTTTAGAGGTCATAATACGAGCACAAACTCCCATTTGAAAATTCAAATATTTCAGATTTGCATTAAATTTGATTCATAATTATTAGACACTTATTAATCAAGATTCCATGAATGTCAGTTTCTTCTTAAGACTCCTTATACTTAATCCATACATTTTAGACATTTTCCAGAATCAAAATCATGTAATTGATTATGGTCAAAATTTGAACAAGGATTGTAGACCTAAGGTTTATAGAAGATTAAAATATAGGCACAACGTCTCATTTGAAAATTCAAATATTTCAGATTTGCATTAAATTTGATTCCTAATTATTAGACATCAAGATGAAGGAATGGTGGCTCAGATGGTTTGGACATGGGCCAACAACGACACCATTCCGAAACTTGCTTTCGCATTAGAAGTAGCCAGCAAGTGACTGAACGGAAAACCAATAATGAGATAAGGAGACGCCCTGCACAAAGATCTCCGTAAAAGCGGCCTTCACCCTGACCAAGCCTGTGATCGCGCCAAGTGGAGACAAAACCATTATTACGGACCCCACTGTACATCAGGATCAATGCATCAGAAAAGTCAGACATCAATTAAGCAGGATTCCCTGAATTTCAATTTCTTCTTAAGACCCCTTGAGGTTAATTATATTAAGTTAATTATATTGATTCTTTTAGAATCAATATTGTTTAATGGATTTTGATTGAAATTGGAATAAGGATTCTAGACATAAGATTAAATAGAATATATATCTTGATTTTAATCTTTATAAAGGGACATAATAATGACATTTATTGCTAAATGCTGAAAAATTCAATAGATTTTGATTAAAAACAATTTTTTTTTTAACCAGGATGTTATTTTCTTACATTGTTTTGGTGACAGTTAAAATGGAATTATATATGAGCGAAATCACAAAACCAGATATTTACATCTCATGACAAAAAGTATATTTCAAACATAGGATAATCTTTATATTATAAAGCATTTCATGTTCGTACGTACGTTATCACCTTGCACACACATTTAAAACTTGAGATCATCCAATCAGCAAAGATGTTGATTGATGAGTAATCTGATGTCCTTAAGGTAAATAATTCCGACATTACCCATATTAAAATGAATTCTTCCAGAATCAATTTCTGTCGCCTCTTGACAAAAACAGTACAATTTTAACTAAATACATTTGAAAAAGTTACATTTGTTTTATTGATTTGAAGAATATTTAGCTGACAATCATTTTTACAGTAATATTTATTGGTTTAAAAAGAAAGAAATTGTTACAATTTTAAATAAATGAAGAAGAAACATTCGTTTTATTTATTTCAAGAATATTTAGCTGAAAACGATAATTATTTTTATGGAAGAAGAGTCATTTCTTCTTAATAGTATTGACCCTGACAGAGTAAATTATACAGATTGGTGTAGAAAGCATCATGGAATTGCCATGGGGGTCCTGCTCGTAGTATATTAATATTTGAAGTTTCTTTCAACACCTAATGATTTTTACATTTTTTTTTTTTAAATAAAAAAAATAACTAAACACATAGAAGAATCATTTATCCAAAACATTTTTAAAAGTCTAAACATTTTCCGTGCTGCCATAAGATGTATAACAAATGGAAAATTCCGCAAAGCACTTGGAATTTTTTTTTAGCTGAGTAAATGGGAGAGGCGATATGCAGGAGCAGAATATATATATATATATATATATATATATATATATATATATATATATATATATATGGGTGTGTGTGTGTAATCTGTATTTCACCTTCTCATAAACGTCTACAAAAGTGTAACCTGACCAGCGTCTATGTAAGTATATTCAAAACGTATGTATAAATGTCATTTGTAAAATACTAGCTAAAGTATTAGTCTCTGCCGGGTATAATTTAAAATATTATAGGGAACTTTACTAAATGCATTATTAACCTTTGCCTCCTAAGTAGACCCAGTATAGTATTTAATACAATATGGGAACCATTAAGTATAAATAGTAGGCTAGAACACCATTAATATATATATATATATATATATATATATATATATATATATATAAGTAGTAACACATGATTTATATATATATATTAAGTAGTAACAATACATATATATTTATATATTAAGTAGTAACACTACATATATATATATATATATACATATTAAGTAGTAACACGACATATATATATATGTCGTGTTACTACTTAATATATGTATATATATATATGTAGTGTTACTACTTAATATATGTATATATATATATATATATATATATATATACATATTAAGTAGTAACACTATATATATATACATATATTAAGTAGTAAAACTACATATATATATTAAATAGTAACACTACATATATATATATATGTACTGTTACTACTTAATATATGTATATATATATGTAGTGTTACTGCTTAATATGTATATATATATATATATATATATATATATATATATTATGTAGTGTTACTACTTAATAAATATATATATATATGTAGTGTTACTACTTAATATATATATATATTTATTAAGAAGTAACAATACATATATATATATATATATATATAATGATGTGTATATATATATATATATATATATATATATATATATTAAGTAGTAACACTACATATATATATATTAAGAAGTAACAATATATATATATATATATATATATATATGATGTACATATATATATATATTAAGAAGTAACAATATATATATATATATATATATATATAAAATATTTGTTGTTGTTTATTATCTATGTACGTATACGTTTCGTCCCTTTTCAATCAGGACTCATCAGCATAGAGATATGACTATTCACTACCGGTCGTACGATTCGAAACCCTGGATTACAAGTATTTATATATATATATATATATATATATATATATATATATGATGTATGTATATATATATATATATTAAGTAGTAACACTTGGATAGGTTTAAGCTTCCTAAAATGCATACTAGAATTGCCCACATGCACCTGTGACACAGCAGATAAAGTGCTTAGTATAATCAGTTAAGTATTGAATCATAGCTGATGAAATTAGAACAATCTACTCCCATGGATGAACTAAACAGTTCGAAATTCCGTGCAGATTCTCGAATTTGAAAAGATGCACCTGAAGAAGGTTGGAGGTTACATTGGCCAAAACGCTTTGAGAATAACATCTAAGATGAGAACAGTAGTCCAAATAATACAACTTTTTATTATTGATAGCTTTAGTACCCGTCCCAAGACCCATTCTATCCTATATATCCTATATCTCTACAAAGCCACCATGGAGTATTGTGGCCACATCTGGTGTATCATCCACCAGTCTCTCCCTCTTAGACAAGGTCCAAAAAAGAGTCGCCAACTTAATAGGTCCTTCACTGTCAACCAAGCTCCAGCCCCTATCCTACCGCCACAATATTGCTTCCTTGTGCCTGTTTTACAAGTACTTCAATGGATTATGCTCTGATGAACTTGCTGCTCTGGTGCCCCAACGACGTAAATTCACTAGACCAACCCGACAATCTGCCAAATCCCATCCATTCGCTGTTTAGGCCCCCAGATGCCGAAGAACTTTCTACTCCAAAAGCTTCTTTCCTCGTGCAGCTGGACTCTGGAACTCCATCTCTGCTCACTGTTTTCCTGACGGTACTGACATACAGAAATTTAAAACTAATGTAAACAGACATCTTGCTGTATAGCTCCCAATTAAGGTTTACCCCCCTCCCCCCCAAAAAAAACCTCTCACCCTTTTTCTCAGTAGCCCTTACACCTACAGTGGCGTTCCGTCTTGTTTGGGGTGAACTATTTTTAAAAAGCTTGAATAAGTTCACAGCGGTCAGACCCTCTAAATAAAATAGCTTACATGACCGAAGATATGGAATTAGAAAATGCTTGTAGTTAAATTTAAGGAGTCTTAATATGATTGAATTTTTTATTCTATATACTTCATTAGGGGAAAATAAATTTTTACAATTTTTGTTTAAATCTTTTGTAATACCTATCTTATAATTTTGATATATCTATACTAGTGTACACCCTCTGTAAAAAATGTGTACACCCTCTGTAAAAAATGTGTACACCCTCTGTAAAAAATGACAGAAAAAATTTATGCCCCGCCTGTGTTTGCACTCGCTCTATATCTAGATATATTACTAAATTATTCATATAAAATCATAGGATTATGCCTGTAATTTATTTTTTCATAGATTAATTATCCTTTCTGATGACCTAAAGAAAAAAAACACTGACTTTTTATTATAGAGTGGAGAATTTTCTTCTGAATTCATTTCAGACGGTAGGGTAAGTCTGAAGTGTTTGTCTGACTTAATATTTGCTTTCTCACTTCACTTCACTGTGTTGGAGGTCTATCATTTCTAGTATATATTGTTGCATTATTTATTTCTGGCACTTTTGGCTGGGAAGTAAGTGTAGTATCTGTTCCGATGGATACTGCACCCTATAAACCGGTGTCGTCTTGTCCTTCGGGGTTTGATTCCGCCGGTCTGTGGGTTTGTTCTGTGCAGTTCTAGGAGGTCCACCCTCCCAGGCTTTGCCTCCCCTCTTTGGGGAGGAGTAAGTTTATTGCTTACTGCCTGAGACGCCCCTACCGGGGAATGCCGACGGGGCTGCCCAGGCAATTTTTAATGGCCGGAGTACTCACTTTCTCGGGCGCTGGCTTTTCAAACCCCACTTTCCCGACCCGATCTTGGGTCACATCTTACTTGTGGGAGTAAGATAAAACTGTCCTTGTGCCTAACCTCCTGGAGAGAAGGTGAATAAGCATGACAATTAACTGTTTTGATGGTAATATAGGTATGATAACTGAAAAAACTTTCGCATTAATTCATTTAGATAACTAGATTAATACAAGTCCCAGGACGGGTAAAATGAATTCCCAGATTTGAGGAGGAAAATGCAGACATCATCATTTGATGGTAAATATCTGTGGAATTTATCTCCACAGTTGACAGAACTTTCTTCGTAATTTCTTTGTATTGTCGTTTGGTTTGACAGCGGTAAAGCTCTTTGCTGTAATTTTGGCCGATAAATTGTTGAATCTACTTTTTTGTGAAAGTGGATATATTTTCTTGCTTTTGTCTGCGTGTCGGCAGTAAAGTTCGATATGCTTTCTTCTATCGACTGCCCGTGTATCCTCTCCTATAGTAACTCTTTTCTACTAACTCTTTTCTTCCTGTGTTTTACTGTGCAACAAGTTCTTCTTGCTTTTGATTGGTCAGCCAATCCCTGGCTTCCAAAAATGCATGGACTCATTATAGTTTTTCCCCTACCTACTCTTGTCTGTTTGGATACTTTCTGTCCCTCTATTATTTGTACTGTCTAGTTAAACTTTTATTTTACTTTTTTTATGGAGGAACATATGCCAACAAGTCCCTTATTGTCTTGTTTATGACGCAAAATATGTAAATATAACACAACTTCATAAATAAACTTCTGGAAATGTTACAAAGATAAGAAAGTTCTCATTATTTTAAAAGTTATCTGAACTTTAGATTTTTTTATGTCCATATTGATTCCATGATAAATGCCAGTATACTGAAATCATATGCCCTTAATAGGGTTAAGATGAAAATTCATATACACTAAATGTACAAAAGCAAGGAAATTCCCAAATTTGTACACTTTTATTGTCATTAAGGGTATGACTACATATCAACCAAACCATTTCATTATCACATCATTACAGTAAAAAATCTCTATGCATGAGTGGATGAAGTGTGTGAGGTGCGCTGAAGAAAAATTCCTACCAGTAAAATACATAGTCCTGTTGTGCTCGCATACCCTTAATGACAATAAAAGTGTAAAAATTTGGGAATTTCCTTGCTTTTGTACATTTAGTGTATATGAATTTTCATCTTAACCCTATTCAGGGTATATGATTTCAGTATACTGGCATTTTTCATGGAATGTCACTACTTTTGTAAAGGCTATGCCTCAATACAATGGTCATTTTTAAGGTTTTTTGGAATTTTCTGGAAAACTAAGGTATATGGTAAACTGAAATTAAAATGCCATCAACTAGCCCCTAGAACCTCTATCTCTGCCAAAAATCAGCTGAATCCATCAAATAGTTGAGATACAGGGTGGCACATACGTACGTACACACGGATAACACAAAATCATGACTGCCCATTCTGGATCTCTGGGTTGCCTTGACTAATGATGCTGAAATTCGACACACTTATAGAACCTATCAAAAAAAAATTTTGTGCAAAGTTTTAACTAATTTGGTTTATTGGTTTTTGAGTTATGACTGATCAAAGAAATGAGATTTCTAGCATAGGCCGTTTTTGAAGTCTATTAAAGGATATTAAAAAATGTAATTAAAAAATGATTAAAAATGTCAAAATAAGTTAATTAAATTACCTTTCATTTCTTTTTTCGATTTTCCACTGTAACTATGCAATCCCTACAGCTACATACTTAGAAAACGTAGCTGTTAAACCTGACATAGTGACATGGGACAACGAGAGAGAGTAGCAACCCTTGTTGAAGTCAGTGTCCCTAATGATGCTGGATTAAACACAACTGAGAGGGAGAAGATAACTAAATACCAAGGTCTTATGTAGGACATAAAAAGAAACTGGAATCTGAGAAAGATCTCCATCATTACAGTAATCCTGGGAGCTACCAGGCTCATGAAAAAAGAATTTCAAAAACTACATGAAGAATATACCCGGTGAACCAAGTGCAAGAGAGATTCAAATAATTGCACTTGAAGGGACGGTTAGAATTTTAAAAATTTATCTCAGTTTGAGTCTCTGAAATTGCGGGTGAATGTTTAACATCCCCAACAAAAAAAAAAAGGTAAGAAAATTTTTAAAAATATATAAAGATAGAGGCAAAATGCCTTCATAAGAAACCATATGTTAGATGCAGATATTTTTTATTAAAAACAAAATAAAAAATCAAAGCATTTTTTTTTTCTTGATCTTGACTTTTTCTATCTAATATTTCGCTTGATATAACAAACCTCGACAGAGGTTTAGACAAATAAAAGGTATTAACCTTTTTTCCGTAATAATCCTTCCTGGTCTTGTAGAAGTGGCGTCCGATGTCGTGGACTAACGGTGCAAATGTCTGTTTTGAATTGAACTTAAATCGCGCATGGTCGCTGGTAGTTATAAATTTGGGAAAGTTCATTTTTTTTAAGCATCTTTTGAATTTTAACATAAAGATAGAGGCAAAATGCCTTCATAAGAAACCATGTGTTAGATGCAAATATTTTTTATTAAAAAATATATACATATATTAGGGATAACATTTTTGATTATAATAAACAGCTCTATTTATTAATTATTGAGCACTGTTATATAAATACAGTATTTTTACTCTATGGGTGTAAACTTATCTGGATAGGCAGCAATAACCAAATCATACTATTTACAAATAAATACTTTCTGTCAGTTCAATTCTCTATATTAATAAAATTGTGTGACCACATCTCATGTGTCTGTGTGTGTGTATGTGTGTGTGCTTTTTCGAGTCTACGTGACTTACAGATATTTTTTTTTTTTACTATTAATCGATTGGTTATTGAAATTAAAAATGCACTTTTTTTAAAAAACAAACCTTTTAAAAACCTATTAAAGAAAATTATTAAATTACGGGTTTAAATCCACCATAATGCATTTAGGTTTCCTTGTAAACAAATCAACCATGTTAACCTTTTGTTAATAGTTGAAAGAAAAAAGGGCACTTCTGTCGTATATATGAAGCAGCTGCTGATTAAGAAATCGAAATTGAAGAGTTCCGTTTTTTTTTCTCCAAGTACCATTTATTCAGAATTCACCGGAAGTTGAATTTAGTATTTAGAAAATGGAGTTAAATGAGATTAATCTTCGAGACATTGGTAATTTAATGAACCAGCCGCAAAAAAACAATAGATTTTTTACAGGCACACCGCCTGATTTCTTAGGGTTAGGGGTTAGGGTTTAGGGTTAGGGTTAGGGTTAGGGTTTTTTATTTAAAATTTTTTTACTTCATATAATAAAAAAAAGAAATTGTTAATTGTTACCCAAAAACAAATCAGTCTTGCATTTTTTTTTTATGTTGTAAAAAAATCACTTCCGGTTGAATTACCTCCCTTTATTTTCAGTAGAAGGACAGAAAATCTGCTGCTTCAGAAGTGCCGAAAAAAGACTGGCTTACTTCGTGACAGTTCGAAATTTGAAAGAAATTCGGAATCATTTAAATTATCGAATAGAAAGTCATTTCTGTCTTTAAAATTCTTAATCCAATTCTCATATATTGAAACCTTTTGAAGGTATTTACTACACCCATTAATTTTATAAATAAGGATTAAAACATTACCATAACAACAATTAGTTATAGTTTATCACAATTTGCGGTAAAATTGTCGTTTCCCAACCAAAATGGCGGACAATAAATCGTCTGCAGTTTTCCGACTTCACAAATTGTTTTCGACTAATTTAAAATTTACCTTAAATTATTTTAAAGGAAATACAGTTGGGAAATTGGTTCAAAACAATTTATTTGGATTTACTTACTCATTTTTTAGGTCGGGCAAAATCAGAAAACTACAGACGATTTATTGTTCGCCATTTTGGTTGGGAAACGACATGTTTACCCAATTTGCTTCAATAAATAATTTAATGATCAAACAATATCATAATAGTTAAATTTAACTGCCAAAAATTCTATTAAAATAATTTAAATAATCTGGTGAAAAAAAAAACGGCATATAAAAAAAAAAAGAATAGCGAAACAAAAATGATAATAAAAAAGACTCCCGGGCAACGCAGGATGGGTACTGCTACTTCTTGATATTACTTTCCAGTTACCTTCTGGTAATCCGGTAAATGTTTAATTCGAACTAGCCGTTATGATTAAATAAGTGCTATTTTAGCTACTTACAATTCGCTAAACTCTCTCAGCCCCCTCTCCCATTTCTTTTGTTGAAATCTAAAGAGGAATTTTAATCGAATTCCAAGAATGTTTTTAGCGGAATAACTTTTATAATTAACCATTTAAAACTATTCGAACCCAAACGTAAAACAATAATCACCGTTTTTGTTAAAATGTAAAAAAAAAAAAAAGAACGAAAAAACTGCGCAATGATTATACTGGGCTGTGGACCTCACGCACTGACCGTCGAAATGCGAAAGCAGGAAATAGGAAGAAGGGAACAGGCTTTTCTTTTTCCCATTTCCCCCTTCCTACATTCACTGCTTTCTTTCCGTTCGTTCCGTTTTACGGAGCCAGTTTTCTTCCCGATCCCGTTTTTAGGGGCTTCCGAGTTTCCGATGAAAACTGATGTCGCTAACGTGCTTCTCGGGCAACATTACATCGCGACGCGCAAGTGATTACAGAAATTATCCAGAAGAACGTGTATTTATTATTCTTATTCCATTTTTGAAAAAAAAGAAAAAAACAAAAGGTTTTATTTATTTATTGTAGTCATTATTGGCAATCGAATCCTATTTCTTTTTACAGAAAAACTAAACATTATGGGAAAATTTTACCCTTATCCCCCCACGCTTTCGAGGGAAAAATAAACATAGTGTGTGTGTGTGTGTGTGCGTGTGTGTGTGATATTACATGTAAACAACCTGAAAATACCTAGAAAAATGAAACAAAAAGACAATTAAAAATCAAATATTTAAAGTTCACTTTCGCGCGGCAGCACTTTTTGTGTCCGCCACTATCCGCCAGGATTTGTCTCACGTGACTCAAATGAACCAATCAATTGCAATCATTTAGAAATAGAGAATCGTCTTCATTACTAAAAATTAGCATCGAATTGTCATTTTAGTGACCCCCCCTCCCTCTTAATACAATATTTTTCTTTTCGATTTATTTTTATGTTGTTACTTTTTAAAATAGAATTAAGGTTGATGGATTTCCCCCACATTACTAAGTCTGCTCTTGATTTAAATAATTGAAATAAAGGAAAGTTTTTTTGTTTTTTTTTAATGGGAAACAAATAAATGTTACCAAAGGCAAGATAAATTACTCTTCTACCGATCTATATGTTTTTTATAAAAAAAAAATTATAAATATTCTTTTTATTTATTTATTTATTGCACAAAAAAATGAAGAATCTGTCATTTTTTTTCATCGGTTCAAGGATCTCTTTTATTTTTATTTTTTTCGTAGTTTTTTTTATGCAAAATAATTCTCTTAAAAAAAAAATTATTTTCTTAATTACCGATGTTTACAAATTCTTTTTCATTATTTATTTTGATTTTGTATAGTTAAGCATTTTGTAAACAAAACGGATGAAATAATAATTCGTTTTGTAAAATATTTTTGTGATAACAAAACAACAATATAAAATACCGGTAAATGGCGGTAAGTAGTTGTAAGTGGCGGCGATAAAAAGTGCTGCCACAAATAACTAGCAACTTGTCGTTTAACTGGAGAGGAGCTTAATTTCTGAGAAGTTGTAAAAAGAAATTACTTATCCTATCACTAACCCTAAGTTCGAGTTGCAAGCTCTCCAATTATTTAAATCGAGAGCAGACTTAGTAATGTGGGGAAAATCCATTAACTTTAATTCTATTTAGAAAAGTAATAAAATTAAAATAAATCGAAAAGAAAAATATTGTATTCAGGTGGGAGGGGGTTCAATAAAATGACAATTCGATGCTAATTTTTAATAATGAAGACGATTCTCTAATTTGAAATAATTGCGATTGATTGGTTCATTTGAGTCACGTGAGACCAATCCTGGGGCATACTGGCGGATACAAAAAGTGCTGCTCGAATTTTAGTAATAAATAAAATCTATTTCTTACTCATATACTCTGAAGCTACGCCATTGTGCATCTTTAAGCCAGTGCATCGTAGATTATTTCCCTTCTAATATGAAGACGCTGTGAGGTGTTGTGCGTCGGAGTTTTTTGAATACAAATAGTAGATTACTTTTATTTTCTATTAAAATTCTACTTGATAATGTTCTGTGATTTTTGGTGTAGATACCTACAGGTACTTATGCAGTTTACGAACCGCGTTTTCATCGGCATATTCCGGCAGGTTACGTAAACTGACAGAAGGTGTTGAAACGCTTAGCCGACGAAAATTGCAGCAGCCGACAATTGGAAGAGCCGCCTTAGCCAATGAAATTCGCAGCAGCCGACAATTGGAAGAGCCGCCTTAGCCAATGAAATTTGCAGCAACCGACAATTGGAAAACGCAATGAAAATATTGCGGAAAAGTAAACAGTATCTCAAAATTGGTAAAATGCAGAGCATGAATCTTATCGTGTTGGGACAGACACTTTCACTCGCCCAAAGCAATTATTGACTATTGTCAAAAAAGAAAACTGATAGGTGAAACAGAAAATTTGTTAGCAAAACACCCTAATCCTAACCCTAAAAGAAACAGTACATAACCCGAACCTGGTCGGTAGGTTTTAAAAAGAATTGGCAAGAAAAAAAATCATAAAAAACTGTTTACTATCAGTTGTTGCATCATATTTTTTTCACCAAACAAAAATAAATATTTATTCATGAAACTTACCACATACGATGAATGTTTTGTAACTTGATTTGAATTTTTTTTTCCTACAGTTCGAAAGTTTTTTTTTACAAATTTACATTTTTTTCCCAATTTTTCAATGAATTTTTTTCGTTGAAATTAACATACGATACCTGTTTCTAGTGTTTTAACATTAACCAACGTTTTCAACACAATAAAAAAAGAAACGAAGTTTTCGTTCGGCACCTTCCGGCGGTTTACATAACCTACCGGAATGTGCCAATGAAAACGCAGTTCGTAAACTGCATAAGTACCTGAAACTTTTATTTAATTCACAGGGGTTGATTGTTCTCATTCAGTCAGCTATGTAGAAGTTTTTTTAAGTAATTTTTATTTTATTCTTAGTTAGTGCTGCCTGTAGTGAGGATTGAACCTTCAACCTCCAGAAGACTGTCACTTAGAACTGATCATAAAAGAGTTGCATTTTTTCTGCTTTTCCAGATTTTTATTTTTGCAATAGACTAAAATGCATATTTATCCGATTTAAACTTTGACATTGCATGGATCCATTATTATGCATAGGTGCATGTGGACACATGCCACAATGAATACAGTTGTTAACAACTGTATTCATTGTGGCATGTGTCTACATGCACCTGAAAAAAAAAACGAAACGTGAAAATAACATTGGAGATGAGAATAGTAGTCCGAATAATACAAATTATCAATCCTCATTTAAAAAATTTCGAAAAATATATAAGTATGTTTGCATAATAATGGATCCATGCAATGTCAAAGTTTAAATCGGATAAATATGCATTTTAGTTTATTGCAAAAATAAAAATCTGGAAAAGCAGAAAAAATGCAACTCTTTTATTCGTGAGACAAGATAGTCTTATTTAATTTTTTAAAACTTTTATTCACCCCAAATAAGGGGGCATATTGCCACTGAAGCATGTGGTAGAGTTGGACAGCAAGATATTTGTTAACATTACATTTAAATTTCTGCATGTTGGTACAGTCGGGGTGAGAGAGAGCAGGGAGGGAATTCCAAAGGCCAGCAGTCTGAGTAAAGAAGTTATTAGAATAGAAAATCTTCCGGCATTAAGGGACTTCTACAGTGAAGGGGCGTGATTTTGCTGCCAGTTGAGTGGGTCAAGGGATTTACTTTGAGAGGTGTACAAGTGCAATAAGTTCATTGGAACTCATTTCGTGGAAATACTTGTAAAACCAACACAAAGATGCAACACTACACTGATGCGACAGGGGCTGAGATTAGCAGACAGTGCGGGACCTCTTAGTTTAGAAATAATTTTTTTCAAACTGTCCAAGAGGCAGAGGCTAGTTGTTTGTGCATCAGTCCAAATGTGGCAAGAATTTGGTATACAGTCACAGAACCAAGTAATCGTGATTTCTGGAAAATCTACAATAGTGTGATGGACAATCGACAATTCTCCCGCTATCAAATTACAACGATGTTGTTTGCACGGCAACTGATAAGGCTGAACTGCTTGCCCAGCGTTTTGCCTTAAATTCCACTTTGGACTCAGCAAACCACCCCCTCCCTAAATTCCCATTGTGGACTGAAGCCACACTTGATAACCTGGTCATCACCCCATCCCAGGTCAGAAACATCATAAAAAACCTTGACACCTCCAAAGCCTGTGGGCCTGATCTTATACCAGTAATAGTAAAAAAAAGAATGCTCTGCTGAGCTGGCCCCTTTCCTCTCCAAACTATACAACAAATGTCTTGCTGAATCTTGTTTCCCTGATAGTTGGAAAATTGCCTCTGTGGTACCAGTCTTCAAGAATTCTGGAGATAGAACTGATCCTCTAAACTACTGCTCAATCAGTCTACTCCTGATCTTTGCTAAAATCTTTGAATCATTAATCAATCTAGCGATAGGCAGGCACCTAGTTAATGCTAAACTTCTTTCTGATCATCAATACGGATTTAGACTAGCACGATCTACCGCAGATATCCTAACGGTCATCGCTGAACGCATATACCATACACTGGACAAGGCAGGTGAAGCTAGGGCGGTAGTGCTTGACATATCCAAGGCCTTTGACAAGGTCTGGCATGAAGGGCTTCTTCTAAAACTGCACTTATATGGTATTACTGGACAAATATTTAATATAATTAAATTCTTCCTAACAAAAAGAAAGATCCAGGTTGTCCTCGATGGCCGTTCATCTAAGCAACAGAAAATAAATGCTGGTGTACCCCAGGGATGCATCCTTGGACCTCTACTGTTCCTGATTTTCAAAAATGACCTCCCTGATGTCATTGAAACTGAGATAGGAATATTTGCTGACGACACCACACTCTACTCTTGTCATGTGGGCAAAACCGACGCGCACATATCTGAGGCAATGACTGAATCCTTAGAAAATGACCCCCAGTCTGTGGATTGGGGTAAAAAATGGATGGTAAATTTTAATGCCGCAAAGACAAAGCTACTTTTCTTCAATAACTGCAAGAAACCTCTTCAACCACCGATTGTCATGGCAAATAACACCCTACCTGAGAGTTCATCATTCAAACTCCTCAGCCTAACTTTAACAGATAACTTGAATTAGAATAAATACATTGAAGATATTGCCAGGGCTGCTGCAAAGAAGGTGGGCTTCCCCTACTGTGCCAGTAAACTTTTCACACGTGACGTTATCTTATATCTCTACAAAGCCACCATCCGCCCATGCAAGGAGTATTGTTGCCACATTTGGGCTGGGGCATCATCCACTAGTCTCTCTCTCTTAAACAAGGTCCAAAAAAGAGTCGCCAACCTAATAGGTCCTTCACTATCCACTAAGCTTCAGCCCTTGTCTCATCGCCACAATGTTGCTTCCTTGTGCCTGTTTTACAAGTACTTCACTGGATTGTGCTCTGATGAGCTTGCTGCTCTGATGACCCCTCGACGTAAATTCACTATACCAACCCAACAATCTGCCAAATCCCATCCATTCACTGTGGAGAACCCCAGATGCTGAAGAGCTTTCTACTCCAAAAGCTTCTTTCTTCGTGCTGCTGGACTCTGGAACTCCCTCCCTGCTTCCTGTTTTCTTGACAGTACTGACATGCAGAAATTTAAAACTAATGTAAACAGACATCTCGCTACACAGCTCCCAATTTAGGTTGATTCCCCCCCAAAAAAAACAAAATTTCACCCTATTTCTCAGTAGCCCCTTATGTCTACAGTGGCGTTCTGCCTTGTTTGGGGTGAACGTTGTTAAAAAAAATACAAAAAATACACCATGCATTCAGTCTGACACTAATTTTGGAATGGGTTAAGCTGAGTTCAATTCCAGATGGATCCATTGTATTCATTTACACTGTGAAAGGTATGAACCCACCCCTCCACAGCTATGGGCCAACTAGTAGTTTATATTTTTGTTTTAATAAATAATTGAACTGTCATTTATCTTGTGAACATTTAGGCGGACGAATGTACATGGTGGTAATTAAAGATGGCGGCAACAGATTGTTCAAAATCATTGAATTGAAGCCGCAATTGCTACCAGCAATCTTATTGATGCACATATGTTTAGCATAAATTCTCGGTAAATCCGACAAATTATTCAATTGATTTGCAAAGAATATTTATTTCTATTCACATATATTTTTCAATACACAAAATACAGCCGATGGTCAAAGCTCTAAAATTCTTGGACATTCATCAAAAGATTCTTGTTTTTACCATCGATAATTTTATGCAGAGAGTTCAAGAATTCTTTCATTAAATAATATTTTTAGTTTACCAGAAGAAAATAATATAGGAAATAATATTGTTTACTATGAGGTTCTAAATTAATTGTATCTGTTTGCAAAATGATCTCATTTTTTTTTCTTGAATTCTTTTTTAACTTTGCATCTGATGATATCATCTGCTGTTAATGAACGAGAAGATGATAACATTTATATCACATTTATATCAGATGATGAATGGCGAAATGTGTAAAGGTTTTCTTTCATGTAATATGGGTAAAGGGTAGGTGAAGCGCTCTTTAGCCTTGGTGGACAAACACCGAGAGATCGTGTCTCGATAAAAGCACTGGTCCCAATCACCTCACTGGGTTGGTGTCAAGAAAGGCATCCTATAAAAATCTTGCCTGAATTAAGGAAATAACTTTTTAAAAAACCTGACCAGAGATAAGTTAAGAAATCAACTTCTAAAAACTTTCCAACACATGCCAGCATGTAAACCAGACGTTAAACCAAAGATGATGATGATGATGATGTCGCCCATACGTACGAAGTGTGATGATTTATGAAAGTGAAACCTCGCCAGTAAAGGTTGCGGACATACGTTGCATAGAAATTATATGAGAATGATACAATGGATGTGTAATGCGAGTCTTAAAGATAGGCTTACTTCTGATAACCTCAGAGGACGTTCAAACCCGGACAATATAGGAAGATGTGTGCAGAATAGGCGACTCCGATGGCATGTCCAGATTGAAAGAATGGATGAGAATTCTTTGATTAGTAAATGTAGAACAATTGAGGCCGTAAGGTAAGTGATATAACTTGATTAGAAGTTATAATAACAAAAATAACCAGAGTGTAACGTCTTTAAAAGAGGATGGTTTATTACAACGTATATCTTGTACAAAACAATAGCACTACCGGTAATCCAATAGGATTAACCTAATACACTCGAATACTGCTGAATACAGTCCACCATATATACTACTGTTTGTAGTATATATATACTACAGACTAGTATACTTATCAGCCTTGAGAGGGAATCAGGTATCCCATCACAACACCTCCCCCAAAGCTGAAAATATCCCTTGAATTTTCTGCTTCTTTTAGGATCCGGGCTGAAGCGTTCCACTGGTTTTCTTTCACGTGTGCTTTTTCTTTTATTCTGAACTAATGGAATTGGATCCTTTCCAGTTTGGAGTGAAGACAAATTTTGTTCAGCTCGTAAGACTGGTCCAGTAGATGTATACATAGGTTCGTGTACAATATTGGGTAGTGGCATGTAAAAAGCATCATATAGAATTTCCATTGGGACTTCTTCCTCGCTTTTTTCATTATTTTCAGCATATTGTGGTCTAATTTAGTTAATGTGTCTTTTACACACCAATATTTGACTTTTTATGGTGTAGACCACTTTGTCAATCATTTTCTGAATTATATCATCCATCCAATCCCTTTTTCAATCATTGGAAATTTTTTAAATATACTTTATCTCCTGGGAGTATCTTATTATGTTTATATCTTCTTTCTTTTTAGTAACTTTTTTTTTTGGATAGAGTATAAATCTATGGAAATTCGATCGTAATTTCTTTGCGAACATAAGTTCTGCAGGAGTCGACTTCGAGTCGTTGTATTCATTAGGAGTCACCCAATAAATCGCTAAAACTTTCTGGATAGTGTTTTCTTCCGTGTCCATATATTTATTTTTTTGTAAGGCACGCTTAAACGTGTCAACAAATTTTTCGGCTTGATCGTTCGATCTAGGATGATATACTGGTGTAGTAATGCGTTCAATGTCCAAGGAAGTACAGAAATCCTTAAATTCATTTTCTGTGAACGCTGTACCATTGCCGCTGACCAGTGTCTGGGGGACCCCGAAACGACTGAAAATTTCATCTAATGCGCTGATGATGTTCCTAGATGTAGGATGCTTGCACTTAAATACCTCAGACAATTTCGAGAAAGAGTCCACCAAGATCAAGTAATAATATCCATTAATAGGTCCAGCATAGTCTATATGTAGACGTGCTCATGGCAAATCCGTTTTTGGCCAAGGATTCGTTTTGATCGGAGGCGCCCTTGCAACCAATTGACAACCTCGACATAGTTTTACAAAACTTTCTATTTCCTTGTTCATTCATGGCCAGTATATGTAGCATCGCATGCATGATTTCATCCGGGACATGCCAGGATGACTGGTATGAAATTCTTTCAGCATAACTGTACGTAGAGATTGAGGTATTACAATTCTATCTGCGTACATTAAAGTGTTGTGAAAGGTGAAATCTGAGTTCTCTTTTTCTTTATTTTGTTCTATCTCGTCTGGTTCTTTATATTTAATATATGATCATCTTTTTCGGCTTCCTTTTTTATTTGTTCTAAAGTTACAGGTAATTCTCTGATAGTGTTTATCAACAGACCTGAGATTTCTTTTTCCTCTATTAGTGCTGCTATAACCGTCTCTTCTAAAATTTCTTCATTTTTAGGAATTAATCTTGACAGTTTCTCCGTATGCCCATGTATTTTGGATGCAATGTATTCCATTCTAAAATGATAGTTCAGTAGGGTTACACCACATCGCTGTTAAGGGTTAGCAGTATGGGTAGGAATGCCTTTTTTTGATCGAAATATACTTTCGAAATATACTTACTAACGGTTTATGGTCTGTTTGAAGTATAAATGATCTACCATGTAAAAAGCGATGGTATTTTTTTTAACTCCGAACACAATCGATATGCCTCTTTCTCGATATGACTATAATTTTTCTCAGCCGGTAGAAGAGTCCTTGAAGCGTGCACAATCGGTTTGCTAATACCATCTTCATATTTGTGTAGCAGTACAACACCCACTCCGCATTCACTAGCATCAGTCACAAGAATGATTTCCTTCACAGGATCATAATGAGCTATGGTTAGATCTGAGAGTAGACTCTTTTTTATTTTCTGGAAAGCCGTCTCACAATCTTTTGACCACATCCATATTTTGTCTTTCTTTAATAATTCGTTAAGGGGGGGGGGCTCTGAAATCGTACATTTTTGGAATGTAGATCGCATAATATAGCGTCAACCCAAGAAACGATTGTAGTTTTGCAACTGTGTCGGATGCAGGAATATTTTTAATTGCATTGGTCATCTGTGGGTCCGGTTTCCTACCTTCACTGTCTATCACTTGTCCGAGGTATTTAATTCTTTCCATGAAGAATTGACACTTTTCAGTACTTAATTTGAAACCGAATTCTTCTAATCGTTTGAACATAGCTGTGATGTGTTTTTTGTGTTCGTGAACGTTCTTATTTTGACTAGAATACCGTCTTAATAGGCAATAGATAACTCAAGACCCACCAGCATAGTGCCCATAATCTGCTGGAACAAAGCTGAAAGGGAGCCTATTTAATTTGAAAATTCCCTTATGTGCATTTATGCACAAATATTCTGAGCATTCTTTGTTGACTTTAACCTGCAAGTATACATCAGATAGATCAATTTTTGAAAAAATCTTTCCTCCATTTAGCTTTGAGGAAATGTCTTCTGGCGAAGGAAGTGGATAATTATGATCCTTCAGGCAATCGCTTAACCTATTTGAAAAATCAGTGCACACTCTTATTTCTTTGTTTTTCTTTTTGACGTAAACGGTGGGCGATGCCCAGTCTACTCCCATTTTTTTCTAATCTTTCCAGTTCTTTGTTAATTGTATCTAAGGAAGAAAAATGCACGTTTCTCTTTGGTTTAAGAATTGGAGTGACATTTTCCTTAAGTTCAAACTTGACTTCTGTCTTTCTACATAAACCCAAACCCTACGAAAAAACTCTGGGATATTCTTCTTTCAATTCGTTCATGAATTCTTCATTTTTAATTTATTTTTTTTATTTTCTGCACTGTTTATTTCGTTGCAAAAAAAGTTCATTAGGGAGTTCAAATAAATTGAAGTAGATAATTATCCAATCTATTTCGGAAAGACGTGAATTAATCCCTTGAATCACATATACTTTTGTTTTTGCAGTTTTGCCACAGAAAAAGATATCGCACTTTAATTCTCCTTTAAAGTTTAATTTTTTTCTTCAAACCCCTCTGCCAATTTTCTTGGTTTCAGATAATTTGGGGTTTCCAATTTTTCTCCACGTTTGTTGGTCAATAATACTTATGTCTGAGCCAGAATTCAGTAAAAAAGGGACTGTACGACCATTTATACGTACATCTACGTATTTTCGATTTTCACTGTTCTGGATTTCTTTTTTTGACAACACAACGTTTACTTTTTCAACATTCTTTTTCTTATTCTTGCAGCAATTTTTTTAATCTAAGAATATAAAATTTTGAATAAAATATCTAAAAATGGATTCTATTTTGAATCTAAAGAACATTATGTTTCTTTTGATGAAAGAATCTAACAAAATGGATGCTTCTTTGTAATATGACGTTTTCCTGGTGAGTCTTAAAAATCTGAAATAACCGTATGTTCTGATTATTAACAACAAATTCAATTGCATCTTGGTTACTAGTATAAAAAGATCTGTTGCCTGGTGCGATTACAAAACTCTTCCTCTCCCTTCTTGGAAACTGAATTTTGAAGGCAATCAAAATGTTTTATTCATGTGTTTAAAGGTCGAGAGAAAGAAAAGATTGTCTTGGCATTTGACCATGAAAACATATCTTCTAAAAATGTTACGTTTTCGCTTACCGAGGTTCTTGATCGTCTGTGAATACAATCACTCAGACACCAAGCTTTAGTTTATATAAGAAGTTTATTGATACAGACAACTTGGAACATTCACAAACAGTGAGGAATCTTTGGACTTTAAAAAATGTGGGCTGTTCTTCTGAGAAAGAGAGAGACAGAAAGATGGATAGACTTGACTCGTTACACTTAACTAAATTGTGCACAACTGTTCTCACCCTCATTTTGTGTCCGCCTGCTTGTGTTGTCAGCTGGAAACAGGAAGATCTCCCTTGTTCCAGAAGTCATGTGGTTTTGCCAACTTCCCTTAACTAAAGATTAAATTCTGATCTTCCGTCCGTCAATCACTCCTTCATTCAACTAACGGCTTTTGTTTTTGACAAAAATTGAAATTGGCGATTCTGGCTCAGATTTCCCAATACAGGGTGTCCGTGAAGTCTGGACATACAAGTAAAAAATAAATTATTTGGAATTTAATGGCACAAGAGTGGAAATTGAGGAAAACCACTAAGAGTGCCAAAATATCCTTCAGCATTCTCCTGTGGGGCTGCCTAAGGCGATCAGCAATGAACCAACCCCTTCTCTTTCGAAGAGGGTAATACCTGAGAAGGTGCATCTCTTAGATCCGAGCTGAATCATGTCTCATTTCGGCAAAGAAGACTCTGAAGGTTCAAGTTGGACCCTAGGTTGCCGTAATGATGCCAAGGCGAACCAAGACTGGTATTACAATTGGCAAATATCCAATTATCCTATGTGCCTAGACTTTATAGACCTTCTATACAATAACAGAATAATACATGTTGGCCCAGTGAGCCTCCTGCTCAGAACAAGCTTAAATTCAATTTTTTTAACAGAATGAGCAGTGCTGACACTAGGGGATTATTAGCTCCCTCAAATCTATGATACTCGCACTAGACTATTAAACGAACCAATGTGTTTTTGTTTTTTTAATTCATTCATTCATACTGTATGAATCAGATGATTCTATTGTTGGCATTGGTGTCCCGATATCTTTCTAGTTAGAATTCTTTCCAGAAAGACATCGGGTACTTACAGGAGGGACCACGTGAAGGTTGTCAACATCCTAAGTGAAAGTGTTTCTGTGGAATGAACTGGATTCGAACTTGGCACACTCAGGTTGTCAGTTTGTGTCGTTAACCACTTAGCCACTGTTTTTAATCATCAAAATGCAAGGAATATTTTGTAAGGAATAAAAGTTTATACTGTATATCCCAGCCACTAGGGAGCATAGTAGAATAAGGAAGACCTAGGGTAAGGGTTAGGAAGACCTGGGGTTAGGAAGACCTGGGGTGAGTGCTTAATAGGTTAGGATTAGGAAGACCTGGCATGCGTGCACAAGAGGTTAGGAAGACCTGGTGTGCGTGCACCAGAGGTTAGGGTTAGGAAGACCTGGCATGCGTGCACCGGAGGTTAGGGTTAGGAAGACCTGGCGTGCGTGCACCGAAGGTTAGGGTTAGGAAGACCTGGCGTGCGTGCACCGGAGGTTAGGGTTAGGAAGACCTGGCGTGCGTGCACCGGAGGTTAGGGTTAGGAAGACCTGGTGTGCGTGCACCAAAGGTTAGGGTTAGGAAGACCTGGCGTGCGTGCACCGGAGGTTAGGGTTAGGAAGACCTGGCGTGCGTGCGTGCATAAGAGGTTATTTGACTGAATGCAGTATGACTAATATTAACTCTATCGATCGGACCGCATCATGACCAATTTTCAAGAGTGCAAATTTGATAGAATTTAAGTTTGGAACACATTAGTGCAAATGCGCAGTAACATTTTGTTTTTGTTACCATTAAAAGCGACTGTATATATTTTTTTTCTGGCAACTTTGAAAGTAAGAGGATAAAAACCTAAATTGAAAGGAGACCTCAAAAGCGTTCTGAAACCATCCCTTCCGGAGTGGTGGTGGTCGTGGTGGGGGCATCACTATTGGTTTCTATACTCCTCATCATTATGGCCTTGTGCCACACTATACTAGAATATTACTAGTTTAACAAGAGTAATATTTAAACTACCTCGTAATTCCATTCTTCAACATATGAATTACTTTTAATCTCGAAGAATTTCGATGATTTTTCTAGAAATACCTTACAAGCTGTTGTTTACAGGCTGAAACTTTAAAAACTTAATTATTAATAAGTCACCATTTATCAAGGCTAAAATCCACTCAAGGATTAGGGTTAATGTGATCGATAGATTGGCAGTTGAATGATGATGAATATTATGAGAGGACTGAAACTAATGAATGGAATGAATAGAAATTTGACATATGAGGACAGTTATGACAAATAGTTATTAACATTAGATTTAAAGATGACCATGTTGTAGCCTTTAGAGAAGCAATCTTATGGTAACGTGTTCTACAGATAGGAATTTCTTGGTCCAGGCTCCTAATTTCCGTAAATTATGCAAATTAGAGAACGAAGTAAAAGTTTAAAAAAAATGTTTGATATTGTAATATGAAAAGTTCATTTTGGAACAAAATCATAGTAAAAATACTTATGGCCCGGAACAGGTTCGAACTCACAACCTCTGTCTGTAAGTATGGCGAAATAACCGATTGAGCCATCAGGGAAATTAGGAAATAGCGACACTATTAACTGCATAAAGCAAAACAGGTGCAAGCTGCTTTGTGGCTAAATTTCTACCGTTCTTCCTACCCTCTCTTTCTTTACTCTCTCCATCCTCTTCCTCTCTCTCTCCTTCTTTCTGTACAGTGGAATGTGCGTCAGCCAATGAACCTCGAAAAATTGTCTGTTATTAGATTTGTTCCCAGTAGTATGGGTAACAGTGGGAGGAAATCTGAGTGTGATGGTAAAAGCTGCTCAATTTTTCTTTTATTTATGACGAAACAAAAATAAAATATCAACCAGGATTAAATATTAAAATATAAAAATATCAACCAGGATTAAATATTAAAATATAAAAATATCAACCAGGATTAAATATTAAAATATAAAAATATCAACCAGGATTAAATATTAAAATATAAAAATCTATTGGAAATACATTTTTTATTTTCTTTTAGAACAAAGTGTAGTATCTACTTTATCCTTGGTGAGAGGAGGATAAATCTTTCTCGACTGGGTCAATTTCATTTTTGTCTCAATCAAGAGTACCCATTTTGGGGGAGCTGAACATCTCCCACGTTGAAAACTAACGTCATGTCTAACCCTCATGTTTATCACTCTCGTTTCGTCTCTCCTTTTCTTTGTTTATTAACAGTTAAATGTAATAACAGCTCTTCCTGTTACTCCTTCCCTATCTTTCTATATTGACGAAGAGAGATTGCAAGAAAATCAGAAGGTGGCGACAGCGAAGATGTTGACTACTGCTACTCTCTCTCTCTCTCTATCAGCTTCGCTTTCATATTCCCTCCATCACCGTTTCCTTTAGCCTTCCTCGTCTCTTCTCTTTCTATATTGTCGAAGAGACACAGCGAAAAGATAAAAGGAAAGTGAAGGTGTTGACGACTGCTACTCTCTCTATTGCTTCTTGGCCTTTTGGCTAAGATCAAAGTGTAGTATCTGTTCCGATGGATACTGCACCCTATAGACCGGTATTGTCTTGGCCTTCGGGGCTTGATTTACGCCGGTCTATGGGATTGTCCTGTGCAGTTCTAGGAGGTCCACCCTCCCAGGCTTTGCCTCCCCTCTTTGGGGAGGAGTAAGTTAATTGCTTACTGCTTGAGGCGCCACTACCGGGGAATGCCGACGGGGCTGCCCAGGCAATTTTTGATGGTCAGAGTGCTCACCTCTCGAGCGCTGGCTTTTCAACCCCCACTTTCCGACCCGACCTTGGGTCACATCTTACTTGTGGGAGTAGGATAAAACTGGCCTTGTGCCTAACTCCTGGAGAGGAGTAAATAAATACTCTCTCTATTGCTTTCCCTCTGTGCCTCGTCTCCTCTCTGTATTGACGAAGAGAGATAGTGAGATTATAAGAGGGTGTTAATGGTAAAGGTCTGCACTATTGCAACTATAAAACTTAAGATTGAAAAAATCCATTATAAACAAAAGGAAATATCACCACATGAAGTAATATTATTTCATCCATAACTATAGAGGGAAGGATAGAGAGATAGTGAGCAGAAAGAGATTAATTTGGGATTTTGCCTTTGTATTTTTTTAAAAATTTAACTGGTTTTGTAAAATCTCTTTTTCCTAATTCAAATCTAACCCGAGAGTTGGTAAGCCGATTTGTACCAGACGACAATTTTGATACGGTGCTGCGTCCTATGATGATAATGTTTTGCTTGTTTTGTTTTTTTGTTGTTGTTAGGGTTATGGTTTAGGGTTAGGGTTAAAAATATTTATTTGATAACAGTAATTTCGCTCTGTTTTGCTTGTTTTATTTGTTTTGTTGTTTAAAAAATTTCTTGCAACTATAACTAAAAATTATAGGACGCAGCAACGTATCAAAATAAATAAAAAATTATTTGATAACAGTAACTTCGCTATGTTTTGCTTGTTTTGTTTTTGTTGTTTCTTTTAGAAAATTTCTTGAAAATATAACTTACAATCACAGGACGCAGCACCGTATCAAAATTGTCGTCTGGTACCATTCGGCTCGTCAACACTCGGGCGTTTGCGTAGGACAGCCGAACACTTCAGAGTCGAACCTCACGAAAACTGGTTCAGGATCGATATCAGTACCGATTTTATCACCGCAAGATGACACAAAGTGTAGTATCTATTCTGATACTACACTATATCTGTTCTGTCCTCGGTCAACGAAAAGAGGTCCTTCTAGACTGAGGCAATTAAAATTGTTTTATCTCAATCCAGAGTGACCCTTTTTGGAGAGCTGAATTTTCCCCACTTTTAAAAAACCCAACCTTTTGTCTAACTCTTAACTCGTGGAGAGTCAAGTAAATAGGGATATGATGTTAATATCCTGATTTCAAAATAAGTCAGCGAAAGTAAATTGGAAATAAAATCAGGATTATTCGTTTAATATAGATTCTTTAATCTTAATATTTAATTATAAATTCTATTTAAGATCTATATAATATTCATATAATATTCATAATTTTATTTTTTTTTTAAATATTTTTATGGAAATTGCTCCAGACAAGGCATAAAGCCACTTGATGTAAGGAGCTAGAAAAAAATACTACTTCAAGGTCAAAAACTAGCCAACGATAAGTGTTAGATGAATAGATTCCGATCCAGAAAACAACGATTTTTCCCCCTTTGTCAAAAACATCGCTCATGGAATGTGAGGACTAAAGGACAAAATAAGGGAAGCGAGAGTTACGAGGCTGCTCACAGTCAACCCGAGTTAGTCACTTTCTACTCTCCTTTTATATTTATAGATGTATATAGTATTAATATAATTTTAGATTTTTAGATTTGAATTAATATTTATATAATATCTATTGAAAAATCGACCTTATGTCAAACTCTGTCCTCGTGGGGAGGCGAGTAAATAGGGATTATACAGACGTAGGTTATAAAGTCTAATAAAAAATTTTTTTTATCTAATTGAGAAAAAAAAATGATTGCTATATTAATATAATACCAACTTCTTAGGGCAGGTGAAGCGCTCTTTAGCCTTGCCTCAATAATAAAAATGGTCCCCATCACCACATTGGGTTGACGTCAGGAAGGGTATCCGGCCTATAGAAAAGGAGACTTCGTTGGTTTGGGCACATTGAAAGAATGGATAAGAGTTCTTGGTTTAGTAGATGTAGAACAGTTGAGGTGGCAGGTTCAGTTCACAGGGGAAGGCCAAGGAAAACATGGGAGAAAGTGATAAGGATGGACTTGAGAGAAATAGGGATAAATAACCCTATTTCTCTCAAGTCCATCCATATCATTCTTATATCATTTCTCTCCATGCAACGCATGTCCTCAACTCTGGTTAGAGATAGGTTAGTTTTGAAACCAATTTCTAAAGTCGTCCAATGCATGCCAGCCAGCATGTAAAATAGACGTTAAACTGATGATGGTGATGGTGATGATGAAGAAGAAGAAGTCGGTGGGTGCGAGAGTTATTGCATTTGCAATTTTATGCAATGATTGCAAATCAAATTACTAAAATGCATATTTTACATACCAAATTAACGCTATTGCACGCAGTAAGTTTTTATTCTTTATTTAAATCGACATGAAAGCATTTTGTTATGATTCGATACTCATAACAAAACCGTGCGGACGTGCCTGATTCACGAGATGCGCATTAAAGTGATGAGTCTTCTTGCAAAGTTGCCATATTTGACCTAATGCGTTTTTTTGTTTTTTTTTTAATAAAAATGTTTTGTTTTTCTGAAATACCAAATACATGACAACCGACTTGATTGTCCAGCGACAACAGTCTTCATGGATGAGATCATCCTTTCCATTTAGCAACTAGGTTGGTTTATTTGTTTCAAATTGACCTCTTGTGCGAGTAATCTCATGCTAACATTTTACTTTGGACATGGACGGCGGCACCGGGGGGGGGGGGGCAGGGAGGGCTCAAGCCCCCTCACTTTTTGACTTGAGCCTCCCTACTTTACGGTCATCAATAATGAAGTTATATATGCATGTGTTTAACCGGCCCCCCCCCCCCACACACTTTTTAGGAGAAGCCCCCCCCACCCCACCCCACTTTTATAACCGTCCCGCCGGCCCTGTTGGATATTATCAAATTTAAATGTAATTTAGTGACAAAAAATAGAAAAGTACAACAAGCCCTATAAAGTTAGAAGATGCATATATACAGTCTAAATGTTTGTCCAAGGTAACTTTAAACTTGGATATGGTAGGCATCGTCACTACCGCCTCTGGTAGGCTGTTCAATGGAGCAGAAACATGGACAGAGAATGCTGCTTTTCTTCTATTGAGGCAAAAGCGCCTATGGTATATCTTTTGCTGGGTACCGTGAAAACCACTGCTTGGCACTGGGGATGAAAAAAAAACAAGTTTCAAACTGTAGATTTAAATTCTGTTGATGTTGATATGCACCAGAATTGGTTCCTCTCGCATCCTCTACTGCTCAATTGAGTAGTGACCACCAAGTTGAATTAAGGGCAGATAATTTTAAATCTTTACAAAAATACCAAATTATCTTAAAATTATCAAAATTAGAGAATTATCTGATTGCAATGAAAGTTTTAGTTCAATATAAAGGAAATTAATTAATTTGTTTAGTTTATTATTTTTTTATATGGAGGACATAATTATTTTTTATATGGAGGACATAATTATTTTTTTATATGGAGGATATATTTATTTTATATGGATGGCATAATTATTTTTTATATGGAGGGCATAATTATTTTTTTATATGGAGGACATAATTATTTTTTTATATGGAGGACATAATTATTTTTTTATATGGAGGACATAATTATTTTTTTATATGGAGGACATAATTATTTTTTATATGGAGGACATAATTATTTTTTATATGGATGGCATAATTATTTTTTTATATGGAGGACATAATTATTTTTTATATGGAGGACATAATTATTTTTTTATATGGAGGATATATTTATTTTATATGGAGGGCATAATTATTTTTTATATGGAGGATATATTTATTTTATATGGAGGGCATAATTACTTTTTTATATGGAGAACATAATTATTTTGTTATATGGAGGCCATAATTATTTTGTTATTTGGATGGCATAATTATTTTTTTATATGGAGGATATATTTATTTTATATGGAGGGCATAATTATTTTTTATATGGAAGGCATAATTATTTTTTTTATATGGATGGCATAATTATTTTTTTTATATGGATGGCATAATTATTTTGTTATATGGAGAACATAATTATTTTGTTATATGGAGGACATAATTATGACTATAATCAAAATATTTAGAGTAAAGAATGATCTTGATAAAAAAGATTATTATTACTTAAAAAGTTGTTTTATTTTGTACTAACAGGACCCGTGAACTAAATTGAAGAATCCAATAAACCCATGCTTCCACCCTTTAACTTAATACAAGTAGTGTTGATCGAATTTTTAACTATCTAAGTATTAATTATTTTGTTTTATAATCATCAAAATTGTAAATATTAATTAACATTTAAACATTTGTATTATTCTATAACTAAGAGAATCCCAGGAGAAACCTCCGTGCATAAAGGCAACGATTTTTAGAATTAATTTTGGGGTTTTAAGGAATTTTAGATAATTGTATCTATACACAAACACTGGACTAGTATGCACTATTTTATAGTAATTTTTAAGTAATAGTCATAAGAGTCATGTCAAAATGGTGTGAGGAGATTGAGGATTGTAGTTTTTTTTCACTTAGTGCTAGGATATCCGAGGAGTTTACTAAGAGAAAGGTTTCTACATCATTGATGTTAGTTTTAAGCTCCCGGATATTTGTGAATACAAGCCTCAAGGGTGGAGGTGAAGATGTTTTTTGGTGAGTATCTGGTTTAGGTTTGTTTCTTTTTCTTTGTACTGTCATTTTAGTTTAGGTAGAATGGGGAGCGCAAAGTGGCTGCTTGTTTGGTGCCAATAAGCTCACACAACCAGACTTAGTCGAGACTTGATCCATGGGGGTTGTGGCCTCTGGAAAGCCCACGTAGGATAACTGTAGGGTCCCTTTCAATGCATGACATGGCACGTACAGTTACCCACGATATTATACAACAGTTGATAGAGCAGCCTAAGTGTTAGGGTTCCTGTACTACCAGTCAGGAACAGCAGCCAGACAAACTGTCTAACCTGTACTCTCAACTTGTTGGAACAAAAGCGACCCAGACTAGTCATGTGAGACTTAGTGACAAAAAATTCTCCCCATGTTCCTCAGACAGAGAAAAAGAGACGACGTCCATTGCCCTAGTCAGAAAATAAGGCCAAGCACTGGGTGTCTTTGAGGTGTCCCTGTGCTAGTACCTCTGCGCCTGACTAATAGACAAAGAATATCAGTGTTTAATTAGAAGAGTAAGCGAATATTTTGTGCAAAAAACGCCTCTAGATTTCATTAATGAATTTATATATATAAAACTCAGTGTGTATGTGTGTGTTTGTGTTCCCTATAGAAATGTTAGAAAATCTACATAAAATCTAAAACTGTATTCTTATGAAATATTTACTGGGGAAGACAGTGGAAATGTTTCTGAATCTTTAAGTGCGCCCGTAAGTAGGTCTATGAGGACATAACCCCTTATAACTTCAAATATATCCTATTTTTATGAGATTTAAATCATACGTATAAAATTTTCTGGGGACGACAAAAAAGAATCTCTGTTACCCTCTACTTGTCAAATATATACATGTACGTGCTCCAACTTTTAAGTGATCCACGCAGATAGAACTCTCTTAAAACTTCAAATATATACGTGCTCCAACTTTTAAGTGATCCACGCAGATAGAACTCTCTTAAAACTTCAAATATATACGTGCTCCAACTTTTAAGTGATCCACGCAGATAGAACTCTCTTAAAACTTCAAATATATACGTACTCCAACTTTTAAGTGATCCACGCAGATAGAACTCTCTTAAAACTTCAAATATATACGTGCTCCAACTTTTAAGTGATCCACGCAGATAGAACTCTCTTAAAACTTCAAATATATACGTGCTCCAACTTTTAAGTGATCCACGCAGATAGAACTCTCTTAAAACTTCAAATATATACGTGCTCCAACTTTTAAGTGATCCACGCAGATAGAACTCTCTTAAAACTTCAAATATATACGTGCTCCAACTTTTAAGTGATCCACGCAGATAGAACTCTCTTAAAACTTCAAATATATACGTGCTCCAACTTTTAAGTGACCCACGCAGATAGAACTCTCTTAAAACTTCAAATATATATATCTTATTTTAATGAAATTTAAACTCCAAGTATAACACACTAATTCAGAGGTTTCCAACATTTCAGATTTTTCCGACTATATTAGGGGGCCAAACGAGAGGAGGAGGGGGGGGCATTAAAAACAATGAAAGTAATATGGTGTTATGAGCATAGTGAAAAAATACATATCAGTGATCCTCATTCAATCCTGAGAAATGTCGGGACGAAATTTTGTTATTTGTTATTTTATTTGCTGTTGGTGTAGTAATTAATATTACTCTATGTAGAGTCCGACTTAATACAGAAAGGTCAACCTAATTAGATTTATACAATATTTCTGTTACAGTGTTCTGGTTCAAAGGAAGAGGACTTACTACTGGGGGGGGGGGGAGAGTTCAAAGAGAAAACAGCTGACCGGATAAAATATAAAACTCAATGAATTTGAACGAAACAAACTAAAAATTTCTTAAAATATGCATCAATAATCTGACTAAAGAACATATGAAACAAAATTCTATATGAAGTTTTTGTTTACAGGGATATAAGTGTAGGGGATGCTGTATAAGTGTATGGGGATGCTGTATAAGTGTATGGGGGTGCTGTATAAGTCTAAGGGGTGCTGTATAAGTGTAAGGGGATGCTATACCGGTCATTGAAATAGGGGAAATCAGACTTTACTTTATGTAGAAGGTTTGTGTTTGTATTAACAAAATCAGACAAAGAATTTTGCTTGCTTGATTGGTTGTTAATACATTCAAGGGTTTGGTTGATCTGTCAAGTTTGGTTGATCCTTCAGTGGATTATTTAATACCAAAGCACATTACATTATTTTTTATTTTTTTAACTTAGTTCACCTCAAACAAGGCAAGATTCCACTGTAGATGTAAGGGGATACTGAGAATTAGGGTGAAAGTTTTGAGGGTCATCCTAAATTGGGAGCTGTGCAGCGAGATGCTTAGGATGCAACATTGTGGCGGTAGGACAGGGGCTAGAGCTTGGTAGATAGTGAGGGACCTATTGGATTAGCGACTCTTTTGTGGACCTTGTCTAAGAGGGAGTAACTATTCAATGGTACACCAGCCTAGATGTGACAACAATACTCCATGCATGAGCGGATAGTGGCTTTGTAGAGATATAGGATACTGCCAGGTGTGAGATTTTTCTGGTTCGGTAGAGGGAGTACACTTTCTTTACAGCAGCCTTGGCGATGTCTTCCATGTATTTATCCCAATTCATGTTTCCTGTGAATGTTATGCCGGGGAGGGGGGGTTGAACGTTGGACTGTTAGATAGTGTTATTTGCCATTACAATCGGTGGTTGAAAAGGGTTTCTTGTAGTTGTTGAAGGAAAGGAGCGTTTTCTTAGCAGCATTAAACGCTACCATCGATTTATGACCCCATTTTACTACTGATCGGAGGTCACTTTCTAAGGATTCAGCCATTGCATTGGATATGTGCACATCCGTTTTGCCCACATGACGAGAGTAGAGTATTATGTCGTCTGTAAATATACTCATCTCAGACACAATGTCATCAGAGAGGTTGTTTATGAGAATCAGGAACAATAAAGGTCCAAGGATAGATCCCTGGGGTACACTAGCATTTATGTTATGTTGCTTAGATGAACGGCCATTGAGGACAACCTGGATCTTTCTTTTTGATAGGAAGGATCTCATTATATTAAATATTCGTCCAGTAATACCATATAAATTAATTTTTATGCACAGCCTTGTCAAAGGCTTTGGATATGTCAACGCTTCCGCCCTAGCTTCACCTGCCTTGTCCAGTGTATGATATATGTGTTCAGAGATGACTGTTAGGATATCCGCAGTAGATCGTGCTTGCCTAAATCAATTCTGGGAAATTTAGGAGGGGGTGATTGGCGGAGTCAAAAGTGGAGTTTCAAGCGAAACACTGGGCAATTAGTTCAGCCTTAGTTTCCGTACAAACCACATGGTTGTGGTTGGATAGCGGGTGAATTGTTGATTGCCTATTATTCACCACACTATTCGAAAAATTTTCAGAAATCATGAGTACCTAGGTTCTGTGACTCAATGCATTTTCTGGTCATCTTTGAATACCTTTCCTTTGCTTCATCTATTACAGTCTTACTATGATATCTTGACGCTATAAGTTTCTGTCTATGATAGACAGAAACTTATAGTGTCAAGATATCTGTAGTTGACTTATGGCGGTTGGATTGTCAGAATGCTTGCTGCCTTTGAGCAATATCAGCTGCATAGTTCAAGGTAAACCATTGTGGAGAGTTGGGCTTGCTGTAGAATTTTTGCATGGGGTCATGTGCTTCAATGCCTACTTTGACCCATTCGGTTACCTCATTTACACACTGATCAGCAGGGAGAGAAAAAGTTTTACTCCATGGGGCATCTCTGATGTATTCCCAATCAGCCCGCTTGTAGAATCTCGTCGTTTTGAGCAACGGCTCATCAGCTTTGGGATGAGACTTTAGTGTGATATTGATCATTCCACAAGGTGATCAGCGTTCCTGAGCGGACTATGAGAATTTGTCGCACAAGCCTTGGGCAGTGAGGTTAAGAACAGGTCGAGAAGTAAGGTTTGCTGGTCTACAATCAGGGAGGCAGGTCAACAAAGTGACAGTCTGTGAGAGGGAGTGCGCTATGGAGAAACTATACGTGGTTACCAACTGTGTCTGTATAACTGGAGAATCCAAGCCAGTCACGGTGATGTACATTGAAATCCCTAAATACATGTATTTTGGCACCCGAGTCAAGTGAGAGTGCTGTATCTATGCTTTCAGCGACAAAGTTAAGCAGGATACAGTCCTAGGTCGAAGGACAACGATATAAGAAATATTATAGATTATTAGTATACCTACTCGGCGTTGCCCGGGGATCGTTTTATTTTAATTTTTTTTCACTCATTGCCCATTTTTGCTTTTTTTCTTAATTAATTTCTTGGGAGAAAATGTTTACATTTTTGGAACAATAATTCAATGGAGGAATCTATGTCATTAAAAAACGTTTTCTTTGTTTTTTGTTTTTTTGTTTACTTATATTCACCCCAAACACACATTGTCACACATTGTCACTGAGACTGTAAATTAGGGGCCAGATACATAGGGGCATCCTAAGTGCAGCGAGATATTTGTTCAGATTACATTTAAATTTCTGCATGTTGGTACAGTCATGGAAACATGGAGCAGGGAGTGAAACTCCAAAGGCAAGCAGTTAGAGGAAATAATCTCCTGGAGTAGAAAGTTTTATAGCATCTAGAGACCTCTACAGTGAAGGGATGGGATTTTGCTTATTGTCGGGTTGGTTGGGGGTATTTACATTAAGTACAGCAAGTTCGTCTGTGCATATGGGGTCATAAATGGTTGATAACTTTTAATGCCGCAAAGACAAAGCTCCTTTCCTTCAATAACTACAAGAAACCACTCCAACCACCAATTGTCATGGCAAATAACACCCTACCTGAGAGTTCATCATTCAAACTCCTCGGCCTAACCTTCACATGTAACATTAATTGGAATAAATACATTGAAGACATTGTCAAGGCTGCTGCAAAGAAGGTTGGATCCCTCTACCGTGCTAGTAAACTCCTCACACCTCTGGGCTGGTGCATCATCTACTAGTCTCTCCCTCCTTGACAAGGTCCAAAAAAGAGTCACCAACCTAATAGGTCCCTCACTGTCAACCAAGCTCCAGTCCCTGTCCCATCGCTGCAATGTAGCATCCTTGTGCTTGTTTTACAAGTGCTTCACTGGATTGTGCTCCGATGAATTGGCTGCTCTGGTGTCCCCTCGACGTAAGTTCATTAGACCAACTCGACAATCGACTAAATCCCATCCATTCACTGTGGAGGTCCCCAGATGCCGGAGAGCTTTCTACTCAAATAGCTTGTTTCCTCGTGCTGCTGGCCTCTGGAACTCCCTCCCTGCCCCCTGTTTCCCCGACGGTACTGACATGCAGAAATTTAAAACTAATGTAAACAGACATCTTGCTGCACAGATCCCAATTTAGGTTGCCCCCCCCCCACTCAACCTTCTCCCTTTTCTTTCTTCTCAGTAGCCCCTTACGTCTACAGTGGCGGCCTGCCTTGTCTGGGGTGAACTATGTTAAAAAAAAAAATTTTAAGTTTTGCAATAAAATTAATATGGCATCTTAAGAAATGTTAAAATGTAAATCCCATAAATAATTTTTTTAACTCTTAAATTTATAAAAAATTATAGATCAATCCAAATATCTCTCGATTGTCCTACTTTTCTGTCTCCTCCAATTGTCCTCCTCCTCCTTCCCCTTTTCTTCTTCCTCCTCCTTCTCGACCACATCGTTTTTACATGTTTAAGACATGATGGATTATGTCCCTTGATTTTCATCTTTGCCTTTTTGAAAGCCAAATACATTTTGGTATAAACTGAATAGTAGTAAATAAAAAATAATGTAGAAGTCACGTAGTAGCGATGAACACACGAGAAATGGCAGCATAGTTTTTATAAATATAAAGATTAATTAGAGACAATTTTATCCATGACACCGGTATTAGTAGTACATCAATGAACATTATAGATTTGATAGGAATTTTTGAATTCATAATCAGCATTGTTGAAGAATTGCAGAAGAAAAACATTTCTTGGTGTTTTCCATATGATTATTCCGTTTCACCCTAATTTGCATCCTCTTGAATGAACCAAACCAATTTGGTGGTTCGATTGGTTGAAGATAATGTTTGTTGGTTCCAGATGTTGTCTGGTTTGTGTGGATTATTTATTTCAGAAACTCTACCCTTATTGTAAATCATTCATTAATGACTATCAAGGCTACCACGTGTTGCCCCGGAGCATCGATAACAAAAGAGAAAAGTCAATAACAAAAAGGATGTGTAACATCTTTCTTTTAAAACCTTTCACTCTCCCTTCGACTGTCCTTCTCTCTCTCGGACTCTCTGATGACTCTCTCTCTCTCTCTGACTCTCTCTCTCTCTCTGACTCTCTCTCTCTCTCTCTGACTCTCTCTCTCTGACTCTCTCTCTCTGTCTCTCTTTCTCTCTCTGACTCTCTCTCTCTCACTGACTCTCTCTCTCTCTGACTCTCTCTCTCTCTCTCTCTCTCTGACTCTCTCTCTCTCTCTCTCTCTCTCTCTAACTTCCTTTCTCTCCCTCCGACTGCTCTTCTCTCTCTCTCTCTCTCGGATTCTCTCGCTGTCTCTCTGACTCTCTCTCTCTCTTTGACTCTCTTTCTCTCTCTCTCTCTCTCTAACTCTTTTTTTCTCTCTCTCTCTCTAACTTCCCTTCTTTCCCTCCGACTGCCCTTCTCTCTCTCTGACTGCTCTTCTCTCTCTCTCTCTCTCTCTCTCTCTCACACACTGCTCTACATTCTCTCTCATGCGCGTTTTCAGCTTCTTTTTTTATGGAAATCACCCCAGACAAGGCATGAAGCCACTTGATGTAAGGAGCTAACAAGAACGAGATATGATTATCGCAAAGACAGGGCTATAGGTAGGAGGAAAACAGTCAGCAAGAAGAGAGTTCCACACGCCTGCGGTTCTTGGAAAGAAGCTACTAGAATAGGAAGCTGTATTACAATGAGGTATCAAAACAACGAATTGATGGAGACCACTAAACCAACGAGTCAAACCAACAAAGAAGCAGGGAATAGATCACATAATTCTGAAGAACACATGCCATAATAGTATTTATAGAAAAGACTGAGACTAACAACATCACGTCTGTGAGAGAGAGTGTGTAGAGAAGAAGAAAGGGTGTGGCCAATCATATTACCGATACGTTTCTGCACCTTATCAAGAACCCTCAAGTGGGATAGAGATTCACTCGCCCAAATATGACAACAGTACTTTCTGTTTTTATCCTTGTGTAGTTACGTTCAATATTTGGACCTTTTGGCTATGAGTAAAGTGTAGTATCAGTTTTGATATTACACTGCATCTTTTTATCCTCAGTCAGTGAAAGAAAAAATCCTTCTAGATTGAGGCAATTTTAATTTTTATCCCAACCCAGAGTGCTCCTTTTGGGGGAGCTAGATTTTTCCCACATTAAAAAGCAACCTTGTGTCTACCTGCCCTTGTGGGGAAGCAACTAAATAGAGACATGGATATATCTTCAGAATTGTTGCTGGGGAGAAAACATCTATATTGTCTGACACTTTAAATTTATATTTCAACTAAATAAACTGAAAGCCGATATATACTGCTTTAACCTTTCTCTCTCCAATGATGCTCTAGGTCAGGGGTCACCAAACTTTTCTTTTGAAAGGCCCAGATTAGAAATGTTGAAGAAGCAAAATTAGGTACCTATTAGGGTTCGCAAAAGTATTTTATAAACGGTATTTTTTTAGTATCATGTCTTTTAAAAGGCTATAATATATACGATATAAGATATATTTTATAAACGGTATTTTTTAGTATCATGTCTTTTAAAAGGATATAATATATACGATATAAGATATATTTTATAAACGGTATTTTTTAGTATCATGTCTTTTAAAAGGATATAATATATACGATATAAGATATATTTTATAAATGGTATTTTTTAGTATCATGTCTTTTAAAAGGATATAATATATACGATATAAGATATATTTTATAAATGGTATTTTTTAGTATCATGTCTTTTAAAAGGATATAATATATACGATATAAGATATATTTTATAAATGGTATTTTTTAGTATCATGTCTTTTAAAAAGATATAATATATACGATATAAGATATATTTTATAAACGGTATTTTTTTATATCTCCTCTATTTTCTTTTGTTTGTGTTTGTGTACTTGTCTGCAGGGTACCCATCAAATACTTTAATCTCCCCTCCTCCTCTCCTGAACGGATTTTGATCTCGTTGTTGCACTGTGCCATTTCGATCTCGATTCCCTTTCTCTCTTCTCTGCTATCAGTCTGCTTCTATTTCTTTTCTTTTTTCTTCTTTTCTCCCTTGCTTTCTGTCTAGCTTAAAATGTTTGATGTATTCAACTTATACAAGCCCCATTTATTACCAACGGTTTTATCATAAGACCTTTTTACCAGTGCTATAGAAAGGATAATCGAGTATCATTATACCCGTACCACAGTTAAAATTCTAATGTCACATCAAAGCTTAGTTTTTGCTTTGTTTTCAGTTCATCTTTCTCAAACTGATGGAAAAGTCTTAAATCCATAAATACTTGGTATAAAAAAATGTAATAAGAAATCTTTTGTGGTTGTGACGCAATGTGTCACAGGTATATAAATGTATATATATGTGTGTGTGTGTGTGTGTCATCCAGACACATGTTTCATCTTTTCAAGACTCATCAGTGTGGATAGATACACCAACCCCAAGATTTGAACCTCGGACATTAGTGCAACATTCTACTGTCTGCCTGCTGTAAATGGAAGAAATATATATTGCTTATACACAGACGAATTTTTTTAATCATTTGTTTATTTTTAATTAAGTTGTTGGTAGCATAGAGGATTCACTTTTTTTACATATGAATTTTGTTTTATGCTTCAGTGGAAACCATCATTTCCTCCATCAAAGTGATCATAGGGGACATATAGTATAGTGTATATATATATATATATATATATATATATATATATATATATATATATATATATATACATTACGATTGAACTAAACATCTTTCTATTAGATTTACATAATTTTTGAACATTTTCAACGCTGCCTTCACGAAACCTTTTTTTTTCCATCTTTAAATCTCCTTTCACCAGACACTTTATCTACGGACATTCACCAACTGGACAGACTCCATATTTTTACACGAACACTCCATTACTTTATATTTTTTTGAATTTTGGCTTTTCCACTGCCAACTTATATATCTATGTAATTCCTCTGATAAGATTTTAATCTTTAAAAAGCCCTGAAAAGCCTTAAGGAAAGAAAAATAGACATGTTTTTACCGAGTACACCTTGCATTGAACAATCGAAGTTGAAATAGATTCGTCATTCGTACATATTTATCTCTCTTCTTTCATTTATCTTTATAATTGCTCTATCTCGTATATTGAGCTTAAACTATTTCACTATAGGTTATATCCTCTAAAAGTATACTTTTAGTTTCATATTTTATATATATATATATATATATATATATATATATATATAAATATTTATTTTTCGTGGTACAAAATTTAATAACAGCGAGGAATACGGACGTTTGGAACATTTTTGGGAGGGTAGAATGAAATTAAACAAGTATAAAAACGAGAGGAAACGATTAAAAAAACAATTAATTAATGTACTAAGCCGGCTTTCGTCCACACTCATCAGAGTATTAACGTGGAAGTAATTAAATACGACTAAAACCTAAAACAATTATAATTGTTTTCCGTCTGTTATCTTTTCACACACACACACATATATATATATATATATATATATATATATATATATATATATATATATATATATAATGTATTTTATTTAGACAGGGGTGGGTTTTGATGAAAGTGTTTCTGTGGAACGAACTGGCACACCCAGGTCCTCAGCTGCGTCGTTGACCACTTAGCCACCTAACAAACATTTTTTAAAGCTAATATTCATTTTAATGCAGTAGGCGTAGATCTCATTCTTCTTTTCTTTGACTTTAATGGATGGTTGATCCCGTTTTTATACATTTTTCCACATATGCATCTTAAAATTGTAGACCGCACGTTTTATTGTAATGTTAACCTCTTCAATCCACAAACTCAATAAGGCTTTTTTACTTTACACTAAACTTCTTCAAAATCCATTTATTTCTTTTACAGACTTATGTTTCTTGATATTCCTTGATTGTCTAGTGGCATTAATGTTTTCAATGGTATGATCGTGTCGCCATCTTTCTTCATTTTTTAAAACTTTTAATTCACCCCAAACAGGGCAGATTGTCACTGAGACGTAATGAGGGATATATTAAGTTGGGAGTTGTAATGAGCTACTGTAAATTAGGGGATATATTAAGTTGGGAGTTGTAATGAGCTACTGTAAATTAGGGGATATATTAAGTTGGGAGTTGTAATGAGCTACTGTAAATTAGGGGATATATTAAGTTAGGAGTTGTAATGAGCTACTGTAAATTAGGGGATATATTAAGTTGGGAGTTGTAATGAGCTACTGTAAATTAGGGGATATATTAAGTTGGGAGTTGTAATGAGCTACTGTAAATTAGGGGATATATTAAGTTGGGAGTTGTAATGAGCTACTGTAAATTAGGGGATATATTAAGTTGGGAGTTGTAATGAGCTACTGTAAATTAGGGGATATATTAAGTTGGGAGTTGTAATGAGCTACTGTAAATTAGGGGATATATTAAGTTGGGAGTTGTAATGAGCTACTGTAAATTAGGGGATATATTAAGTTGGGAGTTGTAATGAGCTACTGTAAATTAGAGGATATATTAAGTTGGGAGTTGTGCAGTGAGATGTTTGTTCACATTACATTTAAATGTCTGCATGTTCGTACTGTTGGGGGAGCAGGACGGAAATTCCAAACGCAGACAGTTCAAAGAAATAAGTTATTAAAGTAGAAAGTTTTTCAGCATCTGGGTACCTCTACATTGAAGAGGTTGGATTTTTCTGATTGTCAGGTTGGTCGGGGTATTTACGTTAAGGGGGCAAAAGTGCAATAAATTCAGAGCACATTTTAATTGAAATACTTGTAGAACAAGCACAGGAGTGAAACATTGTGGTGATGGGACAGAGGCTGGAGCTTAGTAAACAGTGTGGGACCTAATAGGTTAGATGCTCTTTTATGCACCCTGTACAAGAGAGAGAGACTAGTGGTTGGTGCACCAGCCCAAATGTGGCAACAATACTCTATGCATGGATGAATGGTGGCTTTATAGATATATAGGATACTGGAAGGTGTGAGAAGTTTTCTAGCCCGGTAGAGGGACCCCACCTTCTTTGCAGCAGACTTGGCAGTATCTTCTATGTATTTATTCCAACTGATGTTACCTGTGAATGTTAGGCTAAGGAGTTTAAATGTTAGACTCTCGGGAAGGTTGCTATAAGCCATGGCAATTGGTGGTTGGAATGGTTTCTTATAATGGTTAAAAAAAAAATTAGCTTTGTTTTGGTAACATTAAATGTAACCATCCAGTTTTGGCCCCATTTCCGTCTTCATCGTGGCTGGGATCTGCATGGTATAAAATATTCACTACAAACGACACCTTTTTTAAACTTAATTTAACCCAAATCATGAAAAGCAGCTGAGTTGGTTGCTTCATAGTTTCCTGGAACTCTTCCGTCATTCTCTTTTCAGGTGGCCATGAAGAATGTTGCCTTGCATGGTCATCACTAGCTCTCGATCTCACTGACTGTTTTAATATTTAATATTTAACATGGCTTACTATTTCTACTCCTATCCCTTCCTGATTACTCTCTGCATTTTCGATCTCATTAATAAAGGATTTGTGGGTTGAAAACCTTTGCATCACTTTTCAAAATGATAAATTGAATGGGGGGGTATTTTAGAATGCCAACAAAATTATCCAGAAAACTATCAGAAAATGTTAAGATTCTTTTTCCTTTTTCAAATACGTGAAGCTTGAATTTCTACGTATACAACAATGATAAAATGAAAAACTAGTGAACACAGAGCGAGTACAAAGATAGGAGTATCAAATTGTCTATTGTTAAAATTCACTTCATTCATATTTGTAAAATAACTCGCATTTTTGTGATACCAAAAAATATGCCAAATGAAGTTCTCGCGTCGTACAGAAAATCAGTTTTATGATTTCCTTGTCCAATTCATAATTGAGAACTAATATATTTTGTACAAATAAATACAGAAAAAATATTTTTTCACATCATTGATAGAGAGTGAATGGGGCTGAAATATGCAGAGCTGTGATTGGTCGAGTGTGATCATGTGATATTGAGGATATATCTATATCTATTACTGATGGAGATTTGGTATCTACATTAATAAAATTATGTTATCACTTCTCTTGCGTCTGAGGATGTGTGTTTCTCACTTCTACGTAACTTACACATTATGTTTTATTTATTATTAATTAATTATTTATTTAAATAAAAAATTGAAATAGCATAAAGTACTGAAACGAATTTGAAAAAATCCTATTTAAAATAATTACGAAATTAAATCCACCCGAATGCATTTCCATTTCTTTGTAGTAAACAAGTCAATCATTTTAGGTATTTTTTTATAGTTGAAAACAAAAGAATGAATTACATTGTGACCTTTGGAAATTTGAAAGGAATTTTAAACCATTTAAACTGTCCAATACAAAGTCATTTCTGGCTTTAGAATTTTTAGCAAACGCTTAGGTATTAAATGACGGAAAGTTTTTGAAGTTATTTACATCCAATTATTTTCTCCAATTATTTTATGTGTAAAGATTAAAACAACTTCCTTGGAAAGTATGACGCAACAAAACAGATTATTTGTCAACTGAATTAATATTTTAAATATTTTCCATCGTTTGTAGTCATCCATTAATCCCAAGGCTGGTTCAAGTCATAATGATAGCAACATGACAGCGAGATTGTCTACATGTGGTAAATAAAAACAAATCAGCCACTAGACGTGTCACAAGAGGGATATCTGACCCTAACCCTGCAAACAGACACTCCGCGGAGTTATCTGAATGAAAGTAGTTGTTCCTCTCAGCACTTTCAGCTCACTGCCAATCTTGATTCTCAATGAGGTTTCTGCATCTTAACATCATGGAATGGAGCTGGTATAACTGCAGCCTCATTATATGGACACACTTCACACTTTTATCAATTTTAAACCAAATCAAATTCATTATTATAAAGATAATAATAATAAATCAAAGAGATGTACAAAAACGCATAGACATGGCTATGAAAAGGACACTTGAACAGAGAAACAGAATCACTGTACAAAACAATGCAATCAGAACAAACTATATAAAAGCCAAAGTAGAATAAATACACATACAGACAAAAGTACGAATTTCCTTTATATAATCGATTAAACCTCTCATCCGTCATCTATGGAGACTTTCGGATAACAGTCAGAAACTACACAGTATACACTTACAAGCCTTGCATCATCAGATTGAATTCAACCTCGACCTGATTATGGTCAAAAGAAACACTGCAATATTCAATCCAAGCAATGACCAAATTACTAATAGTTGTTTCAAAAACAATGCTGAAACTAGGTCAAACGGTTTCTTTCTTTTTTTTCTTGCTTTTTTGCCAGAGAGAGAGGTAGAGAGAGTGAATCGGAGAGAGAGAAAGGCAGTCAGAGGGAGAGGTAAAGAGAGATTGTCAGAGGGAGATGTAGAAAAAGCAAGGAAGGTGTAGAGACAGCCAATCTGAAGGAGAAATAAAGACGGTCAGAGTATTTATTTACTCCTCTCCAGGAGTTAGGCACAAGGCCAGTTTTATCTTACTCCCACAAGTAAGATGTGACCCAAGGTCAGGTCGGGAAATTGGGGTTTGAAAAGCCAGTGCTCGAGAAGGTGAGCACTCTGGCCATTAAAAATTGCCTGGGCAGCCTCGTCGGCATTCCCCGGTAGGGACGCCTCAAGCAGTAAGCAATAAACTTACTCCTCCCCAAAGAGGGGAGGCGAAGCCTGGGAGGGTGGACCTCATAGAACTGCACAGGACCGACCCATAGACCAGCGTAAATCAAGCCCCAAAGGCCAAGACAATACCAGTCTATGGGGTGTAGTATCCATTGGAACAGATACTACACTTTGATCTTGGCCAAAAGGCCAAGCCGATCAGAGTAAGAGAGAGACAAAGGTCTTAAAAGAAAAACGTTACACATTTTTTAACTCTTTTATTTTGTTATCTAGTAATCTTATGAATTACATCTTCTATTTCTTTGTTTGCCCAAATATAAACCATTTTAATAGCTATCTTGTCTTGTTTGAGAGAGATCAACTCATGCCAAAAATCTAGACTTAGCATTGAACAACACCTGCCACTTAATCACTGGCAATGCCCCTTCAGATATGAGATGGGAAGTTGCCAGCCGAGTAGAGATCACAAAGGATATGAGTGATAAACGCCATCTCCTTCATGGACGTGAACCAATGGTCCAACGACTGAAGTCAAGGAGAAGCTTCTTCAGCCATGTCGAGCCCCTAACAGCATCTCAGGAAGAGACCAGACTACAGCTTTGGACCAGACGACAAGAATTACCCCCCCCCGCCTCATACTGACATGGGAATCTCACCTTGTGAGGCTCTCCCTTCCTGTTCAAAGGCACCCTCGTTTTGGTGGAAAACACTCAACTGCCTGAGAACGGGAATGGGTGATCAAAAGTTGATATGAGTAGATGGGCTACAAAACTGACGCAATTACCTGTGAATGTGAAAAGGGGGACCATACGATTCAACACTGCTTTGCTGCTCCCCACTTCCCAACCGGTGAAGTTTGAAATATCCTGCATAGTTTTTTTTTAATGGAAATCGCTCCAGACAAGGCATGAAGCCACTTGATGTAAGGAGTTAACAAGAACGAAATATGATTATCGCAAAGACAGGAGATGCCCATTGGTCTTAGTCTTGAAAAGACCAAGTCTATAGGTAGGAGGAAAACAGTCAGCAGGAAGAGAGTTTCACAAGTCTGCAGTTCTTTGGAAAGAAGATACTGGAATAGGAAGCTGTATTACAATGAGGTATCAAAACAGCGAATGGATGGAAACCACTAGACCACTAGTACAACAATAATGCAAAGGACTGCATAAAAAAGTGGGAAACTGTCGTATAACCACATGCTTCAAAGACAGACAAAGAAGATCTATGTCAAATAAATGTTTGACTATTTTCTATAAAGAAAAAGAGATTAATTGATGATCGATTATGTGAACGAGTGGATTTCCATTGGAAAACATATTAATTTGTTTTTAAAGTGGTAATTGATGTCATAAGAATCAATCAATCAACTGCTCTGAAAGTTAAGTTTAGAAAAACACAACGAGCTTCTCTAACAAGAGTAATAAAAATTAAAATGTGGTGGGGCTGATACGAATAATAAGTTGCTCATTGCTCCAACAACCGCCCACATCACTCAAAGTGGCGCCGATTTTTGTGTTTGTCTGCAGTGGATGGGGTAGAGTAACTATCGAAAACAACCGATAGTAGACGACATCCAAGACAAAAAAAATGAGCTTCATCCGATTATGTAAATCATTCGTTTTTCAGATGTATTTCGCCTATAAACTTTGTGAAGGTTCCCATATTCTCTGCACCCTTCCAGTAAAGGTCTAAATAATGCTCTCCCTTCCTGGTCTTTACATCCTTTTTGACCTTTCACAAACATATTCCATGGTACCAGTCTAGATTGGTGCCACCATTTCTTTTCCTTTTTTTTTGGGGGGGGGGGGGGGGGTTATAAGAATTCTAGTAGTTTCAGTTACCTTGGTTTCATGTAATGTAATTTCTATTTTTTGTTTAATTTCATTTTTAACTTTTTTTCTGTTGTTGGTCAGCATTATGTGGGTTGGTTTCTGTACTCCAGGATTTTCCTCAACATATCTGCTGTTTTCATCAGTGTTGTGCGTTGTATAGTATCAATCTTCTCTTTAATTCCAATTTCTCCTGTTCTTTTTTAAAGATTTTTCATAACTGTTCCTAGTGCTCCTACAATTATTGGTATTATAGTGATTTTCTTCATGTTCCATATTCCTTTCAGTTCTCTGGCAAGTTTCGTGTATTTGCTTAATATTTCTATCTTCCTGGATTTTCACCCAATGAACTGCTGGGACGACGAAATATACAATTTGGCAGATTTTTTCCTTTTTGATTATTATCACATCTCTTGAATGAGTTTTTCCGTTTGTACTTCCATGTCTTGGAAGATTTTATGATTTTCATTTTCCACTACTGATTCCGATTTGTGTCTGTATCATTTATTTGCATGTTTAAATGAATTGCCTTCACCATGCAACCGTGTCTGATTTTGTATTCCTTTTAGGCTCTCTTGCTGCATTCACTTATTATGTGATGTACTGCTTTGTTTCTTTGTCCACAGAATGTGCATTTACTGTTTTCCTGGGTTTTGTCTACCTTGGATTTTATATAGTTTGTTCTGATTGCATTGTTTTGTACAACTGTCAATAGTGATTCTGTTTCTCTGTTCAAGTGTCCTTTTCATAGCCATGTTTATGCGTTTTTGTACGTCTCTTTGATTTATTATTATTATCTTTATAATAATAATAATAATAATAATAATAATAATAATAATAATAATAATAATAATAATAATAATAATAATAATAATAATACCACCACTACCAAAGCTAAATACATCAACATTTGTTTCCTAAAGGCTTTTCTCCTATATAGTTTAATGGCATGAAATACATGCAAAAGTTCTGAGATTTACCTATGTTTGAAAAAACGAAGATGCCTTCATACATAAAAACTATTAAGAAATAAATAAATCTACAAAAAAAACTTTGTAAAAGTGCAAAAACAACTAATAGAGAAAGGAATTATATTTTTGAGGAAACCTGGGTATATAACACCCTTATTCTCGAGTGTTGGGGTTAATTCTTGTTTGAAAAACGTTCGATTTAGATAACTGGGACTCAAACTGGAACCTCTGCTTGACCCTAAATTCTGACTGAAAAACGAATTAAATGAAATAAAACCTAAAATTAAAAGTCATTATTGCAGTTATTAAACAGAAATAAATAAATAAAAATGTCTGATCGCATTATTTGGTGAATGTATATAACGCCCTTATCCCCCCCCCCTCCAACTAAAATTCTTGTTTTTTAATCAAAAAAAAAAGAATGGTCAAATTATCATTTAAGCACCAAGTTGTTCAGAACCTAAAAAAAAACTTTTGAAAATGATTTCTTGTTCAATTTTTTAGTTAAAGGTGATATTATATTTCTATATAAGTTGAACATAAACTCGCCCCTTCTACTTAATTTTACGACTGCCGTTACAAACGCCGTTTCAGAATTATAGGGAAGGGATCATTTTAAGTTAAACTACCAGAGCAAACATTTTTCAAAATTATTTTTTTATAATCAGAATAGTTGGTGTTTAATCGATATCGTAATGTGAACATATTTTTACTCAAAAATTTAATACTAGAAATCTTAGTAGGAGTACTCAGGAAATGGGGAATCCCTATTTACTAGGCTCCCCACGAGGCAGAGTTAGACACAAGGTCAGTTTCTAATGTCAGAAAAATACAGTTCCCTAAAAAGGGGCACTCTGGGTTGGGACGAAAATAAAAATTGCCTCGGTCTATCACTGACCGAGGACAGTAAAGATGAAGCATTGTATCAGAACAGATACTACGCTTTTCTCTTAGCCAAAGAGTCAATTGTTTACATTAAACATACATAGCCAACAGAACACTTAAAAAAACAGTTTAAAATTTGAAAGTTTTATGTTTATTTGATAATGATGAAAAACCTAAAAACAAAGAATTGTAAAACAAAAATTTTAGAAGACGGAGCTCATCGTCCATTAGTTTTAAAATCTTTTAAAGTTAATTTTTTTTTTCAATATTTAATTATTTTGTCGGTAATTAAACAAATTTGAATTCCATTTAAAAATTAGTTTGACAAGAATAAATAAAATGAAATTCTGATTCTATCCTCGAATCCAAAGCTTCAGAGAAAAGTGACATGTCCACAATACCGCATTCTTCTAATTAAATGCTTTATTAGAATTCTTACATTCTTCTAATTAAATGCTTTATTAGAATTCTTATATTCTAATTAAATGTTTTATTAGAATTCTTACATTCTTCTAATTAAATGCTTTATTAGAATTCTTACATTCTTCTAATTAAATGCTTTATTAGAATTCTTATATTCTAATTAAATGCTTTATTAGAATTCTTACATTCTTCTAATTAAATGCTTTATTAGAATTCTTATATTCTTCTAATTAAATGCTTTATTAGAATTCTTACATTCTTCTAATTAAATGCTTTATTAGAATTCTTACATTCTTCTAATTAAGTGCTTTATTAGAATTCTTACATTCTTCTAATTAAATGCTTTATTAGAATTCTTACATTCTTCTAATTAAATGCTTTATTAGAATTCTTACATTCTTCTAATTAAATGCTTTATTAGAATTCTTACATTCTTCTAATTAAATGCTTTATTAGAATTCTTACATTCTTCTAATTAAATGCTTTATTAGAATTCTTATATTCTTCTAATTAAATGCTTTATTAGAATTCTTACATTCTTCTAATTAAATGCTTTATTAGAATTCTTACATTCTTCTAATTAAATGCTTTATTAGAATTCTTACATTCTTCTAATTAAATGCTTTATTAGAATTCTTACATTCTTCTAATTAAATGCTTTATTAGAATTCTTACATCCTTCTAATTAAATGCTTTATTAGAATTCTTATATTCTTCTAATTAAATGCTTTATTAGAATTCTTATATTCTTCTAATTAAATGCTTTATTAGAATTCTTACATTCTTCTAATTAAATGCTTTATTAGAATTCTTACATTCTTCTAATTAAATGCTTTATTAGAATTCTTACATTCTTCTAATTAAATGCTTTATTAGAATTCTTATATTCTTCTAATTAAATGCTTTATTAGAATTCTTACATTCTTCTAATTAAATGCTTTATTAGAATTCTTACATTCTTCTAATTAAATGCTTTATTAGAATTCTTATATTCTAATTAAATGCTTTATTAGAATTCTTACATTCTTCTAATTAAATGCTTTATTAGAATTCTTATATTCTTCTAATTAAATGCTTTATTAGAATTCTTACATTCTTCTAATTAAATGCTTTATTAGAATTCTTACATTCTTCTAATTAAGTGCTTTATTAGAATTCTTACATTCTTCTAATTAAATGCTTTATTAGAATTCTTACATTCTTCTAATTAAGTGCTTTATTAGAATTCTTATATTATTTTTAAGTATGTTGCACTCAAGTTTTTGAATTGGAAATTAATCAATTATTAATGATGCTCGACAATGGACAATGCGACAGACAAACAACAGACATTGCAACATCATCAGTTTTATATACCGTCATGTGTTGGACGGCTTTTAAAAATTGCTATCTCTGGCCAAGTCTTTATTTATCCCTCTTTCTCTCAAATCCACCGTTATCACTTACCCCCTTTTCCTTGGCCAACTGCCTAAACTGCAGAGGCCATCTATGGGTTAAATAGAATCTATCAGTTGCAGACAATTTTGTTTTAACAGAATAAACGCCTGACTTACAAAACCAATCAAACTACAACAAGACATGATGTGTTCGTGTGGCATGTGAATGACTCAACAAAGTTTGAAATACCACAAAACCCAACAACCGAACGATGTTTTCTTGGTGATAAAAAACATATTTTTATGCTTTATTTGCTAAAGCTTTTACTTTTTGTATCATTTGAAATGTTTCTTCATCTTCTTGTTGTACATATTGCCTTGTAAAGTATAGAATAACACTTAACCATATCTGCTGTGTCACTCTCTATTATTCCTACACTTTATTGTCAACTTCTTTATCTGCTTTAAGATTCTTCATCTTCTCTCCCCCTCTCTTTCCCCTTCCCTCTTTCTTTCCATCCCCCTCTCCCTGTCTCTCTCCCTTTCTCTCCCTGTCTCTCTCCCCTTTCTCTCCCTGTCTCTCTCCCCTTTCTCTCCCTGTCTCTTCCCCCCCCTTCTTCTCGCTCCTCCTCTCTCGTTTCCTGTCTCTCTCCCCCTCTCTCTTCCTGTCTCTCTCCTCCTCTCTCTTCCTGTCTCTCTCCCCTCTCTCTTCCTGTCTCTCTCCTCCTCTCTCTTCCTGTCTCTCTCTCCTTTCTCTTCCTGTCTCTCTCTCCTTTCTCTCCCTGTCTCTCTCCCCTTTCTCTCCCTGTCTCTCTCCCCCTCCCTCTTCCTGTCTCTTTCCCCCTCCCTCTTCCTGTCTCTCTCCTCCTCTCTCGTTTCCTGTCTCTTTCCCCTCTCTCTTCCTGTCTCTCTCCCCTCTCTCTTCCTGTCTCTCTCCCCCTCTCTCTTTCTGTCTCTCCATCCCTCTCCATCTCTCCAGTTCTCTCTCTCTATCTATCTATCTATCTATCTATCTATCTATCTATATATCTATCTATCTATCTATCTATCAATCTCCCTCTATCTCCCTTTATCTATCTATCTATCTATCTATCTATCTATCTATCTATCTCCCTCTATCTATCTATTGATATCCCTCTATCTATCTATCTATCTATCTATCTCCCTTTATATATCTATCTATCTATCTATCTCCCTTTATCTATCTATATATCTATCTATCTATCTATCTATCTATCTATCTATCTCCCTTTATCTATCTATCTATCTATTGCTCTCCCTCTATCTATCGATCTCCATCTATCTATTTATCTATTGATCTATTTATCTATTTATCTAGCTAGATATCTTTCTTCCCTCTCTTGCTCTGCATTTCACTATTTCAATTTTTATCTTGTCAATTTTCCACATCAAAAATCATTTTACATTAATTTCTGAAGATTTGTTTTTTTCTTTCTTCCTCAGCTCCAAATCGGTTCTTGTTATCAACCATTTTGTGGTTTGTGGTGTAGAACATTATGATTGAAGAGAAGGAACCAAGCCAAAAGTCCAAGTTTAGAGGTTGCTTCAAAGGATGTGGTTTATTGGATAAAGATGCCACTCGACCAAATTACAAAATCATATTCCTCATCTTTCTCTCATTGGTAAGCCAACAGTTTACACATATAGATTTTTAAGGATGACTAAAATAAACTATAGTCGTGCACAAAACCTGAAAAAAATATGTCACTCAGTATGAAGGACAATAGGATAAATGTGGATTGTTGCCTATTTAACAATCTCATCTCAGTATTTTTATGTAATTATTTTTATCACCTAAATATTTAATGTATTTTTATGTAATTATTTTTATCACCTAAATATTTAATGTATTTTTATGTAATTATTTTTATCACCTAAATATTTAATGTATTTTTATGTAATTGTTTTTATCACCTAAATATTTCATGTATTTTTATGTAATTATTTTTATTGGAGATTGCAGCGTTCGTTGTTTTTTTTGCTTACTACTATTTCGATTGTTTCACTTCCTAAGTGATTAAGATGCAGAAAATTGCATTATTAGTCGCCATTAACTTTATATGGCGTATTTTTCGTTTATATATATATATATTTTTATTAATGTTATACGTACATAAAATTAATCCATGGACACGTGTTTCTGCCTCACGACTGTCATCAGCATGGCTAACTTAGACAGAGATCGAACCTTCGATATTGATGTCTATAGCAAAGCGTCTTACCATTGAACAACGACGTCCTGTCTAGAAATATGTACGAGTTTATCACCTAAATATTTCATGTATTTTTATGTAATTATTTTTATTGTTGATTGTAGCGTTCGTTGTTTTTTTGCTCATTACTACTATTTCGATTGTTTCACTTTCCTAAGTGATTAAGATGCAGAAAATTGCATTATTAGTCGCCATTAAATTTATAGGGCGTATTTTTCGTTAATATATATATTTTTATTTATTTTATACGTACATAAAATTAATCCATGGACACATGTTTCTGTATTTTTGCTCTGATCTAACAAAGATGAACATTGTCTTGGAACACACACACACACACACACACACATATATATATATATATATATATATATATATATATATATATATATGACGATGCAATCCCTACAGCTACATATCTAGAAAACGGAGCTGTTAAACCTGACATCGTAATATGGGACAAAAGGGAGAAAGTAGCAACCCTAGTTGAAGTCAGTATCCCTAATCATGCAGGATTGAACAGAGCAGAAAGGGAAAAGATTACGAAATACCATGGTCTTATGTACGACATGAAAAGAAACTGGAATCTTAGGAAAATCTCCATCATACCAGTAATTAGAGGAGCAACAGGACTAATAAAAAAGAATTTCAAAAGTTATCTGGCGAGTATACCCGGTGAACCGAGTGCAAGAGAAATACAAACAATTGCACTTAAAGGGACGGTTAGAATCTTAAAAAGATCTCTAGGCTGGAGTGTCTGAAATAGCCGGTGAATGTCTGGCATCCGGTAGTATGCCCCATCTCCAGCAAAAACAGAAAGATAAGAAAAATAATGAAAGGGAATATATATATATATATATATATATATATATATATATATATATATATATATATATATATATATGTTTCATTCGTCTTTCTTCTCTAATATGAACAACTAAAAAACAGACATGTTTCTTAGCCCGATGAGATCATAGTTTTGATAGCTAATGATTGAAACATACCCATCGAAGTGTCACCAGGGTGTTTCAAAAGTCTTGGGAACATTACAAATGCGTATATCTCATGAACTATTCCAGGTAGAAAAATGAAACTGGTGCCATTTTAAAGATTGCTTAATTAAGTTTTTGGTCATACTAATGATTTTCGTGTTATCTTTCCAGGTGCAGTAATGGCGTTCTCTAAACAAGACAAGGCATTTTGCGTCCTCCAATTTGCAAAGACTGAATTGTGGACATGTGTTCAGCGTGCATTTCGCAGGAAATTTAAAAAAGAAGCCCCTGAAAGGAAATCCATTGTCAGATGGCATGCTAAATTTGTGAAAGATGGGTGTTTGTGCCCAAGTAAGCGAACAGGTCGCCCTTCAACTTCAGAAGATGCAGTTGAGCAAGTTCGGACAGCCTTTCAGCGGAGCCCCCGTAAATCAGTGAGAAGAGCCAGCAGGGAACTTCAGCTTGCTCCAGCAACTGTCTGGCGTGTCTTAAGGAAACGACTGCAAATGGTACCTTACAAGCTCAAGTTGGTCCAAAAGTTGAAGGACACTGATAAGCCACTTCGCCGTGACTTTTGCATTGCAATGCAAGAGAAGTTGGAAGATAACGGCTTTGATGACCGGCTTGTTTTTAGCGATGAGGCGACCTTCCATCTGAATGGCAAAGTTAACAAGCATAACACTCGCATATGGGGTACTGAGAATCCTCATGAACTTCTTGAGCACGAGCGAGATTCACCAAAAGTGAACGTGTTTTGTGCAATTTCCAAGAAAGGTGTCTATGGACCGTTCTTCTTTGAAGAGGCAACTATCACTGGTGAATCCTATCTCAACATGCTGGAAGACTGGTTAATGGCTCAGTTGGAACAAGCAGAATCTGATGACTTCATTTTTCAACAAGATGGTGCACCACCACACTGGAGTCTTAGAGTAAGGCAGTTTCTTAACACAAGGCTGCCTGGTAGATGGATTGGGAGATCTGGGCGAGGTGATGACGTTCTCATGCCCTGGCCTCCTAGGTCTCCAGATCTTACCCCGTGTGACTTTTTCCTTTGGGGCTTTGTCAAGCAACAAGTCTATGTGCCGCCCCTTCCAAAAGATATTGACGAACTAAAGGCTCGAGTAACGGCAGTTGTGGGAACCATTGACGTCAAGATGCTGGAACGCGTTTGGCAGGAAATGGACTATCGACTAGATGTCTGCCGTGTGACGAATGGTGCTCATATTGAGCAACTTTGAAGATTCCCCACAAAACTTGAAACTTTAACCTTTCCAACGGTACCAATTTCATTTTTCAACTCCTAATAGTTTTTGAGTTATTAAAAATCGTTATGTTCCCAAGACTTTTGAAACACCCTGTATATATATACAAATATATTGAAACAGATGCCATGTATGTTACTATATTAGAGAATAGTCTAGGATGTAATAATTTTAGTTTAAAATTTTCTTTTTGTTTGCAATGTCCCCCCCACTCCTTCCACAATTATTGTAATGTTTCTCCCCCTACCTAATGATCTTAATACTCCAACCGCCACCATCCCTTCACACTCTCTACTGGCAACTCAATCTTCAACTGCCATCATCTATTTGTATCTCATAATTTACTTGTTTCATAAGTGGCCCCAAGTTTAAGCTCACATTCGCCACTACCTCTTGTTTCAAACAGTTGGTCCTTGTGGTTTTTTTTCTTCAGACAATCATCCTGAGGAAGTCTTATAATAAAGATGAAACGTTGATGAATACATAAATAATATTTTTTGGTTTGCCTTTTTCAATTTCCACATATATATATATATATATATATATATATGTGTGTGTGTGTGTGTGTGTCATCCACGGACACTGTTTCACTGTATCATAGCTCTTCAGTGTGGTTAGACTGGTAAGTCGGTATCAAAATTCAACTGTCTAGTAGACAGTCTGCAATTTTATTAATTTGGCTATGAGTTACTCGACGTGAGTAAACGAAATCTCAGTGTTTATAAACACTGTCAGTTCCTAAAAGTGCTCCATTCGTTTACACAACGAGCTTTCACTTTTCACTGATGGCAGTTAGTGATTTTGCATCAGAAGCTACACATAAAAAATCTGTTTCATCAGTTACTTCAATTGCTGGTATGTTTTTTAAAAAAACAAAAATTATTTTCATTCGAATTTATCGATTTTTATATTTAGTCTGATCAGAAGTTTCCCCATTGATTTCTAATGTCGTAGAAGGAGTCTTAGGAGATTCCCCTCTGTCAGTCACAGGTCCGCTTACTGCTACTCAAAGCACTGGCTTCAAATATTTTGTAGAATTCATTTCTTTTCACTTCACTGCTTGTAAACTCTACGGATGCTGAAATATATAATAATCATTTACAATTTCATACATACATTAAAATTAAAGCAAATACATAATATTAATTAATATTCTTTTAATATTTATCTGTTTTTGTTTTCATTGCTTTTAATAAAATGCTTATTTTTAATTCTTATTTCTTATTCATATTTCTTATTTATCGAAAACTTTTTTTCTTTTAACTCTAATTTAGTAAAATAATAAACTTTCTAATGATGATATTAATTTTGCCTTCTGTTTTCAGACTGCCGGGCGCCAATAATATCGTTTATTTTATTTACTTAATGTAGAAATAGTGATGTTAGTGAATAAGAAAATATAATAGAAAAAAACAACAACCTTATAACTCGTTTTCTGAAAATAGGTTGAGTATTGAAACGCATCTATCTGATAATTGTCTGTCTGGCAATTTCATGCATCTCAGCATCCGTTTCTCGGCTTTCCATTTTAAATATTTCTTTCCTTATCATTTGTATTGGTCATGATGAAATAGAATTCTTAAATGGTAATATCCAAATAAAGAAGATTAAAAAACAAATTCACGTATAAAATGTAAAAAAAAATGTTTTTTCATTATTGTGTACACTATTGTGTGCTCTAATAAACGGCTGTCTGGCAACTTGTCTAAAATATCATCAGTAATAAAAGAAAAGAGAATGAGATTCATTGGACATTGTTATAAAAGCAAAGAAGAGGTTATCAGTGATCTGATTTTATGGATGCCAACACACGGAACAGTTAAAGTTGGTCGACCCTATAAGATGTACACAAAACAATTGACCGAAGATACTGGTTCTCAACTCTAAGATCTTTACGGAGCCATGACGAGCAGGGAAGTATGGAGGAGTTGGGTCAATATGGTCCGGGCAACCAGCCAGATTTGATAGATAGATTGAATATGTACGAAGACAATGGTTAACAGGCCTGCCAGTCTTACATTAACACTCTACCCAGCGGAAGTGTAATGTTAACATTGACGTTTTGGGGGTTTCTGCATTCGCTCAGGGAATCGTTTTACTAACTTAAAATTTTTTTACTCAAACAAAATAAAAAGCTTGAATATTAATATTAATATGGGGTTCAAGTAGTTTCTTAGTTTCCTCAATTTTTCAGTGCATTGAAAGTTTTGGAAGCTATTTAGATCCAATATTTTTATAAATAGAGATTAAAACAATGTTATCTTCACAAAATTAGTTATAGTTTTATGACAATTTGGTTCAATTAATAATTTAATGACTGAACAATACTGTAACTTTCAAAATCCTAATCATTTAAAACATAATCATTTGATAAAAAAAAAAAACACAAGAAAAGAAAGTGAAACATTAAAGAAAGTAAAAAGACTCCCGGGCAACGCCGGATTGGTACATTTAATATTTATTACATTGTGTCGTTTCTTTTCCTTTCAGTTTTCAAGTGCCTTCACTCTTACGTTTTTATTTCCTTTCCTCCCGGAAATGGTGAGAGTAAGTATGATTTTCAGTATTTTATAGATTTCCTCTTTTCTTCCTGACAGGAAATGTGATTTTTAATATTTTTTTTTTGTTGAACTAAGTTACTTCCATGGGATCAATGGAATCATTTTAGAAAATTTCACACTTGTGAATTATTTCCTCAATTTTTCTGTAATATAAATCAATACAACATTATCTCATTCTGTTCAGCTGTGCATTGAAATGAACCCAAACTGCATTGCATTGCATTGAATCTGAAATTTGAAATGGTTCTTTTTTTTTTGGCTTTTGTTCATCTCAAACAAGGCGTATTGCCACTGAAGGGTAGGGCTACTGTGATAAAAGCCAGTTTTATAGCGGGCAACCCCAGTTAGGTGTTTGTTCACATCACATTTAAATTTCTGCATGTTGGTAAAGTCGATGAAACAGAGAGCAGAAATGGACCAGACATAGATTGACAACATGGGTGGGGAGTTTGTCAGTAAGATGCTTGTTCACATTACATTTAAATTTCTGCATGTTGGTAAAGTCGGTGAAACAGAGAGCAGAAATGGACCAGACATAGGTTGACAACATGGGTGGGGAGTTTGTCAGTAAGATGCTTGTTCACATTACGTTTAAATTTCTGCATGTTGGTACAATCGGGGAAGCAGGCAGGGAATTCTGAAGGTAAGCGATTCAAGGAAAGAAGCTATCAAAGTATAACTGTAATCACCAGCCAGTGTTTGGTCGGCGCTGATCACAACGAATAACTCAGGACGGTTTTGTTGTAGTTGCAGATTTGTAATCGTCCTCCGCTTGCAAGATCACTAAGCTCAAATCTTATATACAGCATCTGGTATTCGCAAATGGTCACCAATCCAAGTACCAACCAGGATAAGAGTCGGGCAATATCAATTAAGGTTGAAATACTGCAAAGAAACGAACAGTAAATATGACTTTGAAAAATAACAGTGTTATTAAAAGATCTACATTTTTCAACTAAAATTGAAAATTGATTTATTTGAAGATTTGATTTTGGATGCAATAGATTATGTTATGTTGTTTATTTTTATTTGCATATGAATAATGCATGTCGTTTTGAGTCGCCAACAGTTTTTTGCAATGCCTTAATGAATTTTTCAAAAAGTGTCGGGTCTTGTGTTGCCTTTATCGCTGTACATAATAGAGTCCTAATAGCGTATAAGGCCATGGGGATGAGACTTTCCCAATCAGAGATCGGACTCTTTTGATTTGCGGACCCAACTGTACTGTCTTCCATATTATGCCATTGTATCTTCCACACTGTCCGTTGCCTTGGGGATTGTAAGGAGTTGTTCAACTTGCAGCTTGTTCTGGAAAAAATTAAATCGAATTACATTATATTTTTCTTAACATGCAGTAACGATCCATAAGAAAAACTGACAAATCAGAATCAAATATTGACTTTGTAGGAACTAAGCTATCGATGACAAAGAAATGATGAAGAGACTGACTTTACTTTATATATTAGATGTTGATGTTTTGTTTTGTTTTTCAGACGTTTGGTTATGATGAAGAAGAAAAAGGTTACTATGTTGGAATCATTGCTTCTGCCGTGTTTGCTGGCCGGGCCCTTGGCAGGTGAGATACTATTAATCAACTAACAATTCTCCGCACCTGAAAGGCTGACCTATGACCTTGTTAGCACATCTTCTCTCTCCACCCTGAAACATTGCAAATATCATATAAACAGATTATATTTTACAACTAATTTCTATTGGAGAATTTTAATATTATTTGTTTTCAAAAATGCTGACATGAACAAAACGAAAAAGATTATATATGTAGAATTATGTGCTTAAAGGTTTATTCTAAGTTTTTCTATTAGCACTGTAAGTAGGTACATTTTTTTTTGCTTTTATACAAATCTGTCAGAATGGCCAAGAAGAGGGAGGAGATGCCTGGCAGTATGGCTCCTTTCTTTTATAAAAATAATCACATGATTAATATTTTCAATTTAGTCAAACTATAAAAAAAGAATATGATTTTTAAGATTATTGCTATAACCTCTCATGAATAGAGATCTCAGTATAAAATCAATTGGACATGCTCTTCCAAACCTGATGTTTTGGGGGTCTATCAACATTTATGCATATGGCTTTTTTTTTCTGGTGCTACCAGATCAGGCTTTCTGACCCGAAATGCACCAAACATTTATGTTTTATTGTTTTTTTCCTTTCTCTTTGTAAAACTCAATCATGTTTTATAAGCTATTAAGTAAAAAATAAATTCAAATCAAAAGTGGGTTCTTTGATATGTCAGGGGCGCATTCAAAAATGAATATGAACCATAAGACTTGGTTTAGCAACTTGTGTATGTGCATTTCCCGCCTATGGGTTCATTTGATAATCAGTTACAATCGAAATAGTATGGGAAACAATCTTAACCTTAAGATTGTCGAAAATAATCGTAAATATATTAAGAAGAACTAATATATTAAGAACTAATATATTAAGAACTAATATATTAAGAACTAATATATTAAGAAGAACTAATATATTAAGAACTAATATATTAAGAAGAACTAATATATTAAGAAGAACTAATATATTAAGAACTAATATATTAAGAACTAATATATTAAGAAGAACTAATATATTAAGAAGAACTAATATATTAAGAAGAACTAATATATTAAGAACTAATATATTAAGAAGAACTAATATATTAAGAACTAATATATTAAGAAGAACTAATATATTAAGAAGAACTAATATATTAAGAAGAACTAATATATTAAGAACTAATATATTAAGAAGAACTAATATATTAAGAAGAACTAATATATTAAGAAGAACTAATATATTAAGAAGAACTAATATATTAAGAACTTGAATAAAAAAAAAAACAATTCCCTCTCCCTTTCTTCCCCTTCCCCCTCTTTCACTTCCCTTTTCCCTTTCTCTCCTCCTCCTTTCCGTTTTTATTTTTGTTTTTTTCCCCAATGGGGCCAACAGTTTGCCGTGGTTGGCAACCCGTGACGCTTAAGGACGGGATCCTGGTGGTTGAGCAGACCATGACCTGGGTACAAATAGGACATGGCTATGCAACACACCACTTTGGCCATTTACCTGGGCTAGACGGGCGGTCGGAGAAGCTCGATCTGATCAATCAGCTGATCACGACAAACCTTTATTCAGAAGACATAATCAGCACTTTACATACCCCATACATATATAAACAAATAATGTTTCCCAGATTTCTGAATTAGAAAGCTGCGGCTGTAGGGTCAATCGGTTTGGAGAAAAAGGACTGTTACAATGGTTGTACCCCCCTTATCTGTTTTTCTATTTCTTGGGTGGTGAAACTGGCGCTACCAAATCAGGCTGTCTGAAATTATTGACTTCTTGAATTAAAATATACCAAACATGGATGTCTTATTGTTTTTTTTTTTCCTTGGCAAAACTCAACCATGTTCTGCAAAATTCAAAACAAAAAACAACAATTTCCTTCCCTCCTTCCCCTCTTCTTCCCTCCCTCCTCTCTTCTTCCCTCTCCCCTCTTCTTCCCTCCCTCCCCTCTTCTTCCCTCTTCCCTCTTCTTCCCTCCCTCCCCTTTTCTACCCTCTCCCCTCTTTCTCCCCCCCCCTTTCATTCAACCAAATAGCATGAATAAATACTTAAACATATAAAGAACTTGAAGCATAAAAACGTTTACCAAAATGACCAGATTCGGCATTAAACAACACAAAAAGGGTCGATATGCCGTAAAACAAAACTACCTACCCTACCTTGGGTGGTGAAGCAGAAGGAAGAGCAAGTGCTCGCAGACTCCTTCAAATATGAGTGTACTGCGCCTGTATTTCAACCAAGAAACCACATACTGAATTCCATTCGGACTCCGAAAACAAAGAGAACTTTCCAAGATTTATTATTCTGGAATCAGATGACACCCCCCCCCCCCTCCTAACAAAATTATCTCCATTCTTAATCCAAAAGGTAATCTCCACAAACATCGTACCGAAAACCGTATAAAATTTACGCAATGAAACAATATTAGTAGATTCAGACTCATGGTCCTGCGGTCTCGCAAAAGGCAAATATAGGAAATACATATTACCTTTCAAAAAGCAAATATAAATGTCATGGTCTCGCAAAAACCAAATTTAACTCATGTGCTATAATCATGAGGCAGTCAAAGTAAACCATCGTTTTCGGTCTGATGCTAGATTCACGGCATCCCTCCAGCTTCTTCCTGTTGCAATCAAAGTGATAAGTAATATCAGTAGAGGTGTAAAAATAAGATATGCAGATATTCTACTAAAAATCGAAAAGCTCCATAAAAAAAATAAAATCTTATCTACATGGAAAAATGAATGTGTCAAAGGGTGTAATTCGAAGTAAAGAACTCTCCAGCTGCACAATAGATGAAATAAAAACAGAATTGAAATCTCAGGGTCTAAAAGATCTCAAAAGAGTGTCCATTAAAAAGAACGGAAGCATCATACAAACAAACACCTTTATCATGACCTTCAAAGCACCAAAGGCTCCAAAAGAGATAAGAATTGGATACTCAGTAGAAAAGGTTGAACTATTCATACCAACCCCTTTTCGGTGTCATAAATGCCAAAAGTTCAGACATCATGAAGATACATGTTACAACCGGCCAGCATGCGGTAGATGTTCTCAATAAACCCCAGATCACACTACAAACGAATGCATAAACAGGTGCAATTGTGCAAACTGTGGAGAAGACCATCCAGCCGATTCAAGGATCTGCGATGTATGGAAGAAAGAAAAAGTAATAATAACCGTAAAACATAAATAAAACCTCTCTTTTCCTGAAGCAAGGAGAATCGTAGATACATGCATGGGGATAAAACGCTATACACAAATTACAAAAAAATAAAAGAAACTACTGAAAAAAATGATAAATATGGCACGCTCGTTAAAAAATGACTGAATCTGGGTCCAAATGACTGGCCAAAATTTATAAGTGAAATCAAACCCACAATTCTGAATAACTCTAACCCTAACCCTACCCTGAGATGAACCAAAACAAACAAAAACAATCAAAACATCATACAAAACAAAAATAGAACCACCACAAATCCATGGCACATCTGGAGCCAAACAATCACTGGCTCAGGAGAGAACAAATTAAAAACATAATGAAGCAACCCTCACAAACCAAGAACCAACCCCCTCAACACAACATCATGATCACTATCAAAATCTAAAACTAAAACAAAAAATAAACAAGAAAATACTGAATCCATGGATGTTGACGAAACATGAACCATGGCAAGCAAAATATTACAATGGAACATAAAAGGCACAAAAATTAATCTTGAAGAAATAATACTCCTCATCAATATTTTCTGCCCTGCTATAATCTGCATACAAGAAACTCACCTAAAAGAGAATGACACAATCAATATAAAACATTAATCATCATACAACTACATAAACAAATCATAAAACGTAGCCATTGGTGGATCATCATTAGAATATCATTATCAATAAAAATATTCCACAAAGCAAAATAATCTTTAAAACAAATATACAATAACTGCAACACTACACTAAAAAAATAATCTTTTGTTCATTATATATATCACCAAATGAAACAATGGATGAGACAGAACTAAATAATTTAATTCAACAACTACCAAAGCCTTTCATACTAATGGGGGATTTTAACAGCCATAACGAGTTATAGGGTAGTAAAAAAACAACAAAAGAGGCAGAATTATTGAAACAATATTAAACCAAAAGCAATTATGTTTGCTCAATAATAAAGAGAACACATACCTACATTCAGCAACGAGTACTCTCTCAGCAATAGACTTAACAATATGCGACCCAACGGTATACATGGACTATAGGTATAGAAACCATGACGACACATGCAGAAGCAACCACTTCCCTATTATAGTAGAAAACGAGAATCCAAAATTAGATGACAAGATACCCTGTTGGAACCTACAAAAAGCAAACTGGGAAAAATTCCAAAACTCATGCAAATATAGACTAATACCAAAAGCTTACATTTACACTGAAGAACATATTGCATACTTCACCAATACTCTCCTTTCCATTGCAAAGGAGAACATACCAAAAAGCTCAACTTCCTCAAAATTAAACATACCATGGTTCAACAAAGAATGCTAAAAAGCCGTGAGAACACTACGTGCTAACCTGAGAAAACATTTTTTTAAATCCAACAAAGTAAAATTTGGAACTATACAAAAACAGCAGAGCAAAAAGCACAAAAAGAGAATCAAAACAAAACATAGAAAAACTATGTATCAAAAATAAATGTGAACACCCAAACCAAAAAGTATGGGAGATGGTCAGGAAAATATCAGGGAAGAGCAACAAAGACCCGATCAAACATCTTATTTGCAATAACATAAAGATCATCAACAAGTGAAACATTGCAAACAAACTAGTCGAACAATTTTCAATAAGTTCTTCATAAAAAAAATTTTTTTCAAATAATTAAACTAAATGAAGAAAAGATAAAAATTAACTTCAAGTCAAAAAAAATGAAGAAAAATACAAAAGAACAGAATTAAATACATAAATCTCATGATACAGCAGTTGGCCCTAATGAAATCCATTACGAATTTCTTTAAAAAACTACCAAAACCATCCCTAAACTACCAAAACCATCCCTAAACTACCAAAACCATCCCTAAACTACCTACGACAAATAAATAATGAAATATGGATGAATAACTGCATTAAAAAAAACAAAAAAAGACCATACAGACCCTATAAATTATCGATCCATTACCCTCACTAGTTGCCCGTGTAAGACCTTCGAAAGAATGGTTAATGAGAGACTAAGATGGTATTTAGAAACCAAGAACCTGATTACAGAATATCAGTCAGGCTTCAAAATAAGAAGCCATATTGACCACCTAATTAAACTTGAAACACTCATAAGGGAAGCATTTGTCAAGAAGGAGCACCTGATAGCAAGGCTTACGACATCATCATCAACCGGTTTATTTGTTGAATCAGGCCACAATTAATCCTCTGATGAGGGTGGGGCCTGATTGTCTAGTCTCGAAATCTAAGTCTTCCTCTCCACTCCTGTCTTTGGCAAGGCTTGATGGAATCCATAGGCCCTGAAGATCCACGCATCCTGGGATCTACGAAGCCCAAGACATTACCAGCAGCATTAGTGCTACTGGCACTGCCTTTCTTTTTTCCTGCTGTATTTTGACTAGACATTGTATTTAAGGCAATTTTACGGCTGGATGCCTATCCTTTACCAACTTGAACACTTTTGGCAGTCCAAGACCTCCACCGTTCCCATCTAACTAGGGCTGATGTCGTTTCCACTTAAGCATGTACAAATGTCATACATTATCTGTGAGTTGCTTATCAAGATGTTGTTGGTGAAGTATAAAATAAGAATTCCACTTGTATGAACAAAATAGTGACACATAAGTGAAGTAGACGTGCCCGAAATGTCGTTAAATATATTTTTTACCTGGCGAAAGAAGGAAAACAACGCTTCTGTTGAATTAATCAAAATAAAGAATCCTTTTGAAATATACTCGTGCGATGGTCGCGAGTAAAAAAAAACAAACGTCCTTCTCTGCCGATCGGGTGTTTTTAAATGAGGAATATGAAAACGTTTCGATGTTTCACAAATGGACGAGTGATGACGACAAAGGAAAATAGATCCGTAGAAATATGGCATTAAAAGAAACCTAGATGAACTTGGACTTAAAGGCAGAATATGAGAGTTCATCTGCAACTTCTTAAGTGATAGACACTTCCAAGTGCGGATAGGCACGCACTTTCAGCCTCAAAAGAACAAGAAATGGGCGTACACATAAGAAAGTATCCTGTCTGTCACCCTTTTCAATATAAAAATAAATAATATCATTAAAAACATGAATACGGGATCGACTGCGCTCTATACGTGGATGATTTATTTAAACACTATCGATCAAAATACATACCCACAGCTGAATGCAAACTCTAACTCTGTCTAAATAAAATAAACAAATGGGCCATAGAAAACGGTTTTAAATTTTCAAAGGACAAAACAAAATGTATGCATGTCTGCAAACTCCGAAGGATCCATTATGACCCCATCTTGAAACTGGACCACAATAATATCCCAGTTGTTGATCAACACAAGTACTTGAGAATCATATATGATAGAAAATTGACTTTTATACCTCACATAAAATATCTAAAAACAAAATGCCACAAGGCCATGCAGTTAATGAAAGTTCTGGCAGACACTGACTTGGGTGCTGACAAAACTACATTACTCAAACGCTACCGATCCTTAGATCCAAGCTCAACTATGGATGCTATATATATGGACCAGCCAGAAAGTCTTATATAAAAGAACTAAATACAGTACACCGGTAAGGATTTAGATTGACTTTAGGAGCCTTCAAAACTTCTCCAGTGGAAAGCCTGTATACAAAGGCTAACGAATCACCATTGACGTTAAGACAAAAAAAAATAGCACTACAAAATTATTATTATAAAAAATTTACTTATTGTACTAGTTGATAATACTAATCACTTTTTTTTAAATTATTAAACTTAACTTAATTATTTTATTTTATAATGTCTTTTAATTATTAAAAAATGTTCATCGCTTGAATGTAAATACATTTCATTGTGATAGAAATAGTTCGCCTATTTTTTTTTCAATGTGTGATTGATTTGTTTGAAAAAAAAACGTAACATTTTTCTCTGTCGTTTTTAAGAGAATGAGTACGCTAGTCGCAGTAATAATTGTCTTGACTTGATTTAGCCATGCAAATTCTTGGCAAGTCTGTGCATGAAATGTGTTAAGATAAGAAATATGTTTGAGGATTCCTGATCTGTGGCGTAATTATTCTGAGAAAATTATTTTTAGCTTATGGAAGAATTGATAGGGAATAAACAACATGGATGTTTTAAATGTTACTATACGATCCATGACACGTTGAGTCAGTATTTTTTATATATATTATTAAATATATAATTTCTAAACTTTGACATTGGTTAATAATAACGTTTTTACAAAGGATTTCACAAAGTCAGAATATATTGTGATATCATAATAGATCTGATCTTTCTCTCCTCCGTTTACTCTTTCTCTCTCTCTCTCTCTCTCTCTCTCTTTCCTTTTCTCTCTCTTTCTCCCTTTTCTCTCTCTCTTTCTCCCTTTCTTTCTCTTCCTCCCTTTCTTTCTCTTCCTCTCTTTCTTTCTCTTCCTCTCTTTCTTTCTCTTCCTCCCTTTCTTTCTCTTCCTCTCTTTCTTTCTCTTCCTCTCTTTCTTTCTCTTCCTTCCTTTCTTTCTCTCTCTCTTCCCCTCACTCTTTATTTCCCCCTTATTCTCTCTTCCTCCCTCTCACTCTCTCTTTACTCCTCACTCCTCTCTCCCTTTACCCCTCTCTCTCCCCCACTCTCTTGCCCCCTCTCCATCTCTTCCCCCTTATCTCTCCATTTCCACTCTATCCCTTTCAACTCTCTGTCTTCACTGTCTCTATCTTCCCCTTTCTCTCTCCTCGTTTTCTTTTAATTATTTACATCATTCCATTCCTCTCACTACTTCTCTCATCATTCGCCCTTTATTTATGCTATCTGCCCTTCCTCCCACCATCTAAAACATTCATGTATAATTGAAGTGTGCATGGTGACAAGCAAGTAAGAGAACAACATCCTTACGGTTTTAGTAGTAAAAATCGATTAATAAAATGCAATTTCAAAACTAAATAATATTACGCTGTTGTTTCTTGCTCCGGTCGGGGGAATAGGTGGACCGTTACTGGACTTCATTTTAGATTTTTAAGTAAGATTTTATCAATTCAATTGAATAAACTTATTTTTTATAGGGAAAATACCCATATTATTCTCAGAAGAATTTTAGATTTTCAGATTTTTAAGAAAGATTTTATTAATTCAGTTGAATAAACTTATTTTTTATGGGAAAATACCCGGATTATTCTCAGAAGAATGGATTTCCTGTTTGTCTTAATTTGGCAGTTGAAAATGAGAAAATAAAAGCCCCTCACATGCTTCAAAGGTCATATTTTAACGTGACTTTTTTGGAAGGTCAAGTTATCTGGGATGGTGGTTTTAGCCAAGGAAAGGGTTAATTATTTGTAATGATCCAGCTGAACTGTTTTTTGGGGAGTTGAGGGAGGCATGAGTTAGGGCCCCTGTGAGCTAAGTTTTGACCCCTCTCCCCCCCCAACAGTGGCAGTTATTTGTCAGTCATTCTAATAATAGACATATATAGGGGGGGGGGGAGAGTAAGTTAATCAATCATCACCCCCACCTATTGAAAAAAAGTTAACCCTTAAATGCTTTTTTTTATATTCGGTTGAAAAAATGTTATCATCGAAGATACTGATTACCTATTTAGCAGGTGTGCTGCTGATGCAACATCATACTAATACCTACTCACACTTGCCAACAGATTTACCAGACTTAGGAAAATAAGACTTTTGTTTTAGACTTGTAGTTTTTTCCAACTCTCCTGAACACTAGCCCAGTCTATTAATACTAAACCAGCAGTGGCAATTATACATACATATAACTTCAATGTCCTATTCTAGTCTTTTTCACTCAGTCCTTTATATACTGCTTTTCTTTTCACTTCATTCCTTCTTCTGCTGGCTTCTCAACACTCACTGTTTTTTTGTTTTCTGCGGGGGGGGGGGGGGAGTTCTATCTATTTATGGACACCTGTCCTCGCATCCCTTATTTGAAGCTATATCTTATACTCTACCTCTATACTCCTATTGTCACAGGATTTATTATTATTATTAAACTAGGCTAATGTTTAGGAGGGATGGAGAACATGTATTTGGGTCATCCATAACCTTGAAAGTCTGATTTTCATAAATACTTGCAGCAAAAACATCAACTATTATATTTATTCAGCTTGGGTATGAATGGCGGAAGTTAAATTTGTCAAAAGAATTAAAAATTGAATTAAATAATTCTAAAAATCTTTAAACGTGAATATATATTTTTTATATATATATATACTAGACTACCTGTGACCCGTTGGGTCACAACCACTAACACTATTCAAATCTCGCTAAATCTAGCTACACTGATGAGTCATAAAGACAACGAAACACGTGTCTGTGGATAACTATATATATACATATATATATATATATATATATATATATAATAATAATCCAGGGAAAACATCCACAGGGTAGTAATCCAAAGAATTTCAACCAGGTTTATAAAAAATGCTCAATATCAAATAGAGCTTTTATATATGATTATTTTTATTTACACAGACATGTACAAAATCTGCGACACTGACATGTCGATGTTATCGATCAACAGCTATTATAAACTGAGATCTCACCGGGCAGAGTTATAATCCGATCTTAACCTTAGATCATATTTGGAAAAAAAAAAAATATATATATATATATATATATATATATATATATATATATATATTCACCCCAAACAAGGCATATTGTTATTGAAGAGTAAGAGGCTACTGTGATAGGAGCCAGATTTATAGGGGGCAACTTGGGTGGAGCAGCAAGATGTTTGTTAATATTACATTTAAATTTCTGCATGTTGGTATGGCCGTGAAATAGGGAGCGGGGAGGGAATTCCAAAGGCAAGTAGTCCAAGGAAAGAAGCTATTCGAGTAAAAATCTTACTGAATCTAGAGACCTCTACAGAGAAAGGGTGTGATTTTGCTGCTAATCTGATGAGTCAGGAGTATTTACATTGAGAAGGAGGCACAAGTGCAGTAAGTTCAGCAGAGCACATTCCGTGGAAGTACTTGTAAAACAGCAAAGGGGTAAAACACTGTGGTGATGCGACAGGGGCTGGAGATTGGTAGCCAATGCAGGAGTTATTAGGTTATTTAGGAATATTTTCTCTTTCATTTTATGCTTGAATCTTTTCCGTCACATAACAAGCGCTGATTCAAGCAATTTCCAGGTTTGCTGTTTAATTGATTGCGGAAGAATTTGCCAGAAAGTAAGTGCACTGGATTGGTTAGGATTTGAACTCCGTTTCACAAGTTTTCAGTCTGAATCAAAAAAAAATTTATCAGCAACAAGGCACTATATGAGCTGTGCAACGAAAAACCCCTCTCCACAAAGGTCGCTGAACAAAGATGGTCTATGTTAGGCCACGTCCTACGAATGGACCCTGACACTCCCGCACAGAGAGTACTAGACTTTGCCGTTACTGGCTCGCAAGCCTACCAACCGCGACTAGGACGACACTGTACAAATCTGCTGGGCACACTACGTGCTGATCTCAAGCAGGCAGGACTAGGACCACTACATACAGCGAAACAACTTCATTGCCTATGACAATTTGTGCATGACAAGGCCAGATGGTCTGGGACTAGCATGGAGGACTGATTGTAGCTACGGGATGTCATTTGACTACCATAGCCGCAGAACACAGTTTTTAATAGAATAGCAATAGAGATATTTTTTTTTTACCTCACTTCACTTTACTACATGTTTTTGAATTAAACCACTTCCACTCACTCTACAAAGCCTTTTTTTCTTTTCATGCAATCTCTTTTTCTAGTTATTCTATCTGTTTTGTCTGTCTTTCTGGATTTTTTTTTTGGGGGGGGGGGTTAATTTGTGTCTGCATGTCTGTAACCGAAACTATGTCACAGTTCTCCAAGATATTACTTTATATTCTCACATTTTTATTTTCTAAATATTAAGAATTTAATACTAGAAAATATGTCGGCCCATACTTTTGCTAGACTATATTTTAATTTAGCATATTTATCTGTCTGTTTGTTGTTCATTTATAGGCTCCAAAAGTAATTGATAAAATTGCACCAAATTTGGCATGAAACCTTCTTTGGATGTCAGGTGTGTCTTGTGTGAAAGGGGTATTAATACTTTGAAATTATTTGGCAGAATTGAACCACATTTGGCATGAAACACGCTTGATATAACAGATTGTTAGATGTACCAGGGTGTATGGAAAGATGGATCATAATGCTACTACTGTTGCTATTAGTATTATTGTTATTATTATTATTACTACAACTGTTGCATAGCATCGTTATTGTTGCATACCCCTCTACTTAGGGCCGTGGCTTTTCTCGTTTCGTATACTCGTGCCTAAAAGGGCCGTGGCAGTTCACATTAATACTCGTCATTTTTAAAACATCATAAATCACATAGTTCATATATTGTTTGCATACCTTTAGATTTCTCCCTCGTCATGTAAAGGGTCACCGTCTCGATGTCGTCTAGTGGATGGATTCTTTCTTCTTTCCTTCCTGCCGTGAACCACACCGTCCATTGTCTGCAACGAAAGCTTCCTGACCGACTCACCAAACAACAATCTTTTTAACTTTCAATTCTTTTTATTACAAGCATTCTTATTTATCGGCTTGGGGACATTCACTACATCGAGAGAGAGAGAGCAAATCACTACTTTATCGTAGTTACTTATCAAATATTTCCTAAACTATTCCTGGAGGGAGGGGGGAAAGGATATCTCTCGCCTGTATTTTCTTAGAGAAATATTTCCCTTATCTGTTGTATTTTACATGGTAACAATCACGTCTCATCGGTTCGCTTCCAAAACCCAGACTGACTAAAACTCGCTTCTCATGAAGAACGAGTGACGTCACGGATCCCTCTGCTTTCCACGCAAGTGCCTGTGACGTCACAGAGCCTCTCGCAGGTGTACACTGACCCTTGATCTGGGTTCTCATCACACGGTGACCTTGTCATATTTGTTAGCTCTGACTGTGAGAACAGGCCCTATTCTGCACTCGACGCGCAAGTCAAACCAACGACTTCCAACAGATACGTCCATTCCCATAGGGCCATTATCGAACAGTTATGATTGTCTAGTGGTTGTGTCTTGATGCCGTGGAGTTGAAAAACTCTTGAGGCAAAACTTTGAAGATATCATGAGTATAGCTCTCTTGTTTGGAAATTGTTGTTGATGCTGAAAGAGAAACTTCTTAAGTAGCTGCAGTTTGTAATCAATCAGCGAACATATAATTACGTCACCCTGTTCTTTTCTTTCCTAGTTATTTCTGGGGATGGTTATCCGACAAGAAAGGCCGAAAGTTGGTGCTCTTACTGACTGTAGCTGGCAATGGAATTTTCTCTCTAATCTTCGGATTTACCAGCAACCTTGCGATGGCAATCATTACACGATTTCTCACAGGCGTCACAAATGGTGAGTTACATTTCCTTCTCTTTTTTAAAACAATTTTTTTGTTTCCCTCTAAAAAAGTTTGCATTTGTCTTTATGTTAAAAGGAAGATCTGTTATTGATGTATACCTGCACAATTACTCTTGAACTGCTTCTTATGAGATTTGGAACAGAAGTTCTCAATAGTTGCTGCATTCGCTTTTGTCTTCAAGTTGTTATTTTTGTTGTGTGGTTGCTAAATATTCTCATCTATATTGTAATTGCCAATTTCCTGTGTGTATTGGTCACGTATAGGCTTCAAGACATAATTGCGCCATATTTGGCATGAAGAACCCTTGAGTACAAAGTGTCATAGGGGTTAATATTATACTGCTAATATTAATAATAACAACCATTTATAGCCCTCAAAATAAGTAACATAAACTATATATATATATATATATATAATGGATTAAATGAAAGAATAAAATGAGAGATTAATCAAACTTTATTACATATCAAAGTTCAAGCAAAAAGTACTGTAAAGTCCTTAATTCATGGATTTTCAAAGAAAATCTTCTCCTCAGAGGACTATTACCACAATGACATCACTGAAAGTAAAAAATTTTACTTTGAAAATATATAAAAATATATAAAACATAAAATATAACGGCAAAAAAAACACACTTTTATGTTAACACACGCCATCTAGGTACGGGTTGATTACAATATATCCAAGTCAAAAAGTTTTCAAAGAAAGTGTTTTTCTTTGAAAATCCATAGATTAAGGACTTTACAGTACTTTTTGCTTGAACTTTGATATGTAATAAAGTGTGATTAATTTCTTATTCTTTCATTCAATCCATAATTAATATAATTAATGCTGTATCTAATATATTGAGCTTTGTTTTTATCCTGATAGTTCACTAATTAAAGATATTAGACATTATTTATATCTTTGAAGTATCATTTTAATATATATATATATATATATATATATATATATATATATATAGTCTCGGAAGTTTCTCAACCATTAAAACTATATTAAAAAAAAAAAAAAAAACTTTTAGTCCGAAGTCTTTCAGTGGAAAATCACTCATGTAAGTCAATTTATTTTTTACAGTTATTATATCAGTTTGTTTCTAACACTATTTTAAGGGATCATCAGTTGTTTACCATGAAAAACTGTTTAAGAAGATAACATCATTTTTTTGAGTGTCTTTTAATATTAGTTTTGATTACATAACGATGCAACCAGAATTTATTTTTCATTGGTTTGCTTCGAGAAAAAAAAAAGGATTAATAAGTAAAATGAAGAGAACAATTTTGATGTTGACGGTTGTTTTTTTAGGGGTTTAATTTGATGGCAAATAAAAATTCACTAAAGAAGCCTTTTGGAAACATCTTGAATTTATTATCAAGAAAAAAATGTGCGTTTTGACAATGAGCAAACACAATTGTATTAATAAAGATGTCATTTAAAACAAATTCGGAACATTTATAATTTAATAATACCATCTTGGTAGATTCTCTGCACAGACGGAGTTTTCCTCTGGTGTTTATTATTTTTGACAAAGGGAAGTTTCTTTTTCCCGAAATATTAAATAAATGATTTTTAATAATCATCCGGACAACACACAAACAGCTAACACCAAACTTTTATGTAAGATTTTAAGAAAAAATAAATAGTAAGTCCCATTTCGATTTCGATTTATTATTTTTGTTCCTTCCAGCTTACATCCTACCCGGGACTTTGCATTGCCCTCAGCCTTTTAAAAACATACCACTAATATATATATATATATATATATATATATATATATATATATATATATATATATATATATATATATATAGGTTCCATGCACGACACTATTCTGCCTCGAACATCCTTGGGCAAGGTGTTCACTCACTTCACTACCTTACACTTAAAATAATTTTTCTAAGCCCTTTCTATCTTATTTTAGTAAAATATTTTTCTGTCTATCCTATTTCCCAACCCTATCAACTACTTGTCTACCCAACCCGGCCATGTCTATGATCTTAAACTCCATGGTGAGGCTCCAATTTGGAAACTTTGGGGAATGTGAAGTCACCCCATAGTTGCCAATATTCTTAGGTCAATCTATGGAATAAATAGAATCTATCGTTTGCAAACTATTTTATTTACATAATATGTTCCTATAAAACAAATTTATTTAAGAACTTTAATCACAATATTTTTTCTTTACCAAAATGACTGAATTCGGCATTAAATCCCCCCCCCCTCAAAAAAGGTTGATATGTTGTAAAAGAACGAACCAATAATAATAGCTTGAATCATATACTGAACAGGCTTGTAGCTTTAATTCTAATAAAATTTTGACTCCAGTCAAATGACATAACATGCTAAATTCTCATCTGTTAGCATGAATATCACATTTTAGGAAAAAGTTTTCTTCCCTCAGACTGGCTGGAAAGGAAATAGCAATGGGAAGTTCCTAGGAGTCTATATTGCAACTAACCACCTCACTCAGAGATTGGTTTACAGAATAAAATGAATTGATATTGTGAATATTCAGCATGTCAACTATTATGAGATAGAAGACACGATGTCGACAGGGTCCACACGTGAAATATATCAGATAAAACTGCTGAAATGATCAATATAGAGGAGAAATCTATAACTATATTCAATCTATCAATCAATTTTATTTGCAAAAAATAGCAAAGTACAACAAGCCATGTAAAAGAAAAGTTAGAAGATGTGTACATTCATATAATATCTGAAGGTTTTGTCCAAACCGACTTTAAACAAAAAAAGAACAGAAAAAAAGAAAAACAGCGAAAAAAATGAAAAAGAAAACATTGAAAAATTCCCCCCCCCCCAAAAAAAAAATTTCGTTCTACACAGTTGATTGAAAATGGTTCATTTGACCCCCCCCTCCCTACAAAAATAAAAATCTATTTATTTATAGTTCTTTAGCTACGGTTTGTTCGTTTTTTAATTTTTTTATCAGTGTATTTGGTCCCCCAATTTATAAAATCGAGGGACTTATGTTTTGAGGCATGTCCGTCCGTCCGGATTTTTCTCTGCAACCATCCATTGAATTTCTCTGAATTTTGCATGAAGTTGTAACTTTGGTCAGGTTAGAAAGTGACATTCTCCGATTTTTGAAAAAAAATCTGGTTAGCCCCCCAGGGGGTCAAAAGGCCCCGAAATGGCAAAAAATGACATTTTTTGCCCCATAACTTTTCATCCATCCATTCAATTTCTCTGAAACTTGGCCAAAATGTGGAGGCTATTGTTCCTAATAGAAAATAAGTATAGCTGACCTTGGAACAATCTGGTTCGCGCCCCCAGGGGGTCAAAAGTCCCCAAAATGGCAAAAAATGACCCTTTTCTCCCATAACGTTTGATCCATCCATTCAATTTTTCTGAAACTTGGTCAAAATGTAGAGGCAATTGTTCTGGATATAAAATGAGCATCCTTGACCTCAGAAAAATTCTGGTTCGCGCCCCCAGGGGGTCAAAGGGGGGTCAAAAATGCCCCAAATTGCCCAAATTTATTGCATTTTACACTCGCCACATCGAGTCACATACAGAGGGGGACCACGCATGCGCGGCTTGTTTTTCTTTGAATTTATTCCTTTTCTATTATCGCCTGCAAGTCTTCCATTAGTGCTTGGCGTTTTCGTCTCGGTAACTCTCGGGCGTTTCCACAACCTGCCTGATCGTTGTCGAAGCAAAGTCACGGAAATCTGGTGTGTCAGCTATAGGAGCACCGTTTTATCCAAGATGACTTTAAACCTAGATATTGTAGGTACCATTACAACCTCCTATGGCAGGCTGTTTCAGAAAGCAGAAACACGGACAAGGCAACGATGGTACATGTTCTGCGAGTGACTGTTAGGGTGAAAAACTCCTCTAAAGGTAAATTTACATTCCCGTTGATGATGCTGTATGCGCGAATTAGGTCCCCTCATATCCTTCTCAAGTAAGGATAGATTTAGTCTTTGGAGCCGTTTTTTGTAGCTAAACATATTCTAATGTTATGTTGACTGCCATGAAACTCAGCACTATAATGCACATACAAGATAGCAGATAAGAGTATGATAATTGGCTACCTAGGAAAATAAGTAATTGTCAAAAAAAAAGTTGACAATTACTTATTCTAGTCTTAAATTCCAATCTTACAGAATGATTGAATCCAGTTATGAGTATCTAATATATAAAGCAAATACACTCTCTTTTCTCGCTTTTTGTCATCGATAGGTTTTTCCTACAAAATCAATATTTCATTTAGGTTTGTTAGTTCTTTGGGTAAATCGTGGCAACATGTTGTTAAGAACGATAAAATGTAATTCGAATTATTTTCTTCCAGAAAATACTTTGAATGGGTCAGAATTATTTTCATTTAAAAAAAAAGGATGTAACTCTGGATTCGTCAATACAGTTACTTCCCTTTGTTTGGGAGCAAAATAATATTTTGGAAAAAAAAACAAAAAGCAAATTGCAAGTAAAAACAGTATCCGACAACGCTGAGTAGTTAGAGCTAATAATTCATAAAATAGTTTTCTCACTATTTAAATAAAGTGTTATATATATATATATATATATATATATATATATTTAAATGTTGAATTAAATAACGATAATTGAATTATCGTTTCATAATAATCTATCGTGATAATATAAAGCTCAATATATAGATCAATCAATTTTAGATATGAAAGATGAGAATAAAAAATTGTAAAGATACAATATTTATTAGAACATCAAAAGTTCAGAGCAAGGAGCTTCATATACTTAATCCATGGATTTTCAAAGATAAACTCTTCTCATTAGAGGATAGGGAAAAGCCGACAATGTAATTGTATAATTATCGGCAACATTCAACTTTGAAAATTTTACATGAAATAAAACAAAATAAAAATAAAAACAAAGGGCCAAAAGTTAAAGAGTCTTATGTTGAGATGAGAGCGTAAAGTCAGGGTGGATGATATCCCAAAACACGTCAAAACAAAAATAAAAACAGCTGTTATTTTGGAAATGAATGTTTGAAAAAGAACAATACTCAAATTGTTTAGGAATCCAAATATTTTTGTAAGAGGCTGGTGGTCCGACGGCAATTGGTAACGTCCAGTTTATCCTGTCTGTGCATTAGTTTGCTGCTGGAATTATCCGTTTCGCAGGGTTCAGATTGATTTTTGTCTGTTAGAGTTCAGTATATATCAAAGTGAACATTTTGAACACCTCCCGCTCCCTGGTTGATCAGAATATCGGCAGGTTATAGACATCTATTCAGATCCAATAGTTTTCAAGCCGGAGCTGAATAAAAAGTGTTGTTTGTAAGTTGTGGCGAAAATAAATATTTATTTTGTTTTATTTTATGTAAGATTTTCAAAGTTAAATGTTGCTGATAATATTTACAATTACATTGTCGGCTTTTCCCTATCCTCTGATGAGAAGAGTTTATCTTTGAAAATCCATGGATTAAGGATATGAAGCTCCTTGCTTTTGATGTTCTAATAAATATTGTATCTTTACAATTTTTTATTCTCATCTTTCATCTCTAATATATATATATATATATATATATATATACACAATACTTATAAATAAATATTAAATTATTAATACCTACAGACGCTAGCGTTTCAAGCTTATTGCTCTCATCAGTGCAGGAAAGTAACAATTTCAGACGCGCGAACCCGATTCATAGTCATCCTAGAATCTGCAAGCAGTCGCCATATCCACTCGGCCAACGGAAACTGTCACATAATTAAGGGAAATTAAGATCTATATGTACCTAGAAGCGGGCACAGATAGAAGACTAGTCGAGAGTGTTCGACGAACGTATTCAGAACTTTGAGAGAGAGAGAGATATGCACAGGTTAATCTACTAAACTAATGAATGGATCATTATGAATTTTTTAATATATATTCTCGGCAACCTGGTGAGTAACATGGGCACAGTATTTTTATTTTGTAAACTTTACCATTTAGGTAACCAAAATTTGCACCCCACACCTCAAAAAAAACCTTTAAAAATGAGTTAGATACAAAAAATTTAATAGAGAAAAGAATTGTCGTACATCAAAATTTCCATATATTACATAATATATTTTTAAAAGGATTGGTGCACGCACATGGGCGTCAATATGTGCATGCTTGGTAAAATCCTAAACTATTAAACTTATTATGGAATATGTATTCTAGGTAACAGGGTGAGAAACGTGGGCACATTATTTACTTTTTTGTAAACTTTACCATTTCGGGGGTACCACCGAAACCGTACCATACTACACCCTCCCTCCCTCTAAAATAATGAACCATTAAAATTTAAAACTAATGCTATATCTATTGCATATACCCGTCCTGAGAGGGGTATTCTACCAGTTCTTTTTATAAAGTTTGCCCCTTAATTTTGCCCCTTAAAAAATTGCTCCCTTCTTTATTTGTAATTTTATTCTGCAACCACTTAAACAAAAGTGATAAAAATGGAAATAGTATTCCGAACGTAATGTGAATGAAAGAAGGAGAAACTAAATTATCAGTAAAGTCATCAACGTTTCGTCTTCATCAAGAAAAGACTTTCTCAGGATGGTTTAAGAGAGTAAAGAAGTTATAAACATAAGTATATTACTTGGAAATAGTCTGTATGCATAAAATGTAAACAATATTTATATTCATCTTCTGGGCGAAACATGGCCGACTAAAATAAAAATCTGTAATACGTGTTTATAACTTTTTTAATTTAGTTTCTCCTTCTTTCGTTAACAAAAGTGTATGATGAGCCTAATGGATTCAGTCGCAGACGATGGAATCAGCTTTGTCGTGTTAGAATCTTAATCTCCATTGTAATTATTTATACACTGATATTGTTTTTTTTTCTTGTTTTTATTTTTATTTTTGTTAACATCAAACAAAACACATTTCCACTGAAACGTAAGGGGCTATTGTGAATTAGGGGCCAGATTTATAGGGGACATCCTAAGTGGGGAGTTGTGCAGAGAGATGCTTGTTCATATTACATTTAAATTTATGCATGTTGGTACAGTTGGAGAAATAGGGAGCAGGAAATGAATTCCAAAGACAAGTGGTACAAGGAAAGAAGCTATTAGAGTAGAAAGTTTTCCAGCTTATGAACACCTCTACAGTGAAGGGGTGGGATTTTGCTGCTATTCGGTTTGGTAAGGAGTATTTACATTGAGAGGTACAAGTGCTGTAAGTTCGTCGGAGCACATTCCGTAGAGGTATGAACCCACCCCCAAGTGTCCATCATTCATTTTGCAATCCTGACAATTTCATTAACCTTTATCCTTGAGTGGCTTTTTGCCTTGGTAATTATTGACTGAATATTAAAAGTAAAAAAAAACTTGTTCAATAAATCGTATACATTGGTTATTGCGCCTCAGCATAAAATGGCCTCAAAAATGTTGATATGCCGTAAAGCAGAACAAACCCGAACCAAACCTTAACCTTAATACTAGAAAACATTGATTTAGTCTCCCTGTTAACTTTGTGTCCGTTTTGTAAAACCCGCCAAAGTTCTAAATCAAAGAATGTAATCCTACAGTTTCTTCTCTTTTACAGGCACAGTTGGCACCGCCAAAACAATTCTGTATGAAATCTCTGACGACACCAACCAGGCTCTTGCTATGGCCATTCTCTCTCTTTCCTGGGGTGTGGGTCTTTTTCTTGGACCCGCCATGGGAGGTAAGAGACAAAACGCATCCATAAAAAATAAATACCTTTGACCTCTCATGGAACCTTTCTATATTTATCATTATAACAAAACATTTTTTTCAATAGACTTTTCTTATATCATTTTAACTCTTGCATTGGAATATATATACCATCACGGACTATCGCTTTTGATAATCAAGTTAAAATTACACATTTTCTACCAGATATATATATATATATATATATATATATATATATATATATATATATATATATATATAAAATAAAGAAACACAGAATAACATAATCACCAGTGCAATAATTTATTTCAACCTTCCGGCATTGTTCAAGCATCCATGAGAACCGGTGTGCCAACGTGATTCTGCTGTGCAGACATGATGACAACATGACTCTATTATGACGATTCAATAAAAATAAAAATTATTCGCAGTGTTTATGATTGTTTAAAAATTTGGGGGAATATGATTGAATATCTTTAAGAAATGTGAACCTGACAGACACCATATTGCCATTATAATAAAATTAAGCTGAAAACACTGTACGAACAACTAAAACACTTATTATTATTATTATTATTATTATTATTATTATTATTATTATTATTATTATTTTTATTATTATTATTAATATTATTTTTATTATTATTATTATTATTATTATTATTATTATTATTATTATTATTATTATCATTTTTATTTTTATTTTTATTTTTATTATTATTATTATTATTATTATTATTATTATTATTATTATTATTGTTATTATTATTATTATTATTATCATTTTTATTTTTATTATCATTTTTATTTTTATTATTATTATTATTATTATCATTTTTATTTTTATTATTATTATCATTATTATTATTATTATTATTTTTATTTTTATTATTATTATCATTATTTTTATTTTTATTATTATTATCATTATTATTATTATTATTATTATTATCATTATCATTATCATTATTATTATTATTGTTATTATTATTATCATTATCATTATCATTATTATTATTGTTATTATTATTATTATCATTATCATTATCATTATTATTATTATTATTATCATTATTATCATTATTATTATCATTATTATCATTATTATTATTATTATTATTATTATTATCATTATTATTATTATTATCATTATTATTATTATTATTATTATTATCATTATTATTATTATTATTATTATTATCATTATTATTATTATTATTATTATTATTATTATCATTATTATTATTGTTATTGTTATATTTCAGTTTGTTTTACTAGGACCCTTGCAGTTTTCATGCTAACAAAATAAGCAGACGTCATTGTATATTTTCTTTGACGAATCTAAAAACAGTTTCTTTACGCTTTTTTGAGGTCACAACCTAGTTTGCTTATGATGCAATGACCTCATGACCTACTGACCTCATGACCTACTGACATAGTCAACCATGAAAAGGAAACTGTGACAGAATTTACTCGTTTAACAGTTTGATGGCAAAGATTATAAAAAAGATTTATTCATTTAGGTTCAGATTTAAAATGTTTAATTTTTGTAACTGCTACTAATATTTGTTCATTGGTTAATTATGAATTAACTTAGTGTGACTCGAATAACAGAACAATATAAATGATGACGGGTCGAGACACAATGATTGAAAAATATGCTAATCTAAAAATGTATTTAAACAAAGATTAAATGCAAATTCATCATCATCATCATCACCATCATCATAATCTTCGAGTTAACGTCTGTTTTACATGCTGGCATGTGTTGGACAGCTTTCATAAATTGATTCTGAACTAATCTATCTCTGACCAGGACTTTATTTATTATCCCTATTTCTCTCAAATCCATCCTTAGCACTTCCTCCCATGTTCATTGGCCTTCCCCTGCCAACTGACCCTGCTACCTCAACTGTTTTACATCTCCTTACCCAAAAACTGTTTTCTTTTCTGGGTACATATGAAAATACCGTTCTGAAGAAAGTCGCTGTTTGAACAATTTTTATGTTGCATTGGATGACTGAAAATAAACATCGACTTGAAACAGCTGTAAACAACTTTAATACATTTGAGTATATTTTTTACTTGGAATATGATTTGAAAATAATTTAAATCGTTAAATATATATATATATATATATATATATATATATATATATATTATAAGCAGGGATTGGTTCAGTGGTAAAACTTTAGACTCTGGGGTCCTGGTTTTGAATCTCGCTAGGTTCAGCCACGTTGGAGAGTTTTATAATGACAGAAGACATGTCCACGGATAATCATATTTAAAAAGAATATATATATGCAGGGTGTTTGGAAACTCGATTGCATAACTTCCGAAGCCTCTTTGTGTTGGGGTTTGTTTTTGTAACTCAATTACTCATTCTAATTTCGTTTGTGTTTCATTTCTTCCTCTGCACGGTTTCTGCTGATCATATTTATTTACTTGTATTTCGGTCTGTTGTATTCTGTTACCTGAAATACGAAGGGCCAACATTCGCAGGATGCCGACTGAGTTTTCCATGTTGGCTATCAAAGAAGCCTCATCCTAATATCGTGCTCAGATCACTTCTGATTCCTACAGCTTTTATATTTGTTTGGTGGCTTTTTTTTTTAAGGTCTTGTTAGTATATGTAGTAACACCAGGACCAGACTTATTTTACCCTGGTGATACCAGATCAGGCTGCCCTGTAGCTCCCTGAGACGAAATTCACCTACATTGACGTTTTTTTTTTTTTGTTTTTTTTTTTTGTAAAACTTAATTATGTTCTACAAAACCAAAACCAAAAACAACAGCCCCTCTCCCTTTCTCCCTCCCCTTTTTTATTTTATTTTTCCTACCCTACTCCCGGTCCTGGATATGACCTTAAACTACATCCGATGGTGAGATCCGGCTTACGGACTTTGGGGAATGTGGAGCCTCCTCTTAATTACCATTGCTCCCAGGTCCACCCTGACCCGGAGTGGTAGTACCTGTTAGGGTCCCAACTATGGGTTAAATAGAAACAGATATTAAAAGGGGAAAGAAACAAAAAAGAGAAGAAAACAAATATACTTTAACAACCAAACCAAACACCATCAATAAATATTTGAACATATAAAGAACTTGAAGCATAAAAACTTTCACCAAAATGACTGCATTCGGCATTAAATAACCTGAAAAGGGTTGATATGCCGTAAAACAAAACAACCAAACAACCAAACTTATTTTACCTGTTTATCTTTCTCATATGCAGAAATAACAGTGCACTATCGTACACATTGTATGCGTTAGATGTTTATAGTAAAGTATGTTGATTAGTATTATTTGATTCAATGGCTTATAACTTGGAAATCAAGAGTTTCTGGACATATTATTATTATTATCAAAACTGTGTTCTGCAGCTACGGTAGTCAAATGACATCCCGTAGCTGCAATCAGTCCTCCATGCTAGTCCCAGGCCATCTGGCCTTGTCATGCGCAAGTTGTCGTAGGCAATGAAGTTGTTTCGCTGTACGTAGTGGTCCTAGTCCCGCCTGCTTGAGGTCAGCACGTAGTGTGCCCAGCAGATTTGTGCAGTGCCATCCTAGTCGCGGTTAGTAGGCTTGCGAGCCAGTAACAGCAAAGTCTAGTGCCCTCTGTGCGGGAGTGTCAGGGTCCATTCGTAGGACATGGCCTAACATAGACCATCTTTGTTCAGCGACCTTTGTGGAGAGGGATTTTTCGTTGCACAGCTCGTATAGTGCCTTGTTGCTGATAAATCTTTTCGGCCAGCAGTGACCTGTGATGGAACGGAGGTGTCTGCGGTGGCATGCATCCAGCTTGTCAAGCATGGCTTTTGTTATTGCCCAGCTGTTGCTATTGTAGAGCATGATGGACACGCAGTACATGTTATAGAGACGGAGTCTAGTCTGGACATATATATAGATATAAAACATAATCCCAAAGTTATATCATCGATTTTACAAATATATATATATATATTATACTAAAGATGAGTTAAGTTTTCTCGGTATGCAATGAACAGACTAGTTAGGAAATAAGTGTATTTCCTATTAAGAAATGAAAGCTTCCTTATAATACTACTTCGATCTCCTTTTATCTTTTTGCTGCCCTTTCCTCTCTTCTTTTGGCCACACTATTTGTGCTATCTTATGTCGAAATTCTTATTTAATAAAGAGACCTAATTTCAGTGCCGACAGACATAAACCTACACCTGAGCATACTGGTCACTACATCTTTTATTATAAAGTTATTGAATATTAAATCAGAATGTGTGCAATAAAAATTATGCCTGTTTTCAAGCCCCCCCCCCCACTATTGGACTTGCCCCCCTCACTTTACGGTCATCAATAATGAAGTTATATATGTATGTGTTTAACCGCCCCCCCCCCACACTTTTTAGGAGAGCCCTCCCACTTTTATAACTGTCCCGCCGGTCCTGATATATATATATATATATATATATATATATATATATATATAATATTATTATTATTATTATTATTACCATATAGGAGGTAATAATATATATATATATATATATATATATATATATATATATATATATTATTATTACCCCCTATATATCTATCTATATATATATATGAGATAATAATATATAAAACAAATTTTTATATAATCCAGGTCGATTCGAATAGGAATCAGTTTCCAAATGCAAAAATGAATCTCAATATTTAGAATATTAAATAGAGCTTGGAAAAAAAATTAGATTCAAAATTATATCATTTTCTAACAGGTTTTGGAACAACAGTTTTTTTACACATGTTTCTCGAGAAGCTGAAAGTAGGCGAACGTTATCTGCATAGTTTACTCCAAACAATTGTCCCCTGTTATCAGAAAAGGCCGAAAAAGGGAACATCCAAAAGTAAACCAGAAAAGAAATAAGGAAAGAATTAGCCCATGGGAGGGTAAGAGTTCAATGGTTTAAAGTTTAAACTTATGTCCAAAGTTTTGAACTCTTAATCTTCCATATGGTAATTCTCTCCATATTTCTTATCTGGATTACCTTTGGATGTGTTTTTTTCAGCTTTTTCTGATGACAGGGGAGTGTTGTTCGGAGTAAACGATCCGGATTACCTTTCTGTACCTTCAACTTCTCTAGAAACATGTGTAAAAATAATTCTTGTTCCGAAACTTTTATAAAATAATATAATTTTGAATTTAATGTTTTCATATATATATATATATATATATATAATGTTATCTCTTGGAATTGTCGCCATCAGACCTAAATAGCATTCTATCTGACAAACGGTATTTGATTCTGTCTAGCCAGTGAAATACGAAATTTTACAATCCGAATTATTCACATAATGAAACAGGAATTCCAATGTATCCATATCTTTCATTGTCTCGCTGCTGACTTCTTCTAACTGAAATATCTCAATGTCTATCTCCCTTCTAATATGTGATCACCTTTCTGTCAATCAAAGTGTAGCACGAGTCTTTTTCATCCCTTTTATTGTTTTTATTCTATTTATTCCTTCCTTCGAATTTTCTCAACACTGTTGCTTATTTAAAGCTATAGTTTATATTCTACAATTATACCTCCAATGTCACTACTTGCTTACTATTATTAGAGTAGAATAGTGTTCAGGAGTAATAGAAAACAGTGTTGCTTATTTAAAGCTATAGTTTATATTCTACAATTATACCTCCAATGTCACTACTTGCTTACTATTATTAGAGTAGAATAGTGTTCAGGAGTAATAGAAAACAGTGTTGCTTATTTAAAGCTATAATTTATATTCTACAATTATACCTCCAATGTCACTACTTGCTTACTATTATTAGACTAGAATAGAGTTCAGGAGTAATAGAAAATAATTATTATTTGGGAAGGTATCCGTGACTATAAAAATCTGATTTTTATAAATAAATGCTTGTCGGATCGTTTCACAAAGTATAAATTGCATGAAACTGAAATCGAATTTTGTATTTTTTCTCATTCTAAGTTTTAAAAATTCTTTTTTTCTTCTTTTCATAATTACAGGATTCTTAGCTTCACCAGCCAAAAAATATGCAGACTATTTTGATCCCGAAGGATTCTTTGGAAAATTTCCATACCTTTTGCCGGGTGTTGTATCATTCCTCGTTGCAATTTGCGTTTTCTTTGTTGTTCTCTTCTATATGCCGGAAACAAGTAGATATGGGTAAGTATATAAGATAAATATGTACAAACACTTGTATAGTGTTTTTATTACTCGTTCTCTTGGTGTCATTATAGGATAAAATAAGAGAAAAAAATAATAAAGATATTTAATACTTGTTATTATTAATACTAATACTGACACCAATTTTTAATTTAACTTTCCAACTTTTTCACAAATATAATCCAATCTATTTAATGTACAGATAAATCCATTACAAAATTGGATACTTTAATTGAACTATTTAATTTTGACTAATTAGACCATTTAGTTATGACTATTGTGACATAAACTGACACCAAAAATAGGATACTATAATTGAACTATTTAATTTTGACTATTGTGACATAAACTCACACCAAAAACAAATAGGATACTTTAATTGGACTATTTGATTATGACTATTGTTACAGCTAAACTCACACCAACAATTGGACAGTTTGATTGGATCATTTAATTATTATTATTATTGTATTAAATAAACTCACACCAACAATTGGACAGTTTGATTGGATCATTTAATTATTATTATTATTGTATTAAATAAACTCACACCAAAAATTGGACCATTTGATTGGATCATTTAATTATTATTATTGTATTAAATAATTGTGGCAGATTAAATAAAGCTCACAATTGGACTATTTAAAAAATATCACAGCGTTTTTCTCATAGAAAGTTTATATAAAGAATCAACTAAAAAAGGCATTTTAAAAAGCTAGAATTAAAAATTCTGATGAAATACATAAATGTAAAAAAAGTAACTTAGTTTTATGTATCGTGTTGATTAAAAAAAGCACTTTTTTGAAAATTCCTCATTTAAATTTGACATGTTAAATAATTTATAGATATTTGATGAAATATGATAAAAAAAATATATCTGTTTTCAATGACGGAAGTTAACTTTTTTCTATTTACTGTTCTGGTATTTAATCTGTTTTACATGAAATATTAATAAATTGATTTGAGATTCCATTCTTATTTTCTCTTCTCATTTATTTTTGTTCATCTTTTCCACCTTCCGGTACCTATATCACATTGCTCCTGCCTCGGATTACAAACCTACATTTATATTTACCAGCAATGCTACAATCTCCTTTTATATTTAATTTTGTTTTTTTGTTTTTTTCTTTTTCTTGTTCTAGGGAAACTTTGGTGATTGAAAAGGAGTCTGATTCAAATGATGATACGTCAGCAGAGAGCCCGAAAAAAAAGGAAACATCAAACAAAACCACCGGGATCCTTCGTCGTTCATCCTCACAGCTGCTGAACATTGAGGGTCATCATGTTGAATCGGTAACCGGTGCCTTTCTGGCCCGCATTCAAGAAGAGACTTCACTCGACAGGCAGTTTGGTGCTAAAAGTTACATAAGCCTCCCTGAAGGATTTATTTATGGCTCAAGGGATTTAGACACGAGTTCCAAATTGAGTCCATCACGTTCATCACATTCCATAATTCCCTCCCAGAATGTCAGCCACACGAATTTAAGCATATTAAAAAACGACACTTTTTCTCTTCTGCCCAGTGACATTCATGCCAAGTTAGGAAAATGTTCTTTCACAGTAGAAATTAAAGACATTTCCGAAACGAATGGTCTTTCTCCAAACACTCTGCATACGGAGCCGACGGTAACAGATAAACTAATGATTGATCCATCTCCTTCCTCTTCTTATGAAGAAGTCAAAGAAGAAAAACCGAGTTCCATCTGCTCTAAAATATGGAATAGTTCCTTGATTACCTTACTTCGGTAATGATTGCTTTTATTCATATATTTACTCCCCCTCTTTGGGGGGGGGGGGAATCTCTTGTTTTAATCAATAATCTATAAATATAACTTTCAACTTTCAAAATGATATCACAGAATATTTATGCATATACGGATCAATAAATTTCAAAACGTTAAAAAAACATTGATAAAGGATTATTTTTTTAATTAAATAATATTATATCCAGCAAATAAAAAAAAACAGAAGGACCTATAATAAAAACCAGAACATATATATAATGTTACAAAATTAAAATATTTTTACAACATTATTAAAAAAATGATGGATAAAGTATTTATATTGAATTAAAAGTTAAAAATTGAAGCCTGGAAATATAAGTAAAATAATAAAGCAAAACAAATAATATAAATGGAGTAGCCATTTCAAAATAAGGACCAGGCAAAAATATTGATCTTAATAATTACCTTAATTTCAAGATGAGCCAAGGGAGGTAACTCTGCTGAATCTTGATATTTTATGAAGGATGAGATCCGCTCTAGAATGTTTTAGGTGAAAGTAAGATAATATAAAATATGGCGTAAGATATATTGTGTTAGAATGATATATATTTCGAGATGTCTGATTTCACAACTAACACATACAAAAACCATAAGCATTACTTAATTTTTTAGAATAAGTCAGGGGAGGTTACTCTTCCTGAAACTCGTGATTTTCTATTTGAAAAAAATGCTCTAAAACGCCAAACTTTCAACACATAAATATATAAAACTGATTTAAAACAACGAAATTTATAAATAAAGAGTTTAATTTTATAATTTTACCTACATTTTACCTTACAATAATTTATAAGTTAATGATTATTGGGTTTCAATTAAAATAACAATTATCTGAGTGAAACTGAACAACTTGAAAGACCTTATAAAATTTCAAATCATAATTAATAAATAGAAGTTTTACTGAACACAAAATAATATATATTTTATAAATTAATAAGAGAATATATATATATATATATATATACATTTAAAAAGAATATGCGGAAATCTCTCAAAGGCCCTTTCGACTATCATCTCGTCAGGAGAAAATCGATAGTTTTAATTAATAATAACGTCGAAAGAAAGAGCAAAAATTGGCCAGCATTTGGTTGAAAACCCTAGCTGTGCCAGTAGCTATAAAATAGACCGTTTTGAGGTTATGCATAGAGCAGATTCCAAGAACCATTTGAAAATATTGGAATATGTCTCTATCACTATGCGAAAACCTTCCTTGTGCCAGCAGAAGGAATTTGTAAGATCGCTTAATCTCTTTGGGGCACTTTGAACTCCTTCACAATTTTTTTTTCCCCTAACGTAGTGCCTTTTAATCGACTTTTAACGAAATCATTAAATTGAATTTTAATCGCTTTATCGTTAGTTTTGGCACACTCAATTCCCATTTTGCTCTTTCTTTCGACGTTATTATTAATTAAAACTATCGATTTTCTCCTGACGAGATGATAGTCGAAAGAGCCTTTGAGAGATTTCCGCGTATTCTTTTTAAATGTATTTATAAGTTTTGTACCTCAAAACATTTATTTATATATATATATATATATATATATATATATATATATATATATATAGCAAGCCATGTATATAAAAACACCTGACAAAAATAACTCCATGCACTTAGCCTGATGATTCCCCCCGGGGATGAAACACGGGAGCCTCTGTGTAGCTTGATTGCCATATATATTTTCATTGCTTACTACCTAGCTCTACTTACGTATCGAGCACTGTTGAAGTAAATACTGAAAACTGACACATAAAAAATTATATCTCCTTATAATATTTTATGTGGATACATGAAGTACTAATATATATATATATATATATATATATATATATATATATATATATATATATATATATATATATATGTTAATTCATCAAGATCAGCTATGTTAATAAAATGATCATAAAACCAATACTTTCAAAAGTGCTCAATAACAAGTAGAGCATTTATAAAATTATATAAACAATATTACAGTCTTAAGTCAATAAACCAATGTTTCGATGATATCACATCTCTTCTTATATAATTGCTTTTGCAGAGGTCAGATATATATATATACCTACAATAAACATATATATGTATATATATATATATATGAAGCAATCCAACAAAAGATATAAGCGTCAACTAATATCTTATAATTAGTGAAACATCCGGATAAAAACTGAAGCTCAATATACTGGATAGAGCATTAATATTATAGTATAAAATGAAGTAATAAAATAAGGTGTCAATCAAATTTTATTAGAATTCAAAGTTCAAGCAAAGTATCCTTAAGTCCTTAGCTCATGAGTTTTCAAAGATAATTCTTCTCTTCAGAGGACCATTACCGCAGTTATACTACTACAGGTAATAAAATTACGCTTTGAAAATATATAAAATTATATACACAAATACATAAAAATACATAACATCAAACATATCAACCCAAAAACATACTTTTTGTTGAATCCATACAGTCCATCCAGGTCATACAAATTGAGAAGCATAATCAGGAAAGACATTACTCCAAGTTATAAACAGTAGTCCATATATATATATATATATATATATATATATATATATATATATATATATATATGTGTGTGTGTGTTTAATGTAGGTGTATATATATATATCTGACCTCTGATAAAGCAAAGATGGGCCTGATAGTACTTGGGACACCTACATCTATGGAAGATTACTCGACCAATTCTCCCCCGAGATAAAACCCCTGATTCGGGGAATGGAAAGGATCCACACAAGGATATCTAGACATAAGTTGTCTGTCATATTCAACAACATAATCGAATGTCTTCCGATAATTAAATATATTACTATAAATTTCCTCTCTTTTTATTTATTTTTTTCTTGTGATATTGTCCTCGACTCGCTATGACTCCGTTTATCCTATTTAAAACGTTGATATGAAGAAAAAAAAATGTTTTGATAAAAATATCTGCATCTAACACATGGTTTCTTATGAAGGCATTTTGCCTCTATCTTTATGTTAAAATTCAAAAGATGCTTAAAAAAATTAATTTTCCCAAATTTATATATATATATATATATATATATATATTATAATATAAAATGAAGTAATAAAATAAGGTGTCAATCAAATTTTATTAGAATTCAAAGTTCATGCAAAGCATCCTTAAGGATGCTTTGCATGAACTTTGAATTCTAATAAAATTTGATTGACACCTTATTTTATTACTTCATTTTATATTATAATATTAATGCTCTATCCAGTATATTGAGCTTCAGTTTTTTTATCCGGATGTTTCACTAATTATAAGATATTAGTTGACGCTTATATCTTTTGTTGGATTGCTTCATATATATATATATATATATATATATATATGCACACATATACACATTAAATTTAGATTATACAGAAAATCTTCAATGAGATAGCTATAAAGGTCATTCAACAACTTTGCAAGTTATATATATATATATATATATATATATATATATATATATATATTCGACGATCGAGTTTCGATCCAGGCTTGAGGCACTAGCTGGTCTAGCCTCACTGAAGAGCTGTGATACAGCGAAGCAGTCTGTATGTAGATGACTATATATATAGAGAGGGTTGTAAGCATAGAACCATTTTTTAATCGTTTGAAATATTCTATCACTATTTTGTCTGATTTCGTTTTTAGCTTAAAATATAGGGAAAAAATACATTTTTAGAGGGTACTTTTTATTTGTAAAGACGTCAATTTTTTTAAAGGACTGAAAATGACACCTGAATATTTTCAAATATGAAGAACTAAAACTTCTAAACTCGAAAAACAGACAACATAGAAAGAAAGTTAAAAAAATATAATGAAACGAATTCAAGAAGCTGAATTCAAATTTATTGCTAAATGTTCAATATGATTCAAAGGCAAATATTTGTTAATGGCTGAAAAAATTAAAATGCTCATAAAATCTAAACGGCATCCTGGATTTTATAAACCTTTATCTGTTTTTATTTGTCAAATACATTTTTTTATTAACAAGCACAAATCTTTATCAAGTCTGAAAGTCTTGTAACCATACCAAAAAGGATAATCCGAAAATCTTATCACAATCAATAAAGGTGATTCGAAAGTCTTGTTACCCTTACCAAAAGGTGTGGTGCAAAAGTCTTGCTACCCTTACCAAAAGGTGTGGTGCAAAAGTCTTGTTACCCTTACCAAAAGGAGTGGTGCAAAAGTCTTGTTATCCTTACCAAAAGGTGTGGTGCAAAAGTCTTGTTATCCTTACCAAAAGGTGTGGTGCAAAAGTCTTGTTATCCTTACCAAAAGGTGTGGTGCAAAAGTCTTGTTATCCTTACCAAAAGGTGTGGTGCAAAAGTCTTGTTACCCTTACCAAAAGGTGTGGTGCAAAAGTCTTGTTATCCTTACCAAAAGGTGTGGTGCAAAAGTCTTGTTACCCTTACCAAAAGGTGTAGTGCAAAAGTCTTGTTACCCTTACCAAAAGGTGTGGTGCAAAAGTCTTGTTACCCTTACCAAAAGGTGTGGTGCAAAAGTCTTGTTACCCTTACCAAAAGGTGTGGTGCAAAAGTCTTGTTACCCTTACCAAAAGGTGTGGTGCAAAAGTCTTGTTACCCTTACCAAAAGGTGTGGTGCAAAAGTCTTGTTACCCTTACCAAAAAGGTGTGGTGCAAAAGTCTTGTTACCCTTACCAAAAGGTGTGGTGCAAAAGTCTTGTTACCCTTACCAAAAAGGTGTGGTGCAAAAGTCTTGTTACCCTTACCAAAAAGGTGTGGTGCAAAAGTCTTGTTACCCTTACCAAAAGGTGTGGTGCAAAAGTCTTGTTACCCTTACCAAAAGGTGTGGTGCAAAAGTCTTGTTACCCTTACCAAAAGGTGTGGTGCAAAAGTCTTGTTACCCTTACCAAAAGGTGTGGTGCAAAAGTCTTGTTACCCTTACCAAAAGGTGTGGTGCAAAAGTCTTGTTACCCTTACCAAAAGGTGTGGTGCAAAAGTCTTGTTACCCTTACCAAAAAGGTGTGGTGCAAAAGTCTTGTTACCCTTACCAAAAGGTGTGGTGCAAAAGTCTTGTTACCCTTACCAAAAGGTGTGGTGCAAAAGTCTTGTTACCCTTACCAAAAGGTGTGGTGCAAAAGTCTTGTTACCCTTACCAAAAGGTGTGGTGCAAAAGTCTTGTTACCCTTACCAAAAGGTGTGGTGCAAAAGTCTTGTTACCCTTACCAAAAAGGTGTGGTGCAAAAGTCTTGTTACCCTTACCAAAAGGTGTGGTGCAAAAGTCTTGTTACCCTTACCAAAAAGGTGTGGTGCAAAAGTCTTGTTACCCTTACCAAAAGGTGTGGTGCAAAAGTCTTGTTATCATAACCAGTAACAACAATGGAAGTACAATCACTAATTAACTTGTTATTTTCTATTAATGTGTATTACTTGTTTTTCTGGTGTTCTACTGTACTTATTTTGTTTTACTGTTCTAAAAGTGAATAAACTCAATCCGAAAGATGTGATTTGTATTTCTGTATTATTTGTTCCTCTATAGTTGATAATAAGACTTTTGGACTACTTTGAACATTCATATTTGTGGGTGCTGAAAGTACTTAATAAAACCGATACCATTTTTAATCTATCCTATTTCAAAATTATAATGATAGAAAATAATATTTATAATTAACATATTTTTTCTTTAATTGTTTATTTCACATACAATATTTTAAGTGATTGAAGGTTGTAACTCTTTGGATAATATTTATATTTTGATATTTGAATCAATTGGATGTTACAGACAAAAATATTTATATTTTGATATTTGAATCAATTGGATGTTACAGACAAAAATATTTAGATTTTGATATTTTAATCAACTGGATGTTACAGGCAAATAATATGTAGATTTTTATATTTGAATCAACTGGATGTTACAGGCAAATAATATTTAGACTTTTATATTTGAATCAATTGGATGTTACAGACAAAAATATTTAGATTTTTGATATTTGAATCAATTGGATGTTACAGACAAAAATATTTAGATTTTTGATATTTGAATCAATTGGATGTTACAGACAAAAATATTTAGATTTTTGATATTTGAATCAATTGAATGTTACAGACAAACATATTTAGATTTTTATATTTGAATCAATTGGATGTTACAGACAAAAATATTTATATTTTGATATTTGAATCAATTGGATGTTACAGACAAACATATTTAGATTTTTATATTTGAATCAATTGAATGTTACAGATAAACATATTTAGATTTTTATATTTGAATCAATTAGATGTTACAGACAAAAATATTTAGATTTTGATATTTTAATCAACTGGATGTTACAGGCAAATAATATTTAGACTTTTATATTTGAATCAATTGGATTTTACAGACAAAAAATATTTAGATTTTGATATTTGAATCAATTGGATGTTACAGACAAAAAATATTTAGATTTTTGATATTTGAATCAATTGAATGTTTCAGAAAAATATGAATCTGTTTTAAACTTGCTCTTTTCTTTTCTCTTCTTCAGTATGCCAGATGTTAGGAAATCTGTCGCACTTTACACCATGTTTTCGTTTGGTGTGATAGGATTTGAAGACACATTCACGATTTGGGCTTCAACAGAATCTCGACTGGGTGAGTATTTTTGAATCATCAAAATGATTCCATTATTTTCGTTTTTATCCTGTTCATCCACACAACTTCAACTTCTTTTCAGTTTTGTCATTTAAAAAAACCCTTAGAAACTTGCTAAGTCTAAAGAACATATCGTTGATATTTTTTAATATCCTGACATGTTAAACATTTTATATATATATATATATATATATATATATATAATAGAAAATAGTAGTTTGCTTGAAGCATTGCTGGGAACAGTAGTAGTATGTTTTTAAAAGGCTGTGGGCAATGCAAATTCCGGGTAGGATGTAAGCTGGAAAGAACAAAAATAATAAATCGAATTCGAAATGTGACTTACTATTTATTTTTTTCTTAAAATCTTGCTGTTATATATATATATTGTACTATGAAAATATACCTGACCTACCCATCTAGCAGCAAAATCACACCCCTTTAATATAGAAGTCCTAGATGCTGGAAGATTTTCTAGTTTCTTTCCTCATGCCACTTGCCTTTGGAATTTCCTTCCTGCTCCCCGTTTCCGCGATCATACCAACATGCAGAAATTTAAATGTAATGTAAACAAACATTTTGCTGCCCAACTCCCTAACCAGGCTGCTCCCTGGACTCTATCACAGTAGCCCCTTACACATCAGTGACAATATGCTTTGTTTGGGCGAATAAAAGTTTTTAAAAAGGCAAGTAAGCCACAAAAAAACGTCTGTGCTTCATTTCTGTGATAAATCATCAGGCTAAAAGCATTTAGCCTGTTATTTAGGAATTTAGACATTTAACAAAATGGTTTCACTTGTAAGTGAATCACAAACGGTCATGTGTAACTTACTTGCCATAAGTATATTTTCATACTACTACTAAGCTCTACTCATGTATTGAGCACTGTTGAAGTAAATACTAAACAAAATTATATACGTGATATATTATGTTATAATGATTGCAAAATTGCAGCCCACATTTAATAATCGACTCGAATTAGGGTCATCATTTTTAGTCTGCTAATACAGTTTCACATCTCAACGTACATACACGTGCACTTAAAAAAAGTTATTCACGGAATATTGACACAAATTATAACATTGGAATATCTACCTTGCATAGTCCACATTCTGGCTACAACTGACAACAATTTACGAACCACAATTTAGGAATCCTACCCTTCTCAATAAATAAATAAATAGATAATAATTCAATAATTAAATAGAATACTTACAAAAAAAGAACATCATTTATGCTGCTAAAAATAAATGAAACAGAAATTTATAAATATACATGATAAAAACATCTTTTGAATTAAAAATATTAATATTAACACTGACACATAAATTTAAAGATGAACAATGGATTTGAGGCAAAATTTAATAATAATAAAAAAATTTTTTAATTTAATTTCAAATCCATTTCAATTTCTGCTGAATAACTTTCATTGGCAGCGACCTTCATATGAACGTTTTAATTATGGTTGAACACACATCTGACGAAGGGAAAATTTCCAGAAATATCATATTATACGGAACTTCCATCAGACCACCCTGACGCAAGTAGGATTATAAGAAATATATATATATATATATGTGTGTGTGTGTGTATTGCATCAATAAAAAGGTGGAAACTGCTTAACTCATTCCACCATTATATGTCTTTATTTAGTTCAGTTTGTGTCTATCCGTTACATCTCTGCATTTGATTGCCTTCTAATTTGCCTTTATATACACATTAAACAATGCTTCAAGCAAACTATATTAATCTCTTATAAATACATATATGAAATAGTAATAAATTATATATCTATTAGCTAAGTTACCCAGCATTGCTTGAGGAATAAGGGGAGATAAGAATGATTTTATAAAAATAGATTCAAAACATTAAGTTATCAATGTTAATCAACCATGAAACACGAGAAAAGTTGTCCTCCTCTCGCTCCCCCAAAGAACAAAAAAGAATGAATATTTTTTGTTAAATGCAAGGCGAAATAACTCAAAATTTATAATTAGTGGACAGCTTATAAAAAGAGAAATCTGTGTTTTAGTAGGTGTTGTTCGTAGCAGTCAGGGACATGTCCTCGTCAATCAGTCCGACAATCAATCCGCCAGTGGCTTTGTTGCTGTCAAGCTGAGGAATAACTCTGTGCAGCACTAGGATGTCCACCCTCCCAGGCCTTACCTTCTCTCTGAGAAGGGGTTAGTTTATTGCTCATCACTTAAGGCACCCCTACCGGGGAATGCTGCTCAGGCCAGAGTGCACTTTACCTAATGTGCTGGCTTTTCAAAACCCCACCTGACCTTGTGTCTAACCTCCTGCAGAGGATGTAAATAAGCATATGTAATAAATGAAAGGACGGTCACTGTGTTATAAGGAAAAGAAAAGCTCTTTTATTCATTCACCCATCTACCCCCCCCCCCCGCCATTCCAATACAACAAAACAAGTAAAAACTGTGTGTGTTTCTGTTTGCATATTGTATATAAACTGTTTTCGTTATTCTTGTCCGGAGATTAATATTTAAAACAATGCGTTTCTATTGTCTTACCTAAAGTCCCTCCCCAATCTTTTCCCATGTTAGATGTCGCTCATTTAAGAATATTCTTTTCATTTTTTCATGAGAATTTTGTAGATTTATTAAATGTATTTGCTAATGAAATAACTGCATCCGAACAGAAAATATTTACATTTTTATAGGTGAATATTTTAAATAAATAAATATGTTGTTGTTGTTTTGTGACTGTTACATCCGAAAATGGCTAGGACTACCAACAATGCTAACAACATCAGCATTATACGGACTTGCGGCTCCACTGGAGCTACCTTTAACATCCATAATGGAAGAATATAAAGCTGGAAAAGTTAGAACGGTGATGACGCTTAGATATTCTAAAGATGGAAAGATCAGGGAAGATCCAACATCATACTAATACCTACTCACACTTGCCAACAAGCTTGTTGCAGATGTGAAACAAGTTGCAGTTTGACACATTTTCGTTGAATATTATATTAAATAGGTATGTTGCTTGAATGCGTCATATTTGAAACAAAAACCATTTAAGGATTAAAAAGAGTATTTTTCTTTTTTTGTTCTCTTCTATTCAGATGGCCTTAGTTTTTCCACAGACCAACTTGGCATTGCAACAGGAATTGTAGCGGTGCCAATCATGTTTTTACAAGTTTTCATTTTTGCCCCAATGGCAAGAAGATTAGGAATTTTGAAGGTAAGCAAAAAATCTGTTATTTAGTCATGGTTGTACAATTCTTGTCGCAATTTTGAGACTATACATTTAATCATTTCAGCACCAGGGTTGTGGAGTCCGAGGTTTAAGAAGGAATCCGAGTCGGTCTCGTAAGAATGCTAGGAGTCGGTCAGATTTTTTAATCCGACTCCTATTGTTACTGAATGTTGGAAAACTTTAAAATAAGGAGTAAGATTCAAATATTTTGAAATTTTGGGAGTCTGAGTTGGAATTTGTTGAATTATAGGAGTCTGATTCAGACCTTAAACCTTCCGACTCCACAACCCTGTTAAGTACAAAGGTTGACTTGCATGAAGGTTGGCTGAGAGCTGTTGTTTTTTTAAAGGTAAAAGTAGGAACTAAATTTGTATGTCACATAATTTAATTTGTGTCCATTTTATGAAATGGGTGTAAAGAGGCAAAAACGCAGATTTTGTCAAAAGTAAATGGTGCTGGTTGTGATCACATAAAGGTCAAGCAATTTGGCATTTTTAATTAATAAACAATTTTGTCGGTTGGGGGCCAACAAATTAGTTCAATAAAGAGGTAAAAATAACCGAGTGAAATTAGTTTTGCTGTGATAGACAATGAGAACATTGTGGATATGTATAATAGGCTGCACCTCGAGAGTTTTACATTTTCATTTTTGTTTCGCCTTTTTAATTTTTAAATCGCATAAATACTTTCGATTTTTTGAACACTTCAATTTATAAATAATAATAAGTTAAGAGCCAGAGGTGCTAAATCAGCAAGCAGGCTGATAGTGAGGGGTGCTGATTATGCAACGAATGCAGGGAGAAGGAAATTGGATACATACTTATTCTCATGTGTGAGAGAAGAGAGTGAATATTAATTTGATATTCGTTTTCTCTCTCTCTCTCTCTCTCTCTCTCTCTCTATCTATCTATCTATCTATCTTTCTCTCTCTCTCTCTTTCTCTCTCTCTCTTTCTCTCTTTTTCTCTCTCTCTTTTTTTTCTCTCTCTCTCTCTTTCTCTCTCTCTCTCTCTTTCTTTTTCTCTCTCTCTCTCTTTCTCTCTCTTTCTCTCTCTCTCATGTTGTAGTGAACTTTTTATCTTGTCTCATTTTCTTATATTAAATTAATCTTGATTCTCTGGAACATGTTTAACATTCGGATGAAAACAAGTCCTTCATTAACCCCACCCCCTAAGTCTGGCATTATCATTGAGACGGGTTGAATTGATATCCAAAATTCGTCTTTGTCTCATGGTGGTCGAGACCCTAAATTCAGATTCACCTCATAATTCAATAAAAAGTGCTGACAGATAACATACAAATGCCCTTTGCTTTTAATAAGGTGTTTTTTTCTTGTTCAAGACTGATATTTTGTCGTAAAATTAATAGCATTACAATAACATATCTTTATCGAATTTAAAAAATATATACAAACTAAAATTAATAAATAAAATAAAAACTAAAACTAAATTAATATGAAATAAATATATAAATACAAAGAAAAATTATGATCCTACAATAATAAAATATAAATAAATGATAAGACACTGATGATATCATTGGAGCACAGGGTGGAGCAAGAATTAGAAGTTAATGAAGTAAGTTCAGTGAGCATCTGCCATTACTAACCAGCAGAGCGTTACCACTGTCGACCAAGAGAAGAATCTATCAAGTATGTGTACGCAGTGTGATGATGTAAATATGAAACCTGGCCAGTGAGATTTGAGGACATTTGTTGCATGGAGAGAAATGATATAAGAATGATACGATAAATGTGTAATGTGAGTTTTAAAAAGAGGCTTAGATCTGATGACCTCAGAGAAAGATTAAATATGGACAGTATAGAGAAATGTATGCAGAACAGGAAACTTTGATGGTATGGCCACATTGAAAGAACGGATGAGGGTTCTTGGGATAGTAGATGTAGAACAGTTAATGTAGCAGGTCCAGCTCAAAGAGGACGGGCAAGGAAAGCATAGGAGGAAGTGGAATAAATAAAAACCTGCCAAGAGATAAGTTAGTTTGGAAATAAATTTCTTAGAGCCGTCTAACACATGCCAGCATGTATAACGGACTTTAAACTGAATATGATGATGATGATAATGATGAAAATACAATTTTACAAATAATTACAAAGAAGAAACTCCTCACACCTGACATTATCCTATATCTCTACAAAGCCACCATCCGTCCATGCATGGAGTATTGTTGCCACATCTGGGCTGGTGCATCATCTACTAGTCTCTCCCTTTTAGAAAGGTCCAAAAAAGAGTCGCCAACTTAATAGGTCCCTCACTATCCACCAAGCTCCAGCCCCTGTCCCATCGCCGCAATGTAGCATCCTTGTGCTTGTTTTACAAATACTTCAATGGACTGTGCTCCAATGAACTGGCTGCTCTGGTGCCCCCTTGACGTAAATACACTAGACCAACTCAACAATCAGCTAAATCCCATCCATTCACTGTGGAGGTCCCCAGCTGCCGGAGAGCCTTCTACTCAAATAGCTTCTTTCCTCGTGCTGCTGGACTCTGGAACTCCCTCCCTGCTCTCTGTTTCCCTGACTGTACAGACATGCAGAGGTTTAAAACTAATGTAAACAAACATCTTGCTACACAGCTCCCACATTAGGATGACACACTAAACCTACACTCTAACTCTCAGTAGCCCCTTACATTTACAGTGGCGACCTGCCTTGTTTGGGGTGAATTATGTTTAAAAAAAAATAATGTTTTGCATGAAATAAAATGTCTGTTGAATTCTTTAATTGACTTTAGAACGCATAAATCTGGTGGACGATCATGCCATCACAAGCTACAAGTGTCTATCTCTCAATTCTTATTGAATATGGTGTATGTTGCAGTACAAGTCTAGCGAGTAATCCTTGATAAAACTACTGAAATTTGACAAATCATTGTTTACCATTATCATAATGCAAAACTATTGACGAAAGATGGTTGAACTGAATAATTGCATTATGTATTCAAGATGGCAGCCATCAATCATACAAATTAGACTAAACTAATTTGCATATTTTGAAAGTATATCAAATATGCAACAATCGGTTTCACATGTAAAAATGATGTTAAACTGGATATAAGAGTTAAAATTGACATTTCATAGGTTAAACCGATGATGATGATGAAGAATAAGTCAACCAGTGATAATGGACACTTTTGAGATATATATATATATATATATATATATATATATATATATATATATATGTGTGTATTGTTGCATATAAAATATACTTTCAAAATATGCAAATCAGTTTAGTCTAATTAATTGATGGCGGCCATTTTGAATACATAAGTTCAAATATCTTCCGTCAGTGGATTTCAATTATGATAATTGTAAATAATTATTTGTAAAATTTCAGTTTAGATCAAAGATTTCTTGCTAAACTTATATTGCAATATACACCATATTCCATAAGAATATTTAATATAATTAGATGTTTCCTATCCAAAAGAAAGATCCATGTTATCCACAATGGCCGATCATCCAAACATGACATAAATGCAGGTGTACCCAGAGATCAATCCTTGGACCTTGTTCCTAATTTTCACAAACGACCTCCCTGATAAAATTGTGTCAGAGATGGGTATATTTGCTGATGACACCACGCTCTACTATCAACATGTGTGAAAAACGAACGCGCACAATCCTTAGAAAATCACTTACAGTCTGTGGTGGAATGAGAACGTAAATGGATGTTTACATTTAATGCTACGAAGACAAAGCTCTTTTCCTTTAACAACTACAAGAAACCTTTTCAACCACCGATTGCCAGGACTAATAACACCCTACGTGAGAGTCCAACGTTCAAGCTTCTTGGCCTAACATTTACAGGTAACATGAATTGGAACAAATACATAGAAGACAGTGTCAAGGCTGCTGCAAGGAAGGTGGGCTCCCTCTACCGTGCTAGAAAACTTCTCAGATCTGCTATTATCCTATACCTCTACAAAGCCACCATACATGGAATATTGTTTGTCACATCTGGTACACAATCCACTGGTATCTCACTCTTAGACAGGGTCCAAAAAAGAATCTCTAATCACACTATCCACCAAGCTCTAGCCCTGTCCCATCGCCGCAATGGTGCATCCTTGTGTTTGTTTTACAAGTACTTCAATGAAACGTGCTCAGATTAACTTGCTGCTCTGGTGCCCCCTCAATGTTAATACACTTGACCAACATGACAATCAGTTAAATCCCATGTATTTACTGTGGAGGTACCCAGATGCCGTTTTCTACTCTAATAGCTTCTTACATTGAGCTGCCAGCCTATGGAACTCCCTCCCTGTTTCCCTGACTGTACCGACATGCACACATCTAAATGTAATGTAAACAAACATCTCACTGCACAAGTCCTCACTTAGGATGGCCCCTATAAATCTGGCCCCTAATTCTCAGTAGCCTCTTACGTCTCAGTGGCAATATGTCTTGAATTAAATTTTTTTTAAATTTAATCGAGAGCTAGACACTTGTAACATGCGATGGTGTGATTTTTCACCAAATGTATGTATGCTAAATGATCCTTAATATAATATAGTTATCCAATTGCAATATGATCCTGTACCTAAAGTGTTAAGTGAGAGGAAAGTGTGATTAAAGTGATTTCATGTAATAAAAATGAATAATTTTCTCATCACACAATAAAAGTTGAGAAGAAAATAATAACAAAAATGTATTTTTATTTTTTGATTTTAGATTTTCTCCACATTTTATTTCTTTAAATTTGATTAAAAAAAAAAATAGAAATACACGATGAAATTCTTTTGGCTTTTATATTTTGAATTAAAACAAATATTTTATTCTGTACATTATGCTTCAAAATATCAGCAGATTTTTTCTACTTGATTTAGTAAAATACTGTGAACATGTCAGAAAGGAATTATTTGGTAACTGTGATAATAGGCAGAATTTTGTTACCAAGCATGTGGAAAAGCTGTCTATATAATACACAGAAGTCAAATAAGTCAAGTTTTTAAAAATAATCAAAATTAATTAAATTAAGTCAAGTCAAGTAAGTCAAGTCTTTAAAAATAAATCAGAATTAATTAAATTATTTAAAAACATTTTCTTTCCTCTTTCAGACATTTTTCATCAACGTCTCGATCCTCATGTTAACCGTGACTCTCGTTCCAATAACACATCTTTTATACAACAGGTATGTCTTTCTTTTTTATTTGAGTTTTTAGGATGAGGACTTATCAGTATAAAGTGTTTGTGTCATCAACATTGATTTTTATTACGTTTCGGCTGATGTGTTCTCCATCCTTCTTCAGGTCATTTATGTACGGTGATCTTTTCTCATATCTTATATGATTTTTTTTTAATGGAAATCTCTCCAGACAAGGCATGAAGCCTCTTGATGTAAGAAGCTAACAAGAACAAATATAGTTATCGCAAAGACAGGAGATTCCTATTGGCCTTAGTTTTGAAAAGATCAAGGTTATAGGTAGGAGGAAAACAGTCAGCAGGAAGAGAGTTCCACACGCCTGCAGTTCTTGGAAAGAAGCTACTGGAATAGGAAGCTGTATTACAATGAGGTATCGAAACAGCAAATTGATGGAGACCACTAGACCAACAAGTCAAACGAGCTAAAACAAAAGAAGCAGGGAATAGATCACACAATTCTGAAGAACACATGTCATAATAGTATTTATAGAAAAGACTGAGACTAGCAACATCACGTCTGTGGGAGAGAAGATGCAGAGAAGAAGAAAGGGTGGGGACAATCAAATTTCAGATACGTTTCTGCACCTTATCAAGAACCCTCAAATGGGACAGAGATTCACCAGCCCAAATATGACAACTGTACTCCATACATGGTCTGATTGTAGATTTGTAGAGATAGAGAATAGCCTCAGGTGTGAGGAAGTGTTTGGAGCGATAGAGAGAACCGACTTTACGAGAAGCAGAAAGAGCAATGGATCTAATGTATGAACTCCAAGAAAGATTTGATGAGAAAGAAAGACCAAAAAGTTTCAGAGTCGATTTCTCCTCAAGATTTAAGAAAAAAATGTGAATGCAACACTTTCTAAGAACGTTCATGCCACACGCCACATGATTGTTTATGTCACGCTGTGTACGAATGTTCATGCAGTAGAAGTGGTGAATTATAAGACAGTCCTGCAGCGGAACGAATGAGGGTGTTTTGCCGTATTCATGATGAAAAAAAGTCTTAGTTTGGCATACAGGACATCAGTGTGAGAGAAGAATTTTTTCAGTATTTCCAGTATGGAAAATAAAGAGTTACCTGAGCCTCACATTAATTGTAAGACCATGTTCCGCTCCTCCTCCTCGACGACCGTCGACCGCAACACTTGTGTACTGTGGTTTTCTTCTTTCTTCATTTTCTGTTTTGGCCATGTCGTCGTCTCTCACTCATGATCGCTGAGGTTACAAACACTGGTTCACAAGTATACAAAAACAAAACAATGCAGACTCACAAGAAAGACACAAACTCAAATACATTGTGTATAAGTCAGTTGTGCTCTGGGTGTGTGTGTGTGATACCATCGTGGAAAAAGACCCACAAACGTTAGCCTCCACATCTTAGTTAAGTTCCAATGTATACGCTAAGACCAACTAAGATAATTTGTCTGTCGAGGCATCATTGCCATTCGTTTGAAGTCAGCTCATCTCAGATCTGCACCAATCTGCAATCTCCCTTTGCCTAACTCGGGTCTACCCTTATCTGCCCGAAGCAGAACTCTCTCTCGAACCTCCACAAGCCGCCAACCTTCCTTGAACAACTCTAACTACTAAATATTTTAACTTGGACCTGAAATCCTAAACGTCTCATCTTTGTCTCAGAGTGACTGAAAAGCAGAAATGAGTCGCCCTCTCAGCCACTCCCAGCTGACTACTCATCCTTTTCCGATCGCTTTTCCTTTTTGGTAAATCATTTCCTCACATTTTCCGGGTTCTTGGCTCGGAAGGGGGGGGGGGCAGTCCATAGTATCACATAAAAATCTGAGCTTAATTTAACCGAGTATTTATTTACTCCTCTCCAGGAGTTAGGCACAAGGCCAGTTTTATCTTACTCCCATAAGTAAGATGTGACCCAAAGTCGGGTCGGGAAAGTGGGGTTTGAAAAGCCAGCACCCGAGAGGTGAGCACTCTGACCATTAAAAATTGGCTGGGCAGCCCTGTCGGCATTCCCCGGTAAGGGCGCCTCAGGCAGTAAGCAATAAACTTACTCCTCCCCAAAGAGGGGAGGCGAAGCCTGGGAGGGTGGACCTCCTAGAACTGCACAGGACAGACCCATAGACAGGCATAAATCAAGCCCCGAAGGCCAAGACAATACCAGTCTATGGGGTGTAGTATCCATCGAAACAGATACTACACTTTGATCTTAGCCAAAAGGCCAAGTAAAGCGAAGATGTTGAGAATAATGCGTTCTTCATAAATATGTATGCAAATTTTATTTCTGAAACACCCGGATGAAGGACTTTGGGGAAGATATAAAAGAAGAACAAGGGGAAAAATACAGCATTCCACTGTGTTGGGGTTAGGGTTGATCATTGATTGCTGTGTTGTTCGTTGCTCATGACCGTCTCAGTTATGACGAGTATGTTGTTTTTTGTTTTTTTTTCTCTTAAGTGCTTCATCAGCTGAATCCTATTTCAGTCAACCAAATTATTTCAAATTATTAAGTAAATTTTATTTGTATCAAACTTTAAGTTTTGTGTTTCTTCCTCTGGCTGTTTTCTTCTTCGTTTTTTTTGTTCTCCCTTTACTGTATCTGTGCCTCTTCTCCTTTTCAGACCTGTCCAATTGTGGATGGCTCTCATGATCCTTCTCATCCCACAACGTCTTTGCACCAGCTGCTGTTTTTCTGCCACTTCCCTCCTCATCAACAATTCTGTGACACCAAATATTGCAGGTTCTGTGAATGGAATTGCAATGACGTCAACTGCTTTGGCCAGGTAAGAAAAAAATAAATAGATGAAATTAACTTTGAAAGACTTACTTGATTATTATTATTAATAATACTAATTAATCTATAAATCAAGGGAGATGCGAGAGCGCTCTATCCCTTAATAGACTTCACGAATGGCCGATGCTGGAAATCTCATTTCTTTGATCAATCATAACTCAAAAACCAATAAACCAAATTAGTTAAAACTTTGCACAAAATTTTTATTTGATAGGTTCTATAAGTGGGTAGAATGTCAGCATCATTAGTCAAGGCAACCCAGAGATCCAAAAAGTTATGTAATCATGTTATCTGTGTGTACGTACGTACGTATGTGCCACCCTGTATCTCATCAACTATTTGATGGATTCAGCTGATTTTTGGCAGAGATAGAGGTTCTAGGGTCTAGTTGATGGCATTTTAATTTCAGTTTACCATATACCTTAGTTTTCCAAAAACTTCCAAAAAACCTTAAAAATGACCATTGTATTGAGGCATAGCCTTTACAAAAGTAGTGACATTCCATGATAAATGCCAGTATACTGAAATGATATGCCCTTAATAGGGTTAAGATGAAAATTCATGTACACTAAATGTACAAAAGCAAGGAAATTCCCAAATTTTTACACTATCTCTACAAATCTACTATCAAACTATGTATGGAGTACAGTTGTAATATTTGGGCTGGTGAATCTCTGTCCCATTTTGAGGGTTCTTGATAGGGTGCAGAAACGTATCTGAAATTTGATTGTCCCCACCCTTTCTTCTTCTCTGCACCCTCTCTCTAACAGACGTGATGTTGCTAGTCTCAGTCTTTTCTATAAATACTATTATGGCATGTGTTCTTCAGAATTATGCGATTATTCCCTGCTTCTTTTGTTTTAGCTCGTTTGACTCATTGGTCTAGTGGTCTCCACCAATTCGCTGTTTTGATACCTCATTGTAATACAGCTTCCTATCCCAGTAGCTTCTTTCCAAGAACTGCAGACTTGTGGAACCTTCTTCCGGCCGACTGGTCTTTTCAAACTACGGTCAATAGGCATCTCCTGTCTTTACGATAATCATCTTCATTCTTGTTAGCTCCTTACATCAAGTGGCTTCATGCCTTGTCTGAAGCGATTTCTATAAAAAAAATGACTTTTCATGTGTTGAGTATTTTATCAAAGTTTATAATCAACCATAATAATAAGGATCATGTATCTATATTTCATATAATCATTAGACCATCCGTGAAGCGTCGGTTCAACATTTGGCATATATATTATGTCTCTCTATATATAAAGTTATGCGTATGTTTACATAAAGTAAATGAAATGTCCATTGTCATCATCACCCAAATGAGGACATCAGCCAAAATAGAGAAAGCAACAAAATTTTCAATGAGAATTTATGCTTGTACCATTTCGATTTCATAAACGGTTAAATGACTCATTTTTTTCTTTTATTTCTGTCTGTTTCTGCATTTTATGTGGAATTAATTTTTAATGATTTTACCGAGGTATTTAACAATGAATCTATTCTTGTGATTTTGTCTTTTTGATGGAATTTTGGTAATTATGCTAAAAGCTAAAATCGACTTGATGTCAGTGGTTTCCGGATGTTTACGTAGACAGACGCACAAAGTCAAATGAAAAGTCAGTTGCCTGTGTTAAACAAAATCCAAAACAAGGCTGGACGAACAACTTGAAAAAAAAAATACTAAAATGTTTTTTTTTTACACGTAAAATTTTTATTTAAGAAAAATATCACTGAACAAGTGTTAAAACAGTGTTAGGATTATAAAATGCTTTTTCATTAATTAATTAATTTATTTATTTATTTTTTAAAGAAAAATATCACTGAACAAGTGTTAAAACAGTGTTAGGATTATAAAATGTTTTTTC